>BLBF01000039.1:12576204-12605953 GCA_015471245.1 Laticauda colubrina | reverse complement strand
AATGACGTGGGATAATACCCGAAGGAAGCTAAACAGCACACATGTAAGTACCCGCGAAAGCCTAAGAAAACATATATATGTGTGTGTGTGTGTGTGTGTGTACACGCATATTTACATGCATACACACACGTGTATGTATATACACATACTCTCTTTCTCTCTCACACATACACACATTTATACACACACCCCTACTATGGCATAATAGAGCCAACATTTCAAATGGGCACAATTCCCCATATAATTTATAGGACAGGGCTACTGATTTACCCATTTCATCTAATAAAAGATTACCCTAAGGGTACATCATTTCTATTGCTGAAGCCCAAATCTGTGAACTCAATTTAACATTTTAAAATTCCACTATCAGATGGTATTTTGCTAAGCTTTCTTATTAGCATAAGCAGAGTACAACACTATGATGGTCAGACTTAAACTTCTTTCTTCTACCACACATATTTTGCTAACAGTTTTAGAGAAAGCCAAAGTTGGTAATAATCACTGCATTACGCAGCCTGGACAGGAAACCTTAGAACAATGTCATAAAGATTCCTAAACTTAATCGAACAATACAATTGTTCCAGCAAAAGTCATTATTTCAATAATATTAGATGTTATTTCTTCATATTATCCCTACTGGAATAAAACCAGTAACTTATTTTTGTTATGTTACATTCCAGAATGATGATATTAAGATATGGTTTATTATGATATTATTTTTTATTATTACGATATTATGATATGATAGAAATCAAAGATAACGGCAAAATATCTGCTAAACACTTTAGCTAAAAACCTGCAGGAGATTTCATTTTGAAATATGTTACAGTTATATTGGAACATATAGCATTTGTACTGGTTACAACATTTTTCTGCTACCATAAATATAGTACAAAAAAAAACATATTTCAGTAAGAATAATCTAACGTAAAAATACCAAGACTTAAAAATTCAAAAATAATATCTGTTATATCAGAATTTATGCACTGTTATATAATGAATTTATCTAAACACAAAATTTAAAGATGCATATGTATGTAAATATATTCCTATAGGACATAATTACTTTACAAAACATAGTTGGCATTTCCTAAAGCAAAAGAAAAAATAATAGTAAATATTTATTTTAGCAGGATACTGCAGGACTAGGAAAATATGAAACCAGTAGACCTTTTGATGATTTATGGCAGATTGGCAAGAATCTACTTTTTAAAATTATATTGCTGAAATAAATACATTTGTGGCAACTGGAGCATATATATATGGAAAAGAACTATGAGTCCCAGTCAGGTTCTGATTCTCAAAATAAATTCCTATAATCCTTAACTTTAAATGAATGTTTTATACACTATGAGTCCCAGTCAAGTTCTGATTCTCAAAATAAATTCCTATAATCCTTAACTTTAAATGAATGTTTTATGCACTAGGCACCAGTTGATCCTCACAGCTAAAAAAAAATAAAGTTGCATAAGTCTGTGCAAATCCTTTCAAATAAGTGCTTTACAGGAATTTCAGCATGTGCAAAGTACTTTTCTTTGAATGATTTAAATAGTCATGTCTTTTTCTAGTTTCTTCAAAAGCTACTCACAAATCTCTATGATCTATAGAGTAACTCTATAAAGTGAAATATACACTAAAGGTGCTATGGAAGTAAATACCAATCACAGCACAAATAAGGGAAGTTGAGATGAGCAACTACAAACAAAATATATTTAAATTAAAATGGATTCTGATTGGATCCATAATGTACTAGGCACAATGTAATTGGCCCAGCTTTTACTAAATGTGTTATATAATACTTTTCTCTCTTCCCCATAGTAATTAAAAGCTTCAATTAACACAAACTACTGGCATTTATGAAACTTGGTGTTTGGTGTAGCAACAATTGTGAATTTGGCCAAAGTGGCTTGTTAAAATGAATTAACATACATTTCTGTTCAATGTGTGATTTCAATCTGAGATTATTCAATTCTTAAATGAACACAGAATCAAAGATGACAGAAAAGAAATAACTATGTTGTAAATATCAAACTTATTTTCTTGTTAAGAATAAACAAAAAAAAGATGTATAAGGTGAAGGAAATATTGTTTCTTTTTTAATTTCAGGAAAGCATATTGGGAAGAAAACTTTACTGGAATATTAAACAAGACATAGCTTATATTAAATAAGACATAGCTTGAAAAGGTTCAGCAGATAATTATATTTTTGCATAATAATAAGATTTATCATTTTTGCATGCACTGGTTTGATATAGAAAGACTGACAAAATATTCACTGCTTAAATAGCACTGTACATATTGTAATGCATTAGGATTTAATGAATGAATGTACAGGCCTTCAGATGGAATAGATAATTTCTAAACATTGCATATTATTTATGTAAAAATGAATACTATTCTTTTAATATGCGTATTTCACTCAGGGAAATTTAAAATCTATGAAATCAGAAGTGAAGTTACAAACTAAGAAGTAATTTCAATACACAAGAAAACAATCACAGTAAGATTTATTTTGAAATGTGATATTAGTTATTAATTGATATTGGCTAGCATGCAGGATCTAAATTTTTGCGTCTATCAACTCCTGAGAATAAAGTATGATACTTTACAAATTAGGCCTAAAGCATGTAGCAGGACCTGATTAATCTCAAACATCTAAATCAACTTGTATTTGAATGCATAGTCACTAGAAAAATCAAGGCTAGGAACTTGATAAGTACATTCTGTATTGCCTACTTAGAAGACAATGGCAAAATATTTTCACATAGTTGCCAATGACAACAATATGTTCCTGAAGTTACTATGAGTCAAGTTGGACTTAAAGGAAATATTTAATTATCTATTAAAGTCTACTCACAAGTCAGCCACTAGATTTAATGAATTTATTTTCAGATAAGTTGTGTACAGTTGTAACCTATGTAAATAATAGAATTGCTCTTGATTTCTCTACACAACCCCACAGACACTCAATCTTCAGCTAATATCTCATATCTTTATTTTCAAATGACAAAAATTGTCAATTGATCCTCAGTCATCCAGGTCATGATTGTTCTAAGGGTGCTTTTCAAATTGAAGAAGCTTGTTATATGAAAAAAAAAACATTAAAACAAAGAACATCCAGTTGCCTTTTGAAAAAACACCATGGGACATAAAAATTGTTTGCATATTCCATTCAACTGTTCAAAAAAATTCCATGGATGCTTGAAGTGGAAATTTTTTGATACAAATGTACACAAACAGCAACATTTTCTTACTGAACATACTGGAATTTCAAATCCTAGTACTAGTCCCTTTCAAATGTTCCCTCAACAGGATGGCATATCTCCACCTCCCTTCTTCCTTGAAAGAAACACAGGGATATCTATGAACCTTCACATTTGTCTAAACAGTTGTAAGCAATGCAAACCCAAAAATAAGAGGAGAAGAGTGGGGCTTTTCATATGTTTGCAACATTCCTAAAGAAAGAAAATCATGACACCCTTTACATCTTGCTTTCATATACACATCAATGTTTGGATTTTCTTTTGAAACATGCAGTGCTATAATTTGTTATAAGAACCATTAATTCATACTTGGATAATAAGTAATTTGGAGGGGATAATCAATTAACTAACTTAAGATGAATCTTAAATTTCTGACAAGGTTTTAATAGAAAGTTTGGTGGTGATTGAATATCACACCCTCCAAGTCATTTGTTTGAAGAAAAGTGTTTACATATGAACTGATAATGAATTCAAACAGAATCAGAAAGGCCAAACATTAGGATATCATTATTGTTATTGTTGTTGTTGACATTATTAGGATAATATGCAGCAATATTTTCTGGATTGACTACAAACGTTGGAATGAGAGGCATGATTTGGCAGTGGATTCTCCTTTCTTCAGGGGTCAGTCCCAGACAGTATTGATCAGATGGAAAGGAATTTGACTCTATCTCTTAGTATGTGTGGCAGCAGGCTTACACATACTTTTCCCTGTTTACATGAGGCTATGGATGAGATAACTTGTCAGCACAGGGTCAGTGTCATTGGTAAGCTGATGTATTGATTGTATATATCAACCTGGTTGACCGAGTGATATTGTCAAAATCTTGCCTTAGTGCCAAAGCACCAAGGAGTGTCTGGATAGGGAAGGATAGGCTCCCTCTATGTTCATGGTCATTCTCATACTGTCAGGGTTTTTCTATCCTTAAGTCTAAACATAATCACACACATCAAAACCAAACAGGTATGTATTTTGAGGACTTTCCTGGATTCAAAGCCCTTGCTTAAAGAGCAAGCAGGAGCTGTAACCAGGAAGGCTTTTGCACAAATCTGCCTAGTGGATGGATAGCAATGCATCAGTGTACCAACTGCACCAGTTCCTACATTGGAGGGCATTCCCACGATCATTTATTCTTTAGTCATTAATTTTCTTGATTACTGCACTGTGCACTCTATATCACCTTTGAAGACCACTTGAAGTTTCATCTTTTTAAAGTATTATTATTAGAAAGTAAGATAGTTGGAGTGATCCAATATCAGTATATTCTGATGTTTCCAAAATTCCACCGGACAGTACGGAAGTGCTGAAACAACATTTGCTACCTTTCCTGAATTTTCTCTCTCCAAGAAATATATTCCACCTAGTTGGAAATCACATTAAGTTCAACCTATATGGAAGATAATGAGTTGCATATCCTGTATGATAGAACAAGCCTTAATGTTACATGAGATCAGCTTCTATAATACATAAAACAACGTATGAAGATTCCTTATTGAAAAGCAAAAATACATGAGTTGTTCCAGATTATTCCATTGCTCTTCACAGGCCAATCCTTCCTGTTTTCCTTCCAGATTGTCTAGATAAATGAAAAGTACTTGGGCAAAAAAAAAATAATTAGGTGAGTATCACTGTAATTGTAAAAATGTGCTAATGTTTTATAAATGGAATACCTGTTAAATTAAGTAAAAGGAAAACTCAGTGGAATTATAAAACCAAGTGTAGTTGATTGTATCTAGATGTTTGCTTGCTTGTTTTATAAGAACTCAAAGTTATATATAAGTCAATACTTGCTTCTTGGGCCTTTTATGCATAATAATTCAAACAACAGATAGTCCCAAGATAAGTCATCTACTAAAACTCAGTGTACCAGGAAAAGCAAATGTATTTTCTGCTCTCTTCTAGGTTATATTGAACGTCAACTCCTGAAACATGAGGTATCATGATGAAGTATGCTGAGAAGATTTGGTCAAATACACCTCAAAGACGCTCGCTTTGACCCTTCCTGAGCTACAGGTTTTTTATTTATTTGCTATACTGAACCTACTATGAAATAAAGTTTTATATTAGGATAAAAACTTCTTTAGTTCATGCTGTATAATCACTAGACCTATATATCCACAAATATGATTAGAAGGCATTCTGCTACAAGACAACAAGACAATTGAAAATAAGAAATAAAAGGTCCATCAATTGGCTTGTGACAGTCTTTATACAGTACCATTGCTGAACCTTATAAAGCATGGATCATATTAGTTCCAGAATGAAATTATTGGGAAATCCATGATTTGTGAACTTTCTTAAGGAAGCATGACCTGAAAGTACAAAAAATAACACACTCCAGGGAAAAATCTAGTGACTCCTGCATTCAAAGTATCATACAACGCTGATATCTTACAAGAGAGTCTTACTTTATTTTAAATCTTAAAAATTGATTAAATGAATGTGGTACTGTAAAGATAGAATTTGGAATTATAATTTATAAGCTATCCTTATGAATAGGATTTGCATTCAGTATATACTATAGAGGCTATGCAAAGGTGCTGTCCAATGAGTATTTAACATTCCTAGTAGTTACAAATATTAAGAAACAATACAGAAATTCGATAATATCTTATATAGAAATAATATCCATTTATAGAAGACACAATGCAATTAAACACAGTCATATCTATTTTAAAAAATGGATATATGAAGAGAAACTGGTAAGGAAAGTATAAACTCAACCAAAGATGAAGACCAAAGCATTCATTTCTATTACTTTCAAAAAAGAAATTATTACTTACAGTGTACTTAGCTAATCTTTTCTAATATCTTCAGAATTTTTCTTGAGTCATTTCTCATCTTAGAGAGGCAAATATGGAAAATAAATAAGGGCTAATTCTTCAAATTATTTTCATTCAAATTCTACTTAAGTCATTGATATGGGCAGTTAATAGATGGAAAAAGAAATGGCCTACTAGAAAACAATTGAAAAAATGGGCATTTAACCCCTCAAGCACATTCCTCCTCTCTCTGGATTCTAACCATTAATTCTTATTCCTAACCCAGGAAATCTGTATGTTATTTTAAGTCTACCATTCACCTTCCTTCAATGTCTTTGATTAGCCTAAATTTATTGCAGTCACTTTAGTACAGAGCAGATTATGGAGGAGATTTTCTACAATATTTGTTGACATAAATTTATGATATAACACCTTCTTCCTCTGATACTTTTCAGCTTCCAATTGGTTTTAAAAATTACATAAACTGTATAATTTAAAAAACAATAATCTCTGATCAATAATTAAACACAATCTATGTCAACTGATTTGTAAAATTATGCAAAAAAAGAAAAGAAATTATTTTTAACCCTCAAGATTTAGGAACTTGGTAAGTTAGATTGATCATTAACTAAGTGGATTAGTTATCTGTTCAATTATTAGAACTGAAATAATTTAAAGTTGTATAAAAATATCACAATATCTCTAGTTCAGAAATCACCTTTAAAACTGATAGCAAAGAGCAACAGCAAATGAAGTGTCCACAGGTATGGAAATGTTCTGTTAAAAGAAAAGCTTTGTATTCATGAACACTTAACAATTGTAACAGGCCTACACAAAACATGCCTATTTTATAAACATGGAGGGTTATATGCAAAATATATACATTGAAAAAAATTAAATAAACTTTGATTATAGATTTCTTGCTTGGTTATTTTTATGTAAATATGAAAAGATCATTATCAGTCTATATTTAAAGTTAATATCGACAGACAATCTAATCACATTTTAAAATGTACTTCTATAATTTCACATCTTTTTATCTTAATGTCCAATGAAGTATATGTTCAATGAAGTAGAACTCTTTATCTAACACCAATAAACACCAGAGTAACCAAGAATTAGATGGGTATCACTGTCAAATGTACAGGTCAGGTTAACGTGCTGGAAATAGTTTTGATTATTCTGGAAAAAGTGAAGGCCATTATAGGACTGGAGTACTTTTTCCCGTTTGGAAATTGTTCCTGAAATTGCAATATTTAGCTTTGTACGCTAGCCTGCCAAAGCTTTTACAAATTTAAGTCAGCAGCAGCTACTGACTTTACTTGGAGGAACAGCATGTAATTTTACAGCTTTGCCCTTGATAAAGACACTAGAAAGTTATCATCAAGCAATTACTTCTAGCACAGAGGTATCATTAGTACATTCCCAGACTTGTACTAGTGTAAACCATCTCATGCCTACTTTGGAAAGTAATGGGACTTCCAAGACTTTATCTGGATCTTTCATACTTACAGTCTTATGCAAAGAACAGATAAGAGAAAAAAATAACTAGATCCTCACATCTTCAGGAACCGTAATGTCTGTTTGCTTTCATTGAGCATACTTTTACAATCTCCTAACAAAAAGACACAGCAAAGAATCATCAAATTAAAAATATGTGGCAGATATTGAACTCAATATCAACTCAATGTGAGGAGACACAGACCCAGGAGCCACATTCAATATCTGTGCAGAGGATTCTACATCTTAATTCCACGTTCCAGCAGGAGTGGCAACCAACAGATCATTATGGCTTTAAAAGAGCTGTCAGAGCGGGTAGGCACTGGAAAAGGGTGCTTAATCTCGATCCAGTGATCGCCTCACATGATTCTCGGGGAGCTAGCGCGGAGTGAAGTCATTTCGTCCCGGGGCAGGCCAGTAACGGGGGGCGCCGCTTACCTTTGCCTCCCCCAAATCGGGCTCCTCCTCGTAGTAGCCCTGCCCGGATTCGTAGGCAGCAGCTATCGCAGGCTCGCGAGCGACGAACAGCACGACAGCAGCAGCAGCCAGATAGCAACCCAAAGAGCATAATCCCAGCAAGTGCATTGTGCAAAAGGCGGCAAGCGCGACCGCAGGAGCCGTAAAGACAGCCTGTGGTTGACGCTGCAGTGCTCCCCCTCCTCTCCTGGCACTCCCTTGGCAGACCTTGAAGCGGCGGGTTCCCCGGGATGGAGCAAAGGAAGGGGCCACGAAATCCCCTCCCGCCCCTTCGCCTGCTGGCTGGCCCCGCTCGCTCGGCGGCCGCCTTTTTTCTTTTTTTCTTTTCCTCCCGTTTGTCGTCTTCCAAAGTTCCGTCGGGTCGCTTAGGAAAAAAAAAAGGCACCTTCAGAAACCGGACATCCGAACCGGGCTCCGCCGGCAGCTGAGGGAGGTCAACGGAGTTTCCGAGGCAAAAGAAAGGTGGAAAGTGTCCTCTTCAGCCCCCGGCCCCGCCAGGGGGCTCTATGCCAGCCAGCTGGGTAGGGGCAGCAGCCGGCTTCAGTTCCCTCCTCGCTTCTCCGGGTGCCTTGTCAGTGGCAGCCGGGCTAGCAGAGGACGGGCAGCGGGAGCCTCTCCAACGCGTGGAGTTGGGCGGCAGCGGTAACCGCAAGGGCGGGCGGGCATGGCTAAAGCGCCCTCTGCCTGAGAGCGAGTGGCTGGTGAGGGGAAGGAAAGGGAGGGAAGGAAAGAGAAAGGACGGAAGGCGCCCGGGTCGTGTGTTTCTTGAGTTCTCACCCCCCTCCCTGCCTCACCGCCTTTCCCTCCTCCTCTTCCTTCGTCTGTGCTGCGCTTTCCCACAAGTAGCCGCTCGCCTCGTAGACTTTTCTCTCCCCCCCCCCCCCCCGAAGACGCGAGGAAACGCGAGACGGGAGGCTCGCGCGCCGGGCCCGGGCCAAGGCTAGCCAAGAAACCCGAGCCACGCGCTGCCGAAGTGCACGCGCTTCCTTCGAAGCTGCTGCTGCTGCTGCTGCTGCTGCTGCTGCTGCTGCTCTATCTCTCCACTGCTCAGACTCCGCCAGGTCTCAAGTGATTGGGACCTTAAAGAGCGCCGCAAAGGAGGGGGAGGAAAGAAGAGGCTCGCCTTAATTAGGCGAGGTCACACTGGCCGAGGGATGCAAAACGCGTGCAAAAAAGGACACAGCGGACCAGCAAAATTTCATCCGCTCCAAAAAGTGGCGAAAATTTGCATAAACACGACGGGGACGTGGGTAGTATGTAGCAGGGATGTTCATAGGAAGCCTAGAGGATGTATGTAGGATGCAAACCGTTCACTGCTCATCCTTTCTATTTCCGTGTAGACGTTGTTCCGTGTACCTTTTGTTTCCTCCCTCTTTCCGTTGTCAGCTGCAGCGGATGTGAGTCGCGAGGATGCCCAGAGGATGCAGAGCGGACGTTTCATGGATGATAAACGGACATAGAATGTTTGTTGCTGGGATGTCACGGATTTACATCGTACACAGCGGAAAGTTCATCCGCTCAAAAAGTTTTGTGCAGCTCAAAACTTCTTGCGGGGATGAAATCTCAGTGGACGGATGCTGGAGGGATAGAGCGTATGAAACACGTATGCAGTGAGTACACAACTGATGTATAGCGTTTTCCAACAGATGGCAAGCTTTTTTTAACATTTTACATCCTCTTTGCATCTGTTGGTGCATTGTGACATGGGCTTTAGGGCAGCCCTTCTCCCAGGCCCCAGGATTCCAAGGCTTTCTTCCGCTGGACCGCCTGGCGCCAACCACGGCAGAGATACCTGTCCCTTTGAGCTTAGCAGAGGAGTGCAATTTCACGCTTCTGCCTTCTTCTGCATGTCGTTCTGGGGTTTTGTTTCTTAGCGTGGCCCTGAAGGACACGCTTTTTATTTGGTTTTAGGCAAGAATAGTCATCTTCTGCATTGTGCAACAGTGAGGGCAGAGTATAGCTGCTGTGTTGTGCCATGCAAGAGAAATTAGAGGACTGATTAAAAAAAAATGTTGTGGAAGCTTCTGCATGTTCACTTGGTAAGACTTGAGCAATGAACCATTTGGGACAGCAATTTTTAAGCTCTATAATTTCTAATAGTAATCCAGTTTGTTCATGCAAATAAAGCTCTGCTAGATCCAAACTCTACAGTCCAAACATTACACTTTAAAGGTTTGGTTTGGTAAAAGGTCTCCTCTTTGGGAAAGATGCACACTGGATTAAACAGGACAAATTATTCTAACCTGTATGTAGACAAACATCACTTGCTGAGACCTTTTTAGATGCCCACTCATGAGTAAGACACAACTCCCCTCTTCACACGGAAGATTTTAGCTGCAGAAATGGCAGGAGATGATAGGCATGTGGTATAATGAGGCTTTCTAAAGATCATTCACGCTTTCTGTTTAGATAGGATATTTGGCCCACTAGGCTGTCCAGAATATTTGAGTCAATGGAAGGCATGCTATTATCTCTGCTCATCTTTTTTTTTTAAACTGCAAAGATTGTATAAAAGCAAAAAAGAAATAATCTCTCACTTTGTCCTACATGAAATATGGGACTTGTGGATTTACAATCACAATTGGGACTGGGATTTCTGTTGTGAATCATAATTGAATTAGGCCCCATTTTATGACAATATTTATGGAAGATGTTAAGAGAATCATGTATCCATGATTGCCTGCCCTGCCTGCCTTGCTGCCAGCCTTGCTACCAGCCTTGCTACCAGCCTTGCTGCCAGCCTCCCTGCCAACCTTGCTGCCTGCCAGCCTTGCTGCCTGCCTTCCTGCCAGCCTTGGTTCATGTCTGCCTGCAGGATGTTACAATAGTTGTGAATGCAAGCTGGTTACAAGTGCCCAAATTGCAGTCACATGACTGCAGTGATGGGCAGTGCAGCAGTCATAAATATGCATGGAACTTGTAAGTCTCTTTTTTGCAAGGCTGTTGTAACTTTGAACCATTTAAACAAATGGTCCGAGGAATGCCGATAGTTGGTTTGGTAAAAGGTCTCCTCTTTGGAAAAGATGCACACTGGATTAAACAGGAGAATTTTTTCTAATCATCTTGGATTGAGGAACAGCTCCTGAAATGTTTGGTAAGGAAATGTACCTTTCCCATCAGAGACAAACAACGTAACAAAAAGCAATCCTGCAAGATTATTTCAAAGTCCTCTAGTCCAATGTAAGGCAAAGGTTGTTCATGTTTAATATTCTAAGCATCATCATTTAAGTTATCAGTATCTGGGTTCCATCAGAGTAGTATTCAGTTATAAAAACAAATTATAAATAGAGTTGTTGGCAATATTTTCCATTGCTGGGCATTCAGCAGTGATTGAGTTTGTGAAGGTTCAAACCAGAAATATACTCCAAACAATTTATACAAGCATTTATGTTTGTTTTAGTCTTGAGCCTGTGCAATTCAGAGGCTGCTTCAGTCCTGGCCTCTAGGAAACCCATTGCTGAGATGCTCAGCTCCATTTGCCTCAGCACGCTTAGCACTGAGACTGGCATGTCCTCTTTCTCTGCTGCCCAGCGCCAGACCCTCTCTGCATATGCACAGAAGAGTTGTACATTATGTGATTTTTTTTCTGTGTACCAGAAATACTGATCTTGGACACAACATTTACAGCCTAATGATAATATTTACATTTTAGTGCTATTCTGGATCAGAATAGCATCTTTTGCATAAAGTTGAACCACAGTCTTATAAACAATGGATGTTTTTATCTATCTGGCCTAGCTCAGGGTCTAGCTCATGGCTCATTTTGGAAAGAAAGCACAGAGCTTCATAAGAAATTATACCACAGACGGTATAATTTCTTTCCTTTTTTAAAAAAATGGGGGGTTGTTGATTCTTTTAGGAACCAAAGATTTAGGTAACAGATCATCTGTTAGACAAATATATTGGTTCATGCATTTCCTTAGTGATTGGATTTAAAGAACCACAGGTATTTGGCACTCTAATGTTCTTGCTGGATGAGAAACATAAGCTAGCACAAAATCCTGTTGTATGTCTCAGAAGGAGTGGGATCACCAGATACTTTTTATCTACTTTCTACCATTTGCACTCAAGATTCAATTTGATGTGCTGGTTTTGTCTAAATAAAACCATAAACAGTCTAGGGCCTCGGCTTAAGTTTTCTTATAAATTACTAATTACTTCCATGCTTTAATACTAATTGCAATAGTGAAGTGATAAAGGTTTGGAATGGGAAAAGAAACTATACCAAATAAGTAGATACAATCCCGACTAATTTATTTTGATGGTAACTGGTTTAAGATTTTTGAAATATTTTTCTTTTTTCATTATTTTTAAAAAACATTAATTTCATATTGTTTTTGACAAAAATAGATATCACGAAGAAATCTATTGTCAAGATAAAGCATTTAAATAGTCCAATAATATTTATATAACAAGTATTTCATATTTCAAGTATGGTTTGGAAAGAAACATAGTTAACTTATTGTCATAATTTGTAAGGTGCATATCTAATCTATTTACATATATTTAATGATTTTTAAGATCAATGGAAGTTAGTTACACATGCACACTTTGTACTTAAACCAAATAAATACATTTCTAAAAATACTGTGTATGTGGTGTCTTACTTTGCTTAATATAAGATTTAACCATTTAAATTATTTTAAGAGTTTCTATAAGTGAAAACTCTATGAACTGCTACTGAAATCCAAAGTTTTTAATCATGTTACTATTGTATTGTTCAGTAAGCAACTGTCAAGTACATTCCTCTGTACCAGGGGTGGCCAACCATTTGGACCTCAGGGACCACCAAACTCATATTTTTAAATCCCAAGGACTGTTGTAACTATGTATCATTTATGTGTTTGCAACTGTGTATCAATACAACTATGTATCATTCAGGCATTTGCAACATTGTATCATTCACTGTAATCATTGAACTTCTGTCTCCTCAGTGACCTTTTACAGGGCACGTACAGAGACAAGGAGTCAAGCATTCACTTTGTGATTACATCGACTGGCATGCAGCTTTGTAAGGAATGTCTTGATCAAATTGTAGATCGTGCCATCTTGTCTGACTTGGTATTTTGCCTTATTTAAGCCTTGCATATCCTGTCTGACCTGGGCTTGACCTAGGCTCTGAATAAACATTGATAGTGACCCCCCTTTTTGAATGAGCATAATAAAAGAGCTTGTACCCAGCCATTCTGGGCGCACTCATCCCGAGGAACTTCGTCTCCTGTTGTTTCTTTCTCCTTCGCTCCCTATCATGAGACGCCCATCTGATGCGGGATAGCAGATACCGCAAAGGACCACTAATATGATTTATTAAAGCTAATATATTTAATATAAAAATTATGTTAAATATAAATTTTATATCTATATATCTATGTGTGTGTGTGTGTGTTAAGTTTTCGCGGGTATTTATATGTATGCTATTCAGCTTTGTTCGGGTATTTTCCCACGTGATTATAGTTGCGCTTTTAAAATTGTGGCAACGTTTCGGCAGAATCTGCCATCATCAGGCTTCTGTATTGTGGTGAAAGTGGGACCTCCTTTCAGAACCTGGGTGGAGGATTGAGAGAGCTCAGATCTGCAGCCGAGGAAAAGTTGGGGGGGGGGGGAACTCTTCCAGCCTCATCTGAAGACAGGCAAAGAAAGGTGTCCCTGGGGGCACTTTTCTTCCTTTAGCATTTTAGCACTTTAGAAGACTTTTCTTCCTTTAGCACTTTGCTGCCAAATCCAGCCACAGCTAGTGATTACAAAAATCATAGCCAGTGATCCAAAAAGTGGGCAAGGGGAGAGAGACAGCATATCATGTATTAGCAGGGTACTCCACTGGTCTGTTTTTAATAGTCAGAAGTCAGCCAGGACTGGCGTTTGAATAAGCCTCGAAGTGGCAGGAGGTGATTTTGGTGAATTGAAAGGAAATCACCTCAGTGGCTGGGCGCCCTTCCGACCAGGCAGTGTTTGCCTTTCCCTCTGAAGGAGAGCAGGGGGGAGAGGAGCCCCTCACTTTGACCCCTACACACTTCTCTTGCCCACTTGCTTATCCAGGGGAGCCCCCCCCACTCGCTTCTCTTCCTGCTTCCTGCTGCTTCTGGGCCTCTTTCCAGCTGTCCACATTACATTGCGTTTCCTCGGCAATGCCCCTCACTGGTAATTGCTGGTGCTTGGTGGAGAAAGGCTTTCTCCCAACCATGAGGCACCCGAGGGCCCAGGCTGGAATAGTACCAGGCCCAGCGATCCTTCGGAGGAGGCTCCATTTCCTTTGCTTTACTCTCCCCTGAAGTCATCTGGGATTCCCACACCTGTCACCAATCGGGAGGTGCATAGAGCTTTTTTCTGGTCGTGGTGGCAGATGCTCTTTGGTGCCTTCGTTCCTCTCACAGAGCCAGGCTGGGGCTGAGCTCCTCCTTGTGCTTCTGCTCCCAGCGTGACCCAGGCCGGCCAGCCTCTTCAACCTCTCTTTTCACCTCTCTCTCTGCCCCCCCCTTTTGGAATTTCTAATCGTGGACGGCCTCTGTGATTGGCTGTTCCATTCTGATCCCGCTTAGGCACCAGCCTGGGCTTCCCAACCTCGCACAGCCCTGGACTCCTTACCCGCCAGGCACCTGCTGGTGGCCTGCTCTGTCCTCATCCCAGGATGGGTGGGTGGCGTGGACATGGGCTTGCTCAGCACCAGCAGCCTCCCGGGTTTCTATGTGCAGCAGGGTAAAGCCGCCACAGTGGTAACACCCGAGTTGCCTTAGCATGCTCAGTAAGTCCAGAATTGCCCTACCCAGAGAAGGAGGTGCTGGAGGAAGAGGAGGCAATAGTAGAGGAATAAGCAACTTAGGGTGCTACTGCTGCAGCAGCTTTACCTGCATCTCCGAGGCTTCAGTGTTGGTAGAGGCAGCAAGGGCTGAAAAAATGGAGAGCTGCACAAGGCTCCATTTCCCTTTCCTTTCCCGCCAGCACTTGGGCACGGGGGGGAGGGGGAAGCAAAAAGAGAGAGGCGGGATCAATTCAAAACTAGAGATCTAATGGGGAGGGCTAACAGTGGGTGCCAGGGAGGGACTGTTGTGTGTGGAAGCTGGTTGCTGTGTGCATCTCAGGGACCTGACTCTGGGGTCCCTTGAGGTGGGAGGCAGGAGAACTGCACAGCCCAGATTAATTACTTTCGGGGGCCATTTCTTCTGCGGCCCACTAAAATTTTGCCGTGGCCCACCGGTTGGCAACTGCTGCTCTGTACGGTCTAGTCATATTATCTGATTTGTCCACATTTTTGTTCAAATGTATGAAGATAGATAATGGTTGTTCAAACACATGGCTATTTTGGAAGCAGGATATATGAATTATAGGAAATGTTGGATCAGCAAAAAAAAAAAAAAAGCTGAAAGAGCAAAGGAAGAAACAATTCTAGTAGCACTACAAATATTGTTTCTTTTTTCATTTTCACTTCACTTAGTCAAAAATGAGACTAAATGCTTTAAGACCCTTTAAAAAGTATTTTGGTTATGCTAAATATTAAAAAAACATCAATTGTAGCTGAATGTCTAATCTAATATAAACAAAATAATTTGCTTAAATTTCAGTATAAATTATTTGGGATTCAGGTTATCCAAGATGTCTTTAAGCTGGTCCAAGATAACAATAGTGTTAGGATGCTTTTTAAAATTGGCAAGAAATGAGTGCAATATATAAAAATTCAGAATTTCTGCTATCTAAATTTTGTAGGTCAATTCCATAGTTCTGAGCAATTTTGAATCTTGTAATAGATATTTACTACACAGGTTGTAGTAAATTGAAGAAAATGGATCAAAATACTTTTTGTTTTCTAAATCCAGTAATTGAACAAATCAAGATGCTTTAGAACTACTGGAAAAAAGAAATAAGGTATAGCAGTTTTGAAATTTTATACAAGTCATAATACATTGTTAAGATTTCACTTTTTGAATTAAAATCAACCGGGTGGTTATTTCAAAGTATTTAAAATGGCAATGCTCCTTGAGGAATTAAAAATGGAACTTAAAAAATGAAAGAAAAGTCACAAGTGGGAAGAGGATCCTTTGGCTTCGCACTTCAATTTTTAGAAATGGAAATTTTGAACTATGAAAAACAACAAGAAACAAGAACAAGAAGAGCTGGACAAAGAAGAAGCCATCTTTAATGACCAAACAATGCAATGTTGGGTAAAATGGAAAAAGGGGGGGAAAGAAGTTAAAAATTTAAGCCTTGGAGAAACAACTAAAGAAAATAATAGTTTGAAAAGTAAATATAACATTAGAAAGAAGCAGAAGTGAGGATTACAGAAAGGAGAATCAGAGAGGCAGGGACAAAAAGGGTGGAGAGAAAAAGCGGGGAAAGATAAAAAGGAAAAGAAGTTTTAAGGACAGAAACAGGAAATAAAAAATGGGAAACATACAAGGATTAAAGGTATTAGCCTATTTAAAAGACAGAGATAATGGTTAAAATATAAATTAAAAGAGGATTCTGCAAGGTTACAAGAGATAGTGTTGTTATATTAGAAATAGTAATGAGCTAAAAATATGAAACATGGGTGATTAAAGTCAAGTATAAAATTGTTATTGTGATGTAATGAAATACTTGCTGGGAAATAAGAGGAATGAATGAAAATAATTTAATTGTTTTTAAGGATTTATAAAATACAATTCAAGGGAAATGTGAAAGATTTATAATGAAATCAATATCAGTTGTCAGGATGAATTTGAATGGATTAATCATTTTATTCATTATTTTTATATATTTTTTGTTTTTTTAGAATTAAGCGTATTGTTAAGGGAAAGTACCAAGCAGAATCACTTAGCAGGAGCAACTCTGAAAGATAATTTTTCTGCTAAATAGATGGCTGGTTTAGCCATTAGGTTAAATACACACTGGATTAAATTGTAGCCAAACTGGAACCCCTTCTTTGTCAATTTATATGTGAATGGGTCTTTACACGCACAACTGCATATTTTAAATGTAAATTAAAATTAGTGTTGCTGGAAGATTTCCACTTGATCTAGGGATCTTTTGCTTTATACCTTGCATTATGGAATTCTATAAGGATACATTTTATTTTCTTTAATCTTTAACTTAACTTTAATCTATGAAGCCACCATAAGAGTCTAAACAATGCAATATCTCCAGGCCTATTCAGATATTAATGTTTAATTCCAGAGAAAGTGGTTATCAAGAAGCTGTTTTCAATGCATTTATTGTTGTTTGAATTATAGTTTTGAACTGTCCTGAAATAAAGAATAAAATCATAATATAATATTATTAATATATAAACTGATGCTTGATGCTTATTAAACCTGGTAACACAATCTTAAATTGATTATATGCAAATCCAATATAAAAATGAGATAAATAAGTCAGGTGTTCTGGAATCAAATATGTAATCTGGTTCGCTAGTTAAGATAAAATTATGAAGTAAAATATTTTGTAATCATTTTAACAATTAATAATGAATATTAAGATCTAGGTATTCAAAAAGACTTGAGAAGAATAATATTTGGCAGGAATGAGAATTCCTAGTACAATGTGTATGGGTTTTTTCTTTTGACATAAAGTACATTTCCATTGCAATTTAGTTTTTAATCCTCTCTGTTAAGCCTGGGTTCCCCAACCAGGGTTAGGTAGACAAGCTAAACAGAATGTGCAGCGTTAGTCAGATAGGCACACAGATAAATGAGTGAGCTAAGCTTGTATGTTTATTAACATTCAGTAAAAATAACAGATACGCTTGTGCTATCAAGAATATATTTTATTCCAGTATAAGTTTATAGCATAGTCACAAACAGTCCAATATTCATTTACCATGTAGTCAGTCCATTCAGGGATATTCAGTTAGCAAAGTCCATGTAGAATATCCTATTGTCAGTTCTCATAAATCAGTCCGTTGTTGTCTCTCCCGTTTGAGCAATGCAGTCTTGCTTCCAAGCAGTAATCAGGGATCATCAAAGCCAGAGAGAGAGAGAGCAAGCTGTAGCCTTGCTACTTTTATATGGTTTTCATAACCACACCCATAGTTGCTATTTTACAGTTAAAGCTGCATACACTAACTATGATTTATAGTTAGTATTTCACCTAAAACAGTTAGGGTGAACAATGTTATCCCTAACATTCTCCCCTTTTAGGTTACAATAATAACTATGAAACATTTACAACTTTAAATTATATTTTTCGCAACTTTCTTTAAACTTAGTTGCTCCTTGAGCTTTTGTAAATTGGTCTGCTATGTTTTCCTCTGACATGCAGTATTCCAGTCTTATCAGTTCATTCTTCACTGCTTCTCTTACATTCAAATATCTTAGGTCAGTATGTTTTGATCTAGTTTTTACAGCAATACTAGTAGCTAACTTTATAGCTGATTGGTTATCCTCATATACCATAATGGGATCTTGTATAGTTATTCCCATGTCCAACAACAACTGTTTGTAGAAAATCAAATCAGTGCATAATAATGATAGACATGAAAATTCAGCTTCCATTGTAGATAAGCTAATATGCTGTTGTCTGATTGACCTCCATCCTATCAGTGTCTTACCAAATAATATAGCCATACCAGATGTTGATTTTCTAGTGTTTATATCAGTTGCAAAACTTGCATCTGCATAAGCACTAAGACTCAAATCACCCTTTGGCTCTATATATAATGCATGGTTTATAGTTCCCTTCAGATATCTCAATATTCGTTTTAAAGATTTCCAATGATATTCTTTTGGATCTGAATTAAAACGTGCCAGCTGATTTACACTATAAGCTATATCTGGCCTTGACCAATTGCTTATATATGATAAGCTACCAATCAAAGATTGATATATGGACTTATCAAACTTGGGACTTTGATCATTAATTTGGCAAACTTCTTGACTCATTGGAGTCTTTGCCGGTTTACAAAGTTCCATCTTATAATTTTTAAGTAATTGGCAAATTTTATCTTCTTGAGATATTTTAAAACCATGATTTGTTTTATTTATTGTCAATCCTAGATACCTTTTAATTTCACCTAGATGCTTTATTTTTATCTTCTTGGCTAATAATGTTATTATCTCATTAGCCTCATTATTAGTTTTAGTTATTAAAGCAATATCATCAGTGAATAACAATAATAATGACACCGTTCCATTATTTTCTCTTTTAAACACACACGGATCTGCTAAACCAGATTTAAAACCTATATTGTTTAACTCTTTCACAATATATTGGTTCCACTCAAACCCAGATTGTTTTAATCCATAAAGACTCTTTTTGAGTTTCCAACAATCATTGCTATTTACATTATTTTCTTTTATGCCAATTGGTTTTCTTAAATATATAGTGTGCTGCAATGGTGCATGTAGATAAGCAGTTTCTACATCTAAATGATTAATAATATAGTTTTTTTTAGCTGCCCACACTAATGCTGTTCTTAGAGATGTAGCTTTAAGGCTTGGTGCAAAAACTTCATCGTAATCAGATGCAGTTTGATTAAATCCTTGAGCTACTAACCTAGCTTTATGGGTAACAGTCCCATCATTTCCAGTTTTTACTTTAAATATCCATTTGCACCCAATGGATTTTTCTCCTGGAGGTAATTTGGCATCTTCATACACTTTCATTACCTTTAATGAATTTAGTTCTTTTTCCATTGCCTTTTGCCAATTCTCCTGATCCTTAGCAGGATACAACCTAAGTTCATCTACACTAGTTGGAACTTTAGTTACTTGGCAAACTATACTTGCTTGATACCTATCAGGTGGTCTAGTTACACGTGTAGTACGTCTAGGTATTATAGGACTTACAGGTGGACTTTCCTCTACTAATTGTTCTTGATCATGTAATTCTTCCTGATCAACTATTTCCTCTTGCTCTGGTCCTATTTGCTCTTCGAGGACTTCTTCTTTAATTGGACTCTTCTTACAGTAAATCTCATCTTTCTGTCTTTTGTAGGGTTCAATAAATATTTCATTGTTTGAATCTTGTTCTAATCTATTCCATCCTACATGTTCTAGGAATTTTGCACTAGCACTGGTGTAAACTCTAGATGTACCTGGTTCCCAGAATCTATAGGATCGATGATTAGAGGTGTAACCTACAAAAATCAATCGTTTAGCTCTATGCTGTCCTTTGTATCTAAGTTGTGTGGGGATATGCACCCATGCTGGTGCTCCAAATGTGTGCATGTAACTTAAATCAGGTTTTGTACCATGCCACAGTGTGAATGGTAATTCACCTGTTGTTGAATTAACATTATTTAATATATGATTACCACACATTATTGCTTCTCCCCATAAATTGTCAGGTAATCCTGAATCAGACATCATAGTTCGTGCCATTGATTGTAATGTTTGGCCTCTTCTTTCTATAAAGGCATTATGTTGTGGCCTATATGGTGCAGACATTTTATGTTGAATCCCCATTTGTCTTAGTCTGTTTTTAAATTTATTATTTGTGAATTCAGTGCCATTATCAGTGATGAGAGTCACTAATTTTCTTTTTGTTTTTCTCTCAACAAATTTTAGCCAATTAAATATATTTTGATATGTTTCAGTTTTGCTCTTCATTAAATAGCAAAACCCATATCTAGAATAGTGATCCATTATACTAAGTATATAGCGAGCTCCTCCTACACTTGGTTTTTTCGGACCTATTAAATCAGCAAATACTACTTCTAAAGGCTCTTTAGTAGTAAATCCATCAACTCTATTAGCTGGTATGACCCTGCTCTTATTTTGATTACAGGCATTACATTGCAAATACTTATCACAAGGTTTCAAACTTATTCCCTTAGACAATTCAACAGTTTTCTTAAGCATTTTAAAATTTAAATGCCCTAGCCTTCTATGTAACAAGTGAATACATTCATCATGAGGTTTCTGGTTGTCATAAATTGTGTTAGCCACCTTTAAACCATCATCATTTAACACATATAAGCCATCTCTTAAAGATGCAGTAATTTTCTTATCATCTTTTGTAATTAAGCAGTTATCTCCCCTAAATGTAACTACATATCCTAGTTTAACCAAAATTCTAACTGAAATTAAATTAAACTTAAGTTGTGGTACATATAACATTTTTACATTCTCTTTTATAAAAGAACAATATGCTATACCTTCACCTTTAGCTTTCAGTTTCCAGCCATTGGCTAACGATATCTGCTGTTTACTCTGGGTCATTTTTATAAACTTTTTGTTATCATTTGTTATACAATGGGATGCCCCACTGTCAACCACCCATAAATTATTTCTTACAGCTCCCTTAGTATACATGGCTAACTCTAAATGTTTATTTATCTTTTGATGATTTTTAGTATTCTGGCCAGAGTTCTGGTGCTTTGCCTTTTTACAAAATCTTGCCAAATGTCCTCTTCCTCCACAACTAAAACACCTTTTAATTGCGTATGCAGTAGGAGATTTATTATCTTCTTTTTGAGGTTGCTCCCTCCTTAATTCATCTCTTTCATGCCTTCTTCTGGCCTCTTCAATCAATCTGCCAGTTATATCAGTTAAAGTTAAATTTTCCTTTGGCAAAATTTCAAGTGAAGTTACGTAGTTATCATAACTTTGATCAAGGGAAGATAGAATTATATAAATTTGATGTTGTTCAGGGAATATAAGCTCTTTTTCATTTAATTCCTGGAAAATGCTTTGCATAGTTTTTAAATGACTCTGCATATCACCATTTGTTTGGAGATGCGTCCTGAAAAGCTTCCGTGTTAGATTTATGTGTGAACCAACCTTATCTCGGACATAAATCCTCTTCAGCTTCTGCCAACAGCCAAAAGCCGTTTTCTCTCCGTGGATATAAACAAGCTGTTGATCAGTTAAGGTTAACGCAATTATGCAAATAGCTTGTTGATTTTTATGCTTAAATTCTTCTATCTTTAGTCTGTCTTCCTCATCCTCTGGATCCCATTCTTCTACGTTTGGTGGATTTTCAATTATGTTCCACAGACCTTCTCCTCGTAGAAGTAGACTACATTTTGTAGACCATGATACATAGTTTGTTCCATCCAGCTTGGATATAAGGGACAAACTTTGTAAATTGACTTGTGCCATGTTTTCTTATATGGATATAAAAATATAATTAATAAAACACAGCTGTCTGTTTACTGTAATGTATAACAACACAAACTCTCACTTTTTACATAAATCTGTTTTATCCTATTTAAACTGACTTTGCAGCCTCTGGGCCCATAACCAGTGTTAAGCCTGGGTTCCCCAACCAGGGTTAGGTAGACAAGCTAAACAGAATGTGCAGCGTTAGTCAGATAGGCACACAGATAAATGAGTGAGCTAAGCTTGTATGTTTATTAACATACAGTAAAAATAACAGATACGCTTGTGCTATCAAGAATATATTTTATTCCAGTATAAGTTTATAGCATAGTCACAAACAGTCCAATATTCATTTACCATGTAGTCAGTCCATTCAGGGATATTCAGTTAGCAAAGTCCATGTAGAATATCCAATTGTCAGTTCACATAAATCAGTCCGTTGTTGTCTCTCCCGTTCGAGCAATGCAGTCTTGCTTCCAAGCAGTAATCAGGGATCATCAAAGCCAGAGAGAGAGAGAGCAAGCTGTAGCCTTGCTACTTTTATATGGTTTTCATAACCACACCCACAGTTGCTATTTTACAGTTAAAGCTGCATACACTAACTATGATTCATAGTTAGTATTTCACCTAAAACAGTTAGGGTGAACAATGTTATCCCTAACACTCTCACAGGATTATTTTATTTTTAATTTTGGGAGCTATTAGGTTCATAAATAATTAAATAATACAACACTATTCATACTACATACAATTTAAACAAAATTGAAATTATAAGTGATTAATCACATTTGAAACTATGACTGCCACACAGATCTGTTTTGCTAGATATGTAGATATAGAGAACCTTAATATCAATTGTTTGGGGTGGGGGAAGGAAATTATCAGAAATAATTAGAAAATCTAATGTCAGTTATAATTTTTCAATAAGAGAATTTAATAATTTTGAATATTTCTTTCTATGCATGTTGACTATTTATAAATTGTTTAAATGTTCATTTGGATTCATAATAACTAGAAACCTAACATACTGGGTTCCACTTCTTTTAGTATAGATTCAAACATCTATTTTGAAGATTATATTCAAAGTATATGAATATATGCAGATTATATTTAAACAAATGTTTAACAAATATTTAACTTTTAAACAAATCTAAAAAAAAGAGATATGTCTAGAAAACTAGATTAATTTTTTCCATTTTATCTTTGGTGGAATAACATTGAACTGAGATATTTCCCAGCTGACAGGTCCTGGTGAATTCCATTTTAGCTTTGTATTACTGAATTAGGGAGCAGAGGCCATGTGACTTATAGCCTCTTTATTGTTGTATGGTTCTGCTAAGTTGAGTCTTATGTGAGAATTTCTATGACATATGACTATCAAAAGCCAAGGCCTCACTAATCGTTTGGCAGTTGATAATCGCTCTCTGTCAATCCTATAGTCTCCTTCTTGTTATTGGTTAGAGTTAAGTCCCTTAAGATTAATAGCATGTGACATTTGGATTTTATTTTAACGTCAGAGAAAAAAGGAACATATACAGCAAGATCACAGTGGAGAAATCCTTTAAATATGTACTTTATTTCAGCTATCCGAATAATTCAGGCTTTTATCTGAAGCACATCTATCCTGACAAAATCCTATTAGGGCTTGAGGCTTATAATATTTCATTATGAAGTGAAAGTTAAATGTTAATTCAAAATAAAAATAAGATGTTACTATTTCATATAAATTTAATTCAGATATTACAAAAACATAGTCCTTCCATCAAGTTTATTTTTTACAGACAGCAGTGAAATAATTACACATGATATTTCATTTCCTAGTTCTTAAGGCTATAATGGAAAATATAGTATTTGTAGTATTCTAATAAAGTAATATTAAACAATTGTGTAATATTTTCCTATGATTTGTTGCAAGTCTAGCAGTAATTTAATATTCTGCCAAATATTTGTTTAGACCAATTAAGCCACTAAGACCACTTTATTTCTAATTCAAGTATTTCAGTTTAAAAATGAGATTGTCAAATTACTTTCACACAAAGTTAAACAGGTATTATAGATTAAATTATTTATTAAACGCTACAAAAACTGCATGTTTTAAAGTTTATTTTATACCTATGCACAAATTTAATTTTTCTACTGCTCTTTTTCTTTTTCTCTTCTCTACTCCAGTTTCTAACAAGTAAGATAATTAATTTTGTATTTTTTGACAAGAAGTTTCCTCTCTATTGTACATTAATAAAAATATTAAGAGGAATATGAATATTTTTAATTATAAGCAAATTATTGCATGTCCATTGTAATAATGAGCAATATTACGTTTTTCAAACAGTTAAAAATAATTAATGTTCTCTGATATTATAATTTGCTTTAATAAGTATATCAAGGAAGGAAAGTAGTAATAAATGTCATTAGTTTCTGAGCCCAACTCATTTCACAGTTGTGCTCCGAAACTAAAAAGTGGTTGTGGAGAAAATAGGAGAACAAAGATAAGTTGGTTATGTTCACAATCTTGAATTATTTGCAAAAATAATAAAGGTGAGATGTGAATAAATAACTTCTACACCTATGCTATAAACTAATTGCTACTTGAACCAGAAGCCATTGGCTAAGCAAGGATGTGTATTAAAGAGAACAGAAAATTCACTTTATTTGAAAGAGAGCTAAAAGTTCATTAATAAGAGTGCTGTTGTTTTTCTACTTTCTGTCTTAAAGTATGTAGCCATAGGACATTAGTTAAGCATTGATGCAAGAAACTGACTCCAGAATATAAAATGATCATCCTGTGACTCCCAAGTTCATGATAAATCTTCCTTTGTGTCTATGATTCTATCCTCTTCTCTGGAACATAGGAAATATTTATAATTACCTAATTACTATAACTTGTATATAGTAATAGGAAAATATCCCTGAAAACATTTTTTTTCATTTTAAGCCATTTATTTATCTTTTTTACAATTTTATCTATTGGAGACTAGCTTCATTTATCAAGAAAAATGCTTTCATGTATCTTTACTATGATTTGAATATTTTAATACAAAAATATATGTATATACCCAGCCCTATGCTTCATTAAAAAGAAAGCTGTGTTAAAATGAAGTAGTTGTAATTCAACTTGGAAGATATTAAAATTAGACATGAGCAAGTTACTTTTGCTAACAGAAATCTTCTGCCAGGAGAAAATATTTCTGCCAGTGCAGCACAGAGATCTGCCAAAAGATATTCTACCATTGCCCAGTTTTTTAAAAATTATGGAGGATAAAAAGTGCCTTCAGAGTATAAACTATCACTTTAAGTGATATCAATACTTGAATACATATACTTGAAACTCCCATTTAATTTTGTGGGATTTGTTTTTGAAGTAATGTATAATGGCTCCATATAACTTTGTGTGTGGTTTCGAAGAATTATGTATTTCTTTTGGGTTTCAATCTTGTATAGAAGTAGGGGAGCTCAATGACAAATTTATTTATTTAATTCAATTTCACCACTGGCCAACTCTAGATCAATTGTGGATGGCTCACAATGTAAACAAAACAAGATAACAATGTAATCTAAAAGACATACTGGGGAATCCATCCATACAATGTCAAGAAACAAATGCCCAACTCATATTCTAAAGTCTGAAGGAACAGCCAGCTCTTTAAATCTACCTGGAATGCCTTCAGGATGGAAGCCACCCAGATTTAAGGGGACAATTATTCTAAGAACAAGCACTGTGCCAAAGAAGACACACTTCTATAATTCTGATGTTTGGGAACATCAAGGGAACTTGGAGCATGCCCAATCTTTTGGCTCTAACTGACCAGACAGAAACAATGGAATGTAAGTTGTCCCTCAAATAATGTGACCCTATATCACTAGGGCTTTATAGGTGATAACTAAAATTACAACTGCAGCTCATAGAGCATTGCTGTCTTGTGGGCATTCAGAGACATGCCCACCAATGTCCTTATTGCTGCATTTGTATCAGTTAAAATGTCTGAATGGTCTTTAGGAATAACTTCATGCAGAGCACATTGCAATAGTCAAGCTGTGAGGGAATAAGGGCATGAGAGACTCTGAAGTGCCTTCAGATTCAGGAAAGATGTATTAAATGGACATGTGTATATATCTTGATAAAAACTGCATCTGCTATTTGACTTTTTCAGCTTTTGTTTTCAAACCTGTACAGTCCAGGACTGAAAGACATCTATTAAGATTTTACAAATAGAAATCATTGAAAAGAATTAATTTTGCCCTGGTTTCCAGATTGTATGCAATAATAATAATTTGTGTTAGGGTAAAAGAAGAATGAAAATAATTTGGATTCATGTAAAATAGGAATAAAATATGTTATAGGTTTATTCAACAGCAACAATTGGTCATAGAAAAATGACCTGTGATGTTGTCTTCTACCTACTGAGCTGTAGAGAATATGCAACCTGGAAGGCAATGATATTTGAAATATTTAAGAAAGAAAGCTAAATAAATGTATATTTAATTTATATTATTCTGTTGATTTATTCTGCAAAGTATGACATTCATTGGAGCGTTCTCCGTTACCAATGTGTGAATATAAGTAAAGATATTTTTACTGTGTATGCATTATACAATGAAATCTGTAATAGTGAAATGTCAATCTTTGGTGCTGACATGTTATTATGCTTGATTCCTGATCAAGTTCAATCCTGTAAAGCCCAGGAAATAGTACTGTTTTCCCTCTATATTATCTGTTTCTTCATACTAAAGAAGTATTCATTTATTAAGTGAAACCTACACATGCTGAGACATATTGAAGTTCCGTTCTATTATTACCCAAACAACTTCTCATTTCAGGAGGAATTTGGATAGGAGTAAGCCAAGAATATGTTAAAATGTTTTGAGTGTTGTAGCCCTTTTCTATGTGATGGATTATACAGTATGTCCAACTAACTGAATCCCACATATCTGAAAGAAACAGTTTAAGAGAAATACTCTTTGATGTATGTTAAATAGTCAACAGTTACATCATGGAATTATGCCATCTTTATAGAACAAGAGGGAAAGAGAGATGAGAATTGTGGGTCCGTTTTGGATGAGTAGCAGTGCATCCGAAAGGCAATACTTACTCTTCCTGAAGAAACTTTGATCCTGAAATAATTTCATACTGGGAAAAACCTGGGAATGTTAGTTGTGTCAGATATACCAGAGATGGTATTCAGCAGGTTCTGACCATTTCTGGAGAACCAGTAGCGGAAATTTTGAGTAGTTTGGAGAACTGACAAATGCCACCTCTGACTGGAGATTTTACAATATCCTTCCCCTGCCACGCCCACCAAGCCACGCTCACAGACCCGTTAGTAAAAAAAATTTTAATCCCATCACTGAGATATATGCATAAAATCAGGAAATGTAATGGTCACATACATACACATAACCTGGATAAGGCTTACTGAGAAAATTGACTTATTCATAAGTAAATTTAATCCTTCATTGCTGAGTGACAGAATTGGGTCATTCATAATTGGATCATTCATACTAGCTGAAGTTTATGTGGATGTTTATTAACTTATGATGCTACTTATTAACATGATGCTACTTCTGAATGAATGTTTCTTATAGCTGTTAGAACATTTCCGGACCCTTGCAACTCTATAAGTGCCTTCTTCTTGTTCTTCTCTTTCCCACCAGTTCTGGTACTGTAACTTATGATCAAAACAACTTCTTGCTTGTAGACTTTTGGAAAACCTCTGATGATGGTTTTGCTGAATGTGGCTCTGTAATGAATAACCTTAGACTTAGACATGTGCAATATTTTTGGATTATCTGGAGTATATTTAAATAGCTGTCTCCAATCACAGACCAAATAGGTGATACAGGTTAAAACTTACCAGAATTTAGATTATAGAGAGCATTTCTTAATTGGAAATACTGCAGTACATTGATTAATCTAGTTTCTGTTCAGCTTGCTTTAAATCTGGTTTAAATATAAAAAGTAAGATTCCTGACATTGTTATCCATAATTATCATTGGTGGTACACTCAATAGGGTTGCTCATTCTTTGAAAATAATTTGGAAGAATTACTTCAAATCATATTAAAACAATCTTTTTTCAGTGTTTTAAGTATGAAAAGAGAAGCTCTTCATGAAAAGCAGAGATGCTGCCTTTGTGCATGATTGGTCAAGATCTTGGTGAGATTCTGAGGCACTTTTGCATCATTAGAAAAGCATACAGTGTTGTTGAATATAGTGTCCAGTGCTAACCTTTGATAGCTAGCCTCTACTTCCCAGAAGCTACATAGGTCACAACAGTATACACTATTTGATATTTTTATTTACTATTGGAATTAATTCTAATGTATATTTATTTGTAAATGAATACAGTACATTTATTCATTTGATAATACATATTTACATATGTTAAATATTACATATTTATCTAAATAGTTATTTTGTTTTTGCACTTTGGACATGATTTCTTTTCTTTTGTTAATACATAAATATTTAGCCTAAGAAAGACTATGTTTAGGTGAAGGTACCACTACAAATCAGAACAATTTCTCACCTGTTTTTATTCATTGCTATTGCTACCTCAGGTGCAATCCTCTCATAATGTGTATGAGCCATACACTAGGAAGAACAAGATGAAGAAACTGAAGTCTACTTTCTTGTCTATTCCAAAATGCTAAAGAGTGCTGAAAAAGAAACTGAATTAGAGGTCAAAGAAGATGGATTCTCTTAGGAAAGACTGAAGATATTTTATCCAACTGCCTGCCAAAATTTACCTAATTGCGCCTGAAAAACCTACAACATTGCTTCAAAAACATAAGTAACAGAAACATATTTTTTAAAAATCAGGTTTGAGAAAATAATACATTAGTAGTATCTAAAGGCCCTGTCACACTGCCAAACGGATGCAAAACGTTAGTAAAAAGGACACAACGGACGAGAAAAATGTTCCATCCGTTATTATCCGCTCTCAGAAGGGGCAAAAATTTGCATAACCGGAGCGGATAACACGGAAAGGAACGGACGTGGGGAGGACGCAGAGTGGATGGAAAATGGATGCGGAATGGAAGCCTAGCAGATGGAAGCGGATGGGAGTGGATGACACATCCGCTAGGCTTCCGGGGGACTTCAGCAAAGCGGACGTGGAACAGATACAGTGGATGCAAAGCGGACGCCGAGCGGATGAAGCGGATGCAGAGCGGAAGCCTAGCGGATGCACAGCAGAAGCCTAACGGATGCCTAGGGTTAATTGCGCATTTGGGGAGGATGCATTACGTAAGCTCCACGGATATAAGTGAAGCAGCTCGGAAGCAGGTCACTATTCAGAGGAAAGACCTGCTGCCGGATGGATTGACAGCCTTGCCTGCCCTGCCTGCATGCCTGCCTGCAAGCCTTGCTGCCAGCCTCCCTGCCAGCCTTGCTGTCTGCCTGTCTGCCAGCCTTGCTGCCAGCCTCCCTGCCAGCCTTGCTGGCTGCCTGCCTGCCAGCTTTGCTGCCAGCCAGTCTGCCAGCCTTGCTGCCAGCCAGTCTGCCTGCCAGCCTTGCTGCCTGCCTTCCTGCCAGCCTTGGTTCATGTCTGCCTGCCAGCCTTGGTGCCTGCCTGCCTGCCAGCATTCCTGCCAGCCTTGGTGCCAGCCTTCCTGCCAGCCTTGGTGCCTGCCTGCCTGCCAGCCTTCCTGCCAGCCTTGGTGCCTGCCAGCCTCCCTGCCAGTCAGCAACCCCACAACCATGCGGAAGCACAGCAAGCCTCAGCCATCTGCTGCCAGCCCC
>BLBF01000039.1:12448298-12576104 GCA_015471245.1 Laticauda colubrina | reverse complement strand
CCAGCCTTGGTGCCTGCCTCCCTGCCAGCCTTCCTGCCAGCCTTGGTGCCTGCCAGCCTCCCTGCCAGTCAGCAACCCCACAACCATGCGGAAGCACAGCAAGCCTCAGCCATCTGCTGCCAGCCCTTGCAAGAGGGACAGGGCTACCATCCCAACCAGCCTTGGTTCCTGCCAGCCTCCCTGCCAGTCAGCAACCCCACAACCATGCGGAAGCACAGCAAGCCTCAGCCATCTGCTGCTAGCCCTTGCAAGAGGGACAGGGCTACCATCCCGCCCTCACTCTGGTTCTGCTGGGGCTTCTGCAGCACGGGCTCGCTCTTCTGGGGGTGGGGCTTCTGCTGCTTCTGCTTCTGGAGGAGCTGATGACAAGCACTCCAGCACCAGCCACCTCCACAGCACCTGGACCCTTCACCCCTGAGACTGAGTGACCAAGAGGAGTGCCAGAGACTCATTTTTTTTTATAGCTTGTTGTTAATAAAGTCTAGTTTTAATTCACACACTTGCTTCATTTCTTTTTTTTAATAAAGTCTTGCTGGAAACTTTTAGAAATGGTTTAAGCCTTTGCATGCTTGTGGGATGGGTTAAGATAGCAGTGGGATGGGTTGAGATAGCAGTTGGATGGGCAGGGATACCTTTGGGATGGGTAATAGCTGTGGGATAGATAAACCTCCAGTGCAAGCATAGTGGGACGGGATGGTCCACCCTCCCAGGTGCCACACCGATGGCCCTTTATTATCAATAACAATGTAATAAATCATCCACACATGTCAACATAAACACAACTCTTTATTAAATGCCCTGTTCATTGAAGGCCCACCCAACATACATGGCCCAATCTCATCCGTGTGATGAGACAGGCTGAAGGAAGCATCCATTAATCATCCTGTCTTGCCACTCCACTGCTCCAGCTGGGGAGTTGCACCAGTGTTTCAGGAGGTTGTGTTGCTTCTTCCTTTCACGTGAGGCTCTGTTGGGGCCTTGCACATCCTCAGTGTCCATCAGGTTTTGCCCTTGCCTCCATTCCCCAGGCTTCATGTCCCCATTGCCTTGTTGGAGGTCCACGAGCCTGTTCTGCAAGACTGGGTAGCGGATGCGCATGAGATTGTGCAGGATGCAGCAAGCTTCCATGATCCTCCTCACGGTCTCTGGGCGATGCTGCTTGGTGGTGAGAAGTACCTGGAACCTGTTGGCCAGGATGCCAAAGGCGTTCTCCACCACCCGCCTTGCCCTGGACAGCCTGTAGTTGAAGATCTTCTCTTCAGGGGTGAGGCATTTGGAGGTGTAGTGCTTCATGAGGTAGGTTGTGAGGGAGAAGGCATCATCCCCCATGATGAAGTAGGGCACATCTTGCATGTCGTTGGGCAGGGTGTCTGGATCTGGGAAGCCCACGATGAGGTTGCATTCCAACCCCTCCTTGAGGTGACTGGAGTTGTATACCTGGGCATCTGAAGATGAGCCGTTGCCTGAAGCATCGATGTACATGAACTTGTAGTCAGCATCGACCATGGCAAAGAGGATGATGCTGAAGAAGCCCTTGTAGTTGTGATAAGAGGACCCTGAGCTGGCTGGCGCTTTGCAGGCCACGTACTTGCCATCAATGGCTCCAACGGTGTGGGGTAAGTTCCACTTCTGATACCACTGCTCTGCAACTATCTTCCAGCCTTCTTCAGTGGAGGGGCACTGAAGGAGCTTCTCCTTGTATTCTTCGATGATGGCCTGCACCTCTTCTCTGACCACAATGCTGATGGTGTTGGGTGGCACCCTCCAGCCGTACTGCACGCTCCTGTAGGTGGTCCCTGAGGCCAGGTGGCGCAGAGTGAGTGCCACCTTGAGCCCAGGTTCCAGGCTGGGCCGGAAGTTGGCATTTGCCTTGGTCAACCTGGGTGTCAGCCGCTGCACAACTTCGTCAAACATGGCTGGAGGCATCCTCATGGAGTTCTGGAATTCCCGAATGTCTTCGTTCCTGAGCTCCACCATCAGCTTGTTGTACAGTCCGTCCTCTGCTCTTCTGGCGAACCATCTTCATACCCAGACGCTTCTTGGCCGCCTCTTTTTCTTCCCGTAGTAGAGTTAACAGAGCCTGTAGATGGCTTCGCGCTGTTGCAGAAGGATGGTGGCTGCCAAAAGGACTTTGTTACGATCCACGGTGGACATGACGGGATGCTGTGGAAGAGGAAGAGTCAGATGAAGGCTGCAGATGTCTGCACCACAAGGCTGCTCTTCTGAAAGTGAGATCCAGAAAAAAAGTGCTCCCCCTTTTTATAGGCAGTATAGGTGTCCCTTTGCATCCTCTAGGCATCCTCTAGGCATCCTGTAGACATCCTTAATATCCGAGATAGGTCCCCTCTGCGAAGGTTTTTTCTGTTTTAAATGCTTTGTTTCTGTGCTGCATCCGCTAGGCATCCGTTTTGCATCCGTTCTGCATCCGTTCTGCGTCCGTTCCGCTTCCTCCCTGCGTCTGAGCAGATGCGAGTTGCGCGGATGTGTAGCGGATGCCTAGCATATATAGCGGATGCGTAACGGATGAAGAACGGATGCGTAGCGGATGCCTAGCAGATGCAGAATGGACAAATTGGATACATTTTCTGCGCAAAAGTTTTGAGCAGCTCAAAACTTTCTGAGCGGATGAAACATCCATAAACGGATGCTGGACGGATAGAGAGGAAGCAAAATGGAGGCAGTGAGTACAGAACGGGTACATCGCGTTAACCAACGGATCGCAAGCTTTTTTGTCCGTTTTACATCCTCTTTGCATCCATTGGTGCAGTGTGACAGGGGCTTAATTACTAATGTTTAGTTTAATATTTTAACTGATGAATTAAGTCATTTGTAGTGTTTCTAATGCTATATTAGATAGGAATCTAATATTTACAGAAAACTGCTGTTTCCTATTCCTGAGAATGGCATTAATTTACTTTCACTGTAACTTGGATATATTCATACTAAGTAAATTAGTAACTCCTGGAACCATCAAGCAAAATGTAACATTTGGCCACGACACATTGAACTATCTTTAGATAAAATACTTGTACTTCTAATACAAAATCAACAGAGTCATTAGCATATCATTAGCACAAAAACAACATAGTCATTAAACTATTTATCTGCATAGTAATATGCTCCATGTAATGTCTAAAACCATTGTGAAGGAGGGAGTTCACTGATACATCAGGTTTTGGTTTTATATTCAAAGGAATTCACTATGCGTGCATTACTGTGATCTAATGAAGAATGACAAATCCAGAATGTAATAAAGCTGGTAAAAGTGGGAATTTATGCAATTGAATCTGCATAATAGTCTATGAGATGTAGAGTAAACCTGAATCAATATGATCTTTACTGACTTTTGAACCCAATTCTATTTGAATCTTTAAAAAGCATTTTAAAAATTACATTCTTTAAAAATTACATTCTTTTTCTCCCAAGGTAAGCAGATTCTATCATTCCTGTAACAACTAAGTTTGTCATTTGACCCTTGGTCTGCTGGTTGAACTTCATAGAAAAATAAAAATAACTGATGAGATACTTTTAGCATCTCGTACATTTCACAAAATTCAGCTCTCTCTTTCTCTCTCCCTCTCTCTCCCCTCTCCCCTCCTCCCCTTCTCTCATAGAATTCTTTATTGGCCAAGTGTGATTGGACACACAAGGAATTTGTCTTTGGTGCATATGCTCTCAGTGTACATAAAAAGAAAAGATACATTCCTCAAGAATCATAAGTTACAACACTTAATATAGTTATAGGGTACAAGTAAGCAATCAAATCATACAAGGAGACAATCAATATAAATCATAAGCATACAAGCAACAAAGTTACAGTCATACAGTCATAAGTGGAAGAAGATGGGTGATAGGATCGATAAGAAGATTAATAGTAATAATAATGCAGACTTAGTAAATAGTTTGACAGTGTTGAGTGATGATGTTCAGGAAAAAACTGTCTTTGTGTGTAGTTGTTCTGTGTGCAGTGCTCTATAGCATTTTGAAGGTAGAAGTTGAAACAATTTATGTCCAGGATGTGAGGGGTCTGTAAATATTTTCACAGCCCTCTTTTTGACTGGTGCAATATACAGGTCCTCAATGGAAGGCAGGTTGGTTAATAATTGTTTTTTATGCAGTTCTAATTATCCTCTGAAGTCTGTGTTTATCTTGCTGGGTTGCAATTTTGCAAATACAGATTCCCTCTATACTTTCAGGAAGTATTTTTGTGTATGTCCAAGCTATACCCAAAAACTTGACGGAATGTGAATGCTTCACTCCTCAAAAAACCCTTTTGGTGTCACACTGTCAGCCTAAAAGATACAAGATTTAAGTGTCTGTAGAACCAAATACTATTTTACATTTTAGGCCTTTATTTCGAGTAAACATACAATTACTCTTAATTCCAAAAGTAGAAAGTACAGAAGGTAGTTATTATTCTATTGAAAAATAATAAAGTGTGTTTGACATTTCAAAGAATACTAAATCTATACTGAGGCCTATAGCCTATTAAAAAATGAAAGTAAGAAAAGTAAAAAAGTAAAAGTGAGAGTTACAGTCCTTTTCAATGGTAGTGCAAAGGCCTTCCCTTGTATTCAATTTCTTAAATTTTTTAAATTATAATCTCTAGTATAATATGCCACACTTTCCTCCCACACACTTTATTTTTGTATGTTTTCCAAATAAATATGTGATCAGTGAATGGACTGGACTACTGCTTGATTACTTAAAACCATTGGGGTCCCTGCCAAAATTAATCAGCATACAATTTCCCTCAGAAATTGCTAAGCTAAAAATGACATTTATTTCTTAACAACTGCATCCTGAAAGATGTAACAGCCTTTGTGAGAGTTAGCGAACAATTATGACTGAGATACATGAATGATATTCAAAAAGAGTTGAAGTGGTCAAACTTTATGTACAGACAAAAGATAAGCATTTCTTGTTTCTGGGTCACAGGCTAGCAGGACCTTTAACCTACATGCCATAGATCTCCTACTCAAGGAAATTACTTACACTGGGCTGATTCATAAACAATAGCAACTTTTAAGTGCCCCACCAGCATTACAAATAAGGCACAGTCAGCTTGCACAGGGAACTGAAATGAACCTTCTCAGAAGACAAATTAAATATTTCAAATAATGCCTGAGTAGTAGCCTTGGAGCTAATATCCTTAATTAGAGTTAGACACAAGAATTTGGATAGAAATAGCAATAGCACTTAGACTTATACACCCCTTTACAGTGCTTTAAGCCCTCTCTAAGCAGTTTACAGAGTCAGCATATTGCCCACAACAACCTGGGTCCTCATTTTACTCACTTCGGAAGGATGAAAGGCTGATTCAACAACTGTGTAATTGAAAACAGTATGAAAGAAACAGAGGGAGGCAATAAGATCCCTAGCATATATACTGTACAAATCCACAGTATATTTGTTGAAAACATAAAAACCTTTTGCAACCACATACGGGCTGCAAAATTCCTGATAATTATCAGACATCAGCAAAGAATTATAGAGGTTTCTATTTATCTCTACCTTCTTGGAGTTCTGCAGCTGATATTTTGCGGCCTACTACTATAGCAAGATGTTTTACCCATTGTTTCCTTATTTCCTGATTTTTTTTCTTGCAAAACATTCTAGTTTAAACGCTAAGAGAGAGAACAGATATTTTTCTGAGCACTCTGTCTGAGATGTAGTAATATCTTATTTTGTACAGCTGCATTTGCAAATGCTATACCACATAAGGTGTACTTATTAAAGCATTCCTCAACATAAAGTGTTCCTTGGATGGGAAGTTATAAACTCTTTTGTGCAACAACTTCTACTAATTAATGTTTGTATCCAAATTTGAAAAGTTTCTGAAAAGAATAAGACAAAATATAAATACAACAATAGCAACTTACTGTTTTACAAGGCAGTAGATTTTTATTATTTCCCTGCTCAAATATCGTACTTGATAGATGTCTCACATTAAACTTAATAACAAGCATTTACTATTGCACCACCCATTCCTTTCCAAAAAAGACAATGATGTAGTGCTAGAAATGTCACTATCATTGTTTTACCTCAACTTTTTTTCACATTTTTTTTATCACCGTCTTTCCTTTCAATTATAATCATGTTTTCCCCATCTGTTTTTTGCCATCTCCTTTAGCCATAAAATGTATCACTAAGCAGAAAAGTCATTGGGATCAGTGATTTATTATATGGAAGACACTGGCTATTGGTAGTCATTAAGGAGAAGTAAAACAGACCAAATGCTTTTAAAAACTATAATTATTTGGTAAATGGGAGAGAGAGAGACTACAGGAATACATTCTTGAGAATTTTAAAGCTGAAGACAGGAGGAAATAAACCTACTGTTGTGGTAAAATGGCTCTACTTCTGACAATGCATTGCCCTTGTAAAGCAATTTGGTTCAATAGCTTGTTTGTCTATTTAAACCAACTAAAAAAACATAGAGTAATGAATTGTTGTAAACAAGTGGGAACATTGACAACTCCTGACAATTAATAAATCAATTTTCTCCTGATTATTTTGAATATACAAAGGGCAGCTTTAGAGGCTTAGTGTTGTAGTTTTATATCTACAAGTAGTTAAGACATAATTTTAAACATGTTTAAATATCCTTCCTAATAAATAAACTGAATCTTGTAGAACTATCTGTAAAAAGTTAAATTGTTTTACCTCAATTGATTTTTAGCCAATCAGTAAAGCCAACAGTGTGACAGAAAAAAATTCTTCATTATTATTCGTAACTAATTCTATGTATTTTAAAAAAAGAACATTTAAATATATATCATTGTTCAACTGAAATAATTGAAATCTAAAGCTAATCGATTATATATTTAATTTTAAAAAGAATTAGAAATCAATTTAGAAAATGTACAAATTTTATAAATGTACAAATGTATTGGATATATGCATCCCCAGGCACCCAATATTAATCAGGTATTGTCAGTACAATGCTTTTTTTATCAGTATTATATATATTTATGTCTTTGTAGACATAAGCATGTATCTTGGGACCATCCTTCTTAATTGTCTCTGAAGCAACTTCATTTTGATTCTTGGATATACAGTCATGTAGAATCACTCCTAGGAAATTTAGCCATACAAATGAAAAAAAAAATTACCAAATACTATTGTAGAATGTTATAGAAACATAACATTGTAATGATGGAACTATTAGATTGTAAAGGCAATCTAATTGTATTACTCATATTTTAGTGTCATTGAATATTAATTTATATGGACAATGTTGTAGAATTATTGAATATGACCTATTTTATGAAGTTCCTTAATATATGGAGAGAATATTAAGCATTATAGAGTATATATTAAAGCATAGTAATATTATTGTGATTAATAAAAGTAGAAATGGAAATAAGAGTTATTGTAATAGATGACCAGGTGGGCGGGGTAAACGCACCATCAGTTTGAAGTCCTTATACCTTCCCTGTAAGAGACCTAAGTCCAGCTGTCCTTGAAGTCTGTTGACTCTTATCTGGTGTCAATTTGCCTAGACCATTAAGTAGATCAAATTCTTGTATGTAGGTAGCACAAAATAAACTAACAGTGTTTTTGAACTGTATCTTGGCTTCTTATTTCTTTTGACTGACAGGTATGTTATGACAAGGTTCAGTCGTATGTTTTTTAATAATATTTTTAATAAAAATATTATAAACTGAAAAAACATATGTTTTTCTTGTTCCTGTTTAAAATTCATATTTTCTTATTTATAGATGTTTATGTAAATTAATTTAATGTACATGCACAGAGACAGACATATATTTAAAAATGGGGAAAATGGATACTGTAGCTGAATATCAACTCAATCACCCAAAGTGTAAATACTAATATAAAATAGGGTTGCTAATAAAAGAAGAGTTTTATATAATATGAACATGTATTAAAAATGTATGTGCCCAGTGTTATGATTCTACACATCAGTGTCTTCCCCCCTCCCTATATTTCATATCTAAATGTGGTCAGCACAAATTTCTTAAATTCTACTGCAACATTCTAAGTATTAGTTTTTAAATATTCTTATATTCTTTTATGGTAACAGAATGTCAGAATGACATTTGCTGCATAGGAATGGCTCACCATGTGTTAGCACTGCTACACAGAAGCATGGCTTGTCATTGTGGAGTACTTAAACTCAGGATCTGCTGATACAGTTTTACAGAAGAATTATTGAGTCTATTATTTGTACCTCTATATATGTCTCTTTTGGCACAGATACCAAACAAGTCAGGTGCAGACTTCAAATTATAGTTAGGACTGCAAAAAAAAATAAAAATGTAAAATTGCCTTCCATTAAAAACCTGCATACTGCACAAGCCAGAAAGAGGAATGAGAAAATGTCTACAACCCTCTCACATCCTAGACATAAACTGTTTCAACTTGTCCTCTCAGGATGCTCTATAGGAAACTGCATGCCAAAACAATTACATAAAAAGATAATCCCCCCATGCTATCACTCTATTATTAATAAACACCTAATTACCCCAGAACTGTCTTATTCCTAAAAATATTTACTCACATAGGACTGTATTGCTATTATCCTTATATTCTCATTTTTCTCATCTTATCTTTCCTACTACCTTCGCCTATTAGTATCTTATGATTATCATTTGTTGTTTGTATCTCATGATTTATGATTGTATCCTATAATTTATGATCTATGACTTACTACTTAGTTGTTTGTATATACAGGAGACAAATTCTTTGTGTGTCCAATCACACTTGGCCAATAAAGAATATTCTATTTTATTAATGCTGAAGTATAATCTGTTAGCATTGTTATACCATTCTTTATACTTAAAAGTGGTATCATTTATTGTTGTATTAAATCTGAAATGGTAGAATGTAGCTTGCTTCTGTTTGTTTGTTTCTTTCAATGAGATAAATGATTTGTTTTGTTTCCATATAGAAAACACTGAAGTTTTCTTTCTATGCTGTGTATAAGACTATGAAAAATATTTTTATTTATTAAATTTGTTTACTGCCCAACTTTCTGTGAGTTATTTTTTTTTTGCCCTTTTTCAGTGGATAAGTGTACTGGCATCTTAGTAGAAATCCCTTTCATATAATCTCACAAATCTGTTGCTTATTATAGAAACATTGGTGAATTTATACAAGAATTTAAATGAACCTTTGACATTTGACATCTTGATTGCCTGGTATTTCAGCTGACCTATAATTTGCTGTTTATTTCTGTTTCAAAGCATTCTAAGATGGTGACAGCCTTGGGATTTTGCATTTATGACCCATCTCTAAGCAAAAGTGGAAGCATTTACTTAGAGGTATCCATAACATGTTAGCTTCAAAAATTACTTCTCAAATTTAAATATGTGAAGCTGGACTGTTATCATACTATATTTCACTGTATATAACATAGGAACAAACTTTCATCTGAATTGCAGCCTTTGCCATATTCGTCGGCTTAATGTGAAATAATATGAATAATTACTAGCAGTGAAAATGCCTGGTTATATTAACAGCAAAATATGCTGTAATGTGGCATTTAGCTCCTATTGTTTACATCAAACAAAAATTTTTCTGTGAAAAATTTTTTAACTGGTTAGACTCATTGAACTTAACTTGAAAAAGAAACCAGCAAATTTGGTTTATGAACAGTTTTTGAAACTAATCTGTGCCTGTTTGTTCAGAAGAATATTGCACTGAATTCAATTCTGCAAGTAAGAGAATATCTCTTTGCAATATTCTTATACAACAAAGCCAGTTTGGTGTGGCCATTAAAATATTGCACTAGAAACTGAGACTGAGTTCTCTTTCAGTCTCTTCTGAACCAATCCACTTCAAAGGATTGTGCTGTTGGAAAAATAAGAGGCAGGAACTATATAAATTATCTAGAATTTCATTATGGGAAAGGAGAAGGAGGAGGAGGGGGAGGAGGAAAAGGAGAAGAACTGTGGCAAAAGGAAGAAAAGATAGTATCAACAGGTATCTTGGCTGCAATCGCAAACACCTGGAACATCACCTGAACACCATTGACATTGACACCATCAGTCAATAGCAAAATGCAGCTTTTCATGGAACAGCTTTCATCCTGTGACAACACCTTTAGCACCAGCAATCAACAATACCAGCTTACCTCAGCAGAGATAAGGGAAATAAAAATGCAAAATCCAGTATAAAAATCTGGCTGACTATGCAACCAGCAGCTATCAGTGTTTCCAACTAGTTGAAAGCAAGGTCTCTAAGTTTTATTACAGTTGTAAAGGCTATCACAAAAGATGTGTGGATTCATCAAAATGGGCATGTGATGGTTTTTAAAATTATTTTAATAGGAAAATTGGATTTTATCTGTTAAAAGTGTATTAAACAGTTATATGGCTAATGCTATTTTTTTTAGCTTGGTATTTAAATTACTGAGAATTCCCACTGTTAATTTCCTATAAGACCTGAACAGAATTTAAAGTTTGAAGGAAAGAAATTCTGATGTCTGCCCTCTTGACTCCTTCATACACTTTCCATTTTAATTGAGAATTTCACTAGGATATTTATGGTATATTTTCCCTTGTTTTATTATATATTTTATTTGTATCTTATCCTTGCAGTTGTGAACTTTCATGCAATCAGATTGTCATTTTGTCATGGAAGACTAGACTTGGAATATTATTAATACAACAATAACCTAAATAAATAAATAAATAAATCTCTGAAATGTGAATTTCTTAAGAGCTTGTTGAGTTGCAGCTAATATTAAACTGAAGAGGTGTGAACTGGAAGTTCACAAGAATTGCAGAATCAACTTGTATAACATTTAGTCTAATAAATATGTCTATAAGCCTCATTTAATCTATTCCTGATAGTTAACACCTTTGATATCATTATATATCAAAGATATATAATGTTGTGGCAAATACATGCTGAAAATGTAATAAATCAATCCTCTTGATGCTCTTTCTTACATGGTGTGCATGTAAAAAGCTAATAATTATTGGGAATATTAAAATAAATGTACAATTACAGAGAAAAACTAGAGGTCTTTCTTTTAGATCTAAGGTATAAGCAACTTTATTTTATTTATTTTATTTGGTTTATCAATTGCTTACAAGATAACAGGTATAAGTAAAAACATAGTTATGAATACTTGGATACATATCAGAAAAATGAAAGAAACAATAGGACAGGGACGTAGACACTTGAGATAAACCATGGGACTATGTTTTTATATATGATAACAGAAGCAAGACTTCTGTATGCATAGAGATGGAAGGAACCACAGATTGTCACAATGGAAGAATATCTAGTAAATTTAGTGAAACTATCTGGGATGGCAAACTAACTGATTTCAAAAAAAAGACCATCTAGCTTTGTTTCCATTTGAAGACCACTTTTGGACTTTTTTCTTGAAACTACAGAAATGAAATTTTAACTTTGGAATTTGATAATTAGATTAATTTATGATTACAGAAAAACTGTACAATTTGTATTTTACAGTTATATTTGTAACTGTATTGAAGAAAGTCAGATGTTACTATTTTCTTATTTTTTTTTCTTATTACTTGCACTTCCCAGCTCTTACTCCTTTCTCTTTCAATTCATTTTTTCCTGTTTTTATCTTTTATCTTTTGTAAATTAGATGATGCAAAATAAATACACACACAATATAATCTACTAAAGATTGGTTATGAAATTATAAAATGACTTGTGACATATTTTTGCAACTGTGCTTTTGAAAGAGTTTATGCAATACTTTATGAAATAACTTGTGCAACTGCTTGAGTAATAGTTTAGACAACAGATTATAAATTTGCTTGTACAAGTGGTATAAGAAATTGACATTAAAACACAAAAATTAAAACAGACTTTCCATAAATAGAAAAAAATATTATGCTATCAAACAAGCCATTGCTGTGTCCAACACTAAACTCTATTTGCATATTACACTTGATCCAGAAAAAGAGCCATCTAATATGTAATACAAAATTTACAGGAATTTTAATTTGTCACTTTAGAAGTAACAATAAATAATAGTTTCTTCAAAAGCAGTGGGATCTGATTAAAAATAATGAGAAGAGGATAGTCAGGTACAAGGCTCATTCATCTACATTGCTTTGTGTTACATGTGACTCAGGGGTGGGATTCTACCAGTTCGCACCTATTTGCTAGAACCAGTTGTTAACATTCTAAGCAGTTCAGAGAACTGGTTGTTAGAAGAAATTACTGGCCTAATCCTGTCAGGAAGGCAGGAAGAAAACATTCAGGTGTTGCTTACAGAAACTGCCTCTCCATTAACTCTTATTACATTCTTGGCAGGACTAGATTTCCTGTCACAGGAACTTCTCTGGAGTTTTCTTTCCCTCCTTTGCTGGTACTTTGCTCGTATGGAGTGGCCATTCAAAGTTACAATGACACCGAAAAAGTGACTTATGACCATTTTTCGCACTTATGACTGTTGCAGCATCCCCACAGTCATGAGAGGCCAGGTGAGGGGATGGTGCCTTGATGTGAGTGATATTGAGTTGACCACACCATCCAATAACATGACCACCAAGCCACGCCCACCTGGTCACATGACCACCAAGCCATGCCCACCAACTAAGCCATGCCCACAGAACTGGCTGTTAAAAAAATTGAATCCCACCCCTGATGTGATCCATTCTGGTGACTGCTTACACAGCACATTTGATAAGAAATGTAAGATGTAAACCCTGAATGATCAGGATCAGTGCTCAAACTTATGAGAAGAGAAACTTTCTAAAATCATGTTGTTGAAGGAGAATGTTTTCACAGGAAGATCTGATTTCTTTCACTTTGATGCCTCAATTAGTTTTTTTTTTCCTCCTGTTACCAATTGTCACTCCAAGTAAACAATTTCATTCATTTGATCCAGTTTTGAAACCTGTTTTGATGGAACTTGCCTTTCATATAACTTTATTTTTATGCTGTCATAGGAAAAATCAATTGCAAAATAAAAATACTGTACATCAGAGACATCAAACACGATTTCATTGAGGGCTGGATCAGGATTGTGGTTAACCTTGAGGGACCAGGTGGGCATGGCTTGGTGGTCACAGCCGATTGGGTGGGTATGGACAGGATGGGCATGGTCAGCTCAACGTTGGTTGTGTCGAGGGACACTTGTGGTGGCCTGGGTGGGGCTGGGTAGATCCATTGTCTCCAGTGGAGAAAGGTGAGCACCAAAACCTTGTTTACCAGAGATCCTCTCAGTCCCACTCAGGCCATGTGGAGGACCCCCTGATGGTGGCACAGGTTGCCAGGCTGCCTTGGGCAGCAGAGGCAAGCATCCATCCTGGCTCTCAAGCTCCCAGGGCACTGGCATCCCACGGCCCAACTCCATCCAGCCCTGATTCCTTGAGGGGGCACCCGGCTGGGCTTACCTCCTCCTCAAGGCTGCTGCTACTGTGCTTGTTCTCCTTAGTCAGGTTGTTCATGGTGTGTGAAGGAGGGTAAAATATGTGGGTGAGAGGAAGGCCCACTCCCTCTCATGAGTTCTATCCAAGTACCAACATATCCAGGAATGAAGACTGCTGGTACATTTTCATCCCTCTTTTTCAAGAATTCCACACATATGCAGAGATGTCTATTGGATCCCAGGCTACCCAAGGGATCAAAAAATTGGGAAAGTGGGATTGATTACTGTATGGAGCCTATCTTGTTTTTGCAGGAACTCTTTTAGGACTACTACCTTTGCATATTTGAGTGTTGCTGGGTCTTTTATTTGAGAAAATGTTGGATACTTTCTCGATCAGAGCCACTGTGGCAAAAGAAAGAGTTCCTGGGAAAGATGGTGAGTAGCATTAGATGGAATATTGGAGTGATGAGTAGGGAATGGCAGGCAGCAGCAGCAGCAGCAGCTCGTGTCAAAGTTACATAGGAAAGAGAAGAGGCATTGGATTCACAACACTCTTGTTGTTGACTGCCATCCAGTCCTGGACTACTCAGTGCACCAAGAAGTACCCATCCTGATGAGCAAGTCTAATAGGGAGGAGAGCAATACTATTGGTTTCAATCCTTAGATAAAGTAAAAAGTTGTGAGTGGAGAATGTTATAAAAATAAGACAAGTTCATTCTGTCTTGAGGAAAAGAGCAAATCACCCAGTAGTATAGATGAGCCACAGTTGCAGCATAACCCACATGCATTTCACCAGTTTAGATGCAGTCCATTCTCACAGACAATCCATCAAAAATAGTGGAGGTTCCGTTAAAGGAGCTGCTCATTTCAGTTTCAAAGCTAAGAATCTTGGCTCTGAACTGTCCTGTGTAAATATCATCTTTGATTATTCATTTCCAGAAAAGCATTAACAACATTGTTATTTTGTTTCTATGTTGCTACAACTATGGGGGGTGGGTGGGTAGAAAATGACAATACTGCTGCTGTTATTAGAGTTCAGTTCAATGGAATAAAATGGAGTCAAATTAATTTGGAATTCATGGATTTGGAAAGCCCTTTCAGTCTCAGTTAGGAAATCTCTCAGTAAATGGAATTTAGTAACAATAATTTAAAGCATTGATTATTCTCATGTGTTAGCTTTGGTATATACTTTGGCAACTTTTCCAGTATATTAAAGGCACATGCAAGAACAATAAAGATTTTATTTCATAGGATTTTTTTTGTTTTTTGTTTCTCAAATTTGTTGCTGCCTCGGAAGTTTATGATTGCAGTTCAGAATATTGCACATTTCTATATATTATTTCTATATAGAAATATTTCATCAGCCAAAACAGGCAGCGTTTCATATTATTTTTCACCTGCCAGCATTCCAGAAACTGCAAATTTTCTCTATACATGGGTGAAAAGACCAGTGTAACTGTTCAATGTTTGAGTATTTTTAAAAAGAGTTTGGAGCCATACTGCACTGTGATCTTGGGAGAAAAAAAAAACCTATTATCTAACAGTTAAAAGTGCATGGAATGAATAATCAAGAGATAACTAGACACACATTTAAAAATCTTAGAGATATATATTTTATATATATTTATATATTTTTTCTTAAGTTTTCATGGGTACTTACATATATGCTGTTCAGCTTTGTTGGGTGTTTTCCCACATCATTGTAGTTGTGCTTTTAAAGTTGTAGCAACATTTCGGCAGAATTTCATCTGCCATCATCAGGCTTCTGTATTGTGTTCGTCTATTGTGTTCATCAGATGAACACAATACAGAAGCCTGATGATGGCAGATGAGATTCTGCCGAAACGTTTATACAACTTTAAAAGTACAACTACGATGACATGGGAAAATACCCCAACAAAGCTGAACAGTATACACACACACACACACACACACACACACACACACACACACACGTAGTTACACACCATTATGCTACTAAAATAAAATAATTTATTAGGATTACATGAGCCACTCAGAGACACAAATATGACATAGACAGCTAAATATATTTAACTGTAACTAAAAAATAAGTAAATAACTAACCTAAATAAAAATAAAATGTGAATAATACAGTTTATGGATTAATTGGATATAAAACAGAGTTGCTTATTTGTCTTTTTAAAAATCCATACCGAATGCACACAAAAGGATGTGTTATTTTATCATTGTTAACTAAGAAAAAAGCATCAATTTTAAATTGGGATATATGCCAATCTATACTTGCTCAAAATATAGTGGATACTGGGCTATATGCCAATCTATACTTGCTCAAAATATAGTAATGTATTATGTATTATGTATTCTAAGAAAGGCAAAAGTCGCATGTTTTATGTTATTTTTTTTCATTGTGGTTTTCTTTTAGGACCTATGGCAAATTTCATTAATTCCCATGTGATTCTTGCAACAATTCTGTGAGGTACATGAAGTTGAGACAGAATGGCATAGAAAGAATATTCCATTTCTTCCTGTGCTGAATGTTGAAGCCAGATTTACTTGAATTCAATTCAAAATAGAATATGTAGTCATCAACTTACAGCTACTATTGAGCCCAAACTTTCTGATGTTAAGCAAGGCAGTTGTTAAAACAGTTTTGCCCCATTTTATGACTTTTCCTGCCACAGTTAAGTCAATTACTGCAGTTGTTGGTAACACAGTTCTTAAGTGAATCTTGACTTTGCTTGTCAGAAGGTTGCAAAAGATAATCATGACCCCAGGATCCTGAAACTATCTTAAATACCGGCTAATTGCCAGGCATCTAAAGTTGATTACATGACTATGGAGATATTGCAACAGTGGTTAGTGCGAAAAATGGTCATAAGTGAATTTTACAGTGCCATTGTAACTTTCGATGCTTACTAAAAGAATAGGTATAATTCAAGGACTACTTGTACATGTCTCATTTGAAACAAGACAACACATACACATAAATATGTATCCTAAACTTACATCACACAGTTAAAACTGAAATTCTGAAGAGCTACATATTCCTTAAAATTGCCTATGAGTACTGTTATATAGAAATGAAGGAACTGAATAGCATTTATTTAATTTATTTAAATTGATTGATTGATGCATAATATAAATTCCCTATATACAATCCAATAGAGTTATGAAATGTTACATGAAGTCTTTTCCTAACTATTGTAGGACTTTTCATGTTCTATTATTAGGCTCACAGTTTCATAGCTTTGAAGATATCAGGAATTTTCTATTCACAAATAGTGATAGAGCAGAATGCTATGCATGCAAGCACACTCATAAGCAGATCTCAGTGTAAGCAAACAATGGTGGTCTTGAGGTGAAGATATTTGGCTCCCAATTGGAAGGTTCGCTGAATATTATGCTTGTACAGAACAGCAATGATGATTAATTTTTTATTCTGTATCTCTCTCTCTCTCTCTCTCTCTCTCTGTGTGTGTGTGTGTGTGTATGTGTGTGTCTGTGTGCAGTCCTTGCTTAACAACCATTCATTTAGTAACCATTCAAAGTTATAATAATGCTGAAAAAATTGACTTATGACTGATCCTCTACTTATGACCATTGAAGCATACCAGTGATCACATTATTATGATGGTAACCATCATGCAGTTATCCTGGTTGCAGCATCTTGCGATCACGTGATCACCATTTATGACCTTCCTAGCTGTCTTCTGAAAAGCAAAGTGAATGGGAAAATTAACAGGGAAGGTTGCAAGTTCACATGATGCCTCACTTAATGACCGCATCAATTAACAGTGAATTGTCTGTCCCTATTGTGATCTTATGTCAAGTACTGTACCTCTATGCGCACATCTGTGTGTCTGTCTGTATATATATGTATGCTATCTAACTGAACTCAAAGTGGCGAACCTACCTATTTCGATCTCCTATTTTCCCCTTCAACAAAAACCTGACGTGGGTTAAGCTGATAAACTGACCCAAAATCACCCAGCCAGCTTTCATGCCTTAGGTAAAATAAGCTAGAAAGGTAAACTGAGCTGAGATATAAATATCTCATCACAAATGTTTTGCCAAGCTCTCTTCATGATAAATCGTTAACTGAAGAAAATATTCAATCCCACTTTATGAATTTTGTTTTCATGGATTAGTTCATAAAAAGCAAGCACTGTGACTAATCCATACAGTCCTAACAACTAAAGTAATCCTTCTCATTTAAAATGCCTATTATATGTTAATTCCATCTCTGCTGGCCATTAGCCACAACTATCACTGTTTTGGCCCAGTGTAAAATTCAGAACAAAACTTTTCTCCCACTTGTATATACGAAAATTTTGAGACAAACTCCAGGACAATTCAAAAGTAGCAATGTTGGTGTGTTTCATATACTGTTAGACTCTACATATTCCTATATATACATCTCTACATATGTGGAATCAGCTCAAGATACTGAAATTCTGGATGGTATGTATTCTTTTCCTTTTATTCCACTGTTTATTCCACTATACTAAAGTAACTTTTCTCATTTTCTCATCTAGACATTCCTAGGTTAGGCTATCAATTTTTTTTATGTTATATGGTTATGCATAAAAACATGTAACACTATATAAAATCTGGACAGCTCATGAAATAGAAACCTGAAACCAGACTCTTGTGATTTTGTTGGTATAGCCTTACACAGATTGGTACAAAAACATTGGCTATCAGTAGTAATTCTTGTTAACATATGAAAAGTCTGTATTAATTTATAGAGAAAATAGAGAAACTTGGACAAAAATAGCTGAAACATTAACTGGCTCACCATTACAAGGAATTATGAATGATAACATATTTATGGTTTGGAATTCAGAGTAAAAATATTTTCATTTACTGTTAATATCTAAGTTTTTTATGAGTCAAAAGCTTTAAAAGTGCAGCATTGTTTTCTAAAAAGAAGAGGATATAAAACAGAGGGGGGGGAAGCAAAAAATCACTCTAGTGAAAATTTGGATAGTTTGCTTTATCTTTTAGTGCAAGGATACCATAAGCCCCTGTCACACTGCACCAACAGATGCAAAGAGGATGTAAAATGCCTGCCATCCGTTGGTTAACGCGATGTACTCACTGTCTACGTTTTGCTTCCTCTCTATCCGTCCAGCATCCGTTTATTGATGTTTTATCCGCTCAGAAAGTTTTGAGCTGCTCAAAACTTTTGAGCGGAAAATGTATCCAATGTATCCGTTCTGCATCTGCTACGCATCCGCTACGCATCCGTTCTGCATCCGTTCTGCATCCGCTATATCTGCTAGGCATCCGCTGCGCATCCGCGCAACTCCATCCGCTCCAGTGGTAAACGGACGCAGGGAGGAAGCGGAACGGACGCAGAACGGATGCAAAACGGATGCCTTGCAGATGCAGCATGGAAACAAAGCATGTAAAACGGAAAATACGTTTGCAGAGGGGACCTATCTCAGATATAAAGGATGTCTACAGGATGCCTAGAGGATGCAAAGGGACACCTATACTGCCTATAAAAAGGGGGAGCAACTCACCTGGATCTCACTTTAAGAACAGCAGCCCAGCTGCAGACCTCTGCAGCCTTCATCTGCCTCTTCCTCTTCCACAGCATCCAGTCATGTCCACCGTGGATCGTAACAAAGTCCTTTTGGCAGCCACCATCCTTCAGCAACAGTGCAAAGCCATCTACAGGCTCTGTGAAGTCTACTACAGGAAGAAAAAGAGGCGGCCAAGAAGCGTCTGGGTACAAAGATGGTTCGCCAGAAGAACAGAGGACGGACTGTACAACAAGTTGATGGTGGAGCTCAGGAAAGAAGACACTCGTGCATTTCAGAATTTCATGAGGATGCCTCCAGCCATATTTGACGAAGTTGTGCAGCGGGTGACACCCAGGTTGACCAAGCAGAGCACCAACTTCCGGCCCAGCCTGGAACCTGGGCTCAAGGTGGCACTCACTCTGCGCCACCTGGCCTCAGGGACCACCTACAGGAGCGTGCAGTACGGCTGGAGGATGCCACCCAACACCATCAGCATTGTGGTCAGAGAAGTGGTGCAGGCCATCATCGAAGAATACCTGGAGGAGCTCCTCCAGTGCCCCTCCACTGAAGAAGGATGAAAGAAAGTTACAGAGCAGTGGTATCAGAAGTGGAACTTCCCCCACACTGTTGGAGCCATCGATGGCAAGCACGTGGCCTGCAAAGCGCCAGCCAAGTCGGGGTCCACTTATTTCAACCACAAGGGCTTCTCCAGCATCATCCTCTTCACCATGGTCGATGCTGACTACAAGTTCATGTACAATGATGCTTCAGGCAATGGGTCATCTTCAGATGCCCAGGTATACAATGCAAGTGACCTCAAGGGTGGGCTGGAATGCAACCTCATGGTGGGCTTCCCAGATCCAGACCCCCTGCTCAACGACACGCAAGATGTGCCCTATTTCATCGTGGGGGATGACGCCTTCTCCCTCACAACCTACCTCATGAAGGCCTACACCTCCAAATACCTCACCCGTGAAGAGAGGATCTTCAACTACAGGCTGTCCAGGGCAAGGCGGGTGGTGGAGAACGCCTTTGGCATCCTGGCCAACAGGTTCCAGGTACTTCTCACACCATGCAGCATTGCACAATCTAATGCGCACCCGCTACCCAGTCTTGCAGAACAGTCTCATGGACCTCCAGCAAGGCAATGGGGACATGGAGCCTGGGGAATGGAGGCAAGGGCGAAACCTGATAGACACTGAGGATGTGCAGGGCCCCAACAGAGCCTCACATGAAGGGAAGAAGCAGCGCAACCTCCTGAAACACTGGTGCAACTCCCCAGCTGGAGAGGTGGAGTGGCAAGACAGGATGATAGATGCTTAATGGATGCTTCCTTCAGCCTGTCTCATCACACAGATGAGATTGGGCCATGTATGTTTAGTGGCCCTACAATGATCAGGGCATTTAATAAAGAGTTGTGTTTGTGTTGACATTGATAATAAAGGGCCATAGGTGTGGCACCTGGGAGGGTGGACCATCCCGTCCCACTATGCTTGCACTGGAGGTTTATCTATCCCACAGCTATTACCCATTCCAAAGGTATCCCTGCCCATCCCACAGCTATCTCAACCCATCCCACTGCTATCTTAACCCATCCCACAAGCATGCAAAGGCTTAAACCATTTCTAAAAGTTTCCAACAAGACTTTATTGAAAAAAGAAATGAAGCAAGTGTGTGAATCAAAACTAGACTTTATTAACACCAAACTATAAAACAAAAATGAGTCTCTGGCACTCCTCTTGGTCGCTCAGTCTCAGGGGTGTAGGGTCCAGGTGCCGTGGAGGTGGCTGGTGCTGGAGTGCTTGTCATCAGCTCCTCCAAAAGCAGAAGCAGCAGAAGCCCCAGCCCCAGAAGAGTGAGCCAATGCTGCAGAAGCCCCAGCAGAAGCAGAGTGAGGGCCAGGGGGCGGGATGGTAGCCCTGTCCCTCTTGCAAGGGCTGGCAGCAGATGGCTGAGGCTTGCTGTGCTTCCGCATGGTTGTGGGGTTTCTGGCTGGCAGGGAGGCTGGCAGGAACCAAGGCTGGCAGGAAGACTGGCAGGGAGGCAGGCACCAAGGCTTGCAGGAAGGCTGGCAGGCAGGCAGGCAGCAAGGCTGGCAGGAAGGCAGGCACCAAGGCTGGCACCAAGGCTGGCAGATAGGCTGGCAGGCAGGCATGCACCTAGGCTGGCAGGAAGGCTGGTACCAAGGCTGGCAGGAAGGCTGGCAGGCAGGCAGGCACCAAGGTTGGCAGGCAGACATGAACCAAGGCTGGCAGGCAGACTGGCTGGCAGCAAGGCTGGCAGGCAGACTGGCTTGCAGCAAGGCTGGCAGGCAGGCATGAACCAAGGCTGGCAGGCAGACTGGCTGGCAGCAAGGCTGGCAGGCAGACTGGCTGGCAGCAAGGCTGGCAGGCAGACTGGCTTGCAGCAAGGCTGGCAGGCAGGCAGACAGCAAGGCTGGCAGCGAGGCTGGCAGCAAGGCTGGCAGGGAGGCTGGGAGCAAGGCTGGCAGGCAGGCATGCAGGCAGGGCAGGCAAGGCTGTCAATCCGTCCGGCAGCAGGTCTTTCCTCTGAATGGTGACTTGCTTCCGAGCTACTTCCCTTATATCCGCGGGGCTGACACAATGCATCCTCCCCACATGTGCAATTAACGCTCGGCATCTGTTCGGCTTCCGCTGTGCATCCGCTAGGCTTCTACTCTACATCCGCTTCATCCGCTGTGCATCCGCTCTGCATCCGCTGTATCCGTTCCACATCCGCTTTGCTGCGGCCCCCCGGAAGCCTTGCGGATGTGCCATCCGCTCCCATCCACTTCCATTCCCTGGGCTTCCATTCCGCATCCACTTTCCATCCGCTCTGCGTCCTCCCCACGTCTGTTCCTTTCTTTGTTATCCGCTCTGTTTATGCAAACTTTTGCCCCTTTTGAGAGCGGATAACAACGGATGGAACATTTTGCTCGTCCGTTGTGTCCGTTTTGCATCCATTGGGCAGTGTGACAGGGCCTTTAATTCTTTAAATAAATACCAACATTTTATGGATAATGGTGAGAGAGACAACTAACATTGCCTGATACCTTTTAAAAGATATTTTAGAAGTGCATTCTCTTCTCTCAAGTACCGTTCAAAATCTGTTCTTGGCTCTCGTGCCTCAGAAACTCTCATTCTTGCATTACCTCTTTGCTGGTCAGTTGCATACACAGTATAAGCAAAGTAACATTTCTCATTGTTCCAAGAACAGAGAATGATGCAAATGAAAGGAGAAGGAGTCTAATAGTATGTTTGTCATGCTTTTAAACCAAATTTTGTTCCTTTTGTTTTTGTTTTACTTGTAGGCACCTTATCAGGCATTAACTTTAATCTCACTGCACATTCTCTCTTATATGCTTTTGTAGTGCTATATGGGAAAAGCCCACATAGAAGTTCCTTTCCACTTATTCCAGACTTCTGACATTTTTGCCCCTGTGTGATTTGGAAAATAGCCACGCCACCCTGCATCACCCATACTATAATGGCAATCTCAGACAAGCATTGCTGATAGCATGACTTTACTTGTTCAGAGGTAAAAGTTTAACAGCACTATGTCGGGGTATCTGAATATAGCCTTTAGATAAATGAAGAGTTTGAGAAATATAAATAAAGTTGCATATAGGAAAAAGACATATGGTTTCGGTTGTTGAATCTATTGTATCTGAATATCTTACAGCTATTTGCAAGCTAGAATGCTTAGTATATAATCTTAAAATTGGCAGTTGACATAATTTCATAGCTACTTTTATAAAACTGTCAAGGTCTTTGGCAAATGCTACACTGAGAAAAAGTTCATCTGAAGATGTTGGTGCACTTCTTTTGTAAATTTATTTTGAGCTTGACTAAGCTTTGGACCATGAAAACAATCAGTAATTCAATATAATCCTTAATATAATCCTTTGACCAAAACCTTCCCTTTTTATTTTTTACTTATCTGTTCTCTCCATCTTTCTTCTACATGACCTCAATATACTGCAGAAAGCTTGCCTCTTAGCTTTCAAGTTAATGAGAACTGTTGATAATAATAAACACAACATGATTGTGGTTTATGAAACAAGCACTTTTGCTATTTCCTGGAAAGACAATCATTTTTCATGATTTGGGACAGAATACAATATTCAAGGCAAATCTGCTAGAAATTATTTCTTCAAAATCTATTTAATATACTTTGCTATATATGTTTCTCACTTATAGCAATATCTTAAAGGCAGTCTCACAGGATCACAATTTAGCACCACTCCTGAGTTTCACAATGCCAACTTGTCACAGAGATATAGAAGGATCATGACTAGCAGATACTACAGTCTGATGTCAGATCACAAACTCAAAGCAGATCAACACATTCCTTTCTGTTGATTTCATATGTAAATCAAAGTCTTAGGCTAGAAAGTTACTCATGCTTATTAAAAGAGAACAAATTGAAAATGAGTTTAGGATAAAAATAGGTTATATGAAAAGTAGAATGCTCATTCCTACAACAGGGATAACAATTTATTCTTCACTCTCAAAGCTTATTTTGTTCATCTATGGAATCAAATGGAAGTGGCAAATTCTGCTTATTTTTAAATGTGTGGATGGATCTAATACTTGCATGTAAATTTTTACCCTTTTTCAGGATCAGCATATGGCTTGCACCTTCAAAAATACACTCTTGGGGTGAGGAGTTGTTTTGTTTATGGACTGGAAGTCAGTTGGAGGTCATGCTAAACCCCTGTTGTAAATGAATTGCCAAAGGTCACATTCTAACTGAAAAAAAAGGAATTATCTGATTCTGAAATCTTGACATTTAATCCCTTCATTCATTAATTGCTTTTTCTGTTGCCTGTATATACAACTATGTGTTAGAAAGAAATAGGAAAAAATGTCAGAGAAACAGAAGCTTACATTCAGTAATACTCTTTCATGTCTAATTTTGAGAAATTTCTTTTTATCATAAATAAGGAGAACTCAGCTTTCTTACAATGAAAAAAAAATACAACATTCTTGGGACTTAAAAGTTTAGAAGGTGATATTTGGGACTTGATCAATGTCTCAATTACTGCAGCTAAAAAACAAGATGGATAACTGTACCTGGTTTGAAGCATTAGTTAGATTTGATCCTTTCACACATTCCAGAAATACTTTTAGAATCAGTTCCCATTAAATGTTTTGGGAGTACAACATCTACAAAAGCCAGCTTTTAGTGACCAATTACATTTTAAACAGGCTTGTATCGTCTAAAAGGCTTGTTTTCTAAAGCTTTGAGTGGCGCAAAGATACATGTTTGGCATCACAAGACAAGATAGAAAGACCTGCGCATGGATTAGAGAATAAATGAAAATATAGAGTAAAAGAATTGAAATAGAAATAGGCTGGTCACATAACAAGAAGAACTGATGGCAGATGGACTAAGGCAGTCATAGAATGGATTCCACTTGATAAAAAGTATTCTCAAAAGAGACCTAAAACAAGATGTAGTGATGACATCACCAAGTATTGCAGGCCCAAATAGAAAAGGAAAGGTCAAGACCTTTCTGTTGGAAGCATATAGAAGAGGTCTTCATCCTGCAGTGGATAGACAGTAGATAGAATGATAATAATGATTGTCTGTGCAATTGATTTCTCCCTGTCCTCATCCTCCCCCCACCCCCTCCTGCCCCACCTCACAAAAATTCATCTATGCTTAAGCATGTCAGATTTTTATTCATGCTTTCTTTCAAAGTATTGTTTATTGTGCTACACTGGTGGGTATGGTGAAATCATGCAGCATATAATAACTTTCACTTAATGAACCAGAACTGCATGTGATTGAGTTAACAGGGAATGACTCTTTTTCAAACTTTGCATGGCAAGTTCTTTAACATGACTTTATTTGTTTGTAAATGTAGTTCCTGTTCCAAATACACCAAAAAGACAGATAAATCTATGTATTTTGAACATTGAATAATCTTCTTGTACTGAGACAATGCAGGTGTCTGTCTCCTCTTGATTTAGAAGTCTGCCCTTGGTTTTTAAAGCTTAAAAAGGTTTTTTTAATTGATTTTGTGAATAAAAATACTCATGAAAATTTTTCTCCAACTCTACATAACTGCTGGAAAGAACAGTATGCAAATTATTCTTAAATGCTGAAATGAATGAATGAGCCAAAACTGCAATATCATATTAAATGCCAATATCATAGATTCTCCACATACTGGATATCGGTACCCTCACAATGGGACTAAAAACTATTCCAAAACTTTCAAGTAGTAGTTTCAGGTGGAAACTTCGATGATAATGATTTCCTATTGGTTTTACTGTACTTTATTATAACTACCTGGAAGACTTTTCTCTATAACTACCTAGAAGTTTCAGTATTAACTAACATCTTGGCTTTTGAACAGGCAAATGAATAAACAAAAATGTATCAATCTAGCGGTTAAGGGTTAGAGATAGGGAGACTGTGAATTCAAGTCCCACCTTAAATTCACGTCCCTAGAGATAGGGAGACTGTGAATTCAGTTTCCCACCTATGAAAACTAACTGGATAACTTTGGGAAAGTCACCCTCTCTGAACTCACACAATAGACTTCTTGTTATGGGGAAATAGGAGGAAAAAGTGGTGTTGGGTATGTTCACTTCCTTGTTATTTGTAAAAACAATAAAGGTGAAATATAAATAAATAAATAAATAGGAAGTAGCCTTCATTTTTCAAAGCTGTTTAAGAAGTCATTTTGGGTGTCTTATCTTATCCTTTGTCTTAACAATAGGATTGACAATCAAATTTCATTGTACTCCCCACACCTGTCAGTTTATGTCGAATAATAAATATTATCACAATGCATTGTATAATGTATCAGCAGCAAATAGGAATATTTTAAAAACCACCTTTGTGTATATAGATGTCAAGCTATTCCCACAGCTGTTATAGGTAGTCCTCTACTTACTTCCACAACTGAGCCCAATATTTCTGTTGTTAGTGAGACATTTTTTGAGTCAGTTTTGCCCCATTTTATGATCTTTCTTGCCTCCTTCACTTGTTAATACTGTGGTTGATCAGTTACGGTACTAATCCGGTTGTTAAGTGAATCTGGCTACCTCATTAACTTTGCTTGTTTGAAGGTCACAAAAAGAAGACCAAATGCACCTGGCACACTGCTGTTTTCAAAAATATGAACCAGTTGGTAAACATCTGAATTTTGATCACATGATCATGAGGATGCTGCAAAGTCATAACTCTGAAAAAGGTCATAAGTCACTTTTTTTCAGTACTGTTGAATGGCACTAAATGACCGGTTATAAATCGATTACTACCTATATTGTATTCTATCATTACAGTGCACCCTTGATGAATGCAAATATGACAACTGTAATTAGTTCTCTTAATTAGTGTTTTCTAGTAGGACACTTTTGCTTTATAAGTAAATGTCAGTCTTGTAAGATAGAGTAATAGATAGTGCTACTTTTATTTAAAAAGTTCTAGTCACGTCGATTTTCAAACTTGAGTGTGTACTTCCCTTTATCCCTCTTTTATCTTTATGTGAATTTAATCTTAATGTCTGAGGCATTTTCACAAGCCACATTCTTGGACTGGCCTCTTGTTTATTGACTGTTACTTTTCTTCTGTTCTTCCAAGACATTCTGTATATTCACTATAGAAAATAGAAGAGATGGAATACTGGAAGGAGCATTTTAGGGCTAGGAAATGATATTTTGAATTATACTGGCATGATAGTGAGTAGAATTGATATGGATGCTGTAAATGTGTTTAGGACCAAAAAAAAGGTCCAAGAAAATTTTTTACAAAAATGAAGTGAAGAATGCTGTGAGAATGTTGAAAATGATCAATCAACTGAGCAAACTTGATCTTTATCCTTAAAGGGTTATTGAAGAATGAATAAATTTAGACAGCATTTCTCTCTACATTTAGATAAATCCTATGAGTTCTGGCATTCTTAGCCTGAGCTCAAAGGTTGACTGCAAACTGCAATAACAGCTATGAAGGATGAAAACAAAGGATTTGGGAGAATAGCAGAGTAATACAGGTATATGTGATGCTCCTAGGTTGTTTAATGTGCTTCTGGATAAAAGAATGAGAAATCCATGTGATTTAATTCAGTAGATCTGTTAATTAAAAGGTTGTATATACTTTGTATGAAAAAGATGTAACATTGTTGGTTGAGAACTCAAACGATATATAGCAAATATTAAATAAACTGTGTGAAGTAACATACAATGTGTATGATGATCAATATAGTTGTATTTGACAAGAGAAACGAGATCAATCATTGCATTGTATATAAATGATGAAAAACTAGAGCAGGAAGATAAATTTATTTACTAAGATGTGGGAATGGATGGTGAAATGTTAAAATGCAGAAATATTATTAGAAAGCTAGTAATGTATCTACTGAAAGGAATTATTATTTATCCAAAGGAACAAACCTGGATATATTTAAGATTTCTCTTTACTTTATATGTTAGAGTTGGGTATACTGGGGAAATAAGAGTTGGGTATACTGGGGAAAATATAAAGTCAAACTAGTACAGTGGGAAACAATTGTTTATTACGGACCAAGAAGACATAGGATCAAGGATGAATGAGTATTGAATTATCATGGATTATTATAAACTGAACAATATGGAATATATACTATCAAATTTGATTATTTGGTCAGACCTCCTTTGGAATCAGTTTTCCAGTAAATAAGATCAACATCCTTTCTTCACTGTTTAAAAAATAATGAAAACTTGCTTATTTAAGGAAGCATTAAAGAACTGAGATGTGGAAGATTTTAGAAAGTTGGACAGCATACAAATTTATTTTATAAATTTATAAACAATAAACAATTGTTTATAAACAATTATTAAAATTTATTGCATCATCAGCCAGATGTTCAGATTACATTTGGCTTTTTTGGATACCTATTGAGTCCTTCCCAAGGATCTGGGATAGGCAAATGAGGATGTTTGATGCTATTACAGATATTGTCACAGACATAAGTAGTTCCAAGTAAAGCTGCCTTTTATAACTGATGGAAGGTGAATTTGTCAATGTTGATGGTATTCAAGTGGTGCTTTAATTGTTTGGGACTGCACCCAAGGCATCTATTACTATTAATACTACTTTTGCTTTCTTTTGTCACATGCATTCAATTTATGTAGAAATATGTAGGTCTTTAACATATACGAGTATACAGTAACACTTTATTATTACATTATAATACTTTATAATTATTGTAATAATTATAACAATTATTTTATAATTATTATCATATATATTGTAATTATTATAATATTATTATTACACTAGTACATTAATGATATTTTATTATTACACAACAATTAATTGTATAATTAATTTATTGTTAGTATTATATATCTCAGGTATATGTTGGGGTGTTGTTAATATTGTAGTTGTGTTACTTTTAAAGTTAATATTGTATGTATTGCACAGTCTTAAGTTAAAAAGCAATACTTCTTAATTCTCTACTATGAATTTAAGGATTATTTTTCTTTAGTTTGCAATTTTTTAAAAAAGATCTTTTTCTTTAAAATTTAGATTAAAGATTGACTTGTTAATTGTTCATGCATTAAATAAATAATTTAAAAAATAGTGACAAATATACCACATTTTGTCATTATTAAGATTTGGTGTGAATTTAGCTTAAGAGAAGCCTCAAAGCATAATAGCAATAGCAATAGCACTGAGACTTATATATCACTTCACAGTGCTTTACAGCCTTCTCTAAGAGTTTACAGAATCAGCATATCGACCCCAACAATCTGGATTCTCATTTTACTAACCTTGGAAGGATGGAAGTCTGAGTCAATCTTGAACTAGTGGAGGGAACTGAATTATCTTGCAATACTGTGTTCTAATCATTGTGCCACTATGGCTCCTGGTCAGATGGGATTAAAAGTAATATACAAAGTTTAAAGAACAAAACAGTGCATGAAACTGTTTATTAAGAACACAAAAATTGCATAAAATATATCCTTACACATTAGGCTGGACCAGAGATAATCATGGAGACTTTAGCACTTCTAGAAGTAATATCAGATCAACAATAAGAACTAAAATAATAAGAATAAATAGTAATTTATAGTTAAACTGATGCAATCTATACTTGACTATCAGATGCTCTCTTCCTTATTGCTTTTCTGTGCTATGCGTAGTGCAATGAGTACATATTATCTAAAATGAGATTGTCCAGCAGAAAGTGTGAGCAAATAGCCATTCTTCTATGCTTCTTCATCCATGTTCCTATGAAGCAACTATATTAATAATTGTTTTATTATCAAATATGTATTACATTTTTTCCTAATTATGTATTTAAAGCACTGTAAAGAAGCATTGTTTGAGTCCTGAAACATCCTTATTAATTCAAATAAATTACTGCAACATGCAGTAAGCAACTCTAGAATTTGTAGCTTATCAAAAGCAGTTTCAGTTACATTTTCCGAATGCACTAGAATTTGAACTTTCATAGATAAAACTAATATTGTTAACTTTCAAAGAAAAAGAAAATCATCACTCCATTTATGAACTCCTCACTGAACTTCAGTTCTTTAACTACCTTAGAAAGATAATAAAATTTTACAACTCTTGAAAATAGCCCTACATTTTCTCTGGCTATTCCCAAGATATGTTTGTAAAAAAAAAAAGTTAGACCAAACAGAATTCCATCAGGAAATTCCTCAACTCTAACCTTTAAGGGTCAGAGAATGCAGCAGACAGTTTGTTGTCTTGAAGAGTGACCTCAGTTGTTTCTACTCCAAACAAACATTCAGATGTTATCTATTGGTCTCTCAGGAGACTTCAACACTAAACGTCTGAGATCAACAGTAGCACGTTCTGTACTACTTTCCATAAGGAATGATTTTAATAAGGAAGTTATCCTTCTCACTATTCATTGAGTAAAAGTTCATTAAACAGATTCAGTAAGTGAACAGATGTTCTCTGAATAATTGCGTGCAGTGTTTCTTCATGCATTCAGTGAAAGAACACTAAACACCTATTCCTTCAAGACCATCGTTAAAATACATTTTATTTTAGAAAATATACTTTCTCAATTATGCAAATATATTTACTATAGTGGATGAATACGTTATTTCAGGAGTTTAAGTAAGAAAGAGAGAATGGACTGGGAGGAGAGAGGGGAGACCTCTTGAAAGGGTATCATATAAGGAGTACTGAACTAGACCTATAGTTCTTTCACACAACCCATTTTTCCTTATTTCAAACATAACACTTGTCTGGGGCAATGTGAAAAACAAGTTACGAGACACTGAGTGGCACAACTGCTGTTTAATAAAACTTGTTATTCTAATATTCTTTATTCAGTGAAAAGAGACTTCACTCTTTCTCTGGGTAGTTGATTTTACTATCACACTGTTCTCATTATTTGGAAGCTTTTCCTAATATTCATCTGGAAGGTATCTTTCTGTAACAGAAATATATTACTCACATATAATATAAATAATATAAAAGAATATAAATATTGATTTTCTTCGACATGACATCCTTACAGAATGCAATCATATCTCCTCATTTATCATCCTTAAGCCCCAGTCACACTGCACCAATGGATGGAAAGAGGATGTAAAACGCAGAAAAACACTTGTCATCCGTTGATTAACGTGATGTATCCGTTCTGTACTCACTGTCTCCGTTTTTCATCCTCTCTATCCGTCCAGCATCTGTCTATTGACGTTTCATCTGCTCAGAAAGTTTTGAACTGCTCAAAACTTGTGAGCGGAAAATATATCCAATGCCATTCTGCATCCATTACGCATCTGCTATATCCACTAGGCATCCGCTGCACATCCGCGCAACTCCATCCGCTCCAGCAGTAAACGGACGCAGGGAGGAAGCCGAACGGATGCAGAACGGATGCAGAACGGATGCCTAGCGGATGCAGAACGGAAACAAAGCATTTAAAATGGAAAAAACGTTCGCAGAGGGGACCTATCTCAGATATTAAGGATGTCTAGAGGATGCCTAGAGGATGCAAAGGGACACCTAGGGGAAAAAGTATACTGCCTATAAAAAGGGGGAGCAACTCACCTGGATCTCACTTTCAGACCAGCAGCCCTGCGGTGCAGACCTCTGTAGCCTTCATCTGACTCTTGCTTTTCCACAGCATCCAGTCATGTCCACTGTGGATCGTAACAAAGTCCTTTTGGCAGCCACCATCCTTCTGCAACAGTGTGAAGCCATCTACAAGCTATGTGAACTCTATTACGGGAAGAAAAGGAGGCGGCCAAGAAGCATCTGGGTCCAAAGATGGATTGCCAGAAGAGCAGAGTACGGACTGTACAACAAGCTGATGGTGGAGCTCAGGAAGGAAGACACTCGTGCATTCCAGAACTTCATGAGGATGCCTCCAGCCATGTTTGATGAAGTTGTGGAGCGGCTGACACCCAGGTTGACCAAGGCAAACACCAACCTCTGGCCCAGCCTGGAACCTGGGCTCAAAGTGGCATTCACTCTGTGCCACCTGGCCTCAGGGACCACCTACAGGAGCGTGCAGTACGGCTGGATGGTGCCACACAACACCATCAGCATTGTGGTCAGAGAAGTGGTGCAGGCCATCATCGAAGTATACATGGAGAAGCTCCTCCAGTGCCCCTCCACTGAAGAAGGATGGAAGAAAGTTACAGAGCAGTGGTATCAGAGGTGGAACTTCCCACACACCGTTGGAGCCATCGATGGCAAGCACATGGCCTGCAAAGCACCAGCCAAGTCGGGGTCCACGTATTTCAACTACAAGGGCTTCTTCAGCATCATCCTCTTCGCCATGGTTGATGCTGACTACAAGTTCATGTACATTGATGCTTCAGGCAACGGCTCATCTTCAGATGCCCAGGTATACAATGCCAGTGACCTCAAGGAGGGGCTGGAACGCAACCTCATTGTGGGCTTCCCAGATCCAGAACCCCTGCCCAACGACAGGGGTTACTTCATCGTGTGGGGTTACTTCATCGTGTGTCCTACTTCATCATGGGGGATGACGCCTTCTCCCTCACAACCTACCTCATGAAGCCCTACACCTCCAAATGCCTCACCCGTGAAGAGAGGATCTTCAACTACAGGCTGTCCAGGGCAAGGTGGGTGGTGGAGAACGCCTTTGGCATCCTGACCAACAGGTCCAAGGTACTTCTCACCACCATGCAGCATCGCCCAGAGACTGTGAGGAGGATCATGGAAGCTTGCTGCATCCTGCACAATCTCATGCACATCCGCTACCCAGTGTTGCAGAACAGGCTCGTGGACCTCCAACAAGGCAATGGGGACATGGAGCCTGGGGAATGGAGGCAAGGGCAAAACCTGATAGACACTGAGGATGTGCAAAGCCCCAACAGAGCCTCACGTGAAGGGAAGAAGCAGCGCAACTTCCTGAGACACTGGTGCAACTCCCCAGCTGGAGCAGTGGAGTGGCAAGACAGGATGATAGATGACTAATGGATGCTTCCTTCAGCCTGTCTCATCACACTGATGAGATTGGGCCATGTATGTTGGGTGGGCCTACAATGAACAGGGCATTTAATAAAAAGTTGTGTTTATGTTGACATGTGTGGATGAATGATTACATTAGTATTGATAATAAAGGGCCATATGATTGGCACCTGGGAGGGTGTACTATACAGTCCCACTATGCTTGCACTGGAGGTTTATCTATCCCACAGCTATCTTAACCCATCCCAAAGGTATCCCTGCCCATCCCACTGCTATCCTTACCCATCCCACAGCTATTACACATCCCACAGGTATCTCTGTCCACCCCACTGCTATCTTAACCCATCCCTCAAGCATGCAAAGGCTTAAACCATTTCTAAAAGTTTCCACCAAGAATTTATTAAAAAAAAGAAATGAAGCAAGTGTGTGAAACAAAGATAGACTTTATTAACAACAAGCTATAAAACAAAAATGAGTCTCTGGCACTCCTCTTGGTCATTCAGTCTCAGGGGTGAAGGGTCCAGTTGCTGTGGAGGTGGTTGGTGCTGGAGTGCTTGTCTGATCCCCCGCATCATCAGCTCCTCCAGAAGCAGAAGCAGCAGAAGCTCCAGCCCCAGAAGAGCTAGCCCATGCTACAGAAGCCCCAGCAGAACCAGAGTGAGGGCCAGGGGGTGGGATGGTGACCCTGTCCCTCTTGCCAGGGCTGGCAGCAGATGGCTGAGGCTTTCTGTTCTTCCCCATGGTGGTGGGGTTGCTGGCTGGCAGGGAGGCTGGCAGGAACCAAGGCTGGCAGGAAGGCTGGCTGGCAGGCAGGCAGGCACCAAGGCTGGCAGGAAGGTTGGCAGGTAGGCAGGCACCAAGGCTGGCAGGCAGGCAGGCACCAAGGCTGGCAGGAAGGCTGGCAGGTAGGCAGGCACCAAGGCTGGCAGGCAGGCAGGCACCAAGGCTGGCAGGAAGGCTTGCAGGCAGGCATACAGGTAGGGCAGGCAAGGCTGTCAATCCATCCGGCAACAGGTCTTTCCTCTGAATGATGACCTGCTTCCGAGATGCTTCCCTTATATCCGTGGGGCTTATGCAATGCATCCTCCCCGCAAGCGCAATTAATGCTAGGCATCTGTTAGGATTCCACTGTGCATCTGCTAGGCTTCCGCTCTGCATCCGCTTCATCCGTTCCATGTCCGCTCTGCATCCGCTGTATCCGTTCCGCATCCGCTTTGCTGAGGCCCCCCGGAAGCCCTGTGGATGTGCCATCCGCTCTCATCCGCTTCCATCCGCTAGGCTTCCGTTCCGCATCCGCTTTCTATCTGCTCTGCGTCCTCCCCCCATCCGTTCCTTTCCATGTTATCCGCTCTGCTTATGCAAATTTTTGCCCCTTTTGAGAGCGGATAACAACGGATGGAACATTTTTCTCATCCGCTGTGTCCTTTTTACAAACGTTTTGCATCCGTTGGGCAGTGTGACAGGGCCTTTAGTTAGAACTAAATGTATTATTTCCCCCAGTTTTCATACACACACTCTGAAAGGCCAGTAGCAAAAACTGATTTCAATATTCCAGGGAGACTGTTATTAATGTAAAATAAAGTGGAATTATTATTCCTTGAAACTACTTTTGTTTGTACAACCTAAACTTGCTTTTGCATTTTTGTTGCAGCCATATACATTGCTTAAACTCCAAGATGTTTTCACAAGTACTGTTGCTAGTCCAGGTATCCTTTAATTCTGCATTTGATCTGTTTCTCTGTAATTAACTACTCAAATACTTCCCACTGGTTTTTTGACAAGATACTCCTAATTTTGCAGTTTTTGAATCAATTCTTTATCTGTTTAATTATATATTCCCAAAACTAACTTCAAAAGCAAATTACAAATCAGAAGCAGTTTGACAACATTTTTTGAAGTTAAAATATATCTATTTTTTATCTATAGTACTCTCGAAACTTGAAAATTAAGTTAATGACCGCAAATAAGATATAGTTTTTTACAAATTCATGCTTACTTTTATAATTTTCTAGATTTTGAAGATGTCAAATGACTAAAAGTGTAAATTATACTCAGATTATTTTTGTACATATTTGTTTATCATGGATGATAAAAAAACTAATGAAAATTATGTCAGGTGTTTATTCATTAAATATTAATTTGAGCAATTTTATTAAATTAAAAACTTTGCAGGACTAGCTGGAGATTGAAACATGTTATAGTTGAAAGATTAACTTGGAAATTAAAACAATTTCTCATAGAAGTAGTATACCCACATCTGTAAAGTACCAAAAAAAGAAATAAATTAGTAATTGATTGTACTTTTATGACATTCAGTTCAACTTCTTATATAACAGGCAACATATTTCAATTTTGTTGCATAGGAATTGTAATTTAAAATTAGATTCCAGAATCCTGACTGTAAGCTTATCAAGCTTATCAAGCATTTTCCCATAAATTGTTGCCAAATATGTTTACATCCTTTAAGACCACTCCCATAATGTCAGGGAAGCATTAATAATATCACACTGTTGAACTGTCAGATTATTTAGCATTTCACAAGTGCAAAGGTCTAGCCTATTTGTTATATTCCATTATATTATAATAATTAATATTGTTATATTCCAGCACATTTGTTACCACTACTATGTTAAGCCCATGTCACACTGCACCAACGGATGGAAAGAGGATGTAAATTGGAGAGAACCACTTGCCATCCGTTGGTTAACGCGATGCATCCGTTCTGTACTCACTGCATGCGTGATTCATACGTTCTATCTGTCCACCATCCGTCTACTGACATTTCATCAGCTCAAAAAGTTTTGAGCTGCACAAAACTTTTTGAGCGGAAAAAGTATCCAACGCATCCATTCTACATCCGCTACGCATATGGGGAACATCCGTTATACGTCTGTCGTCATCTGTTACGCGTCCGCTATATCCGCTAGGCATCCGCTGTGCATCCGCGCAACTGACATCCGCTCCAGAGGAAAACGGACACAGGGAGGAAGAGAAACGGATGCAGAATGGACACGCAGTTTTAGTAGCATGGACGTAGAAAGGATGAAAGCGGATGCAGCTTGCATACAAAGCATTAAAACGGAAAAACGAATAGGGGACGTATCTCGGAGATTTAGGATGTCTGCAGGATGCCTAGAGGATGCAAAAGGACACCTAGCGGAAAACCTATATTTCCTATAAAAAGGGGGAGAAATCACCTGGATCCCACTTTCAGTCCAGCAGCCCTGTGGTGCAGACCTCTTCAGCCTTCATCTGGCTCTTGCTCTTCCACAGCATCCAGTCATCTCCACCATGGATCGTCACACACTCCTTTTGGTAGCCGCCATCGTTCTACAACAGTGCAAAGCCCTCTACAGGCTCTTTCACCTGTTCTATGGGAAGAAAAGGAGGCGGCCAAGAAGTGTCTGGGTCCGAAGATGGATCACGAGAAGAGCCAAGTATGGACTGTATAACAAGCTGATGGTGGAGCTGAGGAACGAAGATTCTCATGCATTCCAGAACTTCATGAGGATGCTGCCAGCCATGTTTGATGAAGTTGTGGAGTGGCTGAGACCCAGGTTGACCAAGGCAAACACCAACTTCCAGCCCAGCCTGGACCCTGGGCTCAAGGTGGCACTGACTCTGCACCACTTGGCCTCCGGGACCACATACAGGAGCATGCAGTACTCCTGGAGTGTGCCACACAACACCATCAGAATTGTGGTCAGAGAAGTGGTGCAGGCCATCATAGAAGAATACCTGGAGGAGCTCCTCCAGTGCCCCTCCACTGAAGAAGGATGGAAGAAAGTTGCAGAGCAGTGGTATCAGAAGTGGAACTTACCCCACACCGTTGGAGCCATAGATGGCAAGCACATGGTCTGCAAAGCTCCAGGCAACTCAGGGTGCACTTATCACAACTACAAGGGCTTCTTCAGCATCATCCTCTTCGCCATGGTCGATGCTGACTACAAGTTCATGTACATCGATGCTTCAGGCAACGGGTCAGTTTCAGATGCCCAGGTATACAATGCCAGTGACCTCAAGTAGGGGCTGGAACGCAACCTCATCATGGGCTTTCCAGATCCAGACCCCCTGCCCAACGACACACAAGATGTGCCCTACTTCATCGTGGGGGATGATGCCTTCTCCCTCAGAACCTACCTCATGAAGCCCTACACTTCCAAATGCCTCACCCGTGAAGAGAAGACCTTCAACTACAGGCTGTCCAGGGCAAGGCGGGTGGTGGAGAACGCCTTTGGCATCCTGGCCAACAGGTTCCAGGTACTTCTCACCACCATGCAGCATCACCCACAGACCGTGAGGAGGATCATGGAAGCTTGCTGCATCCTGCACAATCTCATGCGCACCCGCTTCCCAGTGTTGCAGAACAGGCTCGTGGACCTCCAACAAGGCAATGGGGACATGGAGCCTGGGGAATGGAGGCAAGGGTGAATCCTGATCGATACTGTGGATGTGCAAGGCCCCAACAGAGCTTCACGTGAAGGGAAGAAGCAGCGCAACCTCCTGAAACACAAGTGTGTGACGCAAAGATAAACTTTATTAATAACAAAATGTAAAAGTAAAATGACCCAAAGGCAATTTTTTCCCTTTTCACTATTTTGGGAGACTAATAACCTTCCCAGTATGGAAGGAATTTTAGTCGAGCATAAAACAGAATAATTAAAAATGGTCACATAAAATGGCAAACAGTCATACCTTGAAACAGAGATACACAATACTGTTATCATAAGAAATCAAAGTAGGCAGAAGGACATTCTATAAACCTTATGTATAACTTGTGTATCAAACAGATCTTGAGTGCGGATGACAAAATGCAGCAGATAATAACAGCTCCAACCAACCTGTATGTGGTGACAGCGTCTTGCTAGTGGGAGTACAGGATTGCAACATGCAGAAATGAGTGTCTTGAAATCAGTTTCAATAGAAAATTATTATTATAGAATTCAACATCCATGATTATTCAAAGAATTCAGCATGATTTTTCTTGCTGTCTTATGACTTTTGTAAGGTAGGCCTCAATAATAGCCATAATTTAGATTATAATTTGCTTCATTTTCATACTCTAAAATGTAAACAAAATCTGTAGCTTGCATAATGCCTTTATGGCAAAGCAAGATATAATCTAGCCACTATACAGGTAGTCTTTGACTTATTACCACAAATGAGCCCAACATTTCTGTTACTAAGTGAAACATTTGTTAAGCCATTTTCCCCATTTTACAACTTTTTTTGCCACAGTTGTTAAATGCAGTTGTTAAATTAGTTGTCAACACGTTACAGAGGCTGATCACATTACTTCAAGGCACTGCAACCATCATAAATATGAGTCAATTGCCAAGTATCTGAATTTTGATCACATGGCCACAGAGATGCAGCAATGGTCGTAAGAGTAAAGAATGGTCATAGTCTTCTTTCAGGGCTTTTGTAACTTCAAACAGTTACTAAATTAACTGTTGTAAATTGAGGACTACTTGTATTAATTATTCCAGCAACTCATTCCTGTAACTTTTCCATATTAAGGTAAAAACATCTTCTTAGGACCAGCCATAGAACTGTTGATTAAAAGTTTTTAGCTAGCACAGAATTACTTTACAGATGTAAAAATGTCAGAATTCATTTTATCTACACTGTATACATTGCAAAGGCAAAGGTACGTAAAACACTTCCTGTAGTACTAGCATATTTGATCCATCTGCATATTTCAAATTGCCTCCGCTAAATTCACTAAGGCATTATGAAATGCATCCTCTTGAGTGCTATATCGTTTTTGCTGTTGACTAGATAGCAGTTCACTCAGAAAGGTCAGTCACTGGGGCAATCATTATGGCCAAAGTGAGATTAATATGGGAAATGCGCAGCAGGTCTTGTAAGTAGCACTGTGTGTTCCTGCGATTCAAATATATATGAAGATCATTACCTGCTGTTATAAATAGCATATACATGTGCAATAATTTCCACTGAAAATGATTTGCTACAATGATTTTTAAAGTAAAAATTCAACAGTACAGTATGAAAGTTCCTAGAATGAACTGTTCACAGTAGTGTTCAGTGACTAGTTCAGCTATTAATGTTACCTTACTGCAATATAAAAGAATGAATATTGTGGAAGCATTTAAAAAATTTTAAGAGCATATGCAGATGGAATTTCAAGGAGTGTTTTTAAGACATAGATATTATACCATCTTATCAAGCTTTCCATAACCAAGATGGTATGGTGTATCATAAACTATGTATTTGTGCATTCATGTAGTAATGGAGCCTTGGTGGCAAAGTGGTTAGAATGCAGTATTGCAGGCAAAGCCACAGCTTGGAGGTCAGTCCTGATGGGGCTCATTGGTTGACTTAGCCTTACATGCTTCTGAGGTCAGGAATTTAACAAAGTTAAAGTTAACATGAATACAAACTATTTAACAATGGGGGCAGGTAGTCATTATTTTTATTTAGTTTATTTATTCAATTAGTATACTTGCTAAGTGTGTTCCTTCAATAAATGGGGTAAAATAAGATCTATTCATGTATTATTGCCACCTACATAGACAAATGTGTCAATATAGAGTTAGGAAGGTTGAACAATTCTGCTTATGACTTGGCAAAAACCATATATCTCCTGCATGGATATGTGCAAAAAAGGAACCTTAACATCTATTTGCGGATATTTATGCAAAGCATGTTCAGATAGATATAATAATACTCAAATGGAACTATCGAAGAGCAGATGTTGCAATAGAAATTTATCTCCATTATAACCAATATCAAAATCTGCTCATCAATTTAATGCAAGTACATTTGCTTGAAAAATAAACATCTTATTTTTAATTTTATTATTTATTTTGCATTTTAGATGGTGATGTTTCACACTTTCTGTGCTGTTGAAATATGATCAAGATCTATTTTCACAAGATATCATTCTGTTGCTCTTTTTGCTCATAAGAAAAATCAAGAATCACTCTGAAAAATATGATTTCATATTTTTTTCACTATAAAAAACATAACTACAAGACCATCATACTTTAGAAAACATCTATTTATATTTAATTTATTTTTACTTATATTCCATGTCCATGTCAGTTCTTTCCATTCCTACTGTAAGGCACAAGAAATCAGGAACCAAAGCTGTTCAAATGAGTACAAGTTTCTTCCATTTTAGTTCTCTATAAGAATCTGAACTACTAACAATGAAGATAAATTGGCAGAAGGTAAGACTCAGTGGAATTCAAGGAGAACTAGATTTAGATTTCTTGTGGGCACAAAGGGACTTCAAAATAACAATCCATTTGAGCCCTCTCTTGGGCCCAACTGGTCATCTTCCATACCAACATTTCTATTTTTAATTTATTCTGAACTTAATAAATTTGATTATTTATTTTATTTTCCTAGGGTCTAAAATCACTGCAGATGGGTACTACAGCCAAGAAATTAAAAGACGCTTACTTCTAGGGAGGAAAGCTATGACAAATCTAGACAACATACTGAAAGGCAGAGACATCACCCTGCCAACAAAAGTGTGTATAGTCAAAGCTATGCTCTTCCCAGTTGCAATATATGGTTGTGAAAGAAAGGCTGAGCGCCAAAGAATTGAGACCTTTGAACTATGGAGCTGAAGAAGACTCCTGTGAGTCCCTTGGACTGCAAGGCAATCAAACTGGTCAGCCGAAGAGGAGAACAACCCTGTCTGCTCTTTAGAAGGTCAGATCCTGAAGATGAAACTCAAACACTTTGGCCACCTACTGAGAAGGAAGGATTCACTGGAGAAGAGATTAATGCTGGGAAAGATTAAGGGCAAAAGAAGAAGGGGACGACAGAGAATGAGGCTGGATGGAGTCACTGAAGCAGTTGGCGTGAGCTTAAATGAACTCTGGGAGATGGTAGAGGACAGGAAGGCCTGGTGGAATGTTGTCTGTGTGGTTGCAATGGGTCAGACATGACTTTGCAACTAACAACAAAATCGATGGGAAATCAAGGTGATGAAATGTATTGTCTTGAATGTCTCATATAGAGAATTGCCACTGATTTGTTTGAATCAGTGAAAATTTGTAACTTGAAAGTTTGTAAAATTATGGTTTTATATCCTTGAACGATGACATAAAACCAAACTTGAAATACAGACAGTCCTCTATTTATAAATATTCAAGTTTCAAGCTTTCACTGAAGCAAACAAACTTATCTGTGATTCCGACCTAGCAGGTCCTGGAAGTAAATGAAAAAGTTACTTTTCATTATGCTGCATACATATGCTTGGTAGCATTGTCACACATTGGAAAGCTGAGTGTACACCATTTAGAATACAATCCTGTCTTGCTGTTCACTGATCTCTTAGTTATAGTTTGCAATATTCTTCCTTTGTATTCTGATTCTAAATTACAGTATGTTTGGCATAAAGTATAAGCACCATTCGTGTAAGGTAAGAATACTTTATACTTGGTTGGACTTATAAACAAAATCAACTAATGAAATGTGCTTTGGAATGTAACCTGTTCATAAGTACTGTCTGTAGTGCAAAGCACATATTTTCTCTTTCAGAAAATTTTGAAACCACATTCACAAATGTGGCAACATTAATCTTCTAGTTTTGGCAACTAGTAACTTAGTAATAAGTGGAATAGTCATTTTTTCCAAAGTATTGTTATAATTTACCAAATCTTTCCTCCCAGCAAATACATCTAAATGAAATGTCTGCATGTATTACTACATATTTTCATCTAGTATGGTAATGTAAACTGTAATTTAAAAACATAAAATAATAATAGTAGCATAATATAGCTTTGGATAATTACTATTTGCAGTCTGGGCAGTACCACAGTCTCCTGTTCTTGCTTGAGCAACACATTGACTTGGAAAAATAATTCATGTCACATTTTTAATATTTTGATTGTGCTAATACCTGAATAAAATTGTTTTAGGAATCTGTGTTAGCTGGAAGATGTAGATACCAGGCCTTCTCCTAGACATCACAGGAAGGCTTGAGGTGATGGTGTGTTTCTGTGTTTGTATTATTTGTCAGGCCCCTGTCAGACCCTGAATAGAGGAGGAAGATGAAGAGCTGACAGGGAGTGGGAGTGTGGCTTCATTTGCTGTGGAGGAAATTGGGGAAGGGCAAAGTCTAGTTGGGCAGAGCAGGGAAGAGGTCGAACAAAGGAGAGGGAGTTCAGAGAAAGACCCAGGCCCATCCCCTCTTCATCCTAGGGCATGCAGGGTGGAACAGAAAGAGAGCAATGTGGGTTGCCTGACTTACAGGGGAAGAAAGGGCCCTGATTAGCCACAGCTGGGAAGGGGGGGGGGTGTTAAAAGAGATGCATGCTGAGTGCTGCATCTTCTGGGAACAAACATGAGTTTATCTTATATGTACTTTGCTTATCTGTGTTCCTGGCATCCTCCCAAACGTGTTGAGTTATTGCTGTGCTTTCATGTCTGCAGTTCCTTCTCCTGCCCTGCTGGACTAATTACCTCATTTTGCCTTGTTTGGACTGAGTCACATTTTTTGTTGACCACATTTTGGACTTGATTCTCTGCAGCCAAAGGCTATTCCTGGGAGAGTTTTTTTCCAACCAGACATTGGGGGCAAAGTTGGAGCTAATAAAGGGACTCTTACTGTGTTGCCATGCCCCAGGTCATCACATTATACCCACACCCATATACACCCTCACACCCCACTTGGAGATACAAATTGTTGAGAGTGAATACAAAATAAAGAACAAAAGATCAGTGATCTTTCAGAGACTTAAAATATTTATTGCAATAATTAATTGCAACCCATGGGCCAATTAATTGCAGAGGCATGAAGCATTATCCCTAATTGGCAGTTATACAAGAGCAAAAGTGCAGGAAAAAAATGATTAAAACTCTATTCACTCTATTTTTCCAAAATAAGCCTTTTCCTGCTTCCTTTTGAGAAGCAGATAAAATGATGTTAGAATTAAGTTGCTGCTAATAATAAATTCAAATGAATATGAAGCACATAAAGTGCACTCTGTCACAATTCATTGCATTAATTAAGATTAAAAAAACAAGTCTACTATTCATGGCAAAAATGATTGATAATACACTTATCCAAGGTTTTCTATCCCAATTAATACCTCGGAAATTGAAAACATGTCAGAAGAATGAAACGCCAAACCATGAAATAACAGGAATCAAACAGATACCTGGCTTCTGCTTCAAATTCATTGTAGAATGAACTTTTTCTGTTTGGAATTTTATTCTGAAATCTGAATGAAATAATTGATGAAACTATAATGTCTGTCTCCATCAGTGGTCATAGTCATCTTGTAATGTTTCCAAGGCTTTTGATATCCTTACCATGCGTCATTTTCTGTCATTTTCAAAGGAATGCTGTGGGCCTGTTGTGGGTATGTGTACCCATTTAAGAAAAATAAAAATCCAACTCAAATTCAGAAAAATAAAATTTTCAGTTATTTTTTCTTTTTTTGAAAAAATGTAAGCCATCTTGGATAATTGCATTCATGCAGTATTAAAGCTGTATGATCACAGAGAAATAAAGAATGGTTAAAGACCGTATAGAATTAGAAAATAGAGCATTAATCTAATCCCTTGATTTTGATTTTTCTGATTTTAATTTGTAGAGATAATGAGTATCTCTACAAAGCAAATAGGATACTTGTATAAAAATAGTTAAATTCAATCTGAAAAAGGATAATTATAATTCTATTTGAAATTGGATATTTGTGAAGTTAATATTTTCTTGTCCCCCAACATATTTTTATTTATTTATTATGTTTACCAGACCTACAGAACAAAGGCAGAAAGAATTACATAAACATGGCAATAAAAGTAATTCTACAAAATATTAAGGTTAGTGTTGTAAATTATATATAGAAATTATTCAAGAACTTGAAGAACTATTTTGTTGATATACATCAGGGGTTGCCAAGCTTTTGGATCTCAGGAACCACCAAATTCATAATTTTAAATCCCAGGGACCACTAATATGAATTTTGACTGACCATGGCTTGCTGATGTTGGTGGAAGAGAGAGAGAGAGAGAGAGAGAGAGAGACTGATTTAATCTCTCTCCCTCCCTTCTCCCTCCCTCCCTCTCTCTCTCTCTCACACACACAAACACACACACACACGCACACATCACACAAAGACAAGGTTGGGATTCAAATTTCTTAACAATTGGTTCTGTGGGCATGGCCTAATTTATGGGTGTGGTTTGGTGGTCTTGTGACTGGCTGGGCATGGCTTGTATGTAAATATTATAAATATTTATATAAATATTGATTTTTTTTTATTAAAAAGAGCAACTTTTACCCAAAATCAGGCAAAGCAGGCAGGCAGATTAAGTTGTTCACAGAATCACAGATTCATTCAGAGATCTGTGAGATCGGCTACCGGAGCCTGTCACATAAAATTTGCTTGCAAGCAAACCCATAAAATAGTAAGCAAACTCACAAAATTAACTCACAACCCACCATGTATGTAAATATTGAATTTTTTTTTATAAAAGAGAGCAACTTTTACCCAAAATCAGGCAAAGCAGGCGGGCAGATTGAGTTGCTCACAGAATCACAGATTCATTTAGAGATCTGTGTTTCTGCCATTGGCTAGCTGAGTCTGCACTGCTTCAGTCCTAAGGAAGGTTCAGCTCTGCTTAAAGTGCTGAAGAGCTAAAGATTAGCTAGAAAGCAAGAAAACTAAGATTTCCTGCTTTCTAGCTAATCTAAATTTCCCAGCACAATAGAACACCTGATGGTCGGAAAAAGGAAAAATAGCAATTCAGCAAGCAAGTTTGCCAGGTAAGGAGTGAGTGGGCGGGGAAAGTTCCCGCGGTCCATGTGGGTGGTGCAGCCCTGTGTTCCTGCACAGCCTGGATTAATTGCTTTGGGGGAGTGCTCTGGGGGATGACATTTCTCTGTGGACCACCAAAATTTTTCACATGACCGCTGATATACATTAATATTCAGCAGCCTAATAGTTCATTAAACATTAGATAACATTTCTGAAAGGACATACCTAAACCTTAAGAGGCAGGATGATTAAAGCTGTTTGAAGATGCAGTCATAGGCACAATTAACTGAAAATAAGACTCATAAAATTCAATCAGACTAATTTTAAGTAGTATTCTGACTTTTCACCAAAAGTATGCAATTTTTAAAATGATATATTTTCTTTTTTTAACTTTTTTTTTCAAAACTCCTCTGTGAAAATAGGCATTTAAGGCAATTTTCAGCTCTATTAAATAACAATGGCACCTCATTTAACTAGATGTAATGGAATTTTCAAGCACTCACTTATAATCTCAATTACAAATTAAAACTCTGTATAGTTTTGAAGACAGGTTTGAATAACTCTAAAACAAATGAACTATTAATTTACCCAGTCAAACAATTGGTTTATGGCATAATTGCAATTCTAAGCTTTTTTACTTGCTACTGGAGGACAAAACACCATACTGGCAACATTAATTTACCAAGTTATGCAATCTTTAATTTAAATAACAATGTCAACATGACACTGGCAACATGAAAAATAGATAAGAAATAGAGGCTTGGTGTTAAAATGTTAAAATGGCCAGAGGTCAGTTCTATTTCCTGAAATTGGTAAATATTGTGGAAACAAAAATAAATAAATAAATAAATAAATAATAAAAAAAACAATTGCCACTGGACACAATGAAAAGTTCAAAATATTTTTTGTTTCTAAATGCTTCTCCTTTTTTATTAGTTTCTTTCAACTATATTGTAAATGTTGACTAAAATGTTTTTTACTCATTTACCATATCCTAGAAGAGGTTATAGTGGACTAAGAATGACGGGCATGCTATCTGTAAAAAAGAATAATATTGAACTCAAATGTTGAAACCCTAATGAACATCTAACGCAGATTTTATCTGTCATGGTTCCTAGTGGATATACTTATTTACACTAATAAGAACAGGAAAGATTTGAAATAATGTTAGTTATAATGTTTGGCATTTGAAATGCCTATAATTTCTTGCTGGTGGTTGCTTTTCCAGTGGTGGCTCCCATTTTACTGCAATTATCAGCTTCCTATAAATAGAAAGCAAGAGATTGTGTTTATACTGTATTATTATGATCCAAATGAAGGCATTGCTTGAAAACTAAGATTAATCTATTATTTACTAGTATTGAGAAGATCCCTGGGAGAGGCACTTGATAACAAATGGCAGCACATTCACAGCACCCCGGGGTGCTCAACATGTCTTTTTTCCAGTTTCATTCAGATACTTCAGTATAGTGATTCCAGTAATCTTCACATATAGATGCCTCTACAAAATGTCCCTAGAAGTTACTGTACTAGTTGTGAAAGTCAGAAAAAAGATATGGCTGATTTATTGATTCAGTAAGAAGTATTTATTTCCATATGCTGTGTAACATTTTAAAGGATTTACATTGCTATATTATTTAGGCTTCCAACTTTCTATTTATTCACAGAAAGCAACCAACTGGAATGAAGAGATTTTGTGGTTCCAGCTTCTTATTTCTCACTAAATTCATTTCTGTTCAGTTTTTAGAATATCATTCTGGCTGGCAGGCACACCAATAAACTATTGAAGAAATTTTGACCCTCATTAGATTTCTACCCAGGACTCCACTGCATTAGACAAAATAACAAGAATGGAGCTTCAATTCATAGTATAAGAACTTACATTCAAAATGACATATTAGCTTTAGGAAATCAAGATTTGCTGTCAAGTTTAATACCAGTATATGATAAAACATAATAAGACATAATAAAAGAATTAAGTTGAAGTGAGAATTTGTATCGCCTTAAGTAATTGCTGATTGTCTGAATCCAAAATGTGAACCTTTCTACTTCTTCATCAAAGAAAAAACAGTCCAGTTGCTTTCTGAAGAAAAAAGCACCTTGATGGCTGAGAATCTCCACTGACATCAATTCTACTTACATTTCCTTTAAAAAGCTGCTTTAATTATTGCCTTTTTCAAAAAATGACATTTGATGTCAATGTTTTCTGTGATTGCCTCCTGTTTTGCTATTTAATTGTAACAAGTAATTGAAGTTGTTGCGGGAATGTTTTCCAAACGTGTGCATATGATTTTTAGAACTATGTAATCATTTGTAGAAGCAGCTACTGAAATTTTGTGTAAACAGATGTAAAGAAATGCATAAATGTAAAAAAAAGATGTAAAGAAGACATAAGGATTCCAGTTATGTCAAGAACATACACATTTTCTGTAAGAATAAGTTTATATATTTCAAATTTAAAAAAGGAAAGCTAACTATTTGGCACAGTGTATATGCAGAAATCTTATATTGGGAACATTAAATGTAAATAAATAATATCTTGCCATAGTTGCATAGAAACTATTCTCTAAGAACAACTCCAAAACATCCTAAAGTTCATGAAAACCAGATAAAAATTATCATTTAACAGTGATCATTGGTTTCCTGTCAAATAGACTAAGAGGCTTGACAATAAATTGGCAAAAGATTATAGAAAAAGCCTGTAAACTGTTATAAATAATTACATCATATAGACAGGAAAAACCCATAAACATGCCAGCAAATTGGTAATCAGTCAGACCTAGTCATGAAGTGAGTGCCTCCATTCTGTCATCATCCCTGTTTTACATTTCTTGAATCAAAGAATAAGCATTCACTTTAAGCTTCCAATAAAATGCTTGAAATAATATAACTTAATTTAGCTAGTAACTTAATCCTTGGAAATTTGAATAGGTAAATGAAGGGTGGTGTTAAATTACATAGATCTATACATTTTCCAAGACCAGCATATGTAATGGCAATAAGAAGTAGAAAAATAATAAGTGGAGTACTATATACTTTTTAGATGCTTGATATTTTACTATGAGATGTTTATTAATGGCTGAGACATCTTCTGAAAGCTGGTTGTCCCTTCTTCAGCTCTCCTTCCTGCCTTCCAAAGTAATTCCACATACCATTACAATTGGCTCCAATGTTTGACGAAAAGGCTTCTGGGAGGCTGCAAGGGTGGTGTGCTTTCAGATTGCCTTTATGAGAATTTCAGCCCTTCATATCATCCCAATTTTGTTTTGAGTATATTTACATCTGAAATTGGCCATTGAAAAGAAGCTACATATGTATGAAATGAAAGAATTTGCAATTATTTCTCCAGGACCAGAGCTGGTCTTCAGCAGGTTTTAACCAGTTCTGGAGAACTGGTAGCGGAAATTTTGAGTAGTTCAAAAAACCGGCAAATACCACCTCTGACTGGAGATTTTACAGTCTCCTTCCCCTGACACACCCACCAAACTACGCCCACAGAACCGGTACTAAAAAAAATTGAATTCCACTGTACAGGACCAGCATTAGAAGCAAGTGTTCTCTCATAGTGTTATTGAGACCAAAAGCATAAAGTTCTACGAGCTTTTTGTGATTCATAGAATTTCATTTTCAAGTTAAGTAGCCTCGGGTTTGTCTATTGTGGATTATATCTCCTTCTTACATAATTTACAGGACTAGATAAACTATTGTCAGAAATAAAGTGGAGAGTTTTAGATCTTGATAACCCCCAAAATAGATTAAAAACTTTCACACTATCATAAGTTAAAATGTGATCCTTTGCATGCATGTAAATATTCTTTAATAAATCCTTTATATCTCACATAGAAAGGTGCTTACACTGGCAAATTTCATACCTTGTCTTTCATGGTGATTTAGAAGTAGATGTCATAGTCGATCTGTTCGAGATCATCTTTGCATGTGCTCAAACATTAGTACTGAGTTTATGTCACCCATGTGGAGACCTAGTATCTCTGACCTTGGTTGTTTTTCTGCAGAATCTTCATTTTTGCTCAGAATTTTATTAGCTGGATGTATTTCATGACACTTCACTTCTTTAAATTTGATTTATTCATCATATTGAGCCAGATTGTGTCCAAAACATTACTTTTGCATGTTTTTTAAAACTCTCTGAATTATGATTATTCTTACTATCCTGCCTTTTTATTCTTTCCTGTAGTCTATCGCTAATTACTTACTAAATAAATATTTTTTTTGTCTTAAGAGTAGCAGTTAAATGAATTGGTCACAAAGAAAACTAATTTGAAAATAAAACAAGAGGCATAAATATGATCATTATCTACAGCTAAAAGTTCAATTTAATTTTAGCACCTTTCCCCCACAAAAAATATGATGGAATTGTCAAGGAACTGCTCAGATATTTATACAATAATATTTACATTTTGAGGCATAGCGATTCCATACAAGTACAACAGAATTTTTTTTCACATCTGTTTCAGATGCAGAACTTTTATGTATGTCAATTACAAGTGCACTGTACCCATAACTTTTTTGTCAAAGATTATTATCAGAAAAGAATGGATGATAGAAGAAAAAAAAAACCCCAAAGCTCTTGATTCCATTAACAGATAAACACCCAAAATGCATTTCTGACATTATTATAAGAACAAAATGATGGAAAGTTTTTAAAAAAATCCAAGGAATTCAAAATTTAAGTCATATTTATTCATCACACTGACACAAAAATTATAGTGTTATTTGTGCACTTTTATCCTAAGAAGAGATCTTCTTTGAGTGAAATCATCTGTTGAGGTGGAGAATAACAAGATACTGTATAAGACTTCTATAAAAAGATACATGATGATAAAACTATCCCATCCACATATGTTGTTTTGCTGTTAAGTATGTCAGCTTGGTTTGAGATGCAGCTAATCAATTCTTTGCTACTAATTCTTTTGTAAAATTCATAGGTTATATCAATAATTCTTTTCAAAAAATCGAAAGGACATTTCTGTCAAGAATTAAAGCCCATGTCACACTGCACCAACGGATGGAAAGAGGATGTAAAATGGAGAAAAACACTTGCCATCCGTTGGTTAACGCGATGCTTCCCTTTTGTACTCACTGCATCTGTTTTTCTTCCTCTCTATCCGTCCAGCATCCGTCTACTGACATTTCATCCACTCAAAAAGTTTTGAGCTGCTCAAAACTTTTTGAGCGGAAAATGTATCCAACGCATCCATTCTACCTCTGCTAGGCATACGGGGAACATCCGTTCTGCATCCGTCGTCATCCATTACGCGTCCGCTACATCCGCTAGGCATGTGCTGCGCATCCGTGCAACTCAAATCTGCTCCAGCAGAAAATGGACACAGGGAGGAAGCGGAACGGATGCGGAACGGACGCACAACGTTAGTAGCACGGATGGAGAAAGGATGAAAGCAGATGCAGCTCGCATACAAAGCATTTAAAATGGAAAAAACGTTTGCAGAGGGGACCGATCTCGGATATTAAGGATGTCTAGAGGATGCCTAGAGGATGCAAAAGGACACATAGGGGAAAACCTATATTGCCTATAAAAAGGGGAGCAACTCACCTGCATCTCACTTTCAGCCCAGCTGTGTAGACCTCTGCAGCCTTCATCTGACTCTTGCTCTACCACAGCATCCAGTCATGTCAACCGTGGATCATAACACAGTCCTTTTGGCAGCCACCATCCTTCTGCAACAGTGCGAAGCCATCTACAGGCTCTGTGAACTCTACTACGGGAAGAAAAGGAGGCGGCCAAGAAGCATCTGGGTCCGAAGATGGATCGAGAGAAGAGCAGAGTACGGACTGTACAACAAGCTGATGGTGGAGCTCAGGAAAGAAGACACTCGTGCATTCCAGAACTTCATGAGGATGCCTCCAGCCATGTTTGATGAAGTTGTGGAGTGGCTGACACCCAGGTTCACCAAGGCAAACACCAACCTCTGGCCCAGCCTGGACCCTGGGCTCAAGGTGACACTGACTCTGCACCACCTGGCCTCAGGGTCCACCTACAGGAGCATGCAGTACAGCTGGAGGGTGCCACACAACACCATCAGCATTGTGGTCAGAGAAGTGGTGCAGGCCATCATCGAAGAATACCTGGAGGAGCTCCTCCAGTGCCCCTCCACTGAAGAAGGATGGAAGAAAGTTGCAGAGCAGTGGTATCAAAGGTGGAACTTCCCACACACCGTTGGAGCCATAGATGGCAATCACGTGGCCTGCAAAGCACCACCCAAGTCGGGGTCCACTTATTTCAACTACAAGGGCTTCTTCAGCATCATCCTCTTCGCCATGATCGATGCTGACTACAAGTTCATGTACATCGATGCTTCAGGCAACGGGTCAGCTTCAGAAACCCAGGTATACAACGCCAGTGACCTCAGTGAGTGGCTGGAATGCAACCTCATCATGGGCTTCCCAGATCCAGACCCCCTGCCCAACGACACACAAGATGTGCCCTACTTCATCGTGCGGTATGACACCTTCACCCTCACAACCTACCTCATGAAGCCCTACACTTCCAGATGCCTCACCCGTGAAGAGAGGATCTTCAACTACAGGCTGTCCAGGGCAAGGCAGGTGGTGGAGAACGCCTTTGGCATCCTGGCCAACAGGTTCCAGGTACTTCTCACCACCATGCAGCATCACCCAGAGACTGTGAGGAGGATCGTGGAAGCTTGCTGCATCCTGCACAATCTCATGCGCACCCGCTTCCCAGTGTTGCAGAACAGGCTCGTGGACCTTCAACAAGGCAATGAGGACATGGAGCCTGATGAATGGAGGCAAGGGCAAAACCTGATAGACACTGAGGATGTGCAAGGCCCCAACAGAGCTTCACGTGAAGGGAAGAAGCAGTGCAACCTCCTGAAACACTGGTGCAACTCTCCAGCTGGAGCAGTGGAGTGGCAAGCTAGGATGATAGATGATTAATGGATGCTTCCTTCAGCCTGTCTCATCACACAGATGAGATTGGGCCATGTATGTTGGGTGGGCCTACAATGAACAGGGCATTTAATAAAGAGTTGTGTTTATGTTGACATGTGTGGATGAATGCTTACATTGTCATTGATAATGAAGGGCCATAGGTGTGGCACCTGGGAGGGTGGACCATACAGTCCCACTATGCTTGCACTGGAGGTTTATCTATCCCACAGGTATCTTAACCCATAACACAGCTATCTTAACCCATCCCACAGCTATCTTAACCCATCCCACAGCTATCTTAACCCATCCAAAGGTATCCCTGCCCATCCCACAAGCATGCAAAGGCTTAAACCATTTCTAAAAGTTTCCACCAAGACTTTATTTACAAAAATAAATGAAGCAAGTGTGTGAAGCAAAGATAATCTTTATTAATAACAAGCTGTAAAAGAAAAATGACCCAAGTCAAGTGTCCAAATAAAGTCTACAGGTAGCCACCCAGTCTCTGGCACTCTTCTCTGTCACTCAGAAGTGTGCCCAGTCTCAGGGGTGAAGGGTCCAGGTGCTGTGGAGGTGGCTGCTGCTGGAGTGCTGGTCTGAAGCACCACTGGGGTGCCTGGTCCTGAGAGGACAACAGGGGATGGTGTGTTGAGGAAGCTCTCAAACAGCTGGCTCAGCTCCGTGATGTTGAGAGCTCCTTCCTCCATGCCATGGGGTGTCAACCCCAGTACTGACGACAGATGTACTGAGGCCGGGCTTGGCTGTGGGGTGGAGGAAGGAGGAGTGTAGTGGGGTTGTCTGGTCTGCAGCTGTGTGAGGACTGGCGTGGGTGGCATTGGTGACATGGGCGGCAATGGTGGCATCAGTGGCGTGCGTGGCATCGGTGGCATCAGTGGAACCGGTGGCAACGGTGGCATCCGATGAGTCTGTGCCTGGACTGGGAAGGGCTGCTGCCTGTGCTGCTGGACCTCCTGGTAGCCGTAACCTGAGGGCCTGTGGAAAACCTTGGAATGGGAGGGACATCACCTGGGGTGGAGGAGCAGACCTGGACTGGGTGGGAGCAGGTTCATCTGGATCTGGAGGGTTGTTAAGCAGCTTGGTGATCCTGTCCTTCACCACCTGGTACTGGGGTTCAGCCATGTCCGTGAGGGTCTGGTTGACATAGGTGAGGAAGGGCTTGTGGTTGGAGGATGAGGAGTTGGTGTGGACCAGCTGAGAGAGGAGATCTATGCTTCTCCTGATGGTGTCTCTTATCTCCAGCAGGACAGTGTGGCTCTACCCCTCCTGTCTGGCTCTCTGCCTTTCTGTGGAGGTGGAGCTGAGGGTGGATGCGGGTAGGACTGTGGTGGAAGTGCCGTCTCCTTTCTCCCACTGTGTCAGGGTGCCCTCCACGCACTCCGCCACGGTTAAAACAGCTGTGGGGGGGGGGGTTCTCCGCCGTGGGACTCTCCACATAAACCTGCCTGGAGACAGGAGCTGACTCTAGGCCGGAAGAGGACTGGCTCTCAGCAGGCTGCCTGAGAGAGAGGGTTTTGAGAGGGGCTGCTCCTCAGTGGTGGATCTCACCCTCCAAGAAGCTGCACTTGGCCATGATGTAGGTCTCTCTGTCCGTCAGCTTGACCGCAGCCTGGCCAGATTTCTTGAGGTGCAGCTTCCCGTACCAGGTGTGCATGTGCTTCCATCAGCCGAGGAGCACCTCCAAAGTGTAGCCCAGGCTCTCCGCCTTCTCTCTCCAAGCAGCCTGCTTCCTTTTGGTGTCCCTGTAGAGCCTGTGTCCCTTCCGCCATAGATAGTCATTCTCTCTCAGCCACTCCAGCACCTCATCCTCATGTTCCTCCTTGATGGAGTATTGCGTCCTCTCCCGTTCTCACGTCTGCCTCTTCCTCCCTTTGGCAGGACCAGATGGGCCCTCATCAGAGGGGCTTCCAGGTTGTAAAGGCTGCTCCTCCACACCACCAGCAGCAGCAGCACGAGAAGGATCATCATCATCAGCAGCAGCAGCAGCAGCAGCAGGATCATCATCAGCAGCAGCAGCACCAGCAGCAGCAGCACCAGCAGGACCAGGATCATCATCAGCACAGTAAGCACCAGCAGCGCCAGCAGCACCAGGAGCACCAGCAGGACCAGGAGCACCAGCAGGACCAGGAGTACGAGCAGGACCAGCAGGACGAGTAAAACCAGGAGCATGAGCAGGACCAGCAGGATGAGCAGGACCAGCAGGACGAGGAGCAGCTACAGCAGAGTAAGCACCAGCAGAAGCACCACCGCCAGAAGCATCATCATCAGCTCCTCCAGAAGCAGCATCAGCAGAAGCCCCAGCACCAGGAGCAGTGCCAGCAGAGTAAGCACCAGCAGAAGCACCACCGCCATAAGCAGCAGCATCAGCTCTTCCAGAAGCAGAAGCAGCAGAAGCAGCAGAAGCTCCAGCCCCAGAAGAGTGAGCCTGTGCTACAGAAGCCCCAGCAGAAGCAGAGTGAGGGCCAGGGGGTGGGAGGGTGGCCCTGTCCCTCTTGCCAGGGCTGGCAGCAGATGGCTGAGGCTTCCTCTTCTTCCCCATGGTTCTGGGGTTGCTGGCTGGCAGCAAGGCTGGCAGCAAGGCTGGCAGCAAGGCTGGCAGGCAGGCTTGCAGGATGGCTGGCAGCAAGGCTGACAGGCAGGCAGGCAGCAAGGCTGGCAGGCAGGCAGGCAGGCTGGCAGGCAGGCAGCAGGCAGCAAGGCTGGCAGGGAGGCTGGGAGGCTGGAAGTTAGGCAGGCAGGCAAGCTGGCAGCAAGGCTGGCAGGCAGGCTGACAGCAAGGCTGGCAGGGAGGCTGGAAGGCAGGCTGGAAGTCAGGCTGGCAGCAAGGCTGGCAGCAAGGCTGGCCGGCAGGCAGACAGCAAGGCTGGCAGGGAGGCTGGCAGGAAGGCAGGCAGCAAGGCTGGCAGACAGCAAGGCTGGCAGGCATGCAGGCAGGCAGGCTGGCAAGGCAGTCGATGTGTCTGGAAGCAGGTCTTTCCTCTGAATGGTGACCTGCTTGGGAGCTGCCTCCCTTTATATCCGCAGGGCTGATGCAATGCATCCTCCCCGCATGCGCAGTGAATGCTAGGCATCCGCTAGGCATCCGCTAGGCTTCCGCTGTGCATCCGCTTCATCCTCTCGGCATCCGCTGTGCATCCGCTTCATCTGCTCGGTGTCCACTCTGCATCCGCTGTATCCGTTCCGCGTCTTCTTTGCTGTGCCCCCCCGGATGTGCCATCCGCTCTCATCCTCTTCCATCCACTAGGCTTCCGTTCCGCATCCACTTTCCATCTGCCCTGCGTCCTCCCCCCGTCCGTTCCTTTCCGTGTTGTCCGCTCTGGGTATGCAAATTCGGGGCACTTTTGAGAGCGGATAACAATGGATGGAACATTTTTCTCGTCCGCTGTGTCCTTTTTACAAACGTTTTGCATCCATCGGCCAGTGTGACAGGGCCTTTAGTTAAAATGTGCAAGAAACCCTTTTAAAATGGTAAGAACCTCTGATAGTGCTTTATTTTCAATTAGGTTATGATTCTGATCTCCTGCATTAAAACTGAAAGTATGGTACAATAAATATTAATCAAAACCAAGCCGTTGATACTATGATCTACACACACAGACACAGACACACACACACACACACACACACACACATTGTATTGGGAATCCTTTTTCTATCTTCTTTAATATGATTTTCATCCTAATAAAAATATATAATATAGAACACTCAGATATTATTGGAAAAATGTTATCATCTCTGAATATAATGCACTGTATTTCTAAATCTTAGAGTTTGGATATTAGCAATGCATAAATTGTACAATTCAGGTATTATACAAATTATAAATATCTGATTTTTAAAGAAATACAGCACTTTTACCCATATTTCTCTTGCCATTCATTCAGGTACCCAATCTCCTTATAATGAAACACAATCAGCTACACTTGTCTATATCTTTCTCTCTATATGTGAATGTGTGTGCATATCTGATCACAAAAATGTGTTAGTTGAAATGGACTAGGCCTTTTTAGAAATGTCATCTGACTGAGAAGTTAGAAACAAGAATATTAATGTCATCAATAGGATTAAATTACCATTTTGTTTCTGACATAATTCCAAATATTTTTTTATTAAATTGTGGAAATTTATTGATTGCACATGGTTCTCATTCACTGAAGAGAGAGAAAGAAAGGCAGAGAATAAGTTTTCATTTTACAGTTTGGTAATTCTTCTATTAAAGTCCATGATTTTTTTTCTATTATTTTCTATTCTTGAATCTGCTGAACCTGACCACTTCATCATGTTATTTGAATGGGATAAAATTTGAATTCCCATAAGTTACTTGTAACGTTTGCATGAATGTTTTTATGCTTTAGAAAAATAAATGAGTTCTTTTTTATACAACTAAAATAACAAAAATATGTTTATGAATAGGATAACACATAAGCTACAGGTCAAGGTTCTTCAAATGTACTGGAATTGGAAATAATAAATTCTAAGCCAACACAATTGCTGGATAGAAGTTCTATTTTACATGCAAGTCAGAATGACGATGTAGATATCCATATTAATTTACTTTGTACATACAAATAAAAAATAGTCAATTTCTAATAGAACTAAGAGTTTTAAAAGGCTTATATAAGAAAATATATTAGAGGATTGTTGTTAAGTATACCTTTAATCAACACATTGGAATAGTCAAGCCTAAATTATACATTTTTTTCAAACCCACTGAAGTGTGAAATTCCTATACATAAATTTCTGTCACTCAAGCCAATGAAAAAAAGAGATTCCTCTTGATTGAATTATGTCCAGTACATTCAAAAGATCATATTGCAATATCTCTCTCTTAAGGAAATAGCTTTTTAACTTTCAGTAACAGCCTAGAAGACCAAAGTTGATAGAATATTTCTTTCTACATTGGTTTGTCTAATTTTAGATATGTACTTATACTTGGTCAGTAATAATTCACTTGCATTATGTTCTCCAGATGCATGGGAAATTTGGGAAAATGATGACTGCATATTTTGGAAATTAGAATCTGACATATCTGGAGGGTCCTAGACTAGGAAAGACTGGGATGTGTCAGATTAAGAACTCTGATTCTCCTTTATTAATGATATCTGGAATAGGTTCTTTTCCATGGGTCGGAAAAGCCACAGAACATTGTCCAGAGCAATTTCTGCAAAAGCAATGGCATTTTTTCCCCCTTTTTCTCTTTCTCATTCCCTGGGTGCACACTACAATATCAAGTTTCTAGCCATTTGTATTAACAGAACAAAACAATTAATATTAATCACAAAGAACATTATCCAGTTACCATATTATTCAATATATCTCTTACATTAATTAATACTTATTTTTTCAATAGGTCTAATATACAGTAATGCATGTACTACTTAACATTAACTAATTAAATATTAATAGTATTAACAGCATTTTTGAATATAAGTAATAATGATTTTCTAAATGTCTTCTGGACAAAAACTTGACCTATAGTCTTACAAATGTCCAAATGTTCAGCTGAAATTGTTTGGAAACTCTGATTTTCATAGTTGGATTCCTGAAAACCTTATTGACATTTCTGGTTGAAGAATCTCTTAGACATCCAAAAGGAAGTTGGCATTTATATTTTGTTCCAGGATTATATAAATATTCTAATTTGGAAAGAAAAGTTGTATATAAGTATTCACTATATTTTACAGATCCATACAGTTTTATATTTTAAAATTCTGCAGTAGGCTCTATTAATTATTTTATTTTAATTGTACATAATTTTAGGTCTTGTGATATGCTCTCATCTTCCTACTATCTCCCTAAAGGCCGTGTCACACTGCCCAATGGATGCAAAAAGGACACAACGGAAGAGAAAAATGTTACATCCGTTGTATCCGCGCTCAAAAGGGGTGAAAATTTGCATAATTGGAGCGGACAACACAGACGCGGGGAGGATGCAGGGCGGATGCAAAGCGGATGCGGAATGGAAGCACAGCGGATGGAAGTGGATGGTGCATCCGCTAGGCTTCCGGGGGGGCTCAGCAAAGCGGACACGGAATGGAAAAAGCGGATGCAGAATGGATGCACAGCGGATGAAGCGGATGCACAGCGGAAACCTAGCGGATTCATAGCGGAAGCCTAACGGATGCCTAGCGTTAATTGCACATGTGGGGGGGATGCATTGTTCAAGCCCCCCGGATATAAAGGGAAGCAGCTCGCACGTGGCCAGCATTCCGAGGAAAGACCTGCTGCTGGATACCTCAATGTTCTTGCCTGCATGTCTGCCTGCAAGCCTTGCTGCCAGCCTGCCTCCAAGCCTGCCTCCCAGCCTCATGGGCAGCCTTGCTGGCAGCCTGCCTTCCAGCCTCCCTGCCAGCCTCCCTGCCAGCCTGCCTTCCAGTCTCCCTGCCAGCATTGCTGCCAGCCTGCCTTCCAGCCTCCCTGCCAGCCAGTCTGTCTGCCAGCCTTGGTGCCTGCCTTCCTGCCAGCCTTAGTGCCTGCCTTCCTGCCAGCCTTGGTGCCAGCCTTCCTGCCAGCCTCCCTGCCAGCCAGCAACCCCACAACCATGGGGAAGAAGCGAAAGTCTCAGCAACCTGCCGCCATCCCTGGCAAGAGGGACAGGGCCACCCTCCCGCCCCATGTCCCTGACTCTGCTTCTGCTGGGGCTTCTGCTGCTTGGGCTCACTCTTCTGTTGCTGGAGCTTCTCCTGTAGCTGCTCCTGGCAGTGGTGCTTCTGCTGCGTACTCTGCTGAAGCTGCTCCTGGTCCTGCTGGTCCTGCTGGTCCTGCTCATTCTGCTCGTGCTCCTGGTCTTGCTGACCCTGCTGCTGGTGCTTACTCTGCTGCTGCTCATCCTGGTCTTGCTGCTGTTGTTTTTGCTGCTGCTGCTGCTGCTGCTGCTCATGATCCTGCTGGTGATTATGCTGCTGCTGCTGCTGCTGATTATGATCCTGCTGGTGATGATGCTGCTGCTGATGATGATGATGATGCTGTTGGTGTGGAGAAGCAGCCCCTACAACCTGGAAGCCCCTCTGATAAGGGCCCATCTGGTCCTGCCAAAGGGAGGAAGAGGCGTATGCAACAACGGGAGAGGAGGAAGTATTACATCGAGGAAGCGCACGAGGATGAGGTGCTGGAGTGGCTGAGAGAGAACGACTATCTGTGGCGGAAGGGACACCGGCTGTACAGGGACACCAAGCGGAAGCAGGCTGCTTGGAGAGAGAGGGCGGAGAGTCTGGGCTACACTTCGGAGGTGCTCCTCGGCTGGTGGAGGCACATGCACACCTGGTACGGGAAGCTGCACTGCAAAAAATCAGGCCAGGCTAGGGTTAAGCTGATGGACAGAGAGAACTATGTCATGGCCAAGTGCAGCTTCCTGGAGGGTGAGGTCCGCCACCGAGAAGCACCAGGAGCCCAAATCTCTACCTTCTCTCTCCGGCAGCCTGCTGGGAGCCAGTCCTCTGGCGGCCGAGAGTCAGTCCCTGTCTCCATGCAGGTATCTGTGGAGCGTGCCACAGTGGAGAACCCCTGGGCAGGTGTTGAAAGCGTGGTGGAGAGCGATGAGGACTCCCTGGTGCGGTGGGAGAAAGGAGACATCGAGTCCACAACTGCCGAAGCCGCATCCACCCACACCGCCGCCACCACAGTAAGGCAGAGAGCTGGACTGCAGGAGGGGCAGAGCCACAAGGTCCTGGTGGAGATCAGGGACACCATCCGCACCAGCATAGGTCTCCTCTCTCAGCTGGTCCCCATCGAATCCTCCTCCTCCAACCGGAAACCCTTCCTCAATTATGTGAACCAGACCCTCAAGGAGATGGTGGATCCCCAGTACCAGGTGGTGAAGGAGAGGATCACCACGCTGCTTAACAACCCTCCAGACCCAGAGGCACCTGCTCCCACCCAGGTCTGCTCCTCCACCCCAGGTGATGTGCCTCCCATACCAAGGCTTCCCACAGCCCCTCACCTACCAGGGCTACAGCTACCCGGAGGTCCAGCAGCACAGACAGCAGTCCTTACAGATGCAGGCACAGAGTCATCGGGCGACACCGCTGCCACCAGTTCCAATGATGCAACCGATGCCAACCTTGACAGTCCTCACCCCGCTGCAGAGCAGTCAGCCCCACTACACTGCTCCTTTCTCCATCCCACAGCCAAGCCCGGCCTCAGTACATCTGTCCTCAGTACTGGGGCTGACACCCCATGGCATGGAGGAAGGACCTCTCAGCATCACGGGGCTGAGCCAGCTGTCCGACACCTTCCTCAACACACCGTCCCCTGTTGTCTTCTCGGGGCTAGGCACTCCAATAACACCTCAGACCAGCACTGCAGCAGCACCCACCTCCACAGCACCTGCTCCCTAACATCTTAGCCTGGGCACACACCTCCGAGTGACCAAGAGGAGTGCCAGAGACTGGCTGCCTGGATATTTGTGGACTTTATTTGGACACTTGACTTGGGTCATGTTTATTTTACAACTTGTTATTAATAAAGTTTATCTTTGTTTCACACACTTGCTTCATTAATTTTTTTCTATAAAGTCCAGGTGGAAATTTTTAGAAATGGTTTAGCCTTTGCATGCTTGTGGGATGGGTTAAGATAGCAGTGGGATGGACAGGGATACCTGTGGGATGGGTTAAGATAGCTGTGGGATGGGAAGGGATACCTGTGGGATGGGTTAAGATAGCTGTGGGATGGGAAGGGATACCTGTGGGATGGGTTAAGATAGCTGTGGGATGGGAAGGGATACCTGTGGGATGGGCAGGGATACCTATGGGATGGGTAACAGCTGTGGGATAGATAAACCTCCAGTGCAAGCATAGTGGGACTGTATGGTCCACCCTCCCAGGTGCCACACCTATGGCCCTTCATTACAATGTAAGCATTGATCCACACATGTCAACATAAACACAACTCTTTATTAAACGCCCTGTTCATTGTAGGCCAACCAAACATACATGGCCCAATCTCATCCGTGTGATGAGAAAGGCTGAAGGAAGCATCCATTGAGCATCTACCATCCTGTCTTGCCACTCCACCGCTCCAGCTGGGGAGTTGCACCAGTGTTTCAGGAGGTTGCACTGCTTCTTCACCTCACGTGAGGCTCTGTTGGGCCCTTGCACATTCTCAGTGTCGATCAGGTTTTGCCCTTGCCTCCATTCCCCAGGCTCCATGTCCCCATTGCCTTGCTGGAGGTCCACGAGCCTGTTCTGCAAGACTGGGTAGCGGGTGCGCATGAGATTGTGCAGGATGCAGCAAGCATCCATGATCCTCCTTATGGTCTCTGGGCGATGCTGCATGGTGGTGAGAAGTACCTGGAACCTGTTGGCCAGGATGCCAAAGGCGTTCTCCACCACCCGCCTTGCCCTGGACAGCCTGTAGTTGAAGATCCTCTCTTCACGGGTGAGGCATCTGGAGGTGTAGGGCTTCACGAGGTAGGTTGTGAGGGAGAAGGCGTCATCCCCCACGAAGAAGTAGGGCACATCTTGCATGTCGTTGGGCAGGGGGTCTGGATCTGGGAAGCCCACCATGAGGTTGCTTTCCAGCCCCTCCTTGAGGTGACTGTCGTTGTATACCTGGGCATCTGAAGATGAGCCATTGCCTGAAACATCGATGTACATGAACTTGTAGTCAGCATCGACCATGGCGAAAAGGATGATGCTGAAGAAACCCTTGTAGTTCTGATAAGTGGACCCCGACTTGGCTGGAGCTTTGCAGGCCACGTGCTTGCCATCGATGGCTCCAACGGTGGGGGGAAAGTTCCACTTCTGATACCACTGCTCTGCAACTTTCTTCCATCCTTCTTCAGTGGAGGGGCACTGGAGGAGCTCCTCCTTGTATTCTTCGATGATGGCCTGCACCACTTCTCTGACAACAAAGCTGATGGTGCTGAGTGGCACCCTCCAGCCGTACTGCATGCTCCTGTAGGTGGACCCTGAGGCCAGGTGGCGCAGAGTGAGTGCCACCTTGAGCCCAGGTTCCAGGCTGGGCCGGAAGTTGGTGTTTGTCTTGGTCAACCTGGGTGTCAGGTGCTGCACAACTTCGTCAAACAAGGCTGGAGGCATCCTCATGAAGTTCTGGAATGCCCGAGGGTCTTCGCTCCTGAGCTCCACCATCAGCTTGTCGTAAAGTACGTACTGCGCTCTTCTCTGAAGATGGTTATCTTCGGAGCCAGACTTTTTTTGGGTGCCTCCTTTTCTTCCCGTAGTACTGTTCACAGAGACTGTAGATGGTTTCGCAGTGTTGCAGAAGGATGTTGGTTGCCGAAAGGATTTTGTCGCAATCCACAGTGGACATGACTGGATGCTGTGGAAGAGGAAGAGGCAGATGAAGGCTGCAGAGGTCTGCACCGCTGGGCTGAAAGTGCGATGCAGACGAGTTGCTCCCCCTTTTTATAGGCAGTATAGGTTTTCCGCTAGGCATCCTCTAGGCATCCTCTAGGCATCCTCTAGACATCCTTAATATCCGAGATAGGTCCCCTCTGCGAACGTTTTTTCCATTTTAAACGCTTTGTTTCCATGCTGCATCCGTTCTGCATCCGTTCTGCATCCGTTCCGCGTCCGTTCCGCTTCCTCCCTGCATCCGGACGGATGCGAGTTGCGTGGATGCGCAGTGGATTCCTAGCGGACATAGCGGATGCCTAACGGATGCAGAATGGATGCGTAGCAGATGCGTAGCGGATGCAGAACGGACGAACTGGATACATTTTTCGCGCAAAAGTTTTAAGCAGCCTCAAACTTTTGGAGTGGATGAAACGTCCATAAACGGATGCTGGATGGATAGAGAGGAAGCAAAACGGAGGCAGTGAGTACATCGCGTTTTCGAATGGATGGCAAGCTTTTTTGTCCATTTTACTTCCTCTTTGCATCCGTTGGTGCAGTGTGACAGGGGCTTTAGCTCTATTTTGTAGTTGCTTTTTTTCTTTGTTCTTTTTTGAAATAAGAATCAAACCAATTCCTGGCCTTCTTTTCAAAGCTTTTCAAAAGTAATACTTGGTTCTGCTCTTTTATCACCTTTACTGGCTAGCTAGCCATAACTATTCCATTTCTCACAAAACTCCTCACCAACATTTCTAATGCCTTATTCAATATTTAATGCTTGATTAAGATGTAGAATAGAATAGATTTTTTTTATTGGCCAAGTGTGGTTGGATACACAAGGAATTTATCTTGGTGCAAATACTCTCAGTATACATAAAAGAAAAGATACATTCATCAAGAGCCAAGAATCGTAAAGTACAACACTTAATAATAGTCATAGGGTACAGTCAGCAATCAAATCATACTAGGAAACAGTCAATATAAATCATAAGGATACACATGACAACGTTACGGTCATACAGTCACAAGTGGAAGGGGATGGGCAATAAGGAGTGATGAGAAGATTAACAGTAATAGTAGTACAGACTTTGTAATAGTTGAACAGGGTTGAGGGAATTCTTTGTTTAGCAGAGTGATTGCCTTCAGGAAAAACTGTCCTTGTGTCTAGTTGTTCTTGTATGCAGTGCTCTATAGCATCGTTTTGAGGGTAGGAGTTGAAACAGTTTATGTCCAGGATGTGAGGGGTCTGTAAATATTTTCACAGCCCTCTTTGCGATATACAGGTCCTCGATTGAAGGCAGGTTGGTAGTAATTGTTTTTTCTGCAGTCCTAATTATCCTCTGAAGTCTATGTCTATCCTGTTGGGTTGCAGAGACAAATCAGACAGTTATAGTGGTACAGATGATATACTCAATAATTCCTCTGTAGAACTGTATCAGCAGCTCCTTGGGCAGTTCGCGCTTTCTGAATTGGTGCAGAAAGAACATTCTTTGTTGTGCATTTTTGATGACGTTTTTTTTTTTTTTTTAAAGTTTTTATTAATTTTCTACAAACAAACAAACATACAAAACATTAAAAACATCTACTCTCATATATACTTCCGGTGTATCGGTTGGTTCATCAGTTTTGTGCATTCATTTTATAGTGTCAATTACAATTATATTGCATAACCACTCATATTGTCAATCCATATTCTAATATTAAAAAAAAATAAAAATAAAAAAATCTTTTTCTGACTATACCTTTAATCATTCATGCTTTGCGAGATAACAATACTTCAAACAGTTTATTCTATAATTTATCATATAATCATAACAAATCAATCCTAAAAACTCTTCATATATATAATATTAATGCTCTATTATTGTGTTTTATCATCTAACCATTGATAAAAAAAACTCCAAATTGCATAAAATTGTTTATCTTCTTGTTCTCTAATTTCAAATGTCAATCTACTCATCTCAGCACATTCCAATATTTTCTTAATAATTTCTTCCTGCAATGGTATTTTCTCATTCTTCCAGTTTTTAGCAAATACAATCCTAGCCGCCGTTAATACATTTACAATCAAATATTTCAAGTCTTTATTATATATATCAGGTAAAATTCCCAATAAAAAGATCTCTGGCTTCAAGTCTATGTGTTTCTTTGTCATTTTTTCCAACCACATGTGAATTTTAGTCCAATATTTTCTAGCATTCTCACAAGTCCACCACATATGATAGTATGAGCCAGGTATCTGATGACATTTCCAACATTTTTCAGATTTATTCTTGAACATTCTTGCTATTCTTGTCGGGGGAAGGTGCCACCTGTAAAACATCTTATACAAGTTTTCTTTATATGCTATTGACATTGTCATTTTATAATTTTGAGACCACAATTTTTGCCTAAATTGCTCTAAATCAATTCCATATCCAAAATTCTTCCCCCATGCAATCATAGTTTCTTTAACTTGTTCTTCCTCTAGCTTAATTCCCAATAAATAACCATATAACTTTTTAATCACTTTCTCATCAGTACCCATCAATATCTTATCTAAATCAGTCTGTTTATCATAGAATCCTTCCGTTTTAAAATCTTGAAGATATCTTGAGTGTATTTGCGCATATGAAAACCAATTCATCCTTATACCTTGTTCCTCTAAATTTTGGATCGTTTTAAGTCCACCCTTTTCATCCAACAGTTCCCCATATCTAACTGTTTGTTCCTTTTTATAGATCATAGGATAGGAAAATGCTTCAATAGTCGATAACCAAATTGGAATTTTCAAATAACATTGTTTTTTTATCTTCTCCCAATTTAACCACAAAGACTCCCGTATATAATGTCTTCTGAAATACCCCTGTGTTTTAGTTCCCTTGTACCATAAAAAAGCATGCCAGCCCAACAGTAAGTCATGTCCTTCTAATGTCAACAATCTATGTTTTCTTAATGTTATCCATTCTTTGACCCACATCAAACTTGCAGCTTGATAATACAATTCCCAATTAGGCAGGCCAAAACCTCCTCTATTTCTAGCATCTTGCAAAAGTTTTAACTTTATTCTCGCTTTTTTACCTTGCCATATAAACTTCAACATAGTTTTATTTAAATCTTCAAAATAGTCTTTTCCAAGTCTAATTGGTATTGTTTGAAAGAGAAATAAAATTCTAGGTAAAATATTCATCTTAATTGTTGAAATTCTCCCTATTAATGACAATTGTAAATTTTCCCATTTCTTCAAATCTGTAATTATCTGTTGTTTAAGTTTAATATAATTATTCTCTTTTAATGTGCTACATCTTGCTGTCAAATATATCCCCAGATACTTAACCTTGTTTGTAATTTGAATTTTCAAAAGATCTGTCAGTTCTTCTCTTTGTCTCAACAACATATTTTTTGTCAAAATCTTTGTTTTATCTTTATTTATTTTCAAGCCAGCCATCTCACCATATGTCTCTACCTTTTCCAATAACTTTGGAGCGGTTTCTAACGGGTCTTCCAGAATAAAAGCTAAATCGTCAGCAAAAGCTTGTAGTTTAAATTCTTCCTTTTTAATTTTCATTCCTTTTATATTTTTGTCATCTCTAATATTTCTATTCAACACTTCCAAAGTTAATACGAATAACAAAGGAGATAGGGGACATCCTTGTCTTGTACCTCTTCTTATATTAATAAGATCTGTAAATTCTCCCTCCATCATTACCTTTGCTGTCTGTTTATTATATATGGCTTCTATTGCTTGAATAAATTTTCTGGCAAAGCCCATCTGTTCCAATAATAATAACATAAATCTCCAGTTCACGTTGTCAAATGCTTTTTGAGCATCTAGGAATATCAAAGCCATTTGTTTTTCAGGATGAGCCTCATAATATTCCAAGGTATCCAAAATTACTCTCATGTTGTCTCTAATTTGTCTCTTTGGTAGAAATCCATTTTGATCTGGATGGATAAAATTATTTAAATATTTTTTCAGTCTTTCTGCTAAGATTGAAGCAAAGATTTTATAATCTGCATTCAATAAGGAGATAGGTCTATAGTTCTTAATTTGCAACGGGTCAGCCTCTTCCTTTAAAATAAGTGTAATATAAGCCTCTGACCATGTTTTGGGTGTGATCTTTTTTAACATAACTTCATTCATAATTTCTAACAATGGAGTGTTCAATGATTCTTGAAATTTTTTATAGAATTCTGCCGGAAGCCCATCTGGACCTGGTGCTTTCCCATTATTTTGTCTTTTAAATGCTTCATTTAGTTCCATCATTGTTATATTGCTTTCTAACATTTCTTCAGTCTCTTTAGGTATCTTCGGTAAGTTAGCATTCTGTAAATACTGTTTAATTTTTTTCTCATCAATATTCTCTTGTTTATATAGTTGTCCATAATAATCTCGAATAATTTCCTTTTTCTCCTTATTACCACAACAAACTTGACCTTGATCATTTATTAGTTTCAATATTTTTCTTGATTCCTTCTCCTTTCTCAGTTTATATGCTAACCATCTACCTGGTTTATTTGCATCTTCAAAATAATTCTGTTTAGAATTTCTAATTTTCTGTGCCAGTTCTTCTTTCTCTATTAATTCCATTTTATGCTTAATTACATCCAGTTTCAATTTAATATCTTTTTTCTGTGGTATTTTCTGTAATTCTTTTTCAAGTCTTATATATTCATCTTCCAAGGCCTTAGAGGTTTGTCTTTTCCTAATATTCTTTTTTCTTGTATAGTCTATTATCAAACCTCTTACATATGCCTTCATTGTATCCCAAACATTCTATATTGAAGTATCTTCTTTTTTATTTTCTTTAAAAAAAAAGACCAATTCCTTCTCCATCCATTGTATAAAATCTTTCTCCTTTAAAATGGTATTGTTTAATGTCCATCTCGATCTTTTTTTTTGTCCCTTCCATTTAATTGTCATTGGACTATGATCTGCCCAAGTACTTATTTCAATATTTGTTTCTTGAATAGTAGATATTAATTCTGTTGAGATCCAAATCATATCTAACCTGGACCATGATAAATGTCTATTAGAATAAAAAGTATATTGTTTAGTTTTAACATTTCTTTCCCTCCAAATATCTTTTAAGGTTAATTCATCTGTCATTTTAAAAAAAGATTTAGGGAGAATCTTTCTATTTTGTTTTGTTGTTGTTGTTATATAGTCCAATTTATTGTCCACAATTCCATTAAAGTCTCCCATCATGATTATGTTAACATAGTCCAGTCTAATTATTTCCATATGTAGTTTTTTATAAAACTCTTCTTGTTTATCATTCGGAGCATAAATTGCAATCAAGAGTATTTTTTTATTATTATCCATTATTTCCACCATTAATACTCTTCCATCTTCATCCGTGTAGATCAGTTTTGCTGGAATATCTTCTTTAATATAGAGAACCACTCCTCTTTTCTTACATTGAATCAAAGAAGTAAATATTTTCCCTAATTTTGGCTGTACTAACAAATGCTCATATTGCTTTTTAATATGAACTTCTTGTAAGCAAATTATATCAAATTTTAATTTCTCTAATTTGTGAAAAGTTTTCCTTCTTTTAACAGCTGAGTTAAGTCCATTTATATTCATTGTAATCAGTTTTTTTTCTTCCATGATTATGCTTTATATTTAGGTCTAACAACTCTCGTAGCTCTCACTTCACGTTGTTCTTTACTGTCTACCTGTCCACCTACAACTCCTTTCTCTTTTTCAGTCTCCAGTTGTTCCTCCAGAAGCTCAATTAATGAGATCTCTTTCTCTGCCTCCTCTTTTTTTCTTCCAAAAAATTCTGCATAAAAAAATTCTGCTTTTTCAATCGAGTCAATTCTATGTCTCTGCTCTTGCCACGTAAAAATTAGTCCTTCTGGTATCAGCCATCTGTAGTTCACTTCATTTTCCAGTAGCATTTTGGTCAAAAATCGATATTTTCTTCTCATCTCTCTCACTCTTCTAGGTATTTGTTTTAAAACTACAATCTCTTTGCTTTTATATTTCAATACTTTTTCTCTTGCCACTTGTAGTATTTGTGTTCTGATGGATTTTTTAGTAAATCTAATATGTACTTCCTTTGGTAGTTTATTTCTCATCGCATATCTTGTATAAACTCGGTATATCTCATCTACTCCGTCCATCATTTTTTCCTCAGTAATTTCCAGAAGATCTGCCAATATTTCTATCATTATCACAGCCAAGTTTTCTCCTTTTTCCTCTTCTATATTTTGAAATCTAAGATAAAATTCTGATCTTTCCATCTCCCACCTCAACATCCCATTTTTTTCTTGTTCTATCACTGTTAATCTAGTGTCAATATTTCCAATCTTCTCCTCTCTTTGTTTTCCTTCTTCCTCAATTTTTTGGAATCTCTCCTCATATTTTCCCATCATTTGTTTAAAATTTTCATCAGATTTCTCTATTTTTTTGTCCATGGTATCTATTTTTATCTTAATATCTTGAATTCCTTGCATAATCATCTGTAAATTTACTTTTTCTTGTTCCTTATCTTGCTTCAACATTGTCTGAATTGAAAGTTGTCCTTCAAGTGGTGGGGAAGCAGAGGTAGAAGCAAAAACGCCGAATGATTTTGGCTTCCTGCTCATTTTAATATTTCCAAGTCTTCAAGCTCTCTTTGACTTTAAATCCAGCTGGTATAGTAACCAAATATAGTCCAAAAAATCAAAAAGAAAAAGAAAAAATCCAATATTAAAAAGCCCAAAGCCAAAAAAGAAAAAAGAAAAAAGGAAAAAGAAAGGTCTTCAGGTTCTTCTAGACCCTAATCCAATTAAAATAGATGGAAGAAGCAAAGAAGGAGAAGAAAAAAGAAAAAACTCTGAGGCTTTCCCTTTGAAATAAAAAGCAAAAATGCTAGAGTTAAAATTAACCAAAAAAGGCTGGCGAGTAGGTGTTTCAAAAGTATATATATATATATATATATATGCACTGTACACTGCACTTTATTTCTTTATCCAAGGCTCTTATTATGACTGTCTTCTCCAGCAGCTTCAAAGCCAAACCTCAAATGTTGAGATATTGATAAGAGTCCAAGAGAGCACCTGTAATACTGTATTCTCCCTCTATCTTATCACATTAAAATGTCCTTGAAAAGAAGTGCTTTTCTCCCCAATTCAAATAAAATATTTTCAAGCCTCTAGTTGGCAGTGTTACAGCATCTCTAAATACTCTTTCCCCCCCCAGCCAGAAGAAAAAATGTTTATAAAGAACTCAAACAAAAGAAAAAGATAGTCAAAGGGAGCCTCTATCCTAAAAAGAAAGTTAAAAAGATAAAAAATAAAAATCAAGTGAAAAATAAAAATATATATAAGAGAAAATTCAATCCGGTTACCTACAAAGTCACCTTAAAGTCCTCAAAGAAAATAAGAAAAAAATAATAATCCAAGTCTCAATTTGACATCACTTAAACGCCGCTCAACCCAGGTTCAGTCAAAAGAAAAATAAAGCCACAGATTTCTTCTTTGTTCAGGATGTCCTTTCAAGTCTTAATCAATTTATAATGCAAAAGAATTTCTCACCCAACCGATACACGCTCGTTTAAATCCCTTTCTTTCCGGAGTTGTCCCGACTTCAGCAGCTTTAGAGGCTGCCTTTCTGCTTCCAGCAAAAGGGCTTCTCCCGGATCAAACCAGAGATTTTGCGATATCTCTGGGATCCTGGGACTATGCCCTTCACAATCCCCGTCTCTACGGGACGGTTTAGGTCCGTTAGAACCGACCAGAGGCAAAAATATCAGCTGAGATCTCAGAGCCCCGAGATCGCAGCTGTAACACCGAGACGTAGCTCCGCTTTTTGATGTTAGGTGTCCATTTTAGGTGTTATGATATGGTAGAACCTTGAAATTTGATGGTTTCTCCTGTTGATACTCTGTTGTCTAATATTGTAAGAGGGTTTCTTCTAAAGTCTACCACCCTTTCTATGGTTTTGAGTGTGTTCAGTTCCAGATTGTTCCAGTTACATCACGAGGCAAGTTGTATAACATCCTGTCTATATGCGGATTTGTCGTTGTCTGGAATGAAACCAATCACTGTTGTGTCATCTACAAACTTCAGTATTTTAACAGATGGATCATTTCAGATGCAGTCATTGGTATATAAGGAAAAGAGAAGTGGAGAAAGCTCCACTGTGCTAATTGTACAGGTATCAGATGTAATTCTACCTAGCTTCACCTGCTGCTTCCTGTCTGTTAGGAAGCTTATGATCCACTTACAAGTGTGTTCAGGTACTGCTGGTTTAATTTACTTAGAAGAATGTCTGGAATGATTGTATAAGATAATAAGGTATTGAAGTTGTAATAAATATGCATACCTGTAATCAAAATACAGTCCATAAAATTGATGCATAAATGATATCCAAGTGATTAAGATGAAAACTGCAAACACAAATTTGGTGACTTTCCAAGGAGAGCAATTTGACATTACAATACAGGATAATCCTCATGGGAAGAAATATGCATCTGGTTTATGAGCTGAGAGAAAAGCACTGGTGAAAAATGGAGTCTGGAGGCTGATTGGAAAGAGGGTCCATTTATTATGGACAGAACCACATAATTGTGGGCTGTTGACCACCATGGAGTTGAGAGTGTGGGGAGGTATACCTTCTCTTGGGCTTTGCACTTGAGCTTTGTGTCCCTAGGCAAGAACCTGTAATCTATTGGCTGTTATTCCCATGGGGCCATGCAGGGGTTTTGTATGGATCAAAGCTAGCTCTATACGCAAAGTACAAATCCTAGGTGTTTTTCTGAGCTCCGTTTGGTTGATGTTTCTGAGGGTGATGCAATTGGGCAATATCTATTGTGACTGAGGGTCCATCCTATCTTTGTTCAGACTGTACTGCAAGGAATTTCAAACTATCCTGTCCTGAATGGATTTCTGCCTCAGTATTTGCTTTGTCTATGAATAGAGCTACCTAGATACTTGCCTTCTTTCAATAAGTTCTTTATCTCTTAAGTGCTGCTGAGGGCTATTAAGAAAGGTGGGGGATGCTTTCTGTCTCCAAGAGCATATTTCTCCATTTTTCCCTTTAGAGAAATATAATATTCTGCCTTTTTAATATTTCCTAAAATATTTCATTCTTCTAGGAGATGGGTGGCTGCTAACTTTCTACAAAGGAAAAAGTAATCTTTCGGCAGAGGGCACTTTTTATTGTGTTTCTGAGCACATGCTATTATTTTTCCAGTAATCTCATAGTTTTTTTCAACTAAAAAGGTTCTAAGCATTGAATGTCTGTTGCAAATTAAACTGATATATGAACTCTATATATGCTTGCCAAACTGAAACATCCTTTTTTTTTTCTAAGGATACATATTGTTTCTTCTATGCTCATAACAATGCCAAATGCATTCTGGAATATTACATATAGATAGAAAATATCAAAACCAATGCTCGTAAAATATGCTGACTTTTCTTTTCTCCAAGACAGTCATTTTTGAACATTGTAAAAACAATTGTATTGTCCACCCCTCCGTGTTTGAAATGGTATCCTGAGCTAGCAGATAGAATGAGAAGTCAGTTCAATTTGTATCATGGTGCTATTATTGATTACTCTTTAGTGTATATCTCAAATTCAGTATATCTTCCTATTCCTTACAAAATGTATTGGGTGATTGCATGACTTCAGTACGTTCCCAGCAGTCGAAAGTAGTTCAGAATCAAAATGTTCCTATGAACTAGCTTGTAAAACATAATTTTGCTATCACTACAATATTCATTTAAATTGTTAGAGTCTCTCATGGGAGTATACAAATATATTCTCTGTTGGCATTTGCCTAATAGCATAATTATTTTAATATACATTCATAGACATCTCTGGAAGTTACTTTCAATGTGTCTTCTGTGTATAGAAGGCCCATCAATTTTAAACTAGATTTTTGGAGCTTGCTTTGGCAAAGATGGAAGGGTGGCCCGGCAGTTGGTACTTGACTGGGGCTAACAGTGGCAGTGGCAGGAGGAGGTAAGCAACTGATGGGGCTTGCTGCTTGGCTTCTTACTCACCAATCAGTGTGGAAGGTCAAGCAGCAACGGTGTGGCAGGTTGTAGGTGGGAGAAGATGGCAGCTGAGCAAAGATGGTGGCCAGCCAAAGATGGCGGCTGGGTGAGGCAGGTAGTGAGGGTGGCTGGGCAGCCCGGGAGTTACTAATTGGCACTCGACTGGGGCTAGTGGTGGTGGCAACCGGTGGAGGAGGTAGGCAACCGGTGGGCCTAGCTGCTTGCCTCCTCTCTCACCAAACAGTAGTGGAAGGCCAGGCAGCAATGGTGTGGTGGGCTGAGGGGAAAAGATGGTGGCTGGGCAAGGCAGGCAGCATCGGCAAGGGTGGCTTGGCAGTCTGGGAGTCATTGGGATTCAACTGGGGCTGGCAGTGGTGGCAGGTAGGCCATTGGGGCTGCTGCTGGTGGCAGATAGGCCACTGGGGCTTGCTTGGAAGTTTCACTTAACAATCCATGTCTTCAGCAATGGCAGCAGTGGGAGGCAGGCAGGCCTGGTGAGGCAGGCTGGATGAGGCCAGACAGGTGAGGCTGGGCAGGTGAGGGCATCTGGTGGCGGTAGTGACCGGAACTTGCAGAGACCTCATTCACCCAGATCAGGCAGGCAGCAATGGCTGGCTGCTGCAAGCCAATGATGACAGCAGGCGGGAAAAGGCAGGAAGAGATGTAGCACACAAGGACTGACTGGGCAGGGAATGGAAGAGTGGGTGGAGAGGGGTAGGGCCAGCCAGGGACCATTTTCCAAGTTCTCCAAACTACCTGGAATTGTAACAACCAGTTCTATAGAACTGGTGCGAAATGATAGAATTCCATCTCTGATGTTATATAGCATGCCATTAACTAAGTAAATAAATGTTACTTATTTCCTAATTCTAGTAATCTCATGCTAATTTTCCTAAATTTCATAAATAACTGACTGCAAAAATTTTTCTAAATGCAGAGCTCTTGGGGTTTCATTGGTGATAATAGAGTGCATTTTGTTGTTAATAAATGTGACCTTAATTGAACTATTACCTTAATCTTTGGCCATTTGAATAGGTCAACTAAGGGTAGGTTAAATTACGTACATTTTTCCAAGGCTAGCATATAATAACCTAAATACATTATTTCCCTAAATTTTATTCTTTACATTTTGATATTATGCTGTTATGTGATGGCAGAGAAGTTTCTAAAGACAAGTTACCCATTACTACTGCTATTACCTTGGAATTGAATGGTGACTCTGTTCTGGAGTGCAGCTCATAAAAATCACAATAAACACCTTGAACTTGACAAATATGCTGAATAGAATGTTTTCTTGAGCATACTTGATCCTCTAAAATAAAATGTTCACTGGCATTTCAGTGAGAAACATTTACTAAACTATTCCTCCATGTATGGATTAGATGGTAGATATACATACAACAGATGAAAATTATATTTTCCATCCTTTGTCTGTTCTAATCACTTTCTTTAATGTGAAAAAGGGACACTTCAGCAGACAAGCCTTCTGAGGTTGTTGCTGATTATTACTGGTCTGATAATTTTGAACTCTTTTTCCAAAGGTTAGCTCCATGGACTTCTATAGTGAAATATGGTTGAATGTTTTTTTTTTTAAACCAAGTTCATTCTGAGGGACCAGCTGTTCATTCATTTATAGACAGACTTGTTTCTCTCTCTTGTCCTGACATATTTTGCTCTGCCTTATTGGATTTGTCCCCCACCCACAAAGAAAGTTTGGAGAGTATGAAAAGATGCGAGGAACAAAATGGTCTGAGTGTCTGGTTAAATGGGAGATGTCAGTTATCCAGTCTCCAAGAAAAACCACTTTGAGACAAACAAGAGCCAATAGGTCTCAGTCAACAGAAGGGTCAGTAAACTGCCCTTTCTCCAGGTGGTCTCTTGACTAATATCTTGCAAGAAGAGGGGACAATTGAACAACAGGGTTATACTATTGGGGTTTTTTTTTTTTTGTTGTTTTTTGCTTACTGGGCACAGATTAGTTATGAATGAGTGAAGACCAGGATATGGAAAACATGAGGAGATAAAGCAAGGAGGCACTCCTTAAAGAATGACCATAAGGAAATGAATTTCTCATTGTGTAGGCTATAAAAGCACAGAGTTGGTATCAATTTGCCTCAGCTAGCCAAAGCAGCCTCCACACCCCACTTCTGAATTCATTCTGCAACGATAGCTAGAAAAACAAAATCCAACAAAGCATGTTCTTTCTGTGCCAACTCAGAAAGCTCAAACTGCCCAAGTAGCTGCTGATTCAGTTCTACAGAGGAATTATTGAGTCTATCATCTGCACCTCCATAACTGTCTGGTTTGGTTCTGCAACCCAACAGGACAGACACAGACTTCAGAAGATAATTAGGACTGCAGAAAAAACAATTACTACCAACCTGCTTTCAATTGAGGACCTGTATACCGCATGAGTCAAAAAGAAGGCTGTGAAAATATTTACAGATTTCTCACATCCCAGACATAAACTGTTTCAACTCTTTCCCTCAAAATGACTCTATAGAGCCCCGCACACCAGAACAACTCGTCACAAGAAGAGTTTTTTCCCAAAGGCCATCACTCTGCTAAACAAATAATTCCCTCAACACTGTCCAACTATTTACAAAGTCTGCAATACTATTTACTATTAATCTTCTCATACTCCTTATCACCCATCCACTCTCACTTGTGACTGTATGACTGTAACTTTGTCGCTTGTATCCTTATGATTTATATTGACTGTTTCCGAGTATGATTTGATTGCTTATTGTACCCTATGATGATTATAAGTGTTGTACCTTATGATTCTTGACTCTTGATGAATATATCTTTTCTTGTATGTATACGGAGAAAATTTGCACCAAGACAAATTCCTTGTGTGTCTAATCAAACTTTGTCCAAAAAAAAGAATTCTAATTCTAAAAACATTATTTTCCTCTCAGAAATTTTGGACCCAGCCTCAGTCTGCCTCAACTGTGGGCTGCCTTTGAGAAGGGTATTCCATTGTGAAGACATTTTCTTAGAAATGTTTTCAAGTCATTTTTGGGTCAAGACAAGGAAGCTGTGTGCATGAGCTCGGATCTGTCTACTGATACAGGAACAAGTACCCAAAACGTTTTCAGTTTGAGTATTTTTAAAAAGTGTAATGTTTTCTTATCTCCTTCAATAACTACCATACTATAAACCTTTTTCTTTCTATATACTGTTGGGATTTCAAGAATGAGAGAATTACAGGATCTCAATGGAAGGAAAGTTTTGTTGAAATTGAGGAACTCATTGTATCTGCTTCAGTGGTGGGATTCAAATTTTTTTACTACTGGTTCTGTGGGTGTAGCTTGGTGGGCATGGCAGGGGAAGGATACTGTAAAATCTCCAGCCAGAGGTGGCATTTGCCAGTTCTCCAAACTACTCAAAATTTCTGCTACTGGTTCTCCAGAACTAGTCAGAATCTGCTGAATACCACCTCTGATCTGCTTGCTGGATAATTTCATAAGCTTGAATATCATTCTAGCATCTTTCATAGTTCATTGGAGTTCAGTCACAGATAACAAAATTATTTTACTGAAAGCTATTTGATAAAAAAAAGTATCTCATTCTGCATTATCAGGTTATTGCAATTACTTATTTGATGGTTGTGATTATAGATGCAGCAGTTATTCAATGGAATCACAGTAATCTAAATGTTTACAGTATACTGAAAAGACATTTGGGTACACTAGAAATTTAAATCATGATGTTGGTTAAAAAATAAACATTCTGGGACAGAATAATGATATAGAGAATATAGTGAAAGTTAAGGTTCCAGCAGCTGCCATATTTTGCTTTGAGACCTGCTTTTAAGGAAAAAAAATTGAGATACTCACATTTGTTTTCTGGACCAAAGGAATTTAAAAAGCTTTGCTATGAATGGGCAAAATCTAATGTAATTCTGTATTGTAAATGATATTTGCTTATTCTGAGACTATTTCTGTCAAAATACTTAAATTTGAGTTTTAAATAAATCTAGTTACACTAATTACCTTAAATGTACTGTCCCCAGCTAATTTTCTGGACCACAAATTTGTGATGAATTTTATATTTCGGACATTTGCCAATTTTCCTGATGACAGCTTTGTTCAGGCATAGCAGTCCAGTCAACTTTATTCAAGTTTTTAAAAGTTCACAATGTATTGTTTATGTTATAGTCTCTTAATCATGTTCTAGTACTGGCTGTTATACTTCAGAATGCCTGAATATGGAATTATATATATTTTTTGTTCTTTTTTGGCATTTATCTTGAGCTTACACTTTTAAAAAAATTGGAATATTTGGGATAAGAACAAAAGTTTTATGCTTCCTTTTAACAATAGTTCTGAAGTTTAAATTAAATATCACATGTTTTTGAAATCAACAGTCTATACTTTTCTATATTTCCACATATGTATTGTTAATAATTTGTGCTGCAAATATATAACATCATCAAGGAATTGAATATAAAATTATTGTGTCATTCAATGACATCTGAAAGTATTTTTTCAGAGATGATATGATAAAATAAAAGCTTAGATGGTAGGCAATATCAATCATCCTACCATGAAATATTAGTCTGAAAGTGCTTCAAAAAAGCATTGATTTGTTAAAATAAAGGAACAAAAGCTATCTTGAGATACTAAAGCTGGCCCTAGAACTGCCTCACTCAACCTCACAGAGCTACTCCTAGTGGTTTAAAGAAGTTGAAGTACAATATATCTGGAGAATATCAGATTGGGAAGAATGTTATCATGCAGTTCCATGTTATACTAGGAGTGAGCCAAAACATTTTAGATTTAAAGCCAAATCATACATTTAGAAAAGCTGCTTAACCTGGCCAACATTATTTTGTGCAAAATGTATCTGTGAACACCTGATGAAGACTGGGACAATTTCCTATAATGGGGGATATTTTTAGTGGGAAATGTTTACTTCAGATAAGAAATACACTACTTTTTCTTACATCTTTGTAATTAATGAAATTGGTTTTGGTTGCAAGATAAATAATGAAATTTTCAAAAGTTTTTCTGAACATTTAACTGCTACTATCTTTTCATGCATTTTAATAAGGCACTGATAACCTAAAAAACACATGTGTTCTTTTTTCATGATAAGTTATTCTGCCAGGTGCAGACGTTTTGCAGCTATGAGATGTGTGCCAAATTTCCAGTAACTTCAATGGAAGCGCTCAGCCACCAAGCTTATTTAAAGGTCAAGCCCTTTGCCGTTAATTTAGAATCTGGGTAAGCTTACAAAGAAATGTTTAATTTGTGCTGCACCTTAAATGAATGGTAGAATATGCAATTTGGGTACACGTTTTACCTCTAGGATCAGTTTATATTAGTTTCATTTATAACACCTGACCTAAAGTTACCTTTTTCTTCAAGACATCTAATTCAGGCAACAAAATAAAAAGTAAAAAAAACCTCGAAATCTAAACTTCTGCTTGAATCTGGTTGAAGAAAATCTGAAGAATGTTATCATAAGCGATACAGCAAGAGTTCCTCTCCATACTTATTATTTATATTAAACATTTTGCTTCACAAAAATTAGAAAGTTACTATATTGTGAAACCTATTTAATATTTTATTAAATATTTGTCCATACAACAATATAGACTCTTCAATTTGTCATAAGAAAATTCCAATAGAAAACAAAGAACACAAGCAAGAATTCTAACTTTAAGGTCAGAGGTTTATTGTTTCTAATAATTTGGAACATAAGAAATGAATAGATATAAAAATATAATAGCAATAATACACTTGCATTAACAATCCATTGCAATGTGGTCCAATTATATATAGCAGGTCCTACAGGGACTGCTATAAATCAAAGGCCCCCGAGTGATCTCAAACCTTATCTTTCATACTTATCTTCTAACCACATACACGCTTCACAACTTCACTGTCACTTTCTGTAAACACCTGTGTACATTACTTTCAGTTTCTCATTTCCAACAGTTTTGTTCTTTCTGTTTTAAAGGTATCCATGCAACTGCATACTTTGGAAAAACATGTTTCATGGTTAGCAACGGCTCAGCAGGATTACAAATAGTTCTGGTACATTTTGGAACCATCCTAGCTGAAAATTTTGGTTCATATCTCTTCTTCTGGGGCCTGCTATCATCCATAGGACTTATTGAATCTAATAGGTCAATAATATATATATTTGATTCCCATAGATTCATTTTATTATTTCCTTCTAAATGTTTTATACAGTTAAGAGAGAGATAATACAGTCTATTAAAAGAATTTTATGTAAATCTCTGGAAGATAAAATATACTTTGGAAACAACAAGGTGTGATCAGTGTAATATGAAGAATAAAGTCCTTTTCCTTAATAATAGTTGAATAGATTTTCCCCAAATTAATGCATTTCAATGACGATTCATATATTTTGTTATCTTCCTGTTCATTGAAAGTAAACACGATTCTCTTTGGCTGAATCATACCCTATAATTGTAAAGCAGATAGGCCTACCAAATACTTTGCACATGAAAATGAAAGCAGATATATTTATAAGTACAGCAGTGACAAAGAATCACTTAATAAATGAAAGGAATAACATTGGCAGTGCTGGACTCTGGCAAGAATCACAACATTTGAGCTTTCTGTTTGCATACCACTTGCAATTGACTTTATTGCCAGCTGGCTAGAAAATAATAAAAACCACCTTCCTTGAAAAACTAACTTGGTTTTTTGAAAGACACTGAAAGGGAGAGATTTGTCTGGCTGGCAATTTGTTTGATTTATTGAATGGAATACCAGTTGCCATAATAGTCCTGCCAATTGTATGCTTACTTTGTGTATCTTTTATTCCATGTGCTTTTCATACTGGTGAATGAAAAATGTTGTCCATGACAATAAAATGTGTTTCTGTTCTAGTAAGTTTATATTTGGTCAAACACATATTTTATGTATTTTTTTCCAGTGAACTATGGAAAACAGCAGCAAAGAACCCCTGTCGCAACTGCCAAGGATCACCCTTTACAATTGTTTTCTAAATTACAATCCATTGCTGCTTTAAAGAGTCTAACTTGAATTGACCATGTCCACCTATAGCAAAGTTGTCATTTAATTCATAGCTGTTTTGTTTTATATTTCACAGGGACAGGCATATGTGACATTTCTTTAGCAGCAAGACCTAAATGAATGGCATTCAAGTTATCTTTGAGAGCCTCAAATTTTATTACTTATAGAATCATGTTGCCTGATATACAAATACAACCACTTTTGGATGGAAATACTATTTTTACTGGTACCGTACTGGTTTACAGAAATGCTGACCCTCATCATTCCAATCCTAATCAAGAAAGAATTCAGCTTTAAAAATAAATCATATTCATTACAATCTGTGATGATCAATCTCACATATGATTTGATCTTTAGTTTTACCTGTGCTGCTGCAAATGTGATTGTGCTGGCATGGGGAATATAATCTTATTCTCATGATTTATGTGATATATTATGATGTCTTAACATGTGATGACAGTTCCCATATGGAACAATTTAGCAAAATTTTCTTTTCACTGCTGAAATGTGTTAATTGTTGCTAAAATACAGAAAACATAAGAAGTGGTGGTGATTGTCATCTCAGTATTTCCAAATAGATATATTCTAGAATGAATTTATCTGCCCTTCTAAAATGCTTTATGCTGTTATTCTTTCTCATATACAAGATTTAGAATATTTAATAATCATTTGAGAGACAGTAGTATTGAAATTCAAAATCAAAGTAATATACAACATTTTGTTCCTAAAATTACTTTACTTATTTAAGAATAAAAAGAACACTCAGTGGGTGAAGATTCTAATCAAAACTGTTGATTTAGCACAGGTCACTTTATCACCTAAAATAGAACTGAAAACACAAAATCCTCCTAGGAGTTTTATTTTGGCAGTGAGAAGTATTTTCACACATAAACCTCTTGATGGGATTCTATTTAAAAATATTATTTGAGACAATACAACACAATTCCTTTCTGAATTATTAGGGAATATCAGTTAATGATTCAGTTTTTATATTGCACATGCAAAATAAATAGTAATGGCACTAGCACTAAGTGGAATATACCACTTCATAGTGCTTTATAACTCTCTCTAAGTAGTTTACAGAGTCAGCATATTTACCGCAATGATCTGGGCCCTCATTTTACCACCTTTGCAAGGATGGAAGTCTAAGTCAACCCTGAGCCAGTGGGAATCGAACTTATAAACTCCTGGCAGTCAGCAATCAGCAGAATTAACAGTCAGCAATCAGCAGAATTGCAGTCCAAACTACAGGATTGCAGTCTAAACACTGCACCATCACAGTTTACAGTATTATTTTTATATTTGATCTTTGGCTGAAAGTACTGTAGATACGAGAAGCAGAAATAGCTGGACTTTCTGTGGACATTATAGACTTCCTTCTTCATTGCTATAGATCAGTACTGATTTATATTTATTTATATAATGTATAAGTATTTGTAATGGTATTCCTAATCCTTGTAAAATAATATTTAAAAAAATACTCTTGGAGAATTATGATTTTACAGCAATAATGTGCATTGGGGAGTTTCTATACACAGTTTAATAAACACATTTATGAAGTATCAACAACTGAAATTACATGTTACAGGACACTAGATTTTATTACTAGCTGAATCATTAAAGGGTAGCAAAATCTGGGTAATCCTTCATTTACAAGGATTCACTTAATAACTGTGGTAACAAAAGTCATAAAATGGGGAAGCTCACTTAACAAATGTTTCATTTAGCAACATAAATTTTGGCCTCAATTGTGGTCATAGCTTGAGAACTATGAAAATGAAAATAATGGGAAAAGAAGGGAGGCAAAAGGGAAAAGGAAAAAGTGTAAGCTAAAGAGGAGAAGGGAAAAAAAGCATTAATTTTCAACTGTTTTTGATGCATTAAAGTAATAACAACCACAATGTTTTACTTTTATATAACAATATATATTAGCCATTTCTATAATGATAGAGTGAGTACCCAAGACAAAAGTAGTTTGAAACTGTCTCCATTCCATTTAAACTTTCCAGAGGCTGGTGGGAGGAGTTGCTGGCTGTTGTGAGAGAGACAGAGAGTGAGTACCCAAGAGAAAGATGGTTTGAAATTGCCTCCATTGCATAAACTTCCCAGAGGCTGGTAGGAGGAGCTACTGGCTGATTGTGGGGGAGACAGAGAGTGAGTACCCAAGACAAAGATAGATTGAAATTGCCTCCATTCCCAGAGGCTGGTGGAGGAGCTTTGGCTGTTTGTGGGGGGAGACAGAGAATGAGTACTCATGACAAAGGTAGAAAATCATATAACTATAAACCAAAAATAGCAATAATACATTCAGGGCTAATGCACCTGAAATTGTGATTTTATTTTATTTCAAAATGACCAGCTTAGTTCAGTGTAATACTTGTTTTGCAGCTTTCTTTCACAGTACTCTTTTCAAATTTGGATACTGTCCTCTTTGTAAACAAATTACGAGTCTATACGGATAGATTACCCATCCAGAGTCTCTAATCTGTGCTCTCCAAACAGAAATTAGGTGCCAATCCAGCAATAACAGTATATTGAGTTGCTGCCCTATTAGCCCCCTCTACCACAAAGATCCTGCAGGAAAAGGGCAGTATGGACAAACATAGGATCTGACAGGGTAAGAGCTGTGGACCATAAACACAAAACTTTTGCTGTGTCCCAACATAACAAATACAGTGCCCTTGCTGACCTTAATAGGAACACTAAAGTGACAGGTCATAGTAGTTATAATAATGATAACTCAAATAAGCAGGTAATCATGGTCCGAGAAGAAGAACTTACTTTAGAAAGGGGAAAGTGTGAATCAGGTATTGCACATCAGTCATCCAAGAAGAGCAAAGTATCCAAAAAGAGAAGCCACCTTCTGGTTGGTGATTCAATTGTAAGGGATGTAAATTTAGGTAAGGATATGGAAATTTTGAAAGAGGTCAGGTGTTTGCCAGGTGCTACTGCCAGCAGAGACAACAGGTATATTCTTAAGATAGTCAAGAACGCCAGTAAGGACTGTGATGTCGATGCTATTATACATCTTGGTACAAATGATCTCTCGCAAAAGGATGTGGATTCTGTGCAGAAAGACTTCCAGAGCTTGGGGTATGAACTTAGAAGTATGGGTTGTAGGCTTATCTTTCCAGATGTTTTTACCAATTATACAAGGGACAAAAAGGGAAATTCCAGCATATAGCAGAGTTTAATGTGTGGCTAAAGGAGTGAAAGAATTCACAGATTTTCTGGATAAACATTTACACTGGGGACAGATAATTAATTGATACAGCACTTTTCTGTCTCCAGCAATCTAAAATTAATAGGGTTGCCAGTGCATGTAACATAGATGTTTGTGCAGGTAAGATTACCAACCTTGCTGTCAAGTAAAATCAAGCATTTAATAGCAAGTGCCATACCATGTGCACTAATCAAACAGGTGACAAGAAAGTAGGGGCAGTCAGGGACAACGCAGGTTATGAAGACAGTAAACACAGCGTCAGACATAAAGATCTCAAGTGCCTATATACAAATGCACAAAGTCTGGGGAACAAACAGGGTGAACTCAAACTGCAAATACATGAAGGTAGATATGATATAGTTGGAATAACAGAAACTTGATGGGATGAAACCCATGATTGGAACATACTGGTAGAAGGATACAAACTGTTCAAAAAAACCCAGACCCCATAAAAAGAATAGGTGAAGTGGCATTGTATGTAAAGAACCACTATATTGATACAGAAATGCATGAAACCAAAGATAAAAACCTCTTAGAATGCATATGGGTCAATATAAAAGAAAAAAAGAATGACATGGCCATAGGTGTATATTATAAGCCACTCAACCAAGCAGAAAAAATAGATGACCTTCTTGCCAACCAACTAACAAATATATGCAGGAAATACACTACAATAATAATGAGGGACTTCAATTATCCTGATGTCAATTGGAAAACTAATTCTGCACCAAGTGAGAAATCAAACAGGTTCCTAATCAACCTAGCTGACAACTTTGTTGTCCAAAAGGTAGAGGATGGAACTAGAGGGACAGCCATACTGGACTTAATTCTTAAAAACAGTGAAGAAGTGATAGAGGGAGTTGAAACTGCAGGAACCTTGGGTGCGAGTGACCAAGTGATACGAGAATTCAACATAACACAAACACAAGCAACAGAACATAATGACACCAGAGTCATAGATTTTAAAAGAGCTGATTTTAATAAAGTCGGAGAAAGATTCCATGGATTAAAATCCTAAAGGGGAAAACAACTCAAGAATCTTGGGAAACTCTGAAAAGTCCGAACATAGAAGCCCAGACCAGCACAATCCCACTGACAAAGAAAAACAAGAAATCCAAGAAGAAACCAGCATGGCTGCACAAAGATCTCTGTAGCAAATTGAAATAGAAAAAGAAATTGAAAGAGGGACAAACAACTAAGGCAGATAGCCAGAATCTGCAAAGATGAAGTCAGGAAAGCAAAGGCTCAGAATGAACAAAGACTTGCAACAAAAGTCCAAGATAATAAAAAAAAGGTTCTTCCAAATATAAATAACAAGAAAAAAAAATCAAGGAAGCAGTCGGTCCACTAAGGAGGGAAGACAGCAAGGAAGTAACAGGCAACAGAGAGAAACCAGAGCTGCTTAACTTATTCTTTGCATCAGTCTTCACACAAAAACAAACTAGCTCAACCCACCAAAAACATAATAGTAATAAACCAGAAATAAAAGTTAAAATAAGCAAAATATATATTTTGTAAGGTGTAAGGGAACACCTGTCTAATCTTGATGAACACAAATCACAGGGGGCTGACGGATTATATTCCAGAGTTTTAAAGGAGCTGGCAGAGGTCATCTCAGAACCACTGCACCATATCTTTCAAAAATCCTGGAGCACCAGGGAACTACCAGAGGACTGGAAAACAGCTGATGTGGTTCCCATCTTCAAAAAAGGTTAAAAAATAGACCCAGGAAATTATAGACCAATCAGCCTAACATCAATACCCAGGAAGATATTGGAAAAGATAATAAAAAAACAGATCCGCCAACATCTAGAAACAAGTAAAATAATAACTGGCAGTCAGCATGGGTTTGTTAAAAACAGATCATGCTAAACCAATCTTATTTCATTCTTCAATATAGTGACTAAATTAGTAGACCAGCGAAATACTGTGGACATAATATACTTAGATTTCAGCAAGACATTCGACAAAGTAGACCACAACCTACTTTTTGGTAAGCTAGAAAAAAGTGGAATATATAGCACCACCACCAGATGGATTCACAGCTGGCTGACAAACCATACTCAATGAGTAGTCCTTAATGGGTCTAAGTCTACATGGAGGGAAGTAAGCAGTGGGGTGCCATAAGGTTTCATCTTCGGCCCAGTACTCTTCAATATCTTCATTAATGACATAGATGGGGGAAGTAAGTGGCTGCGTGAAGAGAATGAAACAACCTTTAAAAGAATCAGTAAAAAGGTTAATATTGGAGCTTCAGGTTCTCTGGATGAAATGCTTGCCCTTATCCCTAAAAAAATGTGTTTATCTTACGATATGAAATGATGTTTTGAATATTATACCTGGAAATTCCATAATATGGCATTAAAGATGTTTTTTGTAAAGAACTATATACTTTGGTTCTCCTCAGGGGTGGGATTCAAATTTCTTAACAACTGGTTCTGTGAGCATGGCCTAATTTGTGAGTGTGGCTTGGTGTTCATGTGACTGGCTGGGCGTGGCTTGTATGTAAATATTGTAAATACTGTATATTTGTAAAGATTGAATTTTTTTTATTTTTTTAAAAAGAGCAACTTTTACCGATTACCCCGATTGGCCTCCTGGATGGGGTGGGGGTGGAGAGACCAGTCAGTGGTGTGATTTGCCAGTTCTCCGAACTGCACAGAATCGTAACAACCGGTTCTATAGAACTGGTCCCAGTTCTATAGAACCCAACTGGTAGAATCCCACCTCTGGTTCTCCTTTTCTTTATCTTATCTCAGGAAAAAAGGACTGCTAGCTCAATTTGCTGTCTATAGAGATGATCTCCCGAATTTTCTGTCCATAAGTTCCAGCCTGATGATTGGATAAAAAGCTGATGTGAGCAAATAGCCAAACCTGGGACAAGTCTTGATGAATCCTGCTGACCAGCAGTCTGGACAAGCAACCCTCCAAATGGCCAGTGAAGCAAGGCGGATAAAATCCTTTTACACTTACATTTTTAAATTTACATATATACTTAGTTAATGGGACATTGGAAGATTGAGTTACTCATTTGGTTGGGAGTAATAAACTTTTAAATTGTGTTGTCGATTTTATTGAGAAAAAGATAGTAGATTGTTATAGACAATGGCTGTGGTACAAGAAGAAAAATGGAAGAAGAAGTGGATACAAGTCCCCAATAATCAGTTGTAAGTTTTGACATATAAACTACAGATTTAAAGTGGGAGTGGGCCTAGTCCATTTATAACATTGCAACATGAAGTTGATGATAGTGGTGAGTACTTTGTATAGGGTAAGGATGGAGGCTTTTGATGTACTGCCTAGTGACATAGCAGCAGGTATATTTCCATACTGAACCCGACTATGATAATTATCAGGTGCAAACACCACTGACACTAATTGAATCCACAGCTGAGAAAAAATCCACCTTGGATGATGGATTACCTTTAGATAGATATCCAAAGGGTAATAGCAAATATGATGTAGTCACCAGTCACATGTATGTGTTAAGAAAAGTGGAAGCTTTGTATAATCAATGTGTAATCAATAGTACTTATTCATCTTCCTATATGGAATTTAGAACTTTGGAGGAAGGACTATTTTTGCCAATATATTGAATTAAGAAGTACTCAGTTGAAGCTTATGTTTTTGTGTGGAGACCTTCCATATATATGGAGTGGTAGATGTACAGTGGGATACCTTCAAGATCCTAAGGCTCCAATTAGAGTTTTGCAATTTTACTAGCTTATGATTGTGTAAAAAAAAAGTGCCCAGGAAAGAAACAGAATAAGGATATAATATATAATCCTTTACCTAATGTGGATGTATTTTCTTGTACTGAGATAGAAAAGATAAATGCAATGGGACAAGTGTTTTACCGAGATGTTAATTTACACACACACACACACACACACACACAAATACATGCATACAGATACACTTATATGCTTATGCATTTGTATACACACACACATCTTATATGCTTATGCATTTATATATGCAATAAAAGGGCCCTATGCGATATGCTATATGACAACAGGTATGGCAGTAGTGAACTCCAAGAACATAAACAATTAAATGGAGTTATATTATGATATGATGAATGATAGTCTTTCTAATTGTGGTGGATTGTTTTAGGATACACAGGGGAGAAACACGTACACAAAAAAGTACATGAAAATAAGGCACAATCTAAACCTAGAGTAACAGTAAGAGGATATGACTTGGATTAACTTCTTGATTATCAATTTTTACCTGGTTGGAGGACTTATCCATTTGCATTGTTGTTATAATCAGCTTCAGTTTTTGTATCTGTATTGTATCTGTATCTGTATTCAATGTACACCTATATGTAATAATGTTAACATAACATGTTATGTTTTTTGATCGGTTGGATACAAAAACAGAGATACCAATATGTATATGTTTGTGAAAACTCTTGTTGATCAAGCAAAATAAAGAAGTTTCCCTATAAACTTATATTTCAAATTTTATAAAGGGACTTCTCAACAAAAAAGAACAAAAATCATTTAAAAATTTATGTGTGAAAGAAATATTTATTACAAGGCATTATGATTTTTGACAGTTTATTGTACTATCAACAAGTAAATAATTAATCTTCAACTTTTTATCATTTATAAAGCTTCTTGGCAAAAAAAGGCTTCTGATATGCTGGAGATTATTTATCTTTATACTTCCAGTCCCAAAATAAACTATTTTCCTTAGTCTATTACGCCATTTATTACTATCTCAATAAATTATTAGCCTCTCAATAAATCTGCATATGCTTCAAACAGTGATTTGACTTATCTATCAAATTATAATAATTTAAACCACAAAAAATGCTTTCATGTTGGGGAAAAATTCTTTCTGGAGAAGTTAAGCTGTTTTCTATTGTAGTATTATTTTGCAGAAGCTTTGTTTTGTTAGCTTCTCATCTCATGCATTCGAGAACTAAATCTCTTTGTAGATTCCTGAATTACAATTACAGAAAAAATGCATTAACTATCCTTGACATGTCAAATTATCATTATTGTAATCCATAAATGCAATATAAATTTACTTTTTTAAACTATGTTTTAAAATTTAGGACATTTTTAATTTTATTCTTTTTAACCCTAATCTCTGAAACACAAATTTCACTTGCCATTGGAGTTATTCATAATCAGATCATACACTTGTATGCGTATTTATGTAGACAAACAATAAGTAAACTCTACCTGACTCTGTGGTTTCTTCCCCAAACCCCAAAAACTTTAACCTTAGACTGTCTACTATTGACCTCATCCCTTTCTTAAGAGGTCTGTAGGGGGTGTGCATAAGGTGTACGTCCCTGTCCTATTGTTTTTTCTTATTTTTCTTATGTATATCCATTTCATGTATTCATAACTATGTTTACATTCATACCTGTTATCTTATAATCACTTGACAAATAAAATAAAAAATAAAATATTTACATATTTACAATTCTAGAAATTGTTTGAAAAAATATTTTACTTAATCATGTAAGTAAATATTTTACTTAATCATATTTTACTTAATCATTCTGTTTGTTGTTTTTTGTGCATAAGCAAGAATTCTGGTGATTGTGCTAGTATAGAAACTGTAAAGCAAACTGATTACTGATCAATCTACTGTTCAGTGATGCATGCTAATAGTTTAGTTTATGTAGCAGAGTTGACTTAGTTCAATGCTGCTTGCACAAAGTTAAGTCTTGTACAGTCAAATATGTAATTTATTATTAGACATTATGTTGATGTATTTTTCTTTCAAAATCCTATGCAGTATCCAGATTAAAGTTGAACTTAATTTTTGCAAAATATTTTTATTTATTTATGACAAGGGAAAACAGTTCATCGGCACTTTTTCAGCTACCTGGTATGAATATGCAAACATAAAGTATATGACTTGAGTAAACTAAGCAATGATGCTATTTATATCTCAGAATAATGGTGATGCATTTGATGATGATGATAATTTTATATTTTAAAAAGTGATCATGAATCCTTTGAAAATTTTGAGTTTTACAATACCTGTGTTAAAAGATAGTAGTAAGTATGATTCCTCTGTTAGGCAAGGCCTCTGAATCTCTATTTGAATATTTTGGGATTATCTCTGTCTTTTCAATGTAGCACAGAGAAAAGCATTCATTAGAGGAGGGAAAAAAAGGATTCCAGTAAGTAAGAATAATCTTTCCTTGAGGGCATCTACATGTTTTTGGTTTGGATATATGCCCAGGGTTTTTTATGCCTCTTACCAGTTCAACCTTGGACAATATACTGAATTCTAAAAGAAGGAATGAAATAATACAAAAACAAACAGAACAAAAAGCAACAAAAACTTATAGTCTTGAATATATTGAAGTAAATTATTCAGCCTGTTTTAAACAAGTCATTTACTACATAACTCAATATTAATCAATCTTTCGATTGCACAGACAGAAAGCCAGCTAATAAACAGAATGTGAACATATATCTGTAATCCAAAACTATAAATCTGGGATTGTGCTTTTTCTAATATTGAAAAGTTATATTTTATGTTTCCCTTTTTGGTAATAAATATATAATTCTTTATATAATAAGTTCCAAGCTTTTGCCATATAATTTAAAAGTGTATATTCAACTTTCAACCGATTTGGTCTTTGTTACACCATAGTAACAAACTTATGGATACAAACCAAAAGAAGGACAATTGGAAGACTAGCTCATCACAAATCAATACATCTTTCATCACCCATTTTAGATTTACAGATTAATGGATTTAATAGTCACCATTTTAATGCATGAATCACTTGATTGATTAATCTTATTTAATAAGAAGCTTATTTCATGTTATATTAGACCCATACATATTCCTTGTTAATTGGATATTATAACACTTTATTGTAAATAATAATAAAATCACTAATTTTTATTTTATCTAATTATTTTCACATTTTTGAATCACTCATCTCCTTCAAAGAGAGATTTTTAATTGCATAAAAGCAGAAATTCAACATGTAACAAACAACATGCTTTTCATGTCAGTTGTAAAAAAGATAAAAGCAATAGACTATTTGATCAGTGGCTGCAGTAAATTTGCATTGGCATGACAAGATATCTAAATTATTAATTGGAAACTATGATCGAGATTTGGATTTAAAAAAAAAAAACAACCAACCCTATTGGGATCATCAAATTGAGAAGATTTTGTAGAACAAGTGAATAAGAGTTCATAGGATTTAAATCCAAAGAGACAGGCATCTTGTTTGTAATATTAATTCAACCATGATATCCATTGGGAAAAAAAATCAGCTTTATTGATTTGCTATATATGATGATGCTAAGATTGAGGAAAAGTAATTGGGAAAAATTACAAACAATGGCCCTGAATACTTAAGGAAAAGAAATCCATTGTTATACCAATTGTGATTGGTGTCCTTGGAACAATACCTAAAGAACTCCAATGATATCTGGAACTTTTGTAGTTATCAAACATTTTAATTTGATAATTAAAATGATAGTTCTTGCTTGAAACTACCTATATTCTTAAATGCTACTTTAACAATACTTAGATCCTTGATTAGGAGTTAAATTATTTAATTTTTATCACTCTTAGAATATGAATCTAACTGTAGATTGCTACTACCACTAATAATAATATCCATCCTAGTGATATTTTGTTTGTTTTGTTTATAAAATTTATTTTCTTCAGAAAGCATAGCACAAACACTGCAATTATTCTATATAACAACCTGGTGAGGCAGGTTATTCTGAGGGTGGTAGAATTCTATTTATTTAAGTAAATCTAAAACAAAATTTGCGATAATAATGATTGTTTGAAAATTGTTCTTGAAGCTTAGCAAAAAAGTTTTTATTAATAGCCTAAAATTGGATTAGATTGAAATTATTGAAATAGTAAAAAAGAGTTCACACAATAAAACATAAAAAGACAAAATAAGTACGAACCGTTTATATGAAACAATATATAATAAACATGTATTATTTCCACCTTTCTCTACCTGCAGGGTTGACAGGAACAGTAGTAGCTACTGAAATTGTATTTGCATTTGTACCGAGAATTTGAAAAACAGGTCTTACTTCTGATAGTAGATCTAAAGCATGTCCAATGATATCATTAATGATATACTGATCCATAAGTGCCATATGTAATTATTTATGACACCATTTTATAATGGATAAGTGTACATCATGCATGAATTTCAAATGGATTTGTGATCTTGCTCCTAAAGCTCCTTGGTAGTTTTTGTCTTTTTGGCCTGAAAACAGTGCTTTCCAAAAAGGATTGAATATTTTGATATGTATTATAAAACCTGAGGTATGGAAGATTGGAATTTCATCAAATCTAATTTTTCATTTCCACATAGAACCAAGCATGAAAATGAAAATAAGACATTATTAAATGACTTTAAATTTTATTGTTTAAGTTCTAAGGGTGCAAGCCATAACAAATAAACTTTCAGCATGAACCTGTGAAAGTGATGAAAGGTACAGTTACAGTGGGATGTAAAATACACACATGGACTGATGATGAAAAACCAGGCTCACAATTTGGGTGCTTCATCACCTGTTCTTTGGTAAAAGGAACTTATCTGTCATTATCCAAATACGGATTTAAATGATCTATACTTCTGATTATAGTCCTCAAAAGTGGATGGTTTGAGCATCAATGTGTATGTATGTATGTATATGTGTATATATATATATATATATATATATATATATATATATATATATATATATATATATATATATATATAATTTCTCAGTATGTGAAACAAATTTGTTTTTCTTCAATGTCTACAATTATGCATCATTACATATGCAAAAATAAGAATGTATTTATTTTTTGAAAATTAATGTATCTACCCATACATTCCCAATTCTGGGCTATACACTGGCAACAAGAATCTGTATAGTTAAAACAACAAAAATACATATATTCAGCAACCTAAATTTATATTACACACTCCACGTGGAACTTTAATCAACTTGACCCCAGTATCCAAGGGAATTACTGTGTCCCAGTATTTAATTATTGGGTACTCAAAGAACAATTTAATTCACATAACAAACAAAAGATTGTCTGTCTCCTACTATTTTTGCTTATCCCACAATATTTGTCATGGTGGGCATCCTTTGAGTACCTTTAATTAAGAATTTTAGTGGATGTCTGGTGGAACATCATATTTTTTCAAGATCCAGATAGTTCTTATCCTAACAGCTGTTTATAAGATACTCATGATGTGTTATTCCCCTCATTTATAAGTTTATTTCATTTTGAGAAGTTTATTTGTGTGAATTTATGAACTGCTTTGGGCATTTTAATTTTTATTGATCACCTTGTCATTGTTCTACCAGATGTTATCCACTCAGAATCACATGGCAAGTGGGCAGCTATACAAAATGGATGAATGGATGAATATATATACAATATACAACAGAGAACATTAAGATCCGAAGCTGCAGAACTCAACTAAACTTTGACAATTAAATGTGATGCTCTTGATTTTCAGGCTTACAGCAGGAACCTAGAATCTGAAATGCAGGACTGGCCAAAAATTTAGAGGCTTAAGATTTAGACCTATTCTAAAAATTGCTACCAAATGGAATTATTTAATGTGAAAGGGCAGAAAACAATGGATATTAAGTAATCAGTGGCCTCATCTAATAATGAATGGAAAGCTCCAATATACCATTGAAGGCCAAATCTGGCCCACAATGAATTCATTCACAATGCCGTTTGAAAGATGTATAAACTTGTTATAAGATTAAATGATTCATTTGAAGACTTACTGCTTGGTAAACTGCTTCCATATTTGTGTCACTTTTATATTATTTTACACTTATTAACATTGCATATGCAATTTAGTCAAGAGATTTAAGGTTTTTTATCTGTTAAATGAATAGTTTTTCAAAACTTCTGCACAGAAATACTTCTGTTTCTGATATTTTATTTCAAAATATTTTAAAAATAAAATTATTATTATTATTATTTAAATATCATGATTTCACTATTAACTATAATATTATCTATAAAATATGCTACTTAATGCAAAAATTAATGACATTTTACATGAAAAATGTACTATATTCTAAAATTCAAGAACAGTTGCATCTAAAATTCAAAGAACAGTTACATAATGTACAATAGGACTGAACCTTCTCCTGAGTTGTTTTTAAGCTTATTGTAAGCATTCCTGATTATTTCTTATACCAGGTGGGACTATTAGCAGTAGTTCAATACAACTGCAGGGCCACAGATTCATCATTGGTGTATAGAACTAATGGTCCATATACTTGGTCCATACAACTTACTTATTAACAATTAACAAGCATCAGAATATCAGATCTATCATTTTACAAATGTAATTGGTCTTACAAGACAAAATAACAGATAAGACCATTATTTTTCCATTATGCCTGGTAGAGCATTCAACTAGTTTAATAAACTGTTTTTTTTAATGCAACAAAATATTTTATACCAACTGTAGTATTCACTGTTTCTCAAGTTCCTAGTAAATGAAAAATCAATTATTTTCTTGATTATTATTTTTTAAATGATCTTTCCAAAAAAGCCTTACTTCATAAAAGGATATTCAATAAGCACTCCACAGTAGTTCTGACCCTGTCTGGAAAATGTATCTAGTGAGTCCTATTATATTGGGGGTTTGTTGTAATCAGAGGTAGGCTTCACATAATTTAGCAACCAGTTCACCTAGAGCAAAATGTGAGTGCGCATGTCCACTATCCAGACTTTTTTGTCTTCCTTAGCAACAATTGTTAAATCTGGAGCATTATGTAGCAGATATTTGTCTATTGAATTCTAAAGTCCCAGAGCACTTTAGCTTCTTCATTTTTCATTTCTTTGTCTATTTTGTGGTCCCACTAATACTTACTTGAAGGCAAATAGTATAGCAGATATTCCAATGCATCATTGATGCTACATTGTTCTACTATTATTTGTAATCAATATATGCAATATTCTTGCAGTAACTCTTCTTCACAGTGACATTTGTTATTCTCTTCTCAATTCTGGTTTTGTATGCATTTCTTCTTAAAATTTGTGAGGAACTGTGGTGGCACAGACTTTAGAATGCAGTATTGCAGCTAATTCTGCCCATATCCAGGAGTTCAATCCTTACCTCTTCAAGGTTAATTCAGCCTTCCATCCTTCTGAGGTTGATAAAATGAGGACTCAGATTGTTGGAAACGATATGCTGACATGTGTAAACCACTCAGAGCACTGAAAAGCACTGTAGAGTAGTATATAAGTCTAAATGCTGCTGCTCTTGCAGCCAGAATTAGCCTTTCTGTCTCCTCCTTCAATTTTCCTGCTTTTAGACAATGCCATATCTTGTTTATTTGCTTTGTCTATTAGTTTTTTGTGGAGTATGTGTGTGTGTGGTGTGCGTGTCTATCTTGACCATGTGCTACTTGCTCTTTTCTATTCTTCATTTTATATTTATTGTAGGATGGTTTGGTTAGTTTTGTATCCACAGTATTCAGTAATCTTTCATGATATAATCAGGGATGGGATTCAAAAATCCAACAACTGGTTCTCTGCAAGGTTGCTGGATGAGTGTGGCCATGGTGGGTTATTGGGAAATTTTGGGAGGGGCATTTTTTGCCTTCCCCAGAGTCCGGAGGCTTCCCTCAAGCCTCTGGAGGGCGAAAATGGCCTCCCCCGGGTTCCTGAGGTCTTCTGGAGGCTGGAAACAGACTCATTTCTGGACTTCAGGAACTTCTGGCAGGGCCATTTTTTGTCATCCCAGAGTCTCCGTGCAGACCCTGTACTACCTGCATCCAAAATGGGCTGTTTGGAGACTCCTGGAAGGGGAGGGGAGGGGTGGGTGGGGCCAGCCGGTCAGCTCAACTACTGGTTCGTCAAACCAGATGGAAATTTAACACCTGGTTCACCCAAATCAGCTGAATCCCACCCCTGGATATACTTGCTTAAGTGCATCTTATTCACTGTCTTTCACATATTCATCCAATGGTCTATTTTTTTTCTTCAGTTTTCTTCCATGACCAGCTATGACAAATTCTGATAAATAGAATTTGTCAACATTTTGGATAAAGGGCATGATTTATTGTCATTATTTTTTGGTTTTTGTATTCAGGCCTTTTAATCTGTTTATCTAATGACTGGAATTGTCCATGTGTTAATTTAATTAATAATATTGTCTCTACTGTATTATGGCTTTAATATCTTCTTCACTCTCATGATGTGTTCAGTACAAACCTACTTCTTGACTTCAGTGTGCTTAATGTCAGCTTTAAAGATGCCCAGGTATTTATAGTGATCTTGTTCATTCAGACTTGTGATGTTATTTGTATAGGGCATCTTGATTTCTTCAGTTTTTTTGTCATTTTTCTTCGATTGATGGCACATTTGTTTATTCCAATCTCCATTGAAATTCCTTGGCTGTATATATAGATAGTGGGTAGATTATATTTCAAATGATGTTTTTCCATACATCTTCAGATTGTCCATATAAATAAGGGGAGATAGCCTGACAGATGTTTTTGAAATTTGATAACCATAGGTTGAGTTATTCAGTTTTATTGATACAGGAATTGATACAATGACAAACAGTAGTTGGTGTCCTTTAAAGATTCCTTTTTTGAAATTGACCTATTACAGTCAATCACCATTGATCAGCAAATGTGTCTTCATTAACCATTGATCTTTGCACAAAGCTAATGAAGTTTCTACTGATTTCTGTTATTTCTAAACATTTAATTATCCAACTGTAGGTCAGGGAGTAAGTGCCTTCATTCTCTTGAAGTTTTCCAAAATCATTTTAGGATTAACAGCAGATCCGTTTATTTTATGCTTAGATGAAAAGAGCTTGTTTCAACCAGATGTAGTTGGACTGCATCAGCTACCACATCAGTTAGTAATATAAATTTGTTAGTAATCAAGTAATTATTCTTAATATTCTAAAGTTACTTCAGTTTATTGGTTTATCACACATAGTAAGTTTTGATGAGGCTTTTGAAGGTCAGCATGCAAAAATTCCAGTTAAATTAATCAGTACTTCCAGATAGGAAACTCACAGTCCACACATAACATCCTTTCCCCATCTTTTTATTGCATTTGTGGAATATTAAAGGAAGTGGATGCTTAGCAAGGATTTTCTTCTTTTTTGTCATTTTAACAAATTGTGAAATTGGTTAGTAGAAGTTTAGTTAAATTGATTTTTGTGGACAGAAAAAAATAAAATCTCAAGGCCTCTGAACCCAAGACTATGTGTTTCTGGCATTCTTCAGTGACAGAGATGGATTTTCATCCATAGTGTTCTTTTCAGACCACCTGAGAACAAGTATTTCTCTGAAAATTTATATTCTTAAAATTATCCTTTGTCTTAGTGTTTTAAAAGCTCATTTTTCTCCTTTGCCGAGTATGTAACCTTCATGTTGGACATTGTTGCTCAGAGTTCTTCATTTCATCATACAGCCCACATCTGGTGACTTGACCTTGGGATCTGTGCCATTGGATTGCTACATATATCAATGTTTTCTTGGCAGAAACCTTCCCCTCTACCATCTTTCAAACTGAAGTACATGCTTTTGTACATAGTGATAAATATGCACTTTTGACTGCTAGTGCATGCCAAGAGGCAAAGCCACACAGTTAACTGTTCATCTCCCTTTAATTCTTTTTGATTCCTTTTGGATTGTATGTCTAACACTGAAGTTGAGTTAAGTTTAATAAAAGAAATGCTGCTTATAAAACTATTTTCAGTTTTCATCTTGTGAATACTTGTATCAATGCAAATTGTGCAATCATCATTAGTAGCTTGTTAAGAATAAAGTAAAAATAACCCTCTTTATTATCATGACATCCACACTCACAAAGTAAACAGTCAGAGATGCTTATTCCATGGATTAATACAAATCCTGGTGTTTAATATGTCCACATCCCATCTTGCTGCATTGAGCAAAGCACCATTAAACTCAAAAGTGATGCTTTGAAATGGTCTATAATAGTTGCTATCAAATGAGTGGTAGCAATAACATATTACATCAGTCTGAACTATTCCAAATGTACATCATAGAAATATGCAGTTTAATGACCCATTAAAGATTCTATAATATACTTATGAGAATCTTTGTACTTGTGTTTTCTGCTAGGAAAAATCATTTACATCTGAACACTGGAGCTATGGATACACCCTCTACTTATTTTTTTTCTTGAATAAATTAACTACATACACCAGGGGCGGGGTGGGGAGTTAAATGTTGGAAAATGTGCAGGTGACATACAAATATACAAGCAATTCTGCTGATGACGCCAGAGGCATATTTACTCTGGAATTCTATGTCACACCGTGACTGTCCGGATATTTCTCTGCCTGCTTGGGCAGGGAGTACATTTCCCACCAATTCATGGCTTTAGGATTTAGGAGGATACCATCAATATTAGTAGTCATTGATAGTAATCCTTGTTAAATTTTATTGTATAATTATGCCAATGACTGTTATTATCCTATCTGTTGGCAGAAAATTCCAAACATCCCAACAGTGGGAGAGAGGGAGATAACTACATTTCTTATGTTATGCATGATTTTATTTTTTATTTTTATTTATTTTATTTTGTCAAGCAATTATTAGATAACAGGTATAAGTATAAACATGGTTATGAATACATGAAATGGATACAAATAAGGAAAAAAAGGAACAATAGGACAGGGACAGTAGGCACATTGGTGCGCTTATGCACACCCCCTACAGACCTCTTAGGAAAAGGGGTGAGGTCAATAGGAGACAGTCTAAGGTTAAAGGTTTTGGGATTTGGGAAAGAAACCACAGAATCAGGTAGAGTATTCCAGACATTGACCACTCTGTTGCTGAAGTTGTATTTCCTGCAATCAAGTTTGGTGCGGTTTACCTCAAGTTTATATCTATTGTGTGCTATTGTATTGTTGTGGCTGAAACTGAAGTATTCATTGACAGGTAGGACATTGCAATATATAATTTTATGTACTATACTTAAATCGAACTGAAGGTGGCGTAGTTCTAGGTTGTCTAGGTCTAAAATTTCAAATCTGGTGGCATAAGGTGTTCTTCAACGAGTAGAGGAGTGGAGAACTCTTCTTGTGAAATATTTTTGGACTTTCTCAACTGTGCTAATATCAGATATGTAATGTGGGTTCTAGACTGATGAGCTGTATTCGAGTATTTGTCTAGCAAATGTTTTGTATGCTCTAGTTAGTAGAGTGATATTACCGGAGAAAAAGCTGTGTAGGCGAAAAAGCTACGCAGGCGAAAAAGCTACGCAGGCTATCATTTTTCCCTTTGTTTTCCTTGCACCAAGTTAAAAAGTTGCAGTTGCTGTAGTTTCTCTTGGTAGGGGGACTGTTTCAGTCCTACTGGTTTTTGTATCTTTTTAGTTCCATAGGAATTAACACAGTGTTTCAAGTGTCTGTGTCACTATGTATGTATATTATAATATTATATCAAACTTGTACTTTTAATTCTCTTTCTAATGATTATGAGCATGAAATATACAGTAGCTCCAAACTAGTTTGATATTTTCATTGAATATCGCACTCCAATTATAGGACTCAACACAATCAGTCAATACTTGTGCAGTTCTCATTAATGTATAGCTAAAGGCCCTGTCACACTGCCCAATGGATGCAAAACGGACACAATGGACGAGAAAAATGTTCCATCCGTTGTTATCCGCTCTCAGAAGGGGCAAAAATGTGCATAACCGGAGCGGATAACACAAACGCGGGGAGGACGCAGGGCGGATGGAAAGCGGATGCGGGGATGACGCAGGGCGGATGGAAAGCGGATGCGGAATGGAAGCCCAGTGGATGGAAGCGGATGGGAGTGGATGGCACATCCGCTAGGCTTCCGGGGGACTTCAGCAAAGCGGATGCAGAATGGATACAGCGGATGCAGAACAGATGCACAGCGGATGCACAGCGGAAACCTAGCGGATGCCGAGCATTAATTGCACATGCGGGGAGGATGCATTGCGTCAGCCCCGCAGATATAATGGAAGCAGCTCGGAAGCAGGTCGCCATTCAGAGGAAAGACCTGCTTCCAGACACATCGACTGCCTTGCCTGTCCTGCCTGCATGTCTGCCTGCAAGCCTTGCTGCCAGCCTCCCTGCCTGCCTTGCTGTCTACCTGACTGCAAGCCTTGCTGCAAGCCTCCCTGCCAGCCTTGGTGCTTGCCTGCCTGCCTGCAAGCCTTGGTTCATGCCTGCCTGCCAACCTTGGTGCCTGCCTGCCAGCCTTCCTGCCAGCCTTGGTGCATGCCTGCCTGCCAGCCTTGGTGCCAGCCTGCCTGCAAGCCTTCCTGCCAGCCTTGGTGCTTGCCTGGCTCCCAGCCTTGGTGCCAGCCTGCCTGCCTGCCTTCCTGCCAGCCTTGGTGCCTGCCTGCCTGCCAGCCTTCCTGCCAGCCTTGGTTCCTGCCAGCCTCCCTGCCAGCTAGCAACCCCAAAACCATGTTGAAGCACAGCAAGCCTCAGCCATCTGCTGCCAGCCCTTGCAAGAGGGACAGGGATACCATCCCGGCCCCTGGCCCTCACTCTGGTTCTGCTGGGGCTCCTGCAGCACGGGCTCGCTCTTCTGGGGCTGGCGCTTCTGCTGCTTCTGCTTCTGCAGGAGCTGATGACAAGCACTCCAGCACCAGCCACCTCCACACCACCTGCACCCTTCACCCCTGAGACTGAGCAACCAAGAGGAGTGCCAGAGACTCATTTTTGTCTTATAGCTTGTTGTTAATAAAGTCTATTTTTGATTCACACACTTGCTTCATTTCTTTTTTTTTTTAATAAAGTCTTGCTGGAAACTTTTAAAAATGGTTTAAGTCTTTGCATGCTTGTGGGATGGGTTGAGACAGCTGTGGAATGAGCAGGGATACCTTTGGGATGGGTAATAGCTGTGGGATAGATAAACCTCCAGTGCAAGCATAGTGGGACTGTATGGTCCACCCTCGCAGGTGCCACACCTATGGCCCTTTATTATCAATAACAATGTAATCATTGATCCACACATTTCAACATAAACACAACTCTTTATTAAATGTCCTGTTCATTGTCAGGCCACCCAACATACATGGCCCAATCTCATCAGTGTGATGAGACTGGCTGAAGGAAGCATCCATTAATCATCTATCATCCTGTCTTGCCACTCCACTGCTCCAGCTGGGGAGTTGCACTAGTGTTTCAGGAGGTTGCGCTGCTTCTTCCCTTCACATGAGGCTCAGTTGGGGCCTTGCACATCCTCAGTGTCTATCAGGTTTCGCCCTTGCCTCCATTCCACAGGCTCCATGTCCCCATTGCCTTGTTGGAGGTCCACGAGCCTGTTCTGCAAGACTGGGTAGCAGGTGCGCATGAGATTGTGCAGGATGCAGCAAGCTTCCATGATCCTCCTCACGGTCTCTGGGTGATGCTGCATGGTGGTGAGAAGTACCTGGAACCTGTTGGCTAGGATGCCAAAGGCGTTCTCCACCACCCGCCTTGCCCTGGACAGCCTGTAGTTGAAGATCCTCTTTTCATGGGTGAGGAGTCTGGAGGTGTAGGGCTTCATGAGGTAGGTTGTGAGGGAGAAGGCGTCATCCCCCACGATGAAGTAGGGCACATCTTGTGTGTCGTTGGGCAGGGGTTCTGGATCTAGGAAGCCCACGATGAGGTTGCGTTCCAGCCTACCCTTGAGGTCACTTGCATTGTATACCTGGGCATCTGAAGCTGACCCGTTGCTTGAAGCATCAATGTACATGAACTTGTAGTCAGCATTGACCATGGCGAAGAGGACGATGCTGAAGAAGCCCTTGTAGTTGAAATATGTGGACCCTGAGTTGGCTGGCGCTTTGCAGGCCACGTGGTTGCCATCGATGGCTCCAACGGTGTGGGGGAAGTTCCACCTCTGATACCACTGCTCTGCAACTTTCTTCCATCCTTCTTCAGTGGAGGGGCACTGGAGGAGCTCCTCCTTGTATTCTTCAATGATGGCCTGCAGCACTTCTCTGACCACAATGCTGATGGTGTTGGATGGCACCCTCCAGCCATTCTGCATGCTCCTGTAGGTGGCCCCTGGGCCAGGTGGCACAGAGTGAGTGCCACTTTGAGCCCAGGGTCCAGGCTGGGCCGGAAGTTGGTGTTTGCCTTGGTCAACCTGGGTGTCAGCCGCTGCACAACTTCGTCAAACATGGCTGGAGGCATCCTCATGAAGTTTTGGAATGCACGAGTATCTTCGTTCCTGAGCTCCACCATCAGCTTGTTGTACAGTCCGTCCTCTGCTCTTCTGGTGAACCATCTTCGTACCCAGACGCTTCTTGGCCGCCCCTTTTTCTTCCCATAGTAGAGTTCACAGAGCCTGTAGATGGCTTCGCACTGTTGCAGAAGGATGGTGGCTGCCAAAAGGACTTTGTTACGATCCACAGTTGGACATGACTGGAGGCTGTGGAAGAGGAAGAGGCAGATGAAGACTGCAGAGGTCTGCAGCAGGGCTGCTGGTCTGAAAGTGAGATCCAGATGTGTTGCTCCCCCTTTTTATAGGCAGTATAGGTGTCCCTTTTCATCCTCTAGGCATCCTCTAGGCATCCTCTAGGCATCCTTGCGGTATCTGCTATCCCGCATCAGATGGGCGTCTCATGATAGGGAGCGAAGGAGAAAGAAACGACAGGAGACGAAGTTCCTCGGGATGAGCACGCCCAGAATGTCTTGGTACACGCTCTTTTATTATGCTCATTCAAAAGGGGGTGATTGTTTATTCAGAGCCTAGGTCAAGCCCAGGTCAGACAGGATATAAAGGATTTACAATAGCTCAAACAAGGTAAGATACCAGGTCAGACAGGATGGCAAGATTTATAATTTGATCAGGGTATTCCTTCTTCACAAAGCTGCATGCCAGACAATATAATCTCAAATTAAATAGGCTATTTCTACAGAGGTTTAGCTCCTTGTCTCTGTACGTGCCCTGTAAAAGGTCACTGAGGAGACAGAAGCTCAATGATTACACGTGAATGATACAATGTTGCAAATGCCTGAATGATACATAGTTGCAATGATACAAAGTTGCAAACACATAAATGATACATAGTTACAACACATCCTCTAGACATCCTTAATATCCGAGATAGGTCCCCTCTGCGAAGGTTTTTTCTGTTTTAAATGCTTTGTTTCCATGCTGCATCCACTAGGCATCCGTTCCGCGTCCGTTCCGCTTCCTCCCTGCGTCCGAGCGGATGCGAGTTGCGCGGATGCGGAATGGATGCCTAGTGGATATAGCGGATGCGTAACGGATGCAGAACGAATGCCTAGCGGATGCGTAGAGGATGCAGAACGGACGAATTGGATACATTTTCCGCACAAAAGTTTTGAGCAGCTCAAAACTTTCTGAGCGGATGAAACGTCAATAAACGGATGCTGGACGGATAGAGAGGAAGCAAAACGGAGGCAGTGAGTACATCGCATTAACCAATGGATGGCAAGCTTTTTTGTCCATTTTACATCCTCTTTGCATCCGTTGGTGCAGTGTGACAGGGGCTTAAAAAGTGGATTTTTGTGTGACAACAAACATAACTTTGCAATATATCATGAATTTCATTCTGAAGATCACTTAGTTAATTTGAATTTCTTTACTTCATGTTTGTACTACCCAGAATGGTTTACCAAATGACTACTTATTACCAGTAAGCTTCCCATTTATGAAATCTATACAATTTATAGAAAAGCTGAAAAGTCTTGATGCTTTGCACAAATTTATGTTCTTTGCACATCTCAACTGCATGAAAATTGTCTGTGTGAAGAATTGTTCTAATTCTTTCAATTCAAAAATTTCCATTAGAACTATCTGCCAATCCATGAAAATATTTTTTCTGATCCCATGATTGTTGAGTAAACAGCTTTTGGAAGACTTTGTCAAAGGCCTTTTGAAAACCCAAGAGTACAAGAATGGATTAGGTCATTCTTGTTTCAAAGCTTATTAATAACTCTCAAGAAAGTCTGGAAGACAAATGAGACAAAACTTTCATAACTTATATTTGCATGATACATATAAGGACAAAACTTACATCGAGTTGCTTTTATGTATCTATCTTTGGAGTATTGTCTCTTTAGTACTTTCAATTATTTCCAGAACATATTTTATCTTTTATATATATATAAAATATATATATATTTTCTGAGGTTTTCGCGGGTATTTGTAGGTGGATCTTTAGTTATTCGGGTTTTCTCCCGCGTAAAATTGGAAGTATCTAGGCAACGTTTCGATGAAATCTCATTCATCATCTTCAGGCTTGTTTCTTCAGCTCTGTGCTTCTCAGAGTAATGTGAGCTTGCAGCTGCTTCTTCCTTTTAACTGCTAGTGGGGGTGTGACTTGATTGAGTGGGGGCTTAGCTGTGTTCTGATTGGGTGGGGATGTGTTCTCATTGGTAGGTGGGTTGGCTGTATTCTGATTGGCTGGGGGTGTGTTCTGTTTAGGTGGGGGCTTGGTTGTGCTCTGGTTAGTCTTAGTTGCTGGGGGATTTGAGCTGGTGAGCTGTGATCCTGTTGTTTGGCTTCGTGTTCGTGGTCATGCCACATCTTCATGGTGGGTGTCAGTTCGCTTCTTTTATGGATCAGAGGGGTTTGAAGCAGGTAGTGGTGCAGCTGCGGTATGGCTTCTGGTTCACCTGAAGATGATGAATGAGACTTCATCGAAACGTTGCCTAGATACTTCCAATTTTACGTGGGAGAAAACCTGAAAAACCAAAGATCCATATATATATATATATATATATATGTTTTTTTAGGCTTTCGCGGGTACTTACATGTGTGCTGTTTAGCTTCCTTCGGGTATTATCCCACGTCATTGTAGTTCTGTTAAAGTTGTAGCAACATTTCAGCAGAATCTCATCTGCCATCCTCAGGCTTCTGTATAGAGTTAGTTCCTGGTTATAGAGTTGTAGCAACGTTTCAGCAGAATCTCATCTGCCATCATCAGGCTTCTGTATGGATGTGGGTCTCACAGTTTTTGGTTTCAAATTCGAGGCTAGCCTATTCTAATTGGCTGGGAGTTTTGGTCTGTGTTCACTGGACTTGGAGTTTGATTGATTGGTGTTTCTGGTTTCTTCTGTCTGTTTTGTGGCTTTGATTGGCTGGCAACACTCTGTTCCTGTGTTGCAGGCTTTCAGTGCAGCTTGGCTTCGTGTGAAAGGACGGCTGCTATCCATTAGGAAGCCAGGTTTCACTTGGGTGCCTGATGGGGGGGTGTTCGAGTTGGAGGCATCAGAGGGAGTCTGTTTGTGCTCAGGTGTTTGCCTGGTTTGTGTTGTGGAGATCTTTCTATTTGGAAGCCTGCACTCTCAAATGAACACAGACCAAAACTCCCAGCCAATCAGAATAGGACAGCCTTGAATTTGAAACCAAAAGCTGTGAGACCCACATCCATACAGAAGCCTGATGATGGCAGATGAGATTCTGCTGAAGTGTTGCTACAACTCTGAAAGCACTACAATGACGTGGGATAATACCCGAAGGAAGCTGAACAGCACACATATATATATACACACATACCATGTTGATATATATACCATGTTGCGGGGGGTGGTGGTGTCCAAAATCACTAGGGCTTATTTCCAGGGAAACATGATTATAGGGTAATCAGTCCAGCTGGGAGCCCTGCCCCCCCGGCTCATGAACAAGAGGCAGCATGCACATGTCTCTGGTCCCTTGCACTCTTGGGCTGCACATCCTGTGCAGTGCAGATGAGTTGATTCCCTGTTTAATCAGCAGACAGATGCAGAGGTGTGCAGTGGAAACAGACAATCCTGACATGCTGCACAAGCTGCAGGCAAGCCGAGAGATGTGAAGATGAGCCTTTCATGGCTGCCTGCCCAATCCAGCCCACTGACTCTCGGCTTTTCAATGGCCAGCACAGCACATCCAGATCCCCTGCCTCTCCCCTGTGCCCTTGTCTGTATCTGCAGCTGGTACTGTCATGCAAAGACAAGCCTCCTGCAGCCACCCACTTCTCCAGCCCACCAACTCTCAGCTTTCCTGCAGTGCATCCAGAATGTGTGCCTCTGCCTGCTCCTTGGACAGGGATTCACCTATGCTGTGCGGGTTGCTCGTTGTCTCCTGTGCTGGTCACACTACCCCTTTACTTAGGGCTTATTTTCAGGATAAAACTGATTTGGGGGGGAAAATGATAGTTGCTTTAATTGTTCCTCTGTCATATTTAAAACATGGGGATCACAAAGGATATGAATGAAACAAAGAGAAGACAAAGTTGATTGACTCTATGTAATAATCAGCAATAAACCTGGAAATGCAAATTCCTAATAAAAGAATACTACTAGGTTTAACCCAGTGGTTTAACCCAGCTGGTTTGCACGTAATTGGGAGAACCAGTAGTAATATTTTGACATGGGTCACCGAACTGGTAATAAGTTCTGGCTGGCCACACTCCCAACTCAGTCGCCCTCCTGCCCAAAGGTTACCCACCTGCCTGACATTCACCTAAGGTATTTCTTTTTTTCTCCTCCCAACAATCAGCTGTACATAGATCAGCTGTGCCAGGATTCCCCTTGCTGAGGCCCAGGAAGGATAAAAAATTAAGGGAGGAGGTCAGCCTCCCCTCCATTTTTTGCCTTCCATAGCCCCAGAGGAGCCTTAGGGAGCAAAAATGCCCCCCAGAGGCTTCTCTGAGGCTTAGAAGCTCCCAAAATGGAGCTTGGAGGGGTGCTGAGAGCCCCTCCCATGGTCTTTTTTTTCCTGAGCCTTAGAGGAGCTTTAGGAAACCAAAAATGCTCCCCCTGAGACTCCTCCAAGGCTTGGAAGTTCCCAAACACGACACCCAGTTACATGGCCACACCCACCAAGCCATGCCCACAGAACCGGTAGTAAATAATTTTGAATCCCACCACTGATTTAACCCCAGAAACCCATAATCAAGGTTGAAGTTTTGGTTTAGCGAGAGAACACAGGTCAGGAGCAATATGTCGCTGACAATGTTTTCTTGTTGCTTTGCCTCCTAAAAATATTTCAAGCTCACTCATCTTTGTGGCAGCTGCTTATATATTGGAACACTCCTAAAAATCTTGCAAGCCCTTCTTCTTTGTGGCAGCCTTTCAAATATTGGAAAACTGCTATCATGTCATCCCTAGGTCTTCTTTTCACTAGACATACCTGATTCCTGCAACTGTTCTTCATATGTTTTAGCCTTCAGTACCAAATCATCTTTGTTGATCTTCTCTACACTGTTTCCTGAGTTTCAACATCTTTTTTACATGTGTCCAAAACTGAATGCCATATTCCAAGTATTGTCTTATCAAGGCATTATAAAGGGTAGTGTCACTTTTCATGATCTTGATTCTATTACTCTGTTAATGTAAGATTGCATTGGCTTTTTTGGCAGCTGCAGCACACTGTTGGCTCATATTTAAGTAATTATCCATAAGGATTCCAAGATCCCGCTCATGCTGTTGAGCCAAGTTTACCTAATACATACCTGTACATTTGGTTTTTCTTGCCTAGGTGTAAAACCTTACTTTTTTCTACATTGAATTTTCATTTTGTTAGTTAGAGTCCAGTGTTCAAGTATCCAACCCACTGTATGAAACCAAGATTTTTAGACTGCAGTGCTATGTTTACGTTTGAGTAAGCTGTCCATGTAATATCTCCAGGTTTGTATTTTTAATATTTTACCCTTGCAGTTACAGAATATTTCATTATGGAGAAACACATCCTTTAGATTTATGGATGGATTGTATCTCACAATATTACTTATTGTTGTGGGTTGCTTTACATTTAGATAATGGAATATATGGAAGACCCTGTTCAAAATGAACTGTCCCTTAGTAGGATCTAACATTACAGTAATAGAATGAGATTCTAATAAAATTGTTTAAACATATTAGGTTTGTTTTGCAGACAATAACCAGGATAATTTGATCAAGTTGAGGTTTATTCCTAAATTAAAAATGTTTCTTTAGTTGCATTTATTAGAGCACAGAAGGCTGTGATTTTTATTGAAAAGCAGCTAACCATTTAAATAAAGCTAAGCACTCATTCAAATTGGTCTTACACTGGCATAAATCTCAAAAGAACAAAATGTAAAATTGATAGGTGAAACAGGACAGATTATATTAAAAAGACTACCTTTTAGACTACCTGCAGGTCCAGCAAACAAACCTTTTGCTAATAATAATTCATAGTCATATTAGGTCATTTGCCTTCTGTTTCTTCCAAGATATTGCAAAAAAACATGTATGCTATATTCATTACCATACTTTTGTTGCAAAAAAAGAAACAGTGAATATGTCAGCTTTGGAAACTATATTCCATGCTGCCACATAGTTTGAGAAAGTGGAAGGGGTGAATTCTATTGAGTAGTTCTAAATAGACAAAATAAAATTCTTCTGTTAGTTCAAGGTTATTAAGTGTGCAGTAGGATGAAAAAAGGATCTTATTCTGGGATGGATCCTTATTGGTCCATGTGATGTGATGATGGAAAAGGGGATGGATTGTAGGTTAAGACATTGTGGGAAGTCCGGTGGAATCTTTTAGTTTCGATATTCCACAGATGTTCCAGGTGCTATTCTAATAATGGTACTTTTGATATTATGTTGATCTCAGAGTTATTGATTGGAATAGAGGTTCCCTGGAACACTGGCAAGAAGCCGAAAGCACCAGCCTGAGAATGGCAAGTGGGACCTTGACGAAATGTTGACAAGATACTCTTAATCTTACACAGGAAAAGACAGACCTAGACCTACATACCTGTACCTGTGAAAATCTACGAAAACATACACACACACACACACACACTCACATATACACATACACACAAAGGTCTAGGTGTGTTCGGGTCTTTTCCTGTATAAGATTAAGAGTATCTTGGCGACGTTTCGGTGAGGTCCCACTTGCTATTCTCAGGCTGTTGCTTTTGGCTTCATGCCAGTGCAAACAGTGTATGATCAGAGCTGCCATCTGGTGATGGGGGCTGGTGTGCTGGGCTGGTTGGGTGCGCTGCTGCCTCTTGATTGGTTGATGGAGTTGATGTTGGTATAATGGGCTGTGTGATGACCTTGTGAGTTTTGTTGTGGAGATATCCTGGATCTTATGCTGTAATCTCCTGGGTTATTTGTTTTGTAGTGATCTTTTTGCCATTAGCCTCCCGTGTTTTAACAGCTTGGGTAACGGGTTGTGTGATGGGCTTGCAAGTTGTTTTCTTGTGGTATCGTGGGTCCTGCATTCTAATCTCTTGGGTCGTTTGTGTTTTGATCTCTTTTCCATTAGCCTCCTGCGTTGTAACGGCTTGGGTAATGGGTTGTATGATGACCTTGTAAGTTTTATTGCTGTGGTATCCTTGGTCTTGTGCTGTGATATCCTGGGTCATTTGCTGTATTGCAATTTCTTGAGTTCTTGTGGTGTAATGTCCTGAGTATTCTGATGTGATATCCTGAGTGGATGGCTGTGATGTAGCATTCTGGGTTTTGGTCTGGCTACGAGTTTGGGGTCTGGGTCTGTGTTCTTGGCATGAGTCAGCTTGTTTGGTTTTGGGGTTGGGGTGTGTGACAGCTGGCGAAGCAGCCATGGTCTGTTTTCTGGATGGTGGTTATCCTTCATTTAGAGGATGGGTTTGGGCCTGGGTCTGATGAGGGAGATTGGCGGTGGTGTCCCATGTTGTTTTGGGTCTGGTGTTGGTTTTCATGGCTGGGACTTGTCTGTTGGTGAGGGCTAGTTTCTAGATGTCTGGTAGGTGGGAGGTATCGTCCCATCTATTCATGTTATGGGGGTGTTTCTCTATTTTGATGGCTTCCCTGATTATTCTCTTGCTGGAGTGTTCAGTGTTGGATATTAATTTGGTTCCTTCAAAATTAATTCATGTCCTGTGGCTTTAAGGTGCTGGAAGAGGGAAAAAGTATTTTCTTCTCTTCTGACTGCGTTTTTGCATTCTGCTGACTTTGAGTTTCCTTTGCACTACCCCCCTCCACAGGAAGACTGGACCTCTTTGATTGGCTCAGCCCCAGTGACTGATGGATCTATTCAGGTTTCAAAAAGGAACTAGGGAAATGCCCACCTGTATACTACCTGTCCTACAGAAACTCTGGTGGCTGCCTGGAATAGTTACCTGGAGCCTTAGACAGAATTGTGCTTGTGCAACTTTTCCTGACCCATGACTCCTGTTATTTTTCCATGGCTCATGGAAGAGTTTAGAAAGCTAAAAAGAGTCAAGAGATTCAAACGTGCCATTGGAGGAAGAGAAATAACAAATTCAAGAAAACATGAAGTAAGATTATTTTTAAGGTTTATTTCACAGTGGTAAGAGAGCCCAATATCTGTCTTTTGTAGTGCATCCACACAATGCCACCCAGTGGCCCTGTTTAGGGTCACCCAGTGTCTTCTGGGAAAAATAAAAAAATAGTTCAAATCCTCCTCAGCATTGTAGGAAAGGTAAACGTACCAACAGCAAGCCCTTGATAAAATCATCAGTCTTTCAAGGTTACATTATTATGTCTTGAGCCAAAACAGTTTACAATTATTACTCTGTTAAATTAAACAAGTACTATTCAACCAATAGACTGACCTACATGAAATTTCCCCAGATATATGTAGTCTTGAATTTGGTGATAGGCAACAAACAATCAACTGACATGAAAAAAGGAAAAGGAAAAACCCATGAATCACAGTAGAATTGTGTCTTCTTGGAAATACTGTACTATAAGTAAAAGACTGAAGAATGCATCTATGTTTTAAAGAAAAAGTTATAAATATTTATAAAAAGTTATAAAGAAAAACTTGGAAATTTTTACATTTAATCACATTGCAAGTCTATGGAGGAGGAATCTTTCTTATTATAGTGATGGTCATAATTTTCCTTAACTCACTGAACTCTAATATGTTCTGCAATGCCACATCATAAAGCTGCAAAAATAAAAAAAGCAGTATTTTTCTCCCAAAAACTAATGGACTTCTGGAAAACTGCCATCAATAAATGAATGTAATACATGCAGCTCTGAAATTTGTCAGTTCTTTATGAAATAAACTGACTTTGCTTTATTTGAATTCCATATAATTTTGTTCCCTTCCAATAATTTATGTCATACAGTATTAATGCTTGAAACCAGAACTATTAAACAGGTTGGAAACTTTATCAGACCAGTTATTGGGTATACTTCTTTGAATATTTTACATTGTTTTACAAATTATCACAAAACTAAGGGAAAAACATCATGTTGTTTTACAGGAAAATCCAGCATGGAAACCTATAGCCTCCATATATGTTCTGCCCTTTATAATTACTGGCTGAATGTATAAAGGCAGACAGATTTCAACTCCACAAAGGCATCCATACAAAGTCTCTTTATTGGTTCATCAGGCATCCTCATACATAACTCACAGTTAAGTCAAGATTCATCTCAATGTCCAATTATCTGCATAGCTGACTTTATAGTGTAAAAGGATAGTGATCTTTCATCCCATAGTAGTGGAGCAAAGGGGAGAGACGTTAGCACAATGCTGGAGTCTGAGCAAGAGTGAAGGAACCTCCCCCAACCCACCAAGGGTCTATTCAGTGACCACATGACATGGACTACATTTCCCAGAATGCCTTCCCTTAAAGGGATAGCTCCCAATTCCTAACTAATTGTAAACTGTCTGGACAGCACAATATATTTGTCATTTTAGAATTCTTTATTGACCAAGTATAATAATTTGACTCACAAGGAAATTATCTTTGGTGCATATGGTCTCAGTGTACATAAAGCAAAAATGAAAACATTCATCAAGAATCATAAGGTACAACAGTTAGTGATAGTCAAATCATACTTGGAAACAAATCAAACAATATAAATTATAAAGATACAAGCAACATGGTTATAGTCATAAGTAAGAAGAGATAGGTACTATGAAGGATGAGAATAATAATAATAATACAGTCTTAGTAAATAATTTTAAAGTGATGTGGGAATTAATTGTTTAGCGGAGAGATGACATTTGGAAAAACTGTTTTTGTTTCTTTTATTTATTTATTTCTTTTATTTATTTGATTTGTCAATCGCTTACAAGATAATAGGTATAAGTATATACATAGTTATGAACACATGAAATGGGTACATATAAAAAAAAAAAGAAACAACAGGACAGGGATGGTAGACATTGGTACGCTTATGCATGCCCTCTACAGATCTCCTAGGAAAGGGGTGAGGTCAATCGTAGACAGTCTAAGGTTAAAGTTTTTGGGGTTTGGGGAAGAAACCACAGAATCAGGTAGAGTATTCCAGACATTGACCACTCTGTTGCTGAAGTCGTATTTCCTGCAATCAAGTTTGGTGTGGTTAACCTTGAGTTTGTATCTATTGTGTGCTCTTGTGTTGTTATGGTTGAAGCTGAAATATTCATTGATAGGTAAGTCATTGCAATGTGTGATTTTATATACCATACTTAGATCAGACCGAAGATGGCATAATCCAAGGTTTTTTAGGTCTAGAATTTCAAGTCTGATGGCATAAGGTATTCTACGACGAGTAGAGGAGTAGAGAACTCTTCTTGTGAAATATTTCTGGACTGCTCAATTGTATTAATATCAAATACGTAATGTGGGTTCCAGACTGATGAGCTGTGTTCGAGTATTGATCTAGCAAATGTTTTGTATGCTCTAGTTAGTAGTGTGATATTACCAGAGAAAAAGCTATGTAAGATTAGGTTAACTCTTAAAGCCTTTTTGGCGATGTAGTTACAGTGGGCTCTAGCACTTAGATCATTAGAGATGAATACTCCAAGATCCTTGACAGAGCTTGGATCGTCAACAAGGTCTTTACTTTTCAGCCTGTATTTTATTTTCTGATATTTTTTTTGCCAATATGTAAGACAGAGCATTTATTTGTTGACATTGAAGTTGCCATTTGTTTGACCATTCTAATACATAATCAAGATCTTTTTGAAGAGGAGCAGTATTGTCTGTGGTATTGAACAGCTTTACATCATCTGCGAAGAGAACACAGTTGCTCTTAATGTGATCACAGAGGTCATTTATGTAGAGTATGAAGCGAGTTGGTACTGGAACACTGCCTTGAGGGACACCACTATTGACAAGTACAGAATTTGATAGGACACTCCCAATTTTAACCATTTGTTGTCTATTTGACAGGAATGCTTCTATCCAGTCATGTGGTTGTCCAGGAGGTACCATAAGATTTTAATTTTAGGAGTAGCTTGTTGTGTACCACTGAATCATAGGCTTTTCAGAAGGCTATGTCGATTGAATCTATTGTTTTGCCCTGATCGAGTTGTGTAATCCATATGTTTTTGCAGTGTAAGAGTTGCAGATTTCAGGATAGTTTTTTTCTGAAACCAAATTGTTTATTAGAGAGTAGCTGTTTATTAGAGAGTAATAATTGTTTATTGCGTAGTGCTTTTTCAACACTGTCTTCTGTAAAATCAATGTGTATTCGATCATTGTAGTTTTCTGTGGTTCGGCTAGGAAATACTGGGCATGATTCATTGCTGTTTACAAACACTGAGCCAAAGAAAGTGTTAAAGAGGTTTGCTTTGATGGTATTGTCGTTAATGTGTTTATTTATATAATTTTTATAATGTGTCTAGTTGTTCTGGTGTGCAGTGCCCGATAGTATCATTTTGAGGATAGAAGTTGAAACAATTTATGTCCATGATGTGAGGGATCTGTAGATATTTTCACAGCCCTCTTTTTGACTTGTGCAGTGAACAGGTCCTCAGTGGAAGGCAGGTTGGTTTTTCTGAAGTTCTAATTATCCATTGAAGTCTGTGTCTGTCTTGTTTGGTTGCAGAGCCAAGACCATTATAGAGTTGCAGATGACAATTTCAATAATTCCTCTGTAGAACTATATCAGCAGCTCCTTGGGCAGTTTGAGCTTTCTGAGTTGGCACAGAAAGAACATTCTTTGTTGTGCTTTTTTGATGATGTTTTTGATATAGGAATATAAATATTCCTTATTCAGTCATGTGTGTGTGTTGGTTTGTGTGTGTTTTTATGTACACATACACAGGAATGTATAGGAAATATTTATACACATATATTATTTATGAGTATGTATATATTTAAAATGGAATTATGCATTATAATTTATGTTCTGATGTTTAGCTTGGATTTCTAAAGCAGGTTAATATAGAAATTTTTAGTGAATCTGTATTCATTTTTATGAAGACTGTAACCTTATAAGATATATATATTTCCAGCCAGGTGGAAATCTGAGCATTAATTTTTGCTTGGTAAGAAACTCTTATTTTTATTGGGTGAAAAATAAAGTTATAGCCCAAGGGATATTATAAAGAAATGCCAGATGACAAGAAGCCTGAAGATGATTTCATAGTGCAAAAGCCAGTATTTCTAAAACTAAATGAACTGAAAATTAATATTTTAAATTCTTTAGTAATTTCTTTTAATTTTTGTAAAAATGAAGATAACTTTCCAGTGCAACAAAAAGGATGAATTCAATCTGCAAAGATTTAAAAAATGAAATATGTAACTACATTTTACAGTTACTTAAAATGCTCATATCCAAAACTGCACAGTAAAACAGAATGGAATGGAATGGAATGGAATGGAATGGAATGGAATGGAATGGAATGGAAGGGAAGGGAAGGGAACGGAACAGAACAGAACAGAACAGAACAGAACAGAACAGAACAGAATAGAATAGAATAGAATAGAAGCTGCATGGGACCTTGGAGGTCTTGTCGTCTAGCCCTCTTCTCAAGCAGGAAAACCTATATCATTTGGTTTTGGTACTGGAGGAATGTGGGGAAGTACATACTGAGTCAGGTTAGGGCCTTTCAGGATTGGAATGACTTGTAGCAGCCCTGTCAACTCTCACGGTTCTGCTGTGAGTCTCACAATTTTTTGTCATTTCTCACGGTCTCATGACAAGGCTCATCAATCTCACTCTGAATTTAAAATACTTTTTTTTTTTTTGGATCTCACAGGGGTGGCATCAAAAATATTTGAAGATCTAAGGCTGTATCCCATTACTTTGGAAGGTAAGCAAGTGGGACCTGCCAATCAGCGTGAGAATAGCCAAAGGGGCCATTATATGGTGGTGAGGAGGGCCCGGAATCCCCTGGTTCAGCCAGCGGTTATTTCAGTCCGGTGGGTTCAGTGACCGCTTGGAAGGAAAATCCTCACCTTCTCCCTCTTGGTGACCGTGCCTCAATTTGCGCCGGAGCGGCGACTTAGTGAGGCGGCTTCCCGCGATGAGAGTCTTGGCTCTCACACTCACTGTCAGCTGGCTCTTAGCGGCCCTCGCCTCAAGTAAAACACGCGTGAAGTCGGGCGCCATTTTTCTCCCTGGATGGACGATGAGCCACAACTTTTGCCCCGCTGCCTTTTCCCTCTGGGCTTCACTTTTGCTACTCAGGGAAGTCGCGCCCAAAGCCCTGTCTTCCCAGAATCTTTCTGATGGTGAGCCTTGGTCTTGGCCCATCTTCGCAGGGCGTTGAGCTCGGCGGTTGATCGCCACCGTGTTGCTCAGAACGGGATAGCCTGACAGATCGAAGTTAATTGGGGAGGGGTGTTTCTGTGCTGGGATCTACTCGAAAATAGTTATAATTTACCTGTTTCAGCTCTTGGGGAAATGTCAGTAATTATGCCATCGTAACTGGAGTGAGAAGCTCAGTAATAAAACAAAGATTCGGGACTATGGGTAGTAACAGAAGAAAGAATGCTGAGGCCAAGGTTGTTTGTAATTTACATACTAAATTATGTCTGATGCATTATCAGTTCTAAAATTGGTCATAACTGAATGTAATTTGGGATTATTGTTTCGATTTTGTGCCTCATTTACCCATGTATTGAAACACGGGTAAAAGATCTTATATCTGATGGAATTAAGTTCAAATATTTATGTGGTAAGTAGTTTTGTTTTCAGCTACATTTCACCATTCCCCCTGTTAATACTGGTGTATTTTTTGTGTGCAACACACTCAACCATAAATTAACTACAGAGGCTGATTAGATACAAGTAGACCAAGATAAAATTGGCTAGTAAATATATATGGTTTAGACTAGAGTCATACAATCTAAATGGGAATGATTCAGTTTCTCAAATCTTTCACTCTTGTTTCATTTCTTATAGAAAGTGGTTTTATTAAATACTGCTTTAAATATATTGTTGCGACATGAATGCTGTTTCTTTCATGGCTTAACTTATTTTTCTTTGATTTCTAGTCTGTGGAACAAGGCCTCTTATGAAAAATACAGCAACAGGAACTCGAATTGTAGGTGGACATGATGCTATGCTAGGAGCATGGCCTTGGCAATATAGTCTTCAAGTTTATGCAATTGGTATAGGATATGTCCATATATGTGGTGGATCTTTAATTAATAAAATCATAGTGTTGACAGCAGCACATTGCATTAAAATATCAGAGTATGTATCTTTCCATTCTAATACTTTTTCTTCAATTTGGGTGTGATAAATCTTTTGATCAAAGAAGTATGGACCAGATATTTTATAATTATGTTTGAAAAAATTCATACATAAGACAGCCCTGCCAACTCTTACGGTTCTGCCGTGAGTCTCATGATTTTTTGTCATTTCTCACGGTCTCACAACAAGGCTCCTCAATCTCACACCGAATTTAAAACGCTTTTTTTTTTTTTCAAAATTTGGGATCGGCTTATACGCGCATAAATCTGATTCTCACACAAACGACATGACGCCACTTCTCAGATCACGCAATATCGATATTACCATACAGTCATATATACATACAGCATATTTCTTTTTACTCTGGGCGCCTCCATTTTGCTTTTCTACCACCGGATATAACACGCTCTGATTGGTGAGTTATTCATGTGATCGTGAATCTCACTATTTTTTATAGAATCTCCAGATTTTTTTTCATGGGTCTCCAGATTTTCCTTTATCAGGGGTTGGCAGGTCTGTTGTAGGCAGGGAAGAGGGGGGGGGGGTGTAGGATGACCAAGAGAGGCTAAGCAGTGAACAGAGAGACAGAGTTCAGGTGATAGGCTAGGACCGTCTTCTGCTCCTGGAGCATGGACAAAAGAAAAGAAAGCAAGAACAGTGCAGACTGACCCAACTACTCAGGAGGAGATCACTCCTCCCTTCTTTACAAGGCGCATCTGGAAACTGAGACTAAAGGAGATGCTGTGGGGAGGGGCATTTGTTAGGAACAAATGCTGAATTCCTAGAGTGTTGAATGCCATTGCCGACATTTGAAATTTTCTGGATTTCCTGCTTTCTTCCTGGATTCCTGGATTAATTGCCTTGCTCTTTTGCTCCCTGGACTCATTGATTTGCCCTTCTGGATTTCTTGCTTTGCATCCATTGTGTTCACAGTGTTGGGTTGGACTACTTACAGCCAGAGGCTACTGGAGGGATGTGTGTGTGTGATCACTTTGCTCTGGAACTTGCCAGAAACATGGGGGTATTTGGGGAAATTTGGAGCAATAAAGGGGCGGTTTGAACTGCTAGGTGCTTGTGTTGCCACTATGCTGTGCTTTGAGTCATCACATTAATACTGGTATGCTGTGAAATTTGCTTTCTTTGCTTTTGACATTCAGATGAAATAAATAAAATATGTTTTAGTGATTCAAGGTTAGGGTGTCATCACCATTAAAATTTCCCCCCTTTTCTGGGACTTGACAAGATTCTTGGAGACTAAACATGATAGCTCATGTCATACCCTTATCATGTTTTTTTAAGAATTCTCTTATTTTGCAACTTTAACAGATTGCAAGCATTCTTTCACAGACAAATGTCTGGATTTCTCTTGAATATGAGACCACTGGGAATTGCTTGAATCAGAACTGAAGGACTGATCCTAAATAAAACCTTGTGTTATATTTAATGCTTTTTCTTTTATACTTCAACGGTAATATATACATCTACTCAAAAGTAAACTTGAGTTATGTAATTCCCTGCAACAAAACTAGAAAATCTTTAAAACTGCTAGATTATTGAAAGATAATATTTAAATGAAGTAAATTTAAGTTACATAAGTTAAACTTACATAATCACTAAGTCATTAAGTGGGTTGATGTTTGAATTCTCAATGCCATCTTTAGTTTTAAGGTTAAAACAAGGGATATAACCGATAAAGATATCCACATATAGAAACACAGATATTTCTTCTAACTTATACAAGTTTAAGGAATGAATAATATGAAATGCAAGTGCTTGGGTTTTTTAAAGTGTAAAAACTATATAGTTAAGAACAGGACAATTTATGTAGAATCTGATAACTATAGTGATGAGCTTAGCGATTAAGGAAGTTGCATATCTAGTTCAACTTACAAATAATAATAAAACAGCAAGTCTAGATATGAATCAAAGTTATATATAGAATGCTGAGAATTAAAGTGGCTAATTTTTCAGTGCAGTTCTTACTTGGATGGATTTCAGGGTAAGAAATAAGACTCTCAGCTACCTCTCAGAGTTTCCTGTTTCATTCTAATCCATAAATGCTCTCTTAACACCAAAGGGATTTGTGTCACAGAGGCTGGGCTCAACAGTGCTTATCCTAGTACTTTATAATTTGACCATTCAAAGTTATAGGACAACTTTACTGAGAATTTCTGGATAGATAAAAGACTGGGCAAGCTAATTAAAAAGGAGGCCTTCTGTTTATACAAACTATCATTTGGAAAATTATTTTTAAATGTTATTGGAGAATCTGTTTTTGCCACTTCGTGTTCCCTAACTATGAACAAAACACAACAGAGTTATTCAATGATAATAAGGGGTGAGCAGGAAGGTTAATTCCAACATTGATTAGCAACTGAGTATAATTTCATCTTGTGGTAATAACATTATTGTTTTTGTTGTTGGAGTTTGAGAAATTTTCATGGATGGTTCCATTACCTATTGTTTTTTAAAGGATGCATTCTGATATTTGTCTGTTGCAAAGTTGCTGGATTATGGATCTGTAAGTATGTATGAGTGTGTGGGTGGGTATGTTCTGCTTTCTATTATTTTTCAGTCTGAGATTATAAACTCATTGCACTAAAAAAACAGTAGAGGTAACCATAGGAGTTTTTAAGCATAGATTGAAAAGTATTTTTTTAAATAAAATTCTGTTATGCCTGCAGCTGCATGGCTTGTCATATATCCAGCTTATATGCTTAACCCAAACAAATGTGCTGGGGCCAGTGTGTTTCCAGCAATGCTGATAACAAGGAGCTGGGAATAGGTGTAAGTTTAGATTCCCATAGGAAAGCTTGTGTCATAGGCAGAGTGCAGGCATGTCACAAAAAGCTTCAGTGGTATGCAAAGTATATATACTACCAGAAGCCCGCTGCAATCAAATAGGGCCAGAGAAAAAAGTAATTGATTAAATTAAACAGTTCATTTCCTGTTTCCCAATCCATAAATCTAGATATTCCAATCATTTTTCTCTCACACACAGTCACACACAAACTATTCCCAAGCAATGAAATATTAAAAACTCTCTTGCAAACACACATTACATTTCCTTTTGTAGTAGAAAACTGCAAAATAAAAATAAAAAATGAAGAGGAAAAATCAATTGTACTAGAAAGGACAATCAATGGGAAAAAGTGGGGGGAAATTGAAGTTTTCTTTTTATTCTTGTCTGTTATGGTTTAGTAAACTATTTTGTAAAAAAATATATGTGAAGGGATATTATAAACGGAATAATGAAATTGCTTAGTGTAATAATTCTAAGTAATGAGAACTAATGAGAAATAGGTAGCCCCTCAAGTAAGTACATAACTACAATTATTACATTGTGTCCTGAAAGTGAGATGTAGCATGGATTAGATATTTATTTAATACACTGATATGCTGCCCAACTCCCAGTGATGCTGAGTAGCTTATAACAATTTAAACAAAGAAAACAATAATAACAGTTTAAAATGATGATAATGATTGATTGATTGATTGCTTACATTTATATGCTACTTGATTGCCAATGAATCTGGACAGTTTATAAATTGTTAAAAACATTGAAAAAAACAAGTAAAGATGCAAAAATGGATGGGAACAAGAAAAAGAAAGGAAGAAGGAACATTCTCACCAAAGGCCAGGAAGAAGAATTATATCTTTAGAAGGGTGAGGTATATTCAGGTCTCAAGGGAAACCTCATTCCAGGGGGTATTTACTGCTACAGAGAGGGTGTATTTTCAAGGTCTCAAAAGATGACAAAGCATGCAATCTTGTTAGATTGAAAAACGGGGCAAATACAGTGATAAACAGGCAGTCCCTCAAGTAACATACCAAGAAATGCCACTGCATTCTGGACCAGTTTAAGTTTCTTGGTGGTCCTCAAGGGAAGACTCATATACAGGGTATTACAGTAGTCAGAATTATGTAAATAATAATCATAATATTAATAATAAAAATAAAGTACAAAAACACAGATATTAATAAAGTATCTTCATTCTCCCTTGCCTAAGATTTTCTAAATCACCATAGGGTAGAAGCTATTCTCTTCTCAAACAGTGATTTTCTGAAATTTAAACTAATTACCTTAATGGCAATTAACTTAATGGAGGTTTTCTTAATGAAAGGGAGATAATCTGATCTTTATCACCTGTTGCAAATGTTCTATCGCCCTCATTAAGTGCTCTTATGGAACGATGGATCCCAGAAAATAAATCATATGGCATGAGCCATGATGAAAAAGCAGTGAAAATCAGGAGTTCCAACTTGTATGACTGGAAGTGCTGCCATTAAGGAAAAATGATCATAGAATGTTTATATACATAAACAAACAAACATAAAATTAACCAAAATTTAGATATTATAGTAATAAATTCACAGCTGCATCATAATTTACCAATAAAAACCATAAAAAGTAGTTTTCTATTACTTGAAGTGGAATTTTCAGAGTTTATTATGTTTATTATTTATATTACCTATTAAACAGAAAATACTATCATTCTATCTGCAGTGTATTTTTTTTTGCCTCCAATCAATTGCTTTAATATAGAGAGGATTAATTACTTTCAGTGGAATACTTTATTTTATTCCATAAATTTGGTGGGAACTTTTAAATAAAAGACCTGCTGAACATTTCCTCTGTCCAACAGTTTCCCAAAAATTGCTTACAATATGAACCACCAACAATTTAAATTAAAAGCAAAAAACAGACATAAGTTAAACTTTAATTCAAACAGTAAACTCACAACAGTTCACCAAGTTTTTATATGAGGAAGGTATTTTACTGATGAAAGTTGTTAAGGAAACAACCAGACAACTCTCTTCAGAGACCAACATCCTTTCTCATGTTTGAAGAAAACCCTTTCCCTACATTATTCCTTTTTTAAAAAAAAAAAAAGTTTTATTTGGGTTTTCACACAAAAAATACAAGTAAAACATCTTTTTTGAAAATAGCATGGTCCCAGGTTGAATTTCTTTGTACAGACACAAAACTCAATTTCATGCTCCTTTTTGTATTCTGTTCCATATCTTATACTATTTTACATTTTCTAGATAGTTTTTCCCTTCTTTTAATTCTCTGAATTTTATTTTGATTATCTCATCTCAACTTAAATCATTACATTTATACTTTTGTCTGTTCTGTTTCAATTTCATATTATCTTTTCTCATGAAACAAATTTTCTACTGTAGTTACTAATTGGAGTATGACACCTTTATATCTTTTAATTAGATTCATTCAACTCTTATTTAAACTTCAATATATACCTTAAGGTTATGACCTTCAATATAATACATAATACATAACTTCCAATCGAATTCTGCTTGGTACATTCTTATATTGAATATAAAAGAATACACACTATATTCTTTTTCTTAAAAAAAGAAAGATTGTAAATATATGTAATTTCAAGCATCATTCCATTCCGGCTCAGTTCTATCATTAATAATCATTAAAATCTTAACATCTTTAACACTTCTTTTCAATTAAATATCATACTTCCTTAAAAACACAGATAATCTCCATAATTAATTTTTCACTTATTTCTCTTCACATATGTTTTATAAATCATTAAATATACCTTTTGTTACATTTATTTATTGACAAGCATTCCACTGAATTACAATAGCTATTTTATCACACATTTTAAGCCCATGTCACACTGCCCAACGGATGCAAAAAGGACACAACGGACGAGCAAAATGTTCCTTCCGTTGTTATCCGTTCTCAAAAGGGGCTAAAATTTGCATAACCGGAGCGGATAACACGGATGCAGGGAGGATGCAGAGTGGATGCAAAGCGGATGCGGAACGGAAGCCCAGCGGATGGGAGCGAATGGGAGCAGATGGCACATCCGCTGGGCTTCCGGGGGGGCTCAGCAAAGCTGATGCGGAACGGATACAGCGGATGCACAGCAGATGCACAACGGAAGCCTAATGGATGCCTGGCGTTAATTGCGCATGCGGGGAGGATGCATTGCGTCAGCCCTGCAGATATAATGGAAGCAGCTCAGAAGCAGGTCGCCATTCAGAGGAAAGACCTGCTGCCGGATGGATTGGCTGCCTTGCCTGCCCTGCCTGCATGTCTGCCTGCCAGCCTTGCTGCCAGCCTTGGTGCCAGCCTGCCTGCAAGCCTTGCTGCCAGCCGGTCTGCCTGCCAGCCTTGCTGCCTGCATGCCTGCCAGCCTTCCTGCCAGCCTTGGTGCCTGCCTCCCTGTCAGCCTTCCTTCCAGCCTTCCTGCCAGCCTTGGTTCCTGCCAGGCTCCTGCCAGCCAGCAACCCCACAACCACACGGAAGCACAGCAAGCCTCAGCCATCTTCTGCCAGCCCTTGCAAGAGGGACAGGGCTACCATCCCGCCCCCTGGCCCTCACTCTGGTTCTGCTGGGGCTTCTGCAGCACGGGCTCACTCTTCTGGGGCTGGTGCTTCTGCTGCTTCTGCTTCTGGAGGAGCTGATGACAAGCACTCCAGCACCAGCCACCTCCACAGCACCTGCACCCTTCACCCCTGAGACCAAGAGGAGTGCCAGAGACTCATTTTTGTTTTATAGCTTGTTGTTAATAAAGTCTATTTATGATTCACACACTTGCTTCATTTCTTTTTTTTTAATAAAGTCTTGCTGGAAACTTTTAGAAATGGTTTAAGCCTTTGCATGCTTGTGGGATGGGTAAGGATAACTTTGGGATGGGTTAGGATACCTGTGGGATGGGTAATAGCTATGGGATGGGTTAGGATAGCAGTGGGATAGATAAACCTACAGTGCAAGCATAGTGGGACTCTATGGTCCACCCTCCCAAGTGCCACACCTATGGTCCTTTATTATCAATAATAATGTAATAATTATCCACACATGTCAACATAAACACAACTCTTTATTAAACGCCCTGTTCATCGTAGGCCAACCAAACATACATGGCCCAATCTCATCCATGTGATGAGACAGTCTGAAGGAAGCATCCATTAAGCATCTACCATCCTGTCTTTCCACTCCACTGCTCCAGCTGGGGAGTTGCACCAGTGTCTCAGGAGGTTGCGCTGCTTCTTCGCTTCATGTGAGGCTCTGTTGGGGCCTTGCACATCCTCAGTGTTGATCAGGTTTTGCCCTTTCTCCATTCCACAGGCTCCATGTCCCCATTGCCTTGTTGGAGGTCCACGAGCCTGTTCTGCAAGACTGGGTAGCGGGTGCGCATGAGATTGTGCAGGATGCAGCAAGCTTCCATGATCCTCCTCACGGTCTCTGGGCAATGCTGCATGGTGGTGAGAAGTACCTGGAACCTATTGGCCAGGATGTCAAAGATGTTCTCCACCACCCGCCTTGCCCTGGACAACCTGTAGTTGGAGATCCTCTCTTCACGGATGAGGAGTCTGGAGGTGTAGGGCTTCATGAGGTAGGTTGTGAGGGAGAAGGCGTCATCCCCCACGATGAAGTAGGGCACATCTTGTGTGTCGTTGGGCAGGGGTTCTGCATCTGGGAAGCCCACGATGAGATTGTGTTCCAGCTCCTCCTTGAGGTGACTGGCATTGTATACCTGGGCATCTGAAGATGAGCCGTTGCCTGAAGCATTGATGTACAAGAACTTGTAGTCAGCATCGACCATGGCGAAGAGGATGATGCTGAAGAAACCCTTGTAGTTCTGATAAGTGGACCCCGACTTTGCTGGAGCTTTTCAGGCCACGTGCTTGCCATCTATGACTACAAAGATGTGTGGGAAGTTCCACTTCTGATACCACTGCTCTGCAATTTTCTTCCATCCTTCTTCAGTGGAGGGGTACTGGAGGAGCTCCTCCTTGTATTCTTCGATGATGGCCTGCACCACTTCTCTGACCACAATGCTGATGGTGTTGTGTGTCACCCTCCAGCCGTACTGCATGCTTTTGAAGGTGGTCCTGAGGCCAGGTGGCGCAGAGTGAGTGCCACCTTGAGGCCAGGTTCCAGGCTGGGCCGGAAGTTGGTGTTTGCCTTGGTCAACCTGGGTGTCAGCCGCTCCACAACTTCATCAAACATGGCTGGAGACATCCTCATGAAGTTCTAGAAAGCCCGAGTGTCTTCGTTCCTGAGCTCCACCATCAGCTTGTTGTACAGTCTGTACTTTGCTCTTCTCCCGATCCATTTTCGGACCCAGACACTACTTGGCCGCCTCTTTTTCTTCCCGTAGTAGAGTTCACAGAGCCTGTAGATGGCTTCGCACTGTTGTAGAAGGATGGCGGCTGCCAAAAGGACTGTGTTACGATCCATGGTGGAGATGACTGGATGCTGTGGAAGAGCAAGAGCCAGATGAAGGCTGAAGAGGTCTGCACCACAGGGCTGCTGGACTGAAAGTGGGATCCAGGTGATTTCTCCCCCTTTTTATAGGAAATATAGGTTTTCCGCTAGGCATCCTCTAGGCATCCTCTAGACATCCTTAATATCCGAGATAGGTCCCCTCTGCAAATGTTTTTTCCATTTTAAACGCTTTGTTTCCATACTGCATCCATTCTGCATCCGTTCTGCATCTGTTCCGCATCCGTTCCGCTTCCTCCCTGCGTCCGAGTGGATGTGAGTTACGCAGATGCGCAGCGGATGCCTAGCGGATATAGTGGATGCGTATCGGATGTGTGATGGATGCCTAGCGGATGCGTAGGGGATGCAGAACGGACAAACTGGATATATTTTCCACGAAAAAGTTTTGGGCTTCCCAAAACTTTTGGAATGGATGAAACGTCAATAAACGGATGCTGGATGGATAGAGAGGAAGCAAAATGGAGGCAGTGAGTACATCGCGTTTTCCAACGGATGGCAAGCTTTTTTCTCCATTTTACATCCTCTTTGCATCCGTTGGTTCAGTGTGACATGGGCTTAATCATACATTGTTTCGTATTTTCTAAAACTATTTCTGTTTCTAATATAACCATACTATCTTATGTACCTTTGCAGAATCCCTTTTTCCATTAAGTTTTCACCGATTATCTCTAAATAGACCTTGTTTCTCTATATTTTGCTTCTGTCCTTTATAACTTTTTTTCCTTTCTTTCTTCCCTCTCACCTTCTCCCTCCCTTTTTACCCCCTTGTCTCTCTAGTTCTAATTCTCTCTTCTGCTTTTCCCTCTTCTGTTGCTTTCTGATTTTATACTTATTTTTCACTCTATTTTGGGGGGGGAGTTGTTTTTCCCAATCTTAAACTTTCCATACTCTTTCCCCCTCTCCTTTTTTACCCCCATCTAAGATTACTTGTTCATTAAAGATGGCTTCTTCTTTGTCACAATCTTCTTGTTCTGCAGACATTTCTTGTTGTTTCTCATAATTCCAAATCTCCATTTCTAAAAATTGAAATAGAAAGGCAAAAGAACCTCTCCCTTCTTGTGCATCTTCTTTGTATTTTTTAAGTTCCATTTTCAGTTCTTCTAAAAATGGAGCCATTTTAAACAGTTTAAACAACTGATTGATTTTAGTCATTCAATTGATGACTAAATTGATTTTAGTCAATTCAAAACAATAACCAAGAATCCACAAATCATCAAGTAATCCAGATAGTCCCGAGTTATATCTTCTTATTTCTTTTTTGACTTTCTCTTCCTGGGGTTTTTGTTGCGATATTTCAGTTAGAATGTATCTTTTGGAAGTCTTGTTCAGATTTTGCTGAAAATTCTTTTTTAATTCCAGGCAGTCTCTTCCCTTCCAGATCCTACTCTTTTATTCTTTTTATCTCTTTTCTGTTTTCAAAAGCTTTTAATTATCCAGAAATCTTTATTATCCCTTTGAGTTTTTGTTTTCAGCATTAAATGCCTATTGATGTCAAAGTGGATTTTTTTCCAATTTCTTGCTTAAGTCTCTTAGCTGTCAGTATAGGAAAAGGAGAAAACCAAATCTTTTCCCTTTTCTCTCTCCTTCACAGCCTAAAAATCTTCTTAGGGAACAATGTTATTGTTTTTTAACAGTTTCAGTTCCAGGGTACTTTATCTGTTGCTTTTGCTGTTTGACCCAGTCAACCAAAACTTTCTCTTCTCATCTTCCTCCTGCACATTCTTTTCCGGTCGAGTTCTTCTTCGTAGTGGCCATTTCTGACCACCACAGCAACCGCCTTCAGGAAAGAGAGTTATGGCCAGCTGGGGAGGAGAGATGAGGCTCTCTTCAACCCTGCTGGCAGTCTCCACCCTCTTCACCACCTCTATGGGGTGGCTTAGCCCCGAAACCAGCCGGCTTGGGGCGCTCCAATGGCGAGCACGGATCGAAGCCTCACAGAGATGAGGTCTCAGTCTGTCACTGAAGAAGCTCAAACCCGAAGCCACCTTAATCACCTGAGTTCTTTTTGGAAGCAGTGCCAAGTTTTTAGTCTTATAATCAAATCTACCAGTTTATGAACACTAGAACTGGAGCTTTCTTTTTGGTGACATCAGATTTGATTAAAAGGCTTTTCTTCAAACATGAGAAAGGAGCTTTTTCTTCCTTGTACATGGGAATTGTTTGAAATTAAAGTAGAAAATGAAAAGATATTTTCATTTGTGCAGTGCAGTCAAACAAACCTGATATATATCATACAGGAGTTGGCAGGAGTTCCTACACCAACATATTATGGTAGTCTATGACAGTTCCTCATATTTGCTAAGCAGATCTATCAGGAACAATAGGAATCTAGGAAATCAATTCTAGTCTTTCAAATATTCCTGCCAAACAAATCTGTAATTTGGTACAATGTGCAAAACAGGAAGCAGCAGGTGAATACAACATGTAAAATAGCAGGTGAAGCTAGGCAAAATCACATCAGATACCTGTACAATTAGCACAGGAGTCCCCCAGGGCTGTTTACTCTCTCCACTTTTCTCTATAACAATGACTGCATCTCAAAAAATATCTCTGTTAAAGTACTGAAGTTTGCAGATGATACAACAGTTATTGGTCTCATTCGAGACAACAATGAATCTGCATACAGATGGGAAATTGAACAACTAACTTTGTGGTGCAACCAAAACAATCTTTAACTGCACTCAAAACCATAGAAATGGTGATATATATTAGGAGAAACCCTCCTATACTACCACCTCTGACAATACTAGACAACACAGTATTAACAATAGAGATCTTCAAGTATCCAGTTTCTATCTTATCTCAAGACTTAAAATAGACATCTACACACACACACACACACACACACACACACACTGCTAAATTTTCATATTTATAGACTAGCTAATCTAGAAAACAAGAATGACACTTTTTTCTTTTGTTTCTCTTTTTATATTATTTCACAGACTTGTCAGATTAATTAATATGTAGGAACTTTACTATTAAGTTGGGAGGACTTGGGTGGCTTATAAATTTGATAAATTAAAATTAAATTGATTATTATGCCTTCTTGATTTGATGATGTAACTGTTTCATTACTTTGATTTAATATAAAAGTTATTCCCTTGCAGAGTGCACAATAACTTCTTGAATGTTAGGATTCAGTAATGATTATAAAATTCTCACCAAATTCTGTAATCATTTCAATACTGTGTTTCTCTTTATTTTACCAGAAGAGCTATTGGAGAGCTGTTACATTTACAACACTTGGAAAGAAGTTACTGTCCTTCCAAATTGTAAATATAAATCTAGGTCATGGCTGCAAAATGTCAACAACATAATCTGTGTTAAAATTTTAAGTTGCTTGATTGTGTTTAAACCTCAGATCTGTATTTATAATAACAGCTTTTATTACATTGTTAAAGTCTTGAATGTGTATTTATTTCCTAAGTATTGTAGGGCAGTGGTGCCCTTTCATATAATGGTGTCTTTTTCATTAGTGTTTAAATTACTGTTTTGTAGTTTTTTTTAAAAAATATAATTTGCACTTAATTTATATTTAATTTGGCAGACTTTAAAGGTTAAAGTGCCATTTGTTATCTTTCAGCCACCATATGGAAATTCCTAATAACTCCCCTCATTGACAGAACTAAAAATCTAGGATATCATTAAATATTCTTTTTTTCTACTGCACAAAGTATCCAAATGTATCAGGATGGCAAACATTAAAAAAAAACATTATTTAAATCATACAGGATATGCCCAGACTTTCTCTTCCTATAGACACATTTTCTAATATACAAAAATTTGCAGCAACCATTGCTAACTTTTTTTAATTGGTGGCTATATTTCCTTTTCTAGATCAGAAGCAAAAATCATAAGATAGATGATACCTTCCTTCCTTCCTTCCTTCATTCCTTCCTCCCTCCCTCCCATGATTACATTATTGAAATGGAGTTACAGAAAATTGATAATATAGATTTTTATTTTGCCATTTTCTGCATGAAAATTAAATAAATGTGGTTTTCAAAGCTTTGGCTTATATTTGACTTTACATAACCACTGAATGCAAATACTGTGTAGCCAGGCTTAGGAAAAGCAATTTTTAAAAAGATTTTTATCCCATCTTTATCACTTTGAAAGTAGCTCAAGGTAAAAAACATATGTAATATTTCTTCCCCTATTTTCCCCATAATAAGTACTTTGTGTTGAGCTGAGACTGAGTGATTGGCCAAAAATCATCCAATTGGCTTTCATTGCTAAAGCAGGGTTAGCAACCACAATATCCTAGTTTCTAGGCCAGCATCTCACTCACTGCATCAAGCCAGCTCTCCATAATGGGTTTAGACAGCAACATGACAGGGAATCTAAGCAAGCTGATTTGTACATTAGTGTCTATTTTTTAGAAGTCAAATGCTTCAATATCTTAGAAGGATTGATACTACAGACTATTGGATGCATATGGATGTTAGCCAAAATGATTGCGAAGATGTGTAAATTTCATGAGAAGTCAATTAGAAATAAAGAGTTCCATTGTAGAACCTGCCTTTCTCTCTATAGAAATGTTTCCAGTTTTGAATACCTGGTCAATTGAGATGTTTTTGTTTTGCTTTGTGAGCGGGTAGCAAATATGAAAAAGTTATATCTGCTGAGAGTCATAGAGTTGGGAGGACTCATTTAAGTCATTCAATCCAATCCCTTGCTCAGGGCAGAAATGCAAATTAAATCAGCATTGACAGAAGGATGTTCTGACTTTGATGATATCCAGTGAAGGAAAGCTTACCAGTTGGCATTGGTTCCATTATACGATTTCTTTATAATTATGACATTTTTCCAAATATTCAACTGGATCTCTCTAACTTAATTACTTGATTGTCCTGGACCCTTTCTCAGATACTCTTTCAATTGGGGGCCATAGAAGGAGCGTTCACGTCGCGGCCCCTGTCAGGTATCTGTTTACCTGCGAATCCTTCTACCACGCTACACCAACCTACACCAACAGTGTTCTACAGTGGCTGGGAAAAGTGTAGCGACACGAGAGAAGAAGACTCTTTCAATTTTCTTTTCTTAAAGCTAAACATGTCCTATTTGCTCTCTCTCCATGAGCATCCTTTGCTATACTATCCTTTTATCTTTTTCTGAGCATGTTCCAATTTCTCTGAAAGTTTTAGTTAAATTTGGTGCCCAAAATTGGACAAAGTGGGGATCAACACAATTCTCACCCAAATGACTTCATATAAAATTTTATAGAGGTAAAATGAAACAGTTTGATATTAAATAAATGGAGATTGCAAACTTTTCATGTTTATTTTTACTATTATTATTTGTAACAACTTTAATGTGCTTTATAATACTACCTTTATTCATCTCTTGGAACAAGAATTGCTTATTTCTTTTATTTAATGTCTGTATGACATAATCAGTATGAGTGGATAGCTTGGCATCCTTTGAGTTTCCTCGAATAAGCAATGCCATCCATCAAAACCTGGAAGTAAACTATCTATGTCACATATGTCACTTTGAAATGAAGTTCACCCTGAAATGTGTGTTACTCCCATCCTGGAAAGTCTTAAAGACCTAGCTGTTCTCCTAGCTTTGGTTAGGATAGTTAGAGTCCATGTTGAATATGTTTGCATGGAGGAGTGTTGTTGATTGGATTTTTTTCTCTTGTTCTCTATTTATTATTTATAATTCTATTCATATTGTATATTTTACCTTATTTGATTTTATTGTGAATTGACC
>BLBF01000039.1:12415923-12445089 GCA_015471245.1 Laticauda colubrina | reverse complement strand
ATACATATACATATACATATACATATACATATACATATACATATACATATACATATACATATACATATACATATACATATACATATACATACATACATACATACATACATACATACATACATACATACATAAAATCCAAGCAGTATGATTATTACTAGATCCCTATAAAAATGTTAATACAATTAGTTATTGAGGATTGAATATTATTGCATATGCCAGAATCAGTCTTTGGATTTTAAAGGAATACTTATGTACAAAGTAAGATTGAAAGAGAGAACAAGCCCCAAAATTCCCTCAACACTGTCCAATTATTTACAAAATCTGCACACCTATTACTATTAATCTTCTCATCACTCCTTGTCACTTCTCATCCCTTCTCACTTGTGACTGTATGACTGTTACTTTGTTGCTTGTATCCTTATGATTTATATTGACTGCTTCCTAGTATGATTTGGTTGCTTATTATTCCCTATGACTATTATTAAGTGTTGTACCTTATCATTCTTGACTTGATGAATGTATCTTTTCTTCTGTGTACACTGAGAGCATTTGCACCAAGAGAAATTCCTTGGTGTCCAATCACATCTGGCCAATAAAGAATTCTATATTAGAGAAGTTTGTTTCTGCCTGATGGTCCATTGAGGACCCATATTGTTACCACTTTTTGAAAGATTGTGTAAGGCCAAGTATTCATATAAACTTCTGCAGCATCCATATATCTGTTTCTTTTTTTCAGTGTCCTTACATTGGAAGGACAGTCCACCTCTGTTAAGATTACTTGACTTCCTCTTTCAAAGATGTAATAAACAGCATAAATGGCCCTCTATGCCGAACTTATTGAAAGAACGTGATCCAAATGGATTGTTCATAAAAACATAAGATTAGTATTAACAACTCAGACACATGTGGCGCATCTTATTCTAGCCATTTTCCAACAGTGATCACTGAGATTCCTCTAAGAGAAAGAGACATATTCTCTATAACTAATATTTGAAGGAATATTGTTCCCAGGCTGAAGGTATGATTATCCTCAAGACCAATATCCCTTGACTGACCTGTTCTTCATGAATTTATCACAATTCATTCAAGTTGTTGAACAACTCCATGCATCATGTTGGTAAATTCCTATTTATGTGACTAAATGATTCTTTTTAAATTTTAAATTTCTTTCTAACCAGCTTTATTGGATGATCCTAGTTATAATACTTGAAAGAAACACTGTCAACATTCTGACATTAGATGTGATTTTTGTACACCTCAACATGTCCACATTCTTTTATTTTTTTTCCAGCCTAAAAAGTTTCCAACTCTTAGCGAAAGTATTATCTTTGATTGCAAGCAGGCCCTACTCGAATAAATAATATTGTGACTTGACTCCCAATATATGCCATATGGAAAGTCACAACAGTGCTTCCTTGTTCAGAAACTTATAAAATCTTAGCTAAAAAACTTCACAAATAAATAACCATTTTCTCCCTATAATAAAGTTTTGGTATGCATTCATTCTGCCAACACATGATTGTTTGGCTTCCATGGAATTTCTTGCAAACTTTCATAATAGTTAGAAATAAAAATTGTATGATTTTAGATTGTGATATCTCATACAGAAATCTACTTTGATACAGGTTATTGAAATACATCCCCACAACTAACTTCTTCCAGAAACTTATTCTTTCTTACATTAGGATTTTAAAAAAATGTTTATTAATCATATCATGTAAAGTATATATTTCTCTAAATCTGTCAGGAAGTTCCACTGTAAAATTCACTGAAATGAACAAGAAATGGTGTTTAGATTACAAAGAGTTTATAATAAAACATCAATTAATTGTCCTTTTATTATTTATTTTTTAATCTTTGAAATTAAAATGTATGTTTAAAAATAGCTTTTTTCCATTATAAACTTCAAAAGACTCTCTATTTTATGATGGAAATAAATCATAGCACGCTTCACAAATACACTGCATATTTGGATTAATCAGTAATATCATTAAACATAAAAACATATTCTGCAACTAATTGAAAGTAAAATATGTATTGAGAACTGACTTGGAATCTTTTACATAAATGTTCTGCTTTAGATTTGGGATATTTACACAATGCTAGAACAATATAATATTCTGGAAACCTTTGCAGTGTTGATTCCTTTCTCCCACAGTAATGTTTTCTGTTGGCCAGTTCTGTAAAATTTTACCTGACTACAAGAACTACTGCCTAGGATTTCTGTCATCATTGCTCAGAAATGCTGTGTTCCTTGGGCCATGTTTTGTTACTTTATTAAAAATTATGAAACTAACGTTCCTTTGGGAGTAAGTGAAGCCAAATTTTTAACATTTATAAAACATTTCAGATTTCTTAGAATCTTGAGATATGATTAAAATGCCTGTCAAATGCTTCATAGCTACATTAGCTATTCTGATCTAGACATTTCTATTGAACTACATTGTAAATTGAATTAAATGTAATCAATAGGAACAGACCTCTGCTACTATTCTACAGGAGCAGGAACTGACTAACATATACACATACTTTGAAACACACCATATCCCAATATTGTGTTGGATTTCTACATATAAGAGTTCAATCTTTTAGTTTGCATTGTAATATTCCGAATAAAAAATAGAAGCATTTGTGGAATGTGTGTATAGCAATTAGGTTTTTTCAAGAAAATTTTAAAGATGTTTGCTTATAGCCTACTGGATAATTTATACTTTGAATTATTATTATAATCTCTACTGATTTGGTAAACGAGAAATAATCAAATCATTGTACACATGAATAATTTTATCTAAGAAGCCAAATATCAACATTCTGAAGTAATAAATTGCAAATCAATTTTTGTTTCCCTGCTCTTCATCACCTTGTCTCCCAGTAGTTGAAAAAGTAAAAGTTGAAGCTAAAAGATTACACACTGATTCTTCCCTAGATAATTGCTGGCCTTTCACTCTTACTATCTTTCTCACTATTTGCTGTACATTCACCATCCATTTGAATTTTTAAAGTTTCTTCCTTAAGTATATTTTATGATATGAAATCATTTGAAACAAGTTGCTCATCCAAATAAAGATCAAAGTAAGAGTTTTGATCAAATACCAAATAAATGTCTATCCTCTATTTTAAAATTACTATTTCATAAAAACATATATCTATCCATCTGTCCTGAAATATTTAACACTTACACACTCTCTCTCTCTCTCTCTCTCTCTCCCTCTGTGTGTGTATGTGTGTGTGTGTGTGTGTGTGTGTGTGTGTGTGTGTGTGTGTGTGATAAAAGTAATTACCAAAGCATAAATGTTAAATATAGCTTTTTTTAAAAAAAACTCAAACAGAATAGTTTGCTATTGAATTTTGCAAGTTTCAGATCTTTGGGAAGGGGGGAATCAAAGCTTCAGTAATACATCAAAATAGTTCGTAGTAATCTTTTTTTAAAAAAAACCTTTCTATTTTCATTGTTCATTATTTTATATAAAATATAATTTTAAAATGAACAATAATACAGGAAAGAAACGCTTAGCTGTACAAAAAACATCTTCCACAAAATGCTAACAAGCTTATATTTCTATTTAATGGCCTTGAAAGAATCAGATAGACAACCTGGAAACAACTTGCTCCAAGAAACAGATAGCAGAAGACCTGGGATGGACAGGTGTTTTAGTTAAATAACTATTGATACCATTATTATTAAACAACATCTGCCTATCCCAGGTCATTGGAAATAGAGAAAAATGCCATATTCCTTTTAAATGTCTGTCTGATCATGCAATCAAATATAATAATACATGAATGTTTTGTCCTCACTAATGAAATTTAGAAGCTGCCTAACCCCAGTAATTTTGGTTAGGTATTTGTTGTCTATTCCTATGGCAAAGTCATTAATAGTATAGTACCTACTACTCCTAGATAAAAGACTTTGGAAAGAGCAAATAATTTGAAAAGTAAGTGCAGGCATCATGTTTAGTTTAGTGAAGGACTTGTAGATACAGTCTGGGGAAAGTAGACAAATCTAGAAGATGCTTAAGGATTCCACCCAATTTTTTATCACCTGAAAATAAGATAAACATCTCTTAATCCAAATCATCAATAAAAGTGTTGAAAGAAAAGGGTATTGAATCTTCTGATATTGCATTCAGTATCTCATTCTTCTCTGATAAAGAAACATTGATAAGCACTGTTCAAATATTAGTTTTGAGTCAGTTGTGTAGAGTTTAATTCTTATGCTATTCAGTCCATAATTAATCAGAATGTTGGAGGTTTCTTTTTCAATTTTCTGCTGAAATCAAGACTTATTTTATCTACTGTAAATGTTGCAAAAATCTCCCAAAGAAGCTATCTGGTTAAAAAAAAATGAAGTGGGTGAAGGAGGACAACCACAGTCCCTCAACTGATTCTTCACCCACTGCCAGCGCTCTTCTGTAGCACTATAGGCTGATGATCACTGCAGCAGTACATTGGAAAGTCCACACAATTTATGTTCCACTAAATATATCAACATTTAATTAATAAATCCATCGATCAAAAATATAAAAAAATCCAACCCAATCCCTTTTATCTGTTAACAGCTCAGTTCTGTAACAGCAGACAGGCATTTAAAAGTCTACCTCACTCCTGAAGCTAGTAACAAGCCAAATCACACCCAACCCTGGTAGCATGTTTTTCTTAGTATGTTTCATCACACTGGACTTTTGGTTTCTTGAAAGCCTCTCTATAGTCCTGAGCACCTGTATACACTCTGCTTTGCTGACCTTCCCTTATTTAACTTAATCCATGTGTCCTTCCCCCTTTCCATTTTTTCATTGATTTATTGTAATGTTCACCTTTTAATATTTTTAGGAACTCACATCTTTATGATTTTCTCTTGTTAGTACTTCCTGCAATGGAGTCCCAACTGACATTGCTCAAAATTAGTGTTGGCTTTTCTTAAACAACACACAATTCCATTTTTTCCTTGTTTTCTCAAGTAACCCTTCCTAATTGTTTTTCATCAATTCAGGAATAATTCATCATATTATATTTTTCCTCACTTGCCAAACACGAAATATTTTCATGAAGTGATTATACTTGCCAGCTTTTATTTCCCATTGGATGTTGGCCTATGAAATCACTATTATCTGATGCCTGAAAAGGTATGCAGTTTTCTTTTGGAAGGCATCATTCACATTTTTCCTTCATTAGGTGTGAACTCATATTGGTTTTATTTGCTTTCCTACTTATTTTAACCAGATGCTTTGTTCAGTAACAGCAAGTTCATTCACATGGGCATTTGACAGGTGTATATGCTTTTAAAATTTCCTGCTTGTGCTGCTTCTGTTCCTTATAAGACAAATTCAGTTTCTATATATTTCAAATGTATAAATAATCAAACTAGATTTCCTTTATATTTATTATCTCTTCATTTAGGAAAGTTAAGTGGCAATTCAGTACTTATTAACATGTGAGCAACTTGCCAGCAAACTTCTGATTTATTTTCAACAGTTATATTAAGAGTATATCATGACAATACAATTGTATTTACTTAGAAAGAAAATTCAAATTATACAAAGAATTTCTTTCTTTCTTTCTTTCTTTCTTTCAAAAGAAAATTGTGGGAAAATTAAACTTTCTTTCCCAGCTCAACTTCAGGTTTTTTTTTTTAAATTTTCCTATGTTTTATAAAGATTACAGAGTTTAAAAGGAAAACAATTTTATTTATTAGAACATTAAATACTAAACAGATTACATCATCACTATTTCCATATCCCTAATTAGATTGTATGGAACAGAAAACACATTTTCCAATTGGCCTGAGTGACTTCCTGAAAGTATGCCAGGTGTCCTGTTATAAATGAGGGAGCCTGGTTTTCCTGCAGTAAATATTCTCTAAAACATAAAGAATGAATTTTATTCTTGCTGTCAGTTTAAAATAAAAAAAATAGATTGAATATAACTTCAATTCAGTAATTCTAAGGATATAAAAACCAATTATTACTGAGCTTTGGTTCCACAGAAATGATAAATCATCATCAATCCTAAGATTGATTATTATTTGATTATTAGGAGCTTAAAGAGTAGCAGAATGCTTTCAGCTCATCAGTACTACTGCTGAGAACCAAATGCAGAAAATGTTTATAATAATGATTTAAAAATTGCCCAATAGAAAAGCTACTTTATCCATCTTTTTATCAGAAAAGTAACTGGGATGTGGATACAAGACAGTTCTTTCCTATACTTTCTCTCACTATGCAAATTGAAATATATGTTTATAAGTGAAAATGTGTATTGAGAATAGTCTGAAGAAGGACTATACTTGGAAACTGGAAAGATAGTATACTTACTATATTTTTATAATCTTATCTCTATCTTATACTTTTCCTTAGACTAAAGTTGCTTTCTTTTCAAGTTTTCAGGACTCTGTTCCATTTGTTTATAAAATATAGTTTAATATTTTAAAGTCTGAAGTATTTGTTTTCTCCCACAAATAAAACACTTTATTTCTTAATATAGTGCACTGAATATATAAAAGTACTGAGTCATGATATTTATATCCAAATTTGTTTAGTCCTTTCAAGATGCATTTGTTCTGACCAAGGCTTCCTAGACTGTATCTACACACACATGCTTCTTTTAAAAACAACTTATTTTATTGCAATGCTGGGAACTGTTAACATTCCCAGCCAGAATTAATCTCACAGTCCCTAGAGATAAGCACCACCTTTCTTTTCTGTGAAGTTTTGTCAATAACAGAAGTTTCAAATGAACTAGAAAAAAACCCAACCAAAGTACAAAAAAAACCCAACCAAAGTACAAAGAGCTTCAAGAATGAATCTGAACCAAACAAACTACTTTGCTTCCTGCAAAGGTTTTGTCATCTTTGCCTGACCTTTATATCTTATGGGGTGGGGCAATCACCTCCCAGCCTTACTCCCGAATCACCCCTTTTGTTTCAGCTGCTGTCATCTTCTATCAGCTCTGTACACATGTGCATTGGGAACAGGACCCCCTGTTCTCTGATCTCTGCCTCATTGCTGACAGACTCTGAAGGCTCGAGAGGCAGCACCCCACTCCCAGATGGTCCTGGTTGCATCTCTGCATTGGATGCAGAACCCTTGTCCGAATCCTCTCCAGACTCCCTGACTGATCCCCATTCTTCCCCACTGTCTGATTCTGCTGCTGACTGCACCAACTGCTGCTGACTGCTCCAAACCACAACAGCACTGGTGTTTCCAACATGTGTTGAGAGATCAATGTCTGGTGCACCAAAAAGGAAAAATGGAGGTTACCCAGATTATTGGAAAATTTCATGATACATAGCATATTCTGTGGTGGAACTGCAATGAACAGGTCACTTACAATTTGGATGTTGCCCAAATTCCTTGTCATGTACTGAAAAAGTATGCACTTTCTCTTTTGCTTTTCTCCTCATTTTCCCTGAAGTTTCAGTCCTTTTTCATGATGATGTCATGTTCTAAAAAGTATAATTTGCATATATGCAACTAGACTTCACTAGTTTGCAAGAAATGATTAAAATAGTTCTACAAATCTATATCTATTGTATAATATGTACTCAGATTAGTCTTATCCAGTTCATTAAGATTCCTTCACACACACACACACACACATACACACACATATATGCACACAAGTCAGACCTATTAAATAGAAATCTCCACTTTGTTTTCCACAAGTGTTTCCAAAAATATTTATATAAGTGGGCTGCTTAATCTAAGTTCATGCACTTTGTCAGAACAGATGGATTTTTTCAGGCTTATTAACTGACCTTTCTCACAGTGACTTGCAGAACGTATGACCGCTTCACAAGATCTCAGTTGTAGCAGCTCTATAAAAATCTTAAAAATCACATTCTGCAGGATCACTTCAAAACTCTTAAAGCTATTAAATTGTCCTTTTCCATTATGGAAAACTTCTCCAGCATGCAGACACATTTAAACAGAGACTATTCTCTGGAGACATGGGACTCTTGTTTTTATTTCTTTGTTCTTTTACTCCCTCTTTAACTTTGTCACTTTGACAGAGAATACCACAAGCCCATACAGTCCAGAATCAAGTCCAGAAATCAAAAAATGCCACATATAAGGAACCTCATTTTGTGTTTTTTCTTTCAGGATTTTGATTTCATCTTTGAAGCATGATTTTTACAGCCCAAAGAATATTCATTTATATCAAGGGTACATAACGTGCAGCCTTAAGATCAAATGAAGCCCTCAATGCTTTCAATTGCTCTTTGAGAGCAAGCACTTCAGAACTCTGCCAAAATCTACCTGGTAACTCGTTGAAGAGAAAAAAAGGTTGCCAGAGGGGAAGAAAAAGATTACAGAGTACCAGAAAAAAAGGTGAGGGTGAAAGTTCTAAAACCACATTCATTTATTAATTTATTAATTTATTAATTTATTAATTTATTAATTTATTAATTTATTCATTTATTCATTTATTCATTTATTCATTTATTCATTTATTTGTCAAAAGCTTACAATATAACAGAAACAAGAATAAATATAAGTTTAAATACAAGAAATATAAACTAATAATTGAGGACAATAGGACAGGGACGGTAGGCATGATTATCCATTTATGCATACTTCTTACAGACCTCTTAGGAATGGGGTGAGGTCAATAGAGGTTAATTTGAGGGTAAAGGAGTGGGGGTTTGAGCAGGTGACAACAGAATCAGGCAGTGAGTTCCAGATATTGATCACTCTGTTGCTGAAATTATACTTCCTATAATTGAGTTTGGAGTGGTTTACATTTCGTTTATATCTGTTGTGTGCTCTTGTGTTGTTGTTAAAGCTGAAATCATTAACTGGTAAGGCATTATAACATATCAATTTATGTACTATGCTTAAGTCCAATCTTAGTCGGCGTAGTTCAAGACTGTCCAACCTAGAATCTCAAGTCTGGTGGTGTAGGGTATTCTGTTGCGAACAGAAGAATTAGTAAAATGCTTCTGGAATTGCTCAATTGTATTTATGTCTGATATACAGTGTGGATTCCAGACAGCAGAACTGAATCAATTATTGGTCTAGCAAAGGCTTTGAATGCCCTAGTTTGCGAAACAGTATTACCAGAGGAGAAGTTTTGTCAAATTAAATTTACAACTCTTAAAGCCTTTTTGGCAATTTTGTTGCAGTGAGCTTTGGTGCTTATATCATTTGATATGAGAATTCCAAGGTCCTTGACAAAATGAAAGTCATCAACAAGGTCATATCTGCCTAGCTTCTATTTGGTATATAGATTTTTTTTTACCAATGTATAAGACAGAGCATTTGTTGGTAGAGATTTGGAGTTGCCAATTCAGACACATAATCAAGGTCTTTTTGAAGGACGGTAGTACTGACAGTCATATTGAATAGTTTTACATCATCAGTGTAGAAGATGCAGTTGCTAATATGGTGATCACAAAGGTCATTTATGTAGTGTGTAAAGAGTGTGGGTCCCAGAACGCTCCCTTGTAGGACACCGCTAGCTAGTGCAGAGTTTGATAGGGTGCTCCCTATTTTTACTATTTGCTGACTGTTTGACAACTCTCTTACCCTGTTCTTGGATCATGACTCTACATTAAGAAATTGTGCTCCTAGCAGGATTTATGTGATACTTTCCCCGACACATTTCAATGTGCTTATCTCCTGATATGTTTGTCTGTGCATTCGTCCCATGTATATATTTCTAGAGTGGCATGGAGGTTAATAATTAAGTGAAAGCACATTATCCAATTCATTCAGCAAGCAAAAGGAAAAAACTCCAAAACTTTGGAATCTTCAGTAAAAAAATAAATGTTGGTCCAGTCCTTAAGATACAGTTTGGAAAGAAGAATTATTTTAATTTAAATACAGTTGCTTCAAAATTTTGCCTCATAACAAAGTTACAAAGATAAAGAAAATGCAGGTAATGTGACAGATAGCAAGGGACCAAATCATAAATTTAATTAACTAAAACAAACATGATTTTTGTACCTTAGTATTAGGTATCATTTTAATGTAATTTTCATAAATTCTTTAAAAAAAACTTTATAAAATGCAAAAAAATCCAAAAACAATTTCAATGTTTTGGAATTGAATTGGAAAAAACTACACACATAAAAACTACATAGGATTTGGTGTCTTATCCAAATAACAGTTTCCCCTCTGCAAGTATGCTCATTCAGAACAAAGCAAAATCTAAGTATACTAATTAAGAACAAAGCAAAATCTTTTACAATTGATTTGTCCTGTGTCATCTTGTTACTGCTTAGATTTTAGGGAAGAATTGGGAGACAAGTCAGACAACTCACAAACTAACTTAGAAATCTCCATTTGAACATTCTGCAAGATAATGCAGCAAATTATTGCAGATTGTATATTAATTGGTAATCATCTACAGATAGGAGTAACATTGGCCCATGTGCAATAATAATGCTTGATCATTTTTTTCTACTGATGCAAAATATATAAATATTTCAGTCTTGCACTAAATTATATTTTGCTTTTATGGGCTTAGATTGGACCTCAAGCAGCTTGGCTCCAAAGAACATTCCTTGTGGCAAAAAATTCCATCTATAATGCACAGTTTGGCCCAATCCTCTGTAATGAGGACTGGCTTGGCAGATGGTCTATCCTAAAAAAAAAAAAACCCCAAGAAGAAAAAAGAAAGAAAGAAAGAAAGAAAGAAAGAAAGAAAGAAAGAAAGAGAAAAGGATACAGATAATCTTGTTAAAAGGAGATAACTCTGGAAATTTTAAAGAATTTCTAGGCTCCATTCCTTATTTGACATTATGTTGTGTTGCTCCTTTGACGTTCACCCTTCCTTTCCCTTGTCTTTCTTCTTATTGTTTTCTCTATTTGAATTTTTCTAATTCTGTATGAATGATGCCACTCAAGGATAATTTAATTTAATCATAAAAATTAATGGTCTAGGAAAAGAATTATTTCACAAAACACATACCATAAAAATCTTTTACCATAAAAATCTGAACTTGTAGTCACAATGATCAGTTTGCTACTGTGATCTTCTATATATTTCATATGGTTCATCATGCTGTAAACCTGTAAAATGAATTATATTCACTGAAAAAGGAAGTATTTGTGTATGTGTATATATGTATTTGTGGTGTGTATGTACATGTAAATATGCATGTATATAATTTGTATTGTATATGTAATTACATCCTAGTGCAGTTCTTCTCATTTGTCTTTTTGCTCTTTCTCTGCAGAAACTCTGCAGTAATTGATATTTTCATTCACAAACAACATTAATCATATCAGTGGCAGGACAAGGAATAATTTTTAGTTCCTAAGCATGGGGCAAGATTCCAAAGTAAGTTAACCAGGCATGTGTGTTAAGATAATAAGAACATGTACAAAAAGGATATAAAATGTAACAACACTCTAGGTAAAAATCAAACTGAATATATATTCCTTGCTGTTTTCCTTTTCTCACCTTGAAATGGTCTTATCTATACTTCTTAAATTTTTATTATTATTATTGTGACATATTTTCAAGAGCAATTTTGACCACTCACATCTTATGACATTACAAACAGCACCAAATGTTTCATTCATAGCTCAGAGCTTTTAATATCTTATATCTGGCATGTTATTCCTAGAAAAAGACAAAAAGATAATTTTATTCAGTCGTAGACCAACATTAAAATAAAATACATTGAAAACAAAATAACATAACAGGATAATAATGTTGCATTGGTCGTGGGTTCATTCATGGACAATTAAGGTATGTACAGGTAGTGTAACAAAATTTGGCTAGGTTCAAGGAAATGAAATCATGTCACTCCTATAGTTTCCCCAATACCATTTCAACAGTGCTTCTTTTCTTACCTTAACAACATGATAGCTTTGTTGAAACTGTAGCATAATATTATTGGGTTTTTGTATCATAATTTCTTACATTGTTGTCATCAATGATTTAGTCATGTCAGACGCTTGGCCAGTCTATGGTTCGGCACTCTCCATGTTTCTCTGTCTCAGACCTCCTCCTTCAGATCTACCCTTGGAAGAGTACAGTAAAGTACTCTTTACATAGCTGCAAACTAAGCAACTGTGAGTTGGTCCGTAAATTGCTATAAAAATGGGATGTAAACCTTAACTATTCACTTTTCTTCATTTCAGTACTCATTGCAAATATCTATGTTTGCCTTGGCTGATCATAGCTTCTAGTCTTTTTCATTCTACAACATTACAGTATCAGAAATGTTGATGACCAGGCTGAAACATTAAGGAAATAGTCAAAAATAAATTTTGAGGATCCAGAATGCATTATTCAAGAGATCCTTGATAGATCACACCTTAGATTTTCTTCTGACAGACATTTTGTTGCCAGACAAGATCACATCATTAGTTATTCTGGCATGGGGAGAAAGTTTTGTTATGGGTTTTATATAATTACTTGTACTACCAGCCTTACGTGGGTTTGGTCAAACTGTGTTGATTGATGACTGTTGTGGTAACAGGTAATGGTTTCTGCTTACCTAGATGTTGGTTGATGGATATGCGATAAGTGAATGTGTGCTTTGACTGCCTCTTTCTTTGACATGTGCTTGTTCTTTTGGAATTATTCCTTTTATCTATTGTATTATTCCTTTTATCGATTGATTTCAGATCTGCCAGATGACCAGTTTTCTAGAAATGCTCTTGTAATCTTAGACCTAACTTGATCTAAAATGTTTACTGTTTCTCAAGTGAAACTGTGGTTGAAACATAGACTACGTCTGAGCAAACAGATGGATAATGGACAGAACTTAAAGAAACATTACCTTTTAAACTCAAATTGTAGCCCACCCAATTTTTTAGAAGTAGAGAAATATATAAGTCTTTCCATGCATGCATGCATGTATTCCCCCCCTCTCATCACCTATCACATATCATCTAATATATCCATCCATGTATCCATCCATCCATAAATAAATTCAAAATGTAAAGTATTGTTTAGTCACTCCTTTACTCCTGACTCTGTGCCCTTACAGGAATAATTCTGCTAGGGCTATCTTTCAGTAATTGTTTCTTTGAAAAATTGCAAGTTCCTTAGTCATCATATCTATCCATCTTGCCTTCTGTCAGCCTCTTCAATTGTTTTCAACAGTGAGTTTCCCTTTGCATTATGCACACAAAACATTTAACTTAAAGTTAAACACAGTTTTACTTCAGTTAATATTGAAGTTTTGCTCTTCTTTTGATTAAAAATATTCTTAATGCTGTTCTTTAGCATCCAATTTTCATTCAGCATTTTTGGTGATTATAGTTATATGTTACAAATTCAGAAAGCCATTGTTTTGATTGTTCATTTGTTTGTCAAGAACTTCCATATTGGTGCCTGTGGGGTAGAGCTGGCATCTCAGCGGTACAGCATGCGATCTTGAAGCTGATATCTCCGTTGCAGGATAGAAATGGTGATTGAGGAGGGCACATCCTGTCAATCCCAGGGACATCACAAAGTCCCTGGTTGATCCAAGAAAACCCCTTTTTGCCAGCGGCAGAGAGGCAACCTTCCAAGCTGCTGAAGCTGGGATGGCTTTGGAACAGAAGAGATTGAAAGAAGGTATGTCAGCTTGGTGAGATGAACTTTTACTTATTATTTCTTGGAGAGAACACCCTGAAAAAATTAAAGTGGACTAAAAGTGAAGAGAAAAGAATTTAAGTGGCATGATTAATTGTCAAAGTGAAAGTTTTTTTTTCTTTTTTCCCTTTTTATTGCAACTTTGAATTTGGCAAAGCTGTTTAACTTTAAGCCAGACTGGTACTTTTTAATGTTTTTATTTCTGTTTGTATTTCTTTCTGCCTTTTTTTAACAACCCTTTTGAAAATCCCTTTTTGACTAAGATTCTTCTGCTTGACTCAAGTTTATTTTTCTCCTTTTTTTTTTTTTAAAAAAAAAAGGGAAAATACTTTTTGTTTAGTCTCTGGTTGTAGATTGAGGAGGGGGAAGTGAAAGTGAAGGAAAGTAAGTATCACTACCACCCAGAGGCTTGGATACATTTTTTCTTTTTTCTTTCACTAGTTTGTGTTACAGTTAAGGATTCTGATCTGTGTATTGCAAAAGATAAAGATAGAGATGAGCATGGCAGTTTGTTTACTCAAGTGTTCATTTCCAAGTAGATAGTTGGAGTCTGGAGTTGAAGTTGAAAGAAAAAAGACTGAAGTGACCCTGAAAAATTCTGAGCTGACTTATCAAAGAGCCTTGGATATTTGGCGGCAGAGGCTTGTTTTATATTGCTTTTTACTTTTTGCCTCTCTTTCTATCCACCCCTCATTCCACTAGTGGGGCTCTTTTTCTCTCTTTAATTGGATTTTAACTTTTTAAACCAAGAACTAGAATGTAAACTTTTTATTTTGGTTTTCTTTTTGTTTATTAAGAGGAACATATAGAATATTTTCTTTTTTCCTTTTTTTATTTTTTACTTTTTACATCTACCATTGTAACTAATTGGATTAAGGTGTACAAGTGCCTGAAGATTTATTTTTTCCTTTTTTCCTTTGGATTAACAATTGCTTGCCTTCATTTTTTTTTTCTTTTTTCCTCTTGTTTTCTTCTTCAAAGAAAATAGAAAAGAGGATACATCTTTACAGAATCTCTGGGACACAATGAAGGCCTACATAAGAGGTTTGATAATAGATTGTATTAAGGAGAAGAAACATAAAAAGACATTTAAGACATTAGAGGATGGCTATAAAAGACTGGAAAAAGATTTACAGATGTAAATCCCACAAAAAAAGACATTAAAAATAAAATGAATATAATTAAACATAAAATGGGACTAATGGAAAAAGAGGAATTAGCACAAAAAATTAAAAATGCTCAACAGAATTACTTTGAAGATGCAAATAAACCAGGTAGATGACTAGCTTATAAACTGAGAAAGGAAAGAGAAGCAAGAAGAATTATCCAACTGAAAAATAAAGGACAGGTTTGCTATGGAAATGAGGAGAAGAAAAAAAAATATACAAGACTACTATGGAAAACAAGAGAATATTCAAGAAGAAAAAGTTAAACAATATCTTCAGAAAGCGAATCTACCTCAGATACCCTAAAACACTGAAACAATGTTAGAAGGAAGTAAACAATGATGGAATTAACAGAAGCCTTTAAAAAACAGAATGCTGGGAAAGCACCAGGTCCAAATGGTTTGTCAGTGGAATTTTACAAGACTTTTCAGGAAATATTGAATTTTCATCTTTTAGAAGTTATGAATGAAGTTATGTTAAAGAAAAGAATACCAAAAACATGGTCAGAAGCATACATTACACTTATACCGAAGGAAGGTACAGACCTACAACAAGTTAAAAATTATAGACCTTTTTCTTTATTGAACTCAAATTATAAAATCTTTGCTTCAATTTTGGCAGAAAGACTAAAAATATACTTAAATAATTTTATTCATCCTGATCAAAATGGATTTCTGCCAAAGAGACAAATAAAAGACAATATGAGAATCATTTTGGATACTCTAGAATATTATGAAGCTCACCCTGAGAAACAAATGGCCTTGATGTTTTTAGATGCTCAAAAAGCCTTTGACAATGTGAGTTGGTGATTTATTTTACTGCAATTGATACAAATGGGATTTGGTAAGAAATTTATCCAAGCTATTGAAACAATATACCATGAACAAACTGCAAAGGTGATGGTAAATGGAGAATTAACAGAATCCATAGATATAAGAAAAGGGACAAGGCAAGGCTGTCCATTGTTGCCTCTGCTGTTTGTTAACATTGGAAGTCTTGAATAGGAATATCAGAGAAGAAGAAAAAAAAAGGAATGAAAATTAGAAAGGAGGAGTATAAATTGCAAGCTTTTGCAAATTACCTGGTATTTATATTAGAAGACCAATTGGAAACAGCACCCAAATTAATAGAAAAAATAGAAGAATATAGAAAAATAGCAGGTTTGAGAATAAATAAAGACAAAACAAAGATATTAACAAAGAATATGTTAACAAAACAAAAGAAAGAGTTGGAAGAAATTTTAAAAATACAGGTCACGAACAAGGTTAAATATTTAAGGATTCATATTACACCAAGATGTAGTACGCTGAAGGAAGATAACTATGTTAAACTCAAATAGCAGATTGAGGCAGATTTGATGAAGTGGGAAAAACTGCAACTATCATTGATTGGGAGAATATCCACAATTAAGATGAATAAATTGCCTAGAGTTTTATGTTTATTCCAAACACTTCCTATTCGATTAGGGAAAGAGTTTTTTGCAGATTTAAATAGAATTGTGTTGAAATGTATTTGGCAGGGTAAAAAAGCAAGAATAAAATTAAAACTGTTACAAGATGCAAGAATAAGAGGGAGGGTTTGCCTTGCCCAATTAGGATCTATATTACCAGGTGACAAGTTTGATGTGGGTAAAGAAATGAATAACACTAAGGAACAGTAGATTATTGACTTTAGAAGGCCATGACTTGCTGCTGAGATGGCATGCCTTTCTCTGGTATAAGGGAACTAAAACACAGGGGTATTTCAGAAGACATTATATTGGTGAGGCATTGTTTTTGAACTGAGAGAAGATAAAAATTTTAAAATATTACTTAAAAATTCCAACATGGATATCAACTATTGAAGCTTTTTCTTATCCAATAATATATAAAAAGGAACAAACAGTTAGATATGGGGAGATATTGTATGAAAAGGGTGAACTTAAATCTATGCAAGCGTTGGAAGAACAAGCAATTTTAAATAATATGGGATTTGTTTTATTAATGGTTGGATAAAAAGGCATGATAATATAATAGACTAGATAATTTTGTGATAGAAATTTAATAGACTGATATAAACATAATATATATATGTAATAACCACTGGTTGAAAGCATAACACAAATTTTAAGATAAAACTTGCAACATCTCGTATAAAATGATGGAATAAATAGTTTAGTCATGGATGATTAATAACTGATTAATATATAAGCATATGTTAATTTGACAATGTGAAGGCTGATATAAGTTGTGAGTAAATGACTACAAAAGGATAGCACAAAAGATATGTAACCAATTGACACACTCTTTGCATATAAAATGAAAGGTGGTTTTACATTTTTATGTTTTGTGTGTGTTTGTTTTTAAAAATAATAATAATAATAAAAAAAAAGAATTTCCATATTTGTTCCAAATAGCAGATATATCATTATTTAATGGATACAGTGACCTTCCCTGTAAATTTTGAGCCTTTCCCATTGGGTTGTTGTTGCCTCTTGACATAATCTGTTTTGTTCGTATAAAAAGTAGACTGGCATTTTTTCTGTTTCATCTTTAATGAGAGGTTTACTTCACTTCCCCCTTTTAAAGTAACACAATTGAGGTTTTCTATGTTTTTCTCAATATTTTTATTTTTATTTCTTACAGTCTATCATTTTGCATGATGGTATTTTATGAATAATTTCAATCGATAAAGTGACTGAATAAGGTGACTGAGCATTTCATTGAACCACTTGGTTGTTTTATATTTCAACTATTAGTTCCTATTCAGCCTACAAATTTGTAACAACCAGATGAGCCAGTACAGTGTATCCATCTTTTAAGATCTACACACAATTTGTTGTGGCCAAACATTTTAGTATGTTCAATAAAGCAAAAATAGACATCATTTTTGGAACTCCCTTGCGTTTTCCATTATCCAGTGGATGCGAGTAATATGATCTTGGGTGCTCTGCTTTTTCTGGATCTAACACATACATCTGGAATTTTTTGTGGTTGTTCTAAATACTTTTAAATTCTAGATTTCAAAATATTGAGCATTATCTTACTTGCATACTGGATAAATGCAATTGTTTGATAGTATTTCCCATTTGGGTTATTGGAATATAAATTGATCTTTTCCAGTTACTTGGCTATAGCTCAATTTTGCATAACTGCTTGCAAACCACAAATGGTATTTCAACTGCATCATTTTGAACAGCTTTAAACAGTTTGTCTGATATTTTGTCAACTCTTGCAGCCTCTTTATTAACAATATTTTCTTCACTTTTGCCATTTCATATTACTTTCCAGGTTTGACTCTAATTCAATAAGTACATCATTGTTTGTGTCAGTGATTTTGAGATCATTTAAAAATAGTTTTTCTGCCATCTCATCTTTATAAATTCTTTCTCCAATAGCCTTGTTTCTCATTGTGTCTATAACTACAGGAAAGTTTGCTTCGATGTCTGCAATTTTGCTAAAGAAAACTTTTGTCCTTCCCTTCAATTGTTATCCTCGAATTCTGACCATTATTTTTTAATTACAAATTTTTGTTACCGTTGGTCTTGCTCAATGTTTAATTGATACCAAGTTTCCTTTGTTTGCATTGTTTTGTGTTTTATATTTTTTTTTATTCAATCTGCATGGAACACTCTATTTCTATTTTCAAATGATCTTTTACTTCCAATATTGAAATTCAATTTCCTGTAATTAAAATAAAGATGATTTTAGCCATTTTCAGCCTTTTCTTTAAGCCTCCAATTTATGGCTGTGGCATAAATGTGGACTTCCTAACACCATGAGCCTGATTAAAGTGATTATTGTTACTTATAAAGCCCTATATGGGTTCCCACCAGGGCTGGGATTCTACCAGTTTGCACCTATTTGCTAGAGCCGGTTGTTAAGATTCTAAGCAGTTTGTATACCTATGGATAATAGATAGATGTTTTTATGTTTTGTTTGTTCATGTTTGTTTTTTAAAAACCAATAAAATTTATTTAAAAAAAAAGATTCTAAGCAGTTTGGAGAACTGGTTGTTAGAAGAAATTATTGGCCTAATCCTCTAAGGAAGGCAGGAAGGAAACATTCTGGTGTTGCTTACAGAAACTGCCTCTCTGTTAACCCTTATTACATTCTTGGCAGGACTAGACTTCCTGTCTCTGGAACTTCTCTGGAGTTTTTCCCCCTCCTTCGCTGGTACTTTGCTTGTGTGGAGTGACCATTTAAAGTTACAATGGGACTGAAAAAGTAACTTATGACCATTTTTCACACTCACGACTGTTGCAGCATCCCTACAGCCAGGCGAGGAGATGCGTGCCTCGATTTGAGTGATATTGAGTTAACATAACATGACCACCAAGCCATGTCCACCCAGTCACATGACCACCAAGCCATGCCCACCACCTAAACCACGCCCATAGAACAGGTTGTTAAAATTTTTGAATCCCATCCCTGGTTTGTATCAAGAAATTCCAGGACTATCAACTAGAATAAACTCACCTAAACCCATATATCTTCCTTTTTCCAGAAAATTCAGGAGATAGAAGCTTGTAGGCAATAGCATTATCAATAGCTTATCAATAGCAACTGTGTTTTGTATTAGCCTCCTTTTAGAAAGTAGTTTCACCCCTCTCCCCATGATCTTGGTTTTCCATAATGTCTTGAACATTGAATTTTTCCTGACAATGTAGGATGACTGATAGGAGGTCCCATGTGATTTTTAAAAATGTTTCAGATTTTAATGAAATGTATATAGCATAGTCATCATAGACATTTAATTTAAAAGTTCATGTTGCTTTAATTAGTTTAAACTTCAACATTCTCAATATTGTAGCAAACCTATTGAGTTGATTCTTCTTTGATGTGAAGAGTGCCATTCCAGCTGCTTCCCAAAATGTCAGTGTTTCCACCTTGACCTTTCTGCTCTGATATCAAGTTTACCATGGTTTACCAAATTCTGACATTTTATATACACATACCTTTGCAGCATCAAACTTTTCTTCTTTATTACATAAGCAGCTGGACTTTCTTTTATTGATCTAATCTATTTATTTTAAATATTTATATAGTTGCCATGTTATAACGAAGTCAGGGAGTACAAACTCCCATTGAAACCTTTAAACCAGCTTTAAGCTAATTCATTATAAGCATCAATGTTACTTTGCTTATCCTCCATATTTTGTTACATGACTATACACAGGAATGGATTGAGTATGGGATTTATCTTAAAATTGTCAGTGTCCTAGTTATTAATGTCTATTTGTTTTTCTTGGCAGAATACAGAGTGGATTGATATTTATTTCTACAATGGATTATACTTAGTTTGATAGCAATAGCAATAGCACTTAGACTTATATAGCGCTTTATAGTGCTTTACAGCCCTCTCAAAGCAGTTTACAGAGTCAACATATTGCCCCCAATAATTTGAGTCCTCATTTTACCCACCTTGGAGAGATGGAAGGCTGAATCAACCTTGAGCCTGGTGAGATTTGATCTGCCAAATTGCAGGCAGCTGGCTGAAGCAGAAGTAGCCTGCAATACTGTACTCTAATCACTGCGCCACCAAGGCTCTTTAAAAGATGATGATACATCTATGACCTGTGTTTCATGACTGGCCCTTCTAAATGTGAATTCTTAATTGTATCACAGTGATGTATACAGTTTTTATCAGTGTAAGAAAGGGAATTGTAGATTATATATATTTAATCTAGATATGTAAAATTGAAGATTCTAGTTCACAGCTTGTGTGTGTATGAGGGCTGATGTGTTTATGAGGGCTGCTTAGGCAAGTCAAAGGTTATTACTATATATTGTACATCTCATGGCACATTGAGTAGATTGTCTTGTTCTCAGCAATAGATTAGACTTAACATGAAAACTGGCGTTTTTCAAGCTTTTTCTCTAAAAGAGTCTCCTTTTTTCTCTTGGACTAACTGAGTGTTGATTCCTTAGTTGTGTCAGAAATTGACTGACCAACTAGTCACTCAAGCTTGACATTGTAGGCTGAGAGATAATAACTGATCCCAAATCATCTAGCTTTCATGCCTAAGGTGGGACTACAACTCAGTCTTCTGATTTCTAGCCTGATGCATTAACCACTAGACCAAATTGGCTATGACCTAATACTGTGTTTTCCCAAAACCAGGTCCTACCCAAAAAATAAGCCCAAGTGAAGGGAGTTGGCATGGCCAGCATAGGAGGTGACAAGCATTCATAGGCTGAAGGTGTCTGGCAGCAGTGCAACACAGGTTGAGTATCTGTGCAAGCAGCAGATGGAAGTAGAGGTGCAGGGGGAGGCAGGTGATCCAGAAACATAATGTGTGCTGTGGGAAAGTCGAGCAGCAATGGCCAGAGCGGTGGCCAGCCATGGAAGACTCATCTAAAAATGGCAAATCTGGGAGACTCATCTTTATGTCTCTTAGCTTGCCTGCAGCCTGTGCAGCATGTGGGAATCACTTGCCTTCCACTCCCTGCCTCCCACTTTGCACAGCCCCAGAGTGCACAAACCAAGGGACTAGCAGGATACAACTGATGCTGGATACCATCGGTCCCCATGTGCTTGCCACTCTTGCATGTGCACTGGGGAGGTTGGTCACCCTGAAATCATGTTTCTCCAAAAATAAGTCCTAATGCTTATTTTTGGGCCCAAAAGAAAATAAGATTGGGTCTTATTTTCATAGAAACATGGTATGAAACTATTCTCATACTAATTTTAACCCTGAATAAGTTTTTTAATACTCAGACCCAATTACAAAACAAGAATGTACCTAATTATCGACTCAATAAAAGAAGTATATATTCTCAAATGGGAGTGTATATAAGAATGGAACTTCACAGTTGTTAATTCTGATTGTTTCAGAAAATGGCTGCACATGATTCATATTATCTGGGCTCAAGAACTAAAAAGTCTATCCTTGCTATTAGTTCAATAGGAAAATGCCTAATAGAAAACTGAACACAGTTGTTACATAAAGTCAAGAATAAAAAAATGTGTTGTAACAATCAGACTAAGTAGATAATGTTTGAAAGTTTAGAAATATGTACTACAAATGAAAAAAGTTTTTTTGAGCTTTTGTAAAAGTCAAGACACATCAGACCAGAACTTGTTTTCTTATATAATGGGAAGAAAAGTGGGAAATGTAGGAAATGTTTGTTAGACTGAAGTATCCCAGGGAAGCACGAGAAAAGTGATCATCTGGAAATAATCAAGTAAATATGTGCATTGTGTGCTTGAAGGACTGATCAGTTCAGTATGTTCTGTTCAGTAATTGAGATCTTGTACAAAGAAAATATCTGATTAAGGCTGACACAGAAAACAGTCAAAAAAAGTATTGATCTTCATATTATACAGCTGCATTCCGTTTCTACAGTATTTAGTATAAATCAGAGTGATCCCTGAAGTATATCTTCACACACTAAGTGTCACTGGCATGCTGTAATTTTACTTCTGGCTATACTGTACATGGCTGTATTTTCAGAGATTCTGTACTGATTGCTTATAAGTGCTGTACTGAAGTATTAGCTTTGAGAGTCAGGCAAGATAATTTAAAGATCTGTCATAATTTCTCATTGTGTTTTATGACTGTCTTCTGTTCTTTAAGCAGCAAAACTAGATCAGGCTATGATGCATGGTGGAATTATATTTTATCACTCCTCCAGTTTTGTTGTATAGCATCTCCTTTTTTGTTCTTTACAGACAAGGCACCGATATATTTTCTCTGAGAAGAGAAAAAGGAGCAAATGGTGAATGTGCTAGACAACTCAATACATACTCAATACAACTCAATACACACTAACATCTAGGATCCATCTACACTAGTCCGGGATTTGGGAAAAGAACCTTTAAAGCTTTCTTGAATACCATCAAGATGCAAGCCATCCAGATGTCAAGGAGAACTAATTCCCTAGCCAATGTGCTGTGACAGAAATGGTGAGATTTCTGGGTCCTGATAAATTATTTCTAAGGACAATACTGAATCCATATGAGTCACTTAGTCAACTATCATCTAAATAATGCCATGGTGGTAAGCATTTCAGGAAATGTTGCCTACTCTTTATTATGGAAGTCTGAAAAGAAACACTACGATTTCCAGATCAAAAACTAGTTTATTTTTTGAGAAAGGTAAAGGTAAAGGTTTCCCTGTCCAGTCCACTGGATATAATGTGTGCAAGGACTGTATTCTTCATTGCTGCCTTTTTCCTTAGTTCTTAAACTTTAGAAAGGCAACAAAGATTAAAATATTCTCATAAATATGAAAATCAAGTTGTTCTATTTTCAATTTTCTACTACAGGCAGTCCTCAATTTATGACCACCATTGGCCCTAAAATTTCTGATACTAAGTGGGACATTTGTTAAGTGATTTTTTTCTCACATTTCTTGCCTCAGTTGTTAAATGAATTACTGAATTTGATAAGTTAGTAACCCTTAAATAAGATTAAGTGAATCTGGCTTTCCTATTGACCTTGCTTGACAGAAGGTCGCAAAAGGGGATCATATCACCCTGGAACTTGACAATGGTCATAAGTAAGAACCAGTTGCCAAACATCTTAATTTTGATCATATTATCATGGAGGAATGCTGGAAAGGTTGTAACTGTGAAAAACAGTCATAAGTCACTTTTTCAATGCTATTGTAACTTTGAATGGTCACTAAATAAACTGTTATAAGTCAAGGACTACCTGTATAGTGTTGGTATAGAGTTGTTTATCTGTTTGCTTTTTACTCTAAAGTGGGATTTTTACTCTTGAAGTGGAATTATTAGATCACAGAAGAAAAGTTTTCTGTATAATCTCCTGATGGCCACAAAAAATCATGTGAAATTTTTAAATGGAAGTGAAGGTTCCATGATATATTCTCTCCAATCCTCCCCGCATTATTTTAGAACAATAGAATACAGTATATAAGAGGGAAAAATAATGTGTTGTCCATTATGCAATCATAATTTTTAATTTCTTTCCAAGAATTATAGGCATGGATGTCTTTTCCTTAATTTCTTCAGGTTTTGCAGTTTCGCTCTTCATATCACCATCTTCTGTTTCCTTCTTTCACTAAAACACTCCAGTTGCTTCTTCCAAAAGCCACATTTCACTACCCATTTGGAATCTCATATAAAATGCGATGTGGCAATTTTTCAATTAATAAAATGAAATTCCATTATAATTAACAAAACCTAAAATTAATTCAGCTCAAACCAATCTTTAAACACATGAAAGGATAATTTACCTTCTTTGATATCTTTTAATTTAAGAAAACTGACTAATGACAATGCACTTTCTGGCCAAAGCAACAGAATCTGATAAAATATTTATCATGTACTACAAAGGTGATGTTGAATTACTGAAAAAAATCTAAGACACTGCTTTTTGTATGCAATGAGGGTAAAAGGAGAGAACCAAAATGAAAACATTTTCTTTTGTAAGAAATGTCCAACTGTGAAAAAACAATCTTAGATCTTGTTTCATCTGAATTCATTACAGGTTTTGACAATGATTGGGCTATATTAAGCTGATAATAAGAACTGAAGCATTTTCAAGACACCTTGATGAAGATGATGAAAGGATTGTTTCACTATTTGGGGTATTATATTCCTGAATAATTATCTTCGATCCATGCTGAAATTCAAAAATTTAAGGCAATATGGTCACTTCTTCACTTGTATCATCCTTCTTATTTATGACATGAACTAATTTGTGAAATTCTTTCCCTTCATTTTCTTTTCAACAATCTCATCAAAATTCCACAAAACACCATACTAAAGCTCTTCATCACCTAAACCTAGCATCCTTAACACAGTCTACTTTCACTGCCCTTTAATTTTTTTCACCCAGCTGTTATTCAATCTCATATTGGGAATGTTGTGTTGTGATCTGGTTGTTCTCACTTTCATTTAATTTAGTTTAGTTTAATTTGGCACATCTTATGTGGCCTACATTTTGTTTGGCACACGTTAAAAAAACAATCTTCTGTTAGGTTTAGGAGGTTCAGAATGATGGGAAATCATGCCATGAACTTTTAGTAACATTAAATATTCAAGCACACAGATTCAATACAGATTTGATTTTTTTCAGAAGCAGGCTTATATATAACACACTTTACTTATCTTGTCTGAAAGATGTCAGGTACTATGGGCTGAACTATCTGATATCCTACAGGAGAATCATGGCATGAAAATTGAAGCAATACTCATAATCATATAATATCATAGGATTGAAAAATATCATTTAGATATCAAATCCTCTCTCTGCTTATTTCAGGAAAATGTATTAAAACATCCCCAACAGAAGGATGCCCAGAAGGCTGTCCAACATTCCCTCCATTAAACTGAGGTGATCTTATCACTTTCTCTGCAATAATATTTCTTTCCAAAAAAGATGACAGTTGGTGAATCACTGAAACTGATAAATGTGTGAACTATAGAGCAATCTATTAGGTAGAAGTTTTCCAGATCCTGCAGTATAGATATATTAAGTATATTATATTAACTACGCACCTGGCCAAATAAGTATCATTATTACATGATGTAGGGGAAATATAGTAGACTACATACAGTAGATGTTAGAGCTTTTTTGTGATGGATAGCATGCTTTTTCAGTGGAATTGTTTTCACAAAGATATCAGTTGTAGAGAAATAGTCTTTTATCATGAAGTTGGACCTTTGGGTCATCATTTATACCGAATAAAAGTTATTACCCTAGTTCTGCATAAGTTTGTAAGGCAAAAGTGGGCAATATTTCAATACTTGAGGAATGTGCTCAAGGATTGTGGAACAGCTGAAGGGCACAACATGGGTTGAGGCCACATCACAGATGTAGGCATTGCTGGTAATTTAGACATTTATTTGATATGTCTATTTTAGGATACATACTTCATTTTCATGTTTCCCTTGTCAACTACTAGTATAATACAGTTTTATTCAGTTGTGATCAGAGTGGGATCTGAGTGCCATAAAAAGAGGACTCAGGGCCAACAAATCACCTATTCCTGTTGTAGGTTGTTTCTCCTATAATTTCGAGGATAATAATTTATATACTTCTCTTGGCTTTATGAAATAAGATCATGTGGACTCTTTGTAAAAGATACCATCCAAGATGTAATTCATTTTAATGTCTAAACAAGCTAAACAATCTTGCATTTCTAAGTGCAGACATTTATTCCTTCATCAATTGGTAAACAAAATTGCTGTTATAGATTAGAAAATGTATGCTAAATTTGATAACAAATTTGTATAATTCATCCCTACTCCTTTTACAGTTTTATACTTAATAATTCTGACTGAAAACAAATGTAATAGGTCTTGGCCTGAAATAATCAATGAGTCATGTCAGATAAATTGCCTTTATGTGTGGGACAAAAATTGGATGTAGTTAAAGCAGAAAAATTCCTATGATCTGTTCCTTGAAGAAAATATATCTGAAAAAGAAATATAGTAAAGTAGAAAATGTGTCAAGTCTGTGTGGAATATTTAAATCACGTACACAAGAGCCTGGAGGGAAGGGGACACTCAAATGACAACTAGACTTTGCCTCTGTTTCCATAACACATTTAGCTAGCCAACCAGTAAAATAGTTACAACTCTACACTCAGAGTTCCATTAGTGCAGTTTTCATTAATAGGATCAAAAGTTACCATTTGGAAAATATTTAATTTCCACACTTTCTCTAAGAAGCACTTGATAAGAAGCACAAGATCTTGTGCAATAGACAAATTACAGCTGATTAATTGATTCTTAATTCTTCATTGGCCACTCAGGGAGAGAGTGATGTTGTTAATCAGCTGTAATTAAAAACCAATGATCAAATGGTACAAAAGCATTTTATCACAGAAAGACAAATCAACAGAATTTCCAATCCAGAAGAGGCCAAGCTTATTAATATACCATATCAGACATGCATGTTCAGAAAAATACTTGTAAAAGCAAAAGCATTATTTTGAAACTAAATTTGGAAGTATTTATGTTAAAATAAGGTATTTTCTATTTTGCTGGACAATCTAGAGACTGCTATACTGTATTTTTGTCATCATTGACAATAAAATCACTGTTATTTCTGCTTTAAAAGGTACATATTTTAATATATCATGCTGACAATCCCAATTAAAGTTAATTAAACTGAATATTACCATTTATTGTAAATAGTTTAACTTCCATTCTATTTTTTTTCCATTTTTTCAAACTACCGCCAACTTTATTGCTACCAACACTAACATAAAGCATCTGCAGGCATTTTGATGCTTTCCCTTTAGAGCCAAAGACTGAAGATTTCAGTGAATCTTGAATCGCCTACAAATGTTGCAATTTGCCTCCAAATCAAATCAAATTATGCCAGTTCAACTTTCAAATGTCAGTTGGATTTGGGGTCATTCCTTCAGGTCTAAAAATATAGTCTTTACCGAAGAGTAAGTGTCAGGTTTCCAAGTGATGAAATCCATTTAAAAAGAAAAGAGCAAAGTCCGTCTTTCATAAACATTTCTTTTATTTAGGAAAGCATCAAATTGGCAAAGTCTGTTGTAGTTTCGGATGTGACACAACCCGGAATTACACCACATAATATTGGAAGTTAGAAACAGCCCCCAAAAGTCACATTCTCCAACAGAAATAAATCAACATTGCCTGGTGTCATAAATCTCCACCTCAAGGCCTCAGCAGGGTCAGCTTGTGTTCCCACAGGAAGAAGAACCACCTAGCCTAAACAACTCTCTCTATCTTCACTCCTCCCACCTTAGGAATGTGGCAAGCCCAAAATCGTTCCCCCATACCCAGCAAAGAGAAAGAAAGAAAAGAAAAATATAATAAGGCTAAATAAAATGGTTATGTGTATGTCAATTTCAGGTTTGACAGGAAGAAGTGTTTGGTTAAGCCAGTTTCCATTCAATTCAACTTTCAGTGTTGATCAAGATAGTTTGGAAGTCTGTAGGCCAAATTAGACACGATCAAGAATTTGTAATGTATCTGCCACTTAAATATTCTGTACATACATAAACAGATTCCCCACAATCTGGAATCCTCTAGACTTCAGCTACCATAATTCTCACCTGGTATGGGCAAAAAAATATGAAATACCAAATTGATTACAATGAAATTTTGTTACATTTTGTAGTTTTTGCCACTGCTCATTTTTTAAAGACTGTTTTTCTGAACAGATTGCAGTAACAAATGGTTTATCGCATAGTAATTGGTATAGGTAAGATACTATGCAAGATTTCAGTATTATATTGTGGTACTATCGACCTGAATCAATACCTCATTTATCATATATACTTATCATTTGTAAGATGAAAGTCCAAAATATCAGTGTTTTGGCCTCACTTAGCAAAACACATTTTATAATCTGTGCAGACCAGGGGTGGGATGCTAGTGGTTCTGCCCAGTTCTATAGAATCAGCAGCTATGAAGAGCAGCAGACACTGAACCGATTCTGTGTTTGTTGCTTTTGGCCCACCCGCCTGCCTTGGCTCTTCTTATCTGTCCTTTATTTCCTGCTTTTTCAACCTCAGCTGCTTTGCGTGGCACAGTTGAGGTTAAAAAACAGGAAAAAAGAGGCTTTTCAAATGCTGCACACCTGCACGCAGCACTTTTCTGCTGTCAGGGCAGCACAGCTTAAGGTTTTTTACATGCACACGCAAAACATAGTCACCGAACTGGTAGCAACACTGGTTGAATCCTACCCCTGGTGCAGACCATTTGGTCTTTCAGGCTGGTCGCCAATCGTATCACCTCTGTACATCAAGTATATAACCTTTTTTTTTTTTTTGGTAGACTGTTTAGCTTGAAGGTAGAACAATTTGTTAAGAAAAAGATATTGGAGTCATTAAAAACCATTGGGGAAGGGAGACAAAAACAAGCTACTGAGCTCCAAAGTAAAGTACTGATGTCATAAATCATTGACCTTTACATTTATTAGTTTCAGCTTAAGCTAAGAAGCTTGGTTTTTTTTAAACTGAGTTGAATTAAAGGAGCCATTTAACTGTATGACTAGAAATGAAAATATTCTCCATAGAAAATCCCATCTTTGGACTGAAACCAAATTAGGTTATAGCACAACCCTGCTGTGAAGACATTTTGCGCAATGTTAACATTTTATGTCCTTTCTGTCTGAATTAAGAGAGAGCTGAAAATCCAGTTCATTTTGATTTATTAAGACCTCGCCTCCACCTGAAGCAGCGTGATAATGGCTTATCTTTCACTGCCTTCTAACAGACTATGAGTGGCTACCATCACAGCAATAGCAGAAGAGGAAAAGTTCCCAATAGGATAAGAAATTTTGGCACATAATAAGGTTGAAATATAGGAGGAAGATTATGAAATGCATTGTACTACAAACATAGCCAATTCAAGAGGCCCCAGGCAACAACAGTAAAATAAAACAGCATCCATATTGAATAAAAAGCCAGTTAGGTCAGTCTATCACATTTCTATTGAGAAACCAATTTTAGTGAGGACGGCTGAATACAAACTTAAGGCCCTGTCACACTGCCCAATGGATGCAAAACGTTAACAACGGATGAGAA
>BLBF01000039.1:12370827-12415523 GCA_015471245.1 Laticauda colubrina | reverse complement strand
CTTTCTTCCATCCTTCTTCAGTGGAGGGGCACTGGAGGAGCTCCTCCTTGTATTCTTCGATGATGGCCTGCACCACTTCTCTGACCACAATGCTGATGGTGTTGTGTGGCACCCTCCATCCATATTGTATGCTGCTGTAGGTGGTCCCTGAGGCCAGGTGGTGCAGAGTGAGTGCCACCTTGAGCCCAGGTTCCAGGCTGGGCTGGAAGTTGGTGTTTGTCTTGGTCAACCTGGGTGTCAGCCGCTGCACAACTTCGTCAAACATGGCTGGAGGCATCCTCATGAAGTTCTGGAATGCCAGAGTGTCTTCGTTCCTGAGCTCCACCATCAGCTTGTTGTACAGTCCGTCCTCTGCTCTTCTGGTGAACCATCTTCGTACCCAGACACTTCTTGGCTCCCTCCTTTTCTTCCCGTAGTGGAGTTCACAGAGCCTGTAGATGGCTTCGCACTGTTGCAGAACAATGGTGGCTGCCAAAAGGACTTTGTTACGATCCATGGTGGACATGACTGGATGCTGTGGAAGAGGAAGAGTCAGATGAAGGCTGCAGAGGTCTGCACCGCAGGGCTGCTGTTCTGAAAGTGAGATCCAGATGTGTTGCTCCCCCTTTTTATAGGCAGTATAGGTGTCCCTTTACATCCTCTAGGCATCCTCTAGGCATCCTCTAGACATCCTCTAGACAGGTCCCCTCTGCGGACGTTTTTTTCGTTTTACATGCTTTGTTTCCGTGCTGCATCTGCTAGGCATCAGTTCTGCATCTGTTCTGCATCCGTTCTACTTCCTCCCTGCGTCCGAGCAGATGCGAGTTGCACGGGTGCGTAGCGGATGCCTAGAGGATATAGTGGATGCATAACGGATGCATAACAGATGCCTAGCGGATGCCTAGCGGATGCAGAACAGACGAATTGGATACATTTTCCGCGCAAAAGTTTTGAGCAGTTCAAAACTTTCTGAGCGGATGAAACGTCCATAAACGTATGCTGGACGGATAGAGAGGAAGCAAAACGGAGGCAGTGAGTACATCGCATTAACCAACGGATGGCAAGCTTTTTTGTCCGTTTTACATCCTCTTTGCATCCGTTGGTGCAGTGTGATATGGGCTTTAAAAAGACTTTTGGGGGAGGGGAGGAAGCAGCTGCCTTTGAGTCAGTCTTGACTCCTGGACCAGTTCTTGCAGTGTTCTTGATTTTAGGAAGCAGTTTGCCATTGCCTACTTCTTAGAGATGAGAGAGAGTGATTAGTCCAAGGTCACCCTTCTGGCTTTGTGACCAAAGTGGGTCTACAACTAAAGACTGATGCCTTAACCATTTACCCCAAACTGGCTGTCTTAAAATGTCTCAGGTTCTCCAGTACTGGCAGGACTATACGCATTGTATATGGGCTCTAGGCAACTGAGGGCAAGAATCCTGCAAAATCTGGCAGCTTCATCAGATGGATGAAATGTGAATCATAAGGTAAAAATGCAAATCCTGCCCTTTATATATGACACAAAAAGGTGGAGCTTGCATGATGACTTTGTAATGCTCCTTTTATCATTGTCATTCTTCCCTGTGGATGCCCATGACTGTAGAAGAATTCAAGACCTTATTGATGTTATGTTTGTTAAAAAAGTCATTTTTAAGCAATCATAGCAACAAGGACATACTCTAATTATCTACGTAATGTTTGTTATTGTATAGTTCAATATGCTAATGTGTTCACTATATCTATTATGTTTATTAAAAAATGAACCATGTGGTTATTAAGTGAATCTGGCTTCCTCCATTGACTTCGCTTGTCAGAAGTCAGTTAGGAATGTTACAAATTACCGGTATGTTCTTTCCTAATTTAGAAGGAACACTGAACTAAATATGTTACTTTATCTCCCTGTAGGGGAACAGCTCTGCCTCCTGGGCATCTATGATGGAAAGAAATTATTTGCCTTTGCAAGTTCTTTTAATCTGTAAAGTAGCTTGGGTTAGGAACTCTTTATATAAATGACTGGGCATTTTGTACTTAAAAACATTTAAGTACTATTTTAAATGTATGACAAAGAAAACCAAAGTTTCCTCATAATTCTGTTTTTTTTAGTTATAAATGTAGGACTGGTACAGATTTTTTTCAGATGCATGAAAGGAGACATGGCAATGCTAAGCATGGTAAGGTAGACCTAATTACTAGCTGCCAACTTTACATGGGATGCAAAGCATACTTGGTACCCTTCCCTCATTCCCTCAGTCTTTGTCAATGCATTAACACAAGCTGGATGATGAAACACAGCAATTAAAGTCAGCTGCGAAATTCTCTTCACGTTTCATCCATGCAGTGATTCTTATCATTACATGTTTAATCTGCAAATGGATTTTATGAAACTGGCCAAAGATCATAACTCTTTAAAATATGTATAAAAACAGTTATATATCATGAGGAACATTCCCCTGAGAAAGCTGCATATATATATTTTTTTGTTTTAAAAGCAAAATAATATTTTCTCCACTTGGTTTCCAAAAGTATAAACAAAGAGATGGAACTTTCTTTGAAAGCTGGAAAAGTTTGTGTAAAAGATAGCATTTTGCCCTATTCTGTACGCTCATAAATATTCATTGTTGAAATAGTGTCCTTTCCTAAATAACAAATGGGAGCACAGAGCACACAAGGATGTTTTCAGAGTTTACTTCGTACAACTTTTTGAACTATTCTGTGGTTAATTATAGATGACCAGTGTCCAAAATGTTGTACTCTAGTTCACAAATATTTGGCTGAACAAAACAAGACAATGAATTCTCCATATAATATCTCTTCTTTTGCAATTAAATTTTCAAGTAGGTTCAGTAAATTACTGGAAACATTCTTTCTCTCGGGACTCTGTAGCACTTAGAGAGATCTTAAATGTTTTATTCACTTAAATTCTCTCCTATTTGTTTTTAATCAGCAAAATTAACAAATATTCAAACAATCTCATTGAAAACATAGACAAAATAAATGGCTGTATGAGAAACCAAGATTCTAAACACATGTTTTACAACAATATAGGGAACAGACTGTACCAGTGGCCATTTCCACTGACTCCTGTGGCAATGGTCTTGAACTTTTTAAAAGGTGCTCTATACCAAAGAAATTAATTTTAAAAAAATATTTTTTAAATAGTACACAGGAAGCTTGGTTTCTGCAAAATGAATGGTTTTTTAACCATTCTTGCTCTCATTGTCATGACCTTTAACTGAGCAAAACTGCGTCATAGGGAAATGATTTTTGAACCAATGTATATCAAATAGGTTAATTTCATAATATGTCTAAAATCCAGAACCCATTACTCCCGAAGGAATGAAATTGTGCTACTGGCTGTTGCTGCGACAAATTGTGGCTGCTTCAGTATTACTGGCTGCTGTTGCAATAACATTATCTTCATTTGCAACCTTCCATGACAGTTTCCTAGGTGGTATTACCATTCTTAATCTGTCAGTTCTTTATTTACATGAGAATTTGCAGGCTTTACAGATAAACTAAGAACATAAAAATGATGGATGCTGTCAGTTCAGTTTTGCTTTGCTGGGTTCCACCTGTATGAGGGTTGGGTGTACAAAGGTAAATCAAGGTGGTACGAGGTTATCTGGGAAAGCATGATAGGGAGAAAACTCATTGTTTCAAATTCAAAAAATGCAGTTTTGTTAGTGGACACTATGGACACTTTCATGTGAATGGGCATGCCCACTTAAAAATCTATTCTCAAAATTTGATAACTCCATTTGTCCTGTCAGCTTGCTACCAATTTTATAGTGACTGAGAAATAGGCTGAAAACATTATTTTAAAGTATATACATAGTGGTCCTGTTTACTTGAGGAAAATAATAAGGTTGACATGGTATGATAACCAGCCTAAGTTTGTAATTCATTACCTAAAGAATTCTAATAGGCACAATTCAGATGAACCTTAAGGCTAGGAATCAGTTAGTCACAAAATCAAAACCAGGTTATTGTTAAGAAAAGTAATATATCTTCATTTCAAAAAATTCCAAAAATCCATTCAGTTAACTTATTTTTAAATCATCATCTATAGGATTTTACTCTTTATGTGATTCTGATTTCTTTAAAATAAAGTTCCTTTCTTGTTGCAATACTATTTTGATATGCTTAAATAATACAAGCAGTAATTCAAGAGCAACTGAAGTTATATTCTAGGTAGTAAATTATTTCATACTGGCTGTTGTAGAATTGTCTCACCAGCCTGCTGAATTTAAATATTCCCAAAAGCCATGCTCACAAGTTTTCAGTTCATATATAAATAGGAGACAATTGTTTGTCCTGAGTATAGAGGAGCACAGAAATGACCTTGGAGGAAATATGAAGCAAAATATGAAGCTTATCCTGGGAAAACAGGAATGTGTGAGAAAGAAACTAAGGATTTCCCCACCTTGACTGTTTGTTACAAGAAAGATGGAAGGAAAACATTTTCAAGATGATGTTGTTATAACCAATATTAATAAAGTTGAGATCTAATTTTCTTGTGGCATCTGCTGACATGGCCTATCTAGAAGGGCTGATACATGCATACATTTTAAACTTTAAGATATTCCATAAGAATTATTTAACAGTAGTAATTTATAGATTTGCTAAAATTATTTTCTAAAAACCAATTTTTAAACCTAGACTTGACTAATTTCCATTACAGTCATCATTCTTTAATATTTTTGCGAAACAAAATGTCTCAATCATTTAATGGTGAAATCTATGCTTCAAATTTTACCCAGGAAATACATTACACAATTATATAGTAGCATCCAATGAAGAAATGAAACATAGCTTTTATCTTTCCTACTATATCTGCCTACCTGCCTGTCTATGTGCCTGTCTATCACTAAAGCTCTCATTGTCATTGACCTTTAACTAAGCAAAACTGTGCATCATAGGGAAATGATTTTTGAACCAATGTATCTCAAATAGGTTAATTACATAATATGTCTAAAATCCAGAACCCATTACTCCCGAAGGAATGAAATTGTGCTACTGGCTGTTGCTGTGACAAATTGTGGCTGCTTCAGTATTACTGGCTGCTGTTGCAATAACATTATCTTCATTTGCAACCTTCCATGACAGTTTCTCGGTGGTATTAAAATCCCTTGCACCTCTCTCTTCCTTATATATACAGCATACTCCCAGATGCTGTCCCTGTGCCCCTATTCTGATACACTTGGCTCGTCTTGCATGTCCCCATGCAGTTTTCCATGCATATGCTGCTCTATACATACCTTCCCTGACCCATTTAGTGGTGATAGGCATCCCTACATTTCCTTCCTGACTCATGATCTCTTCCTTCTCCCCAATATGCAATTCCTGACTGGCACCTCTTGGGATGTTCTAAGCAGCCACAGATACCCTTCCCAACCCACCTCACCCCTTATGTATCATCCCTGACTGACGCATTGCTTCTTACATACTCCTTCAGCAAGGAAGGAAAGAAGGAAGGAAGGAAGGAAGGAAGGAAGGAAGGAAGGAAGGGAGGGAGGGAGGGAGGATTCTGATCTTGTGGTGAAGGATTCTTCTCACACTGCTTTTTTGTTTTTTTTAATGTTTAGTATTTAAGGCTCTAAGAACCTATTGTGTATATTTGTATTTATTTGCTTGTGTGTGTTTGTGCATCCACATCCACACCCATACCCACACCCACACACACATCAATATCTATGTAACTGAAGAAAAGAAAAAATGCTGGAATAGTACATGACCTTTCTCTCTTTCAGTTACATCTGCATTGGTGTATGTGCACAGTCATATTCAAGCAAATAAACAAATACAAATACACAAAATAGCTGTGTAGTGTTTCGCATTTAAGAACCTTAATTACTAAATATGACAAGTAAATTAGTGACATCTCTTCCATTCCATTTTCCCCCCTATAAATGGCATTAAACAAAGCCAAGGAAGATTTTACTGAACTACTGACAGTTAAATCAGACAAGTGGATATACAGTATGGTCCAGCTGAGATTAAGGTAACTGTCCCTCATTATTATGAAAATTGTCCCATTTTCTCAATTACCTATATATCCCTGTTCTTCTGAAAAAAATGTTTTGATCAAATTATTTAAAAAAACACCAGTAATTTTTTATTATTTCTGAAATATCATCATAAGAATTCAGGGATATAATTTTATCCAATAGTAATTAAGTAGCTATTATACACTCATTTGGTGACCACCAAATTCTCAACAAATGACTACCCATGTTTTCCCAAAAATAAGACCCTGTCTTAATATTATTTTGATACCAAAAAAAGACACCAGGTCTTATTTTCAGGGGAAGTCAACCCCTGACTAACCTCACTTGTGTACATTGTCCCTGGCCTCCTTTTCACTGTCAGAGGACTTCAGGAACTTCTTCTGTGTCTGGCAAGGCTTTCCTAAAAGCCTCTGCAGTCAAGAACAGAGCTCCGGATTGATCTGGAGCTTTGTTTATCAGCTACAGAGGCCTTCAGGAAAGCCTTGCTAGCCTTGCTGGCTGCAGAAGAAATGGCTGGCAAGGCAGATGTCGGGGTGTTCAAGGCCTGGCTACAACTGTCCAAAGGTAAATCGTAGGGCAGCTCTACCACCACCACCCCATCCTCACTCTAGCTTAATTTTTAGCCATGCACTCTGGAGATCTTAATTAGGGCTTATTTTGAGGGTAGGGCTTATATTGGGCACTCATGTAAAAATCAAGCTAGAACTTTCTTTCAGGGTAGGTCATATTTTCAGGGAAACAGATATTTTCTAGATTGTGTTCCAATAATAACTTCAGAAACACAACTATTCATCTTCTAAAACTTGGCTTGTCATCCTCTTCTATCATGCCTTCATTGTGTCAGACATTAGCTAATCTTCCCCTTATTTTCACAGCTCTTTCTCTCACTCCCTGATTTTAAACTCCATGGAATACCTCTCTTAGTTTTAAGTGAAACCATTAAAAGTACATTTTGTTAGTGCCTTTGAAAAGGAAAAAAAGTATTAAAACCCACAGTGTGATATCAGCTTGAGTGTTATCACTCAAACCAAGCCGTGGAGGAGTCTCTAATGATGTATGTGAAGCATTTCACAAGTGCTGAAAGGTTCGATAACCAGTCTGGAAATCTTCCATAAATTCTTTGTATTCTCAAAAAAGAACTTTCACGGGAAACCTTAATTGGACACTTGGGGATATGAGTTGGTTCTAAAGGCTAGTCTATTTGTGAATGTGCTGTTTGTTTGGTTATTTACTTTGCATATTCTTAAATGGAGTCTGAAAGATTGAAAGCGTTTTCTAAGATTGATTATTTTTGACCAGAAAAAGTCAAGTGTTTTATTCCTAGTTTTAAAAATTATAAGAAAACTATTATATTTAATATAACTTGTATTCAGAAGATATTTTTAATAAACCAAAAATAATGTATTGCTTTATGTAAAAATCTAACATTCTTTATCTATTTCTTTTGCAATTCCTCCAACAAGTAACCCATTATTTCTTTAATAGTTTGCACATTTTGACAAACACTTTCCCTGTTAAGCTTTTTCTTCTTCATATTTTTAAGTGGCTTTCTCTATTTGGGTTTATTAATTTATTCCTGCTGTTTTTTGTTCACTGACAGAGACTGAATTGAAAGAATTTTAAAGTTCAGAGCAGTTCAAATGATATAGGAATAAATATTTTATTATTTTACAATCTCACTGCCAAATGAATCTAAGTGGCTTACAAAGATCATAAAAACAAAGATACAAATATAAAAATAATAAATATTAAATTAAGAGAGATTAAATAAGTTAAAAAACTAGAATGCTAAGACTGGAGATGGGATCTTCTTCCATGTCCAATAACCACCTCCTGTCAACTGATGAAGTTTTCCTGACCCGCTTCCAAGTTTCCATAGCAGGGGGTTGGGAAATTGCTCCTTGCAGTTGTACCAAGGAATATACTCCTCCATCATAACAAGACGCAGTCTGGCCGAGCAAGTCAAGGCCATCTCCCACCAAAACCAGCAATGTCTGGAGGGAGAGATTTCTACAACCCATTAAATTACCTTTTAGGGGAATGTGATTAGTGACACATTTTGAGTGGAGGGGGAAACAGGGTCAGAGGCAAGGTGTGAAGGAAGTGAAGTCAGAGTTGGCTTCTCCTAGGTAATGTTGACGTGGTGCTGTTAACAAAAGACTGGATTTTTATTGCCAGATGGCTTGAGACTCTTAATTGCATTAGGGCACTGGTCAGAACCCTGACAGCTCCAACACTGAATGCCTCCATTGAGATCCCATTGAGCAAACAGTGCAGCTTGCACAAGAGAGATGTTACATGGGCTACCCTATGAGGCTCTAGAACTGTCTGTACAACTGCATTCTGTGCCATCTGTAGCTTTCAAATATTCTTCAAGAGTAGTCCCCTGTAGAGCACAGTATAGTAATTCAAATTAGAGATGACCAGGCACAAATGAAAGAGTACAGGACTCACATTTAAGAAAAGGACACAAGACACAACAATACAAACTTCTGCAAAGATTCTCCTAATCATGACTGCCACCTGCTTTTTGATCAAAAGTTGGGAATCTAAGAAGAAGCTTCACACACAGTCTCTCTGGGGCAATACAACCCCATCTAAAACAAAAGTCCCAAGTCCTGAAGCCCAACACATCTATAACCACTTGCTTTTATCAAGATTCAGCTAAACTCTGGTTTGCCCATACATATTTGCAAAAGAGTGGCTGTGGACTTCTTGCTCCCTATTAACACTGATTGGGCCTGGCCTTGGAAAAAGTAGGCAAATAGTCAGGTGTGGGCTGCAACCAGTTTAACAGCTGATTCTGTGAGTGCATGTAGTATTCAATAAACATAAATTTGAACCTCTCCATCTCACCTTCTAGCCTTCCTGGTAAGTAGAACAGCTGAGGCGCAGTAATCCACTTTGCTATGCGAATCAGCTGAGCTACAAAAGTAAATGTAAGACAGGATGGTACAGGGTGAATGGGCAGGACCAATTGATTGTCATTTGTGAGGGTTCGCTAGAAGCATCCCAAACCTGTAGCAGCCCATCACTGCAAATAGTGCAAGATTGCCTCCCAACCGAAAAGGGTACTATGGTCAGTGGTACTGAAGGCTACTCAGAAATTAAGAAGATCAAGAATACAGTAGATGCACTATCCCCATCCTGCTCTTGCCAAAAATCATCATCAAGTGTAATCTGGAAGAGGTCCAGATACTCCAGAATCTATTTTATCCATGACTCTCCGAAGCTACCACACAACCATCTTCCACCATCTTCCCTAAAAAAAAAAGGAAGGCAGGAAACTGAATGAAAGTTGTCAAGGCTGGTGGGATCTAATAATGGTATTTTAAGGAAGGGATGGATCAGAGCCTCCTTAAAAGACCTCTGAAATACTCCCTAGGGAATTTATCACTGCTTGAACCCACCTGGAGGTCACTGTCATGGAGGGTCCCATTAGCCAGGAGGAGCAAGGATCTAATTAACCAGTAATTGCACTGTCTACTTCATCAATTTCAAAAGGATAAAACTATTCCCAAATAATTAGGCAAGGCTGCTCCCCAGGCATCTCTAACTACTTCATGCTTTGACTCTATCTGAAAATGGATCCAAATGACTTTGTCATACAAATTCCTTTTCATGTGTGCATATATGTATGTTTTCAACCAATAAGATCCTGAGCTCTCTTTTCTCAACTGGGCCTGCAATACTTGCTGATGTTGATCGGTCTTGTATTAGATCTCTTTTGCAGATTTTTTTAATCAAGTGGGATCCATTCTATGACTGCCTTGGTCTACCTGCAATCAGTTTTCTTGTAATGTAATAAGCCCATTTCCATTTCAATCCTTTTACTCTCTTGATGATATTGTATATTTTTATTTGTCCTCTAATCCATGTACAGGTCTTTCTATCTTGTCTTGTAAAGCCAAGCTTGCATCTTTCCATGGCTCGTTGCTCTTGTAGCTTTTATATTGATTGTGAGATTACTGCCGCTGGCATATGTTAGAAGAGGTAGCCAACACTAATCAAAAACTTTTCTCTTCATGCAGAGGGAGGTTGTTCTTGAAAATTATACTTAGCTTGTCAAAGAGCCTGCCAAGCATATTTAATACATAATTCAATTTCCTTTATTGCATCATCTTCCATTGAGATTCATTGGCTAAGGTATACCTAGTGGTCTACTACATCTAGTTCTTCTCAATATTTTTTTCTTTCTTTCTTTGGTGAATTTATTAAACATAATCTGGCTCTTTTTTAGATTCATTTTTAAGCCTAATGGTTCTAATCAGTGATAAAATGCATTTTGTTCTACATTTACGGTGAGTAACATTAACTGTCTTATTTGTATTCAGTATTAACAGGACAATGTACCCTGTAATAGGTCAGTGATGTATACATATATTGAAAACAGACTCTTTGTCCATCTAACCTTTTTTACTGGCAGAAAAGAACAAACATGAAAAGAAACAGAATTTCCATTATTCCAGCTTTTGGATTCAGTTCTGCAAAATGACATGTACCTTTGACTTCATTAGATGGACCCTTGGTTACATTCAGTGAATGCAATAAATGGGCACATGGGCAAACTCTTGGGAGTTCAGAGATCTCCAAAGGGACCCTTTTGCAGATGTTTATGTTAAATACAAGATGAGACCAGGGCTGACAGAGCATACAGGTTTGGAATTTTATCGAAGATCTTGCAACATACTAGCCGCAAATGTGATTGGCTAGTTTATAGATTAACCTACTGAGGGAACCCAGCTACTGTAGTTACTTCATGCTTCTGAGTGTAATATGAACCCAGCTCTTAAATTCTGTAGGCCATGGGCTAATATATTGTGCAAAGACAGCCATAGCTTCACTCTCCTAATTGTGCATTTTGCTTCTTAAACTGGAGAAAAATATCTGAGTAGCATTTCACAAATATGCAAGTGTAGCACACTAAAACTGTATTTTGTGCTTTCTTATTAACCTATAATGGTTGAATGGGATTAGGTAGGTCTCCAATACAAACTGCAGTATTGGGGAAAAAGCTTTAAATTGCATTGTCACAATTAGACCCCAGCTTTTCATATTTGTAGCCCATGCATGTTTTATGTTCAATATCATGACACATTTGTCATTTGCCTCCTTTAATACATCTATGTGAGTCCATTATTATTTATCTTCATTCACCTATTACTCTCCATGATAATTCTCAAATAATTGCCTAGCAAGTTATTATTATATTGTGTTGCAAAACACTAGAAGATCTTCAATTAAGGTTCCCTTCTTCCCCTTCCAAGTCTTTCTTCTTCATTTAATCAAATCTGCCATTAAATTATAAATAATAGATCAAGGCAAAGTGCCATAAATGAAGTTAAGGAGAAACTGTTTTATGGCAATGATTATCTTTTATTTTCAGTAGTTTAATTTAGTAAAATTTACATGAATATGTAATGTATACTGTACTGTTTATTTTTTAATTCAGTGTTAAGCAATTAGTCACGGGCTAGAAATCCATTTAATATAAAACATACAAGAAGACATGATCTTCATCTTTTATTAAGATAGGTAAAACTTCTCTTTACTGTGTCAGATGCATTATCCAGTCTCTACCTTCTGCCTGTCTTTAATTAATATTACATTATTAAATACATATTTGATTATACTCTATATTTCCTTTTTAGATTTGAAAGCACTGGACTTTTATTAAATACATATGATAACAGATCCAATGTATTAATGTTTTTGTCATTAAAAAGTCCAAATTTCACTTAATTTTGAAGAAGGAGGACAGGATTCTATAAAACTTCATAGCTAATGTATAATCATAATTAAAAGGGAGGAGAATTAAATTAATATTAGGCACTGTGTGTCATCTCTGGTACAAACAAATCAGCTAAAATTACTATTTTTTGTATTTTACCTCTGATATAATTAAATATTTGAACTGTGCACCTTTGTGATAGATGAAACTATTAACTAAAAGGCTGGAGTCCTAATATGGATTAGTTCTTCATTATCTGGTAGATAGCTAACACCTGGACTGACCAACATGTGGGCTAGTTGGCTGCATTTTCACTTAAATTTTAATACTGCATCTAGAAATTTAAAGGATGTGGGCTTTTAATGAAAGGATATGCTCTTTTTGTATGTGGGGGAATAGTACTGCATTTTTTTCTTTTTGGATAATTATGAATGATCTAAAATGCTATAAGTTTATATTCTAAATCCTGTTTAGATTCTGCAACTGTTGAAAATGTCTGTGTAAAAATTGTTAAAGGAAATGGTATTTGATATTAGAAAACTTGCCCATGAAAATAATAAAAAAAAAATTATAATTTTTGTTTGGTCTTTAAATTTCAAGATATCCTTGATAGTTAACAGAATGGATTTCTTCTTCATTAAACCAAAATGGACAAAATTTAAAGGAGTGTTTTTCAACCTTGACGACTTTTAAGAATTGGGTTAAATTTAGGCTTAGCCTAAGATTAAGCTTCTGATGGACTGGCTTCACTGAAGTGACCCAGAGCATGCCAACTCTACTCATATGGCAGTCTGTTCCACTGGCTGACAACTCATAGAATCCCCGAATTCCTAAATTGTGCTCCTAATCCATTAGTTGGCCCTGCTGTCTCTGAGGCAATTATTTTTATATGACAAATAACCCACTAGATAGACCAGATCAGAAAATCAACTCCACAATAAGACTAGAACTATGGTAAGATAGGATATAATAAAAGAGTCTGTCAAGGCCTGTTGTAGCTGGTTGCTCCCAATCTACATGCATATTCATTAAGACCCAAGGAGAACTTTTAGGTATACGCTATAATGCTTAGGAGAAACTCACTGTTTATATTTTATATACTTTTACTTGGGTTTTCTGAATATCGGGAGATCTATGCTGAAAAAGAAGCCACATTTTTATAGAAGTTTTCTTTCGCATTCTAGCAAGGCTTTTTAGCACAATGTTTCAGAAATGTTAGAATTTGATTCAGAAGAATCAGATCCACAATATTTGATCAATAATTATTTATTAAATAAAATACACTTGTATAGTTCATACAAAATGTAAAACTATAAATCATTGTTTACAAACCAGTGGGGTGTGTTTATGTGGCATATTAAGCCAAATATATTGTATTGTGGTTTAGAGCAGTGATTCCTGTCAGTTTCATTGAAAGAAGTTTACAGTATATTCCTGAATACAGGTAGCCTTCGTATAGCCTGCCTATTCTTTAGGCTACTGTTCAAAGTAATGACAGTCACCTAAATAATCACTGAAAAAATAACTTTATGGCCCATTTACAAACTTCATGGCATCCCTTAGTTATGTGATCACTGTTATAATCAGCATGCATTGTCCTCTGCCTGATCTGGTTTTTTTCTTTTCTTTTCTTCTCTCCTTCCCCCTCTTCCTTGCAGAGCAGATTGATTGGGAAGAAAGGGATTGCAAGAAAACAAGCTGTTGGCTCTTCTACACATCAAAAGCAATGTGATCATGCTGCCAACCTGGGATGGGAGCTAAGGGTGCATTCCACATACAAATTATTATCTTGAAATCCCTTCCTTACCAGTCTCTCTGTTCTACTTTTGGGATGTAGAGAAAAAACATGATTAATTTCTATAGATAGTCTTTCCTTTGTCTGACTCCTTGTCCTCCCTGGGATGGTCACAATGATCACATTGCTTTCAATATGTGCAAGACAGTAAGCAAATACTAGAGCACTCCAAATGATGGGGGAGTGATTGGAAAGCAAACAAAAGGCAAAAACATGAAACAATGTGTCTTTTCTCTTTCCAGATAGGAAGCACAATTGTAATCACATGATTTTTCACTTAACATCCCTGCTTGCTTTGTGACAGTTGTTAGTTCCAATTAACACGTCTCTAGGTGACCATTTGTGATGAAAATCTAATCCTTATTCTATAAGCACTGCAATACTAGCAGTAGATCACCTCTAATGATTCTTAAGGAATTATTTGGCTTTTGTTTAAATCAGTTTGCAAAAAATTACAAACTAAAAGAAAATAGGTTATTCAAAAGAAAATATTCTACGTGGCCATGGTTTATTGCTTTACTACTAGTGCTTTACTAGTATTATGATACCGAAGCATGAAATTAACTTGAATTAACTGAACAAATAAAACATACTAAAATGCATCATTTTTAAAGGCTTTCAGAATTGTATCCAAATGATTTCACAATGCATAATTATTTACATGCTATAGTGTTATTTTAAAAAAAAATTCAAAATATGGTATCGTAAAAATAATTATTCTGAACAAGGCACATTTAAAAATGAAATCTTGTATTGCAGGCAAAATACCACACGTATGCTTAAATATTTTAAAGATTAAAATATTTTAATGTATTAATCAATTAAGATAGAGTCTGCCAAATAAACAAATCTTTATTTAGGCTTTATTCCATTAATATACTCTTCAGAATTCAGCTTATGACTTGGCTTCATTGTTGGGAAGGGAATTAGCTTCTTACGGCTTATGGTGGGACTGAAGCAATCCAGTTGTAGATATTGGCTCCAGTGCTCTAACAATTTCGCCAATTGTTAAAATTCTGTATCAGTGATTTGTTTTTAATCAATTCATTCTACTTACTCCATCCTTTATCCAAGAATTCAGTTGTTTAAGATAATACAGACAGTAAGTCTTTCCATGTAACTTAATGCTTGTTATGCTTTTATGCTTGTTAACCACATTCCAATCACGGGTATTTGTTTTTGCAACCATAGTGACGACATATATTTATTGGCTGCAGATACAAAAGATTCTAAACAAATATCTGTCTTTGTTTAATTTCAGTAAACTAGGACATTTTCCTAACACCACGGTAATATGGATTTGAACTTTATGTCTGTGAAATAAATTGTTGCCCAGTATTCTAGTGACGTGCTAGAATGTTTTCAGGTGGGCATTACACACTTATATTAAATCAGATTTCCCCCCCCCCTTTAATATTATACCTATCAACTTTTTGTTTTACATTCTTTTATGCAGTATGCCGGTTTAGAGCAGCAACATGTTTGAAATTGTATAACCAATGGGGTACTTTAGAGTGCTACTCCTTAGAATTTGTAATCAAGCTATTCTTTATATGGACTTCTGGAAATGAGATTTGATTTGTCTTTTGGAGCTTCTAACAAAGCATGTCTTCCAGAGTATGAAACGGTCTTGATATCATATTCAATGCATATGCAATTATGTATTGCATATATCAGATAGGGAATAAGGAATTAGCTTAATTTTTACAGAGAAATACAAGTACTCCTCTTTCCATGTCACTATTTCTTGTTCCTAATTTTGATTTCAAACTGATGAAAAAATGCCTCAATAATGGACAGATGTAATGAAGACTGGTAACAATAATTTCTTTGAAATTTTCTCTTTTTGCTGTTAATTACAAGCTAATCATTGCTAAACACATGTTTCTTCCTTGGACCCTAATGTAGACTTTTATAATTTCACAAAAATGGGAGAAATGTTCATTAAATGTTCATTGTTTCTTGTTATTTACTTATACATTTGCTCTCTCTCACTTTAACTTCATCAGACAAAATTTTATTATGCAGCATAGCTTGCTATTAGGGAATGTCCAGCCATTTACTACTGTCAATGTAACAGGATACTAACTGAAGTCTCTTGGCATTTTCTTAACAGAAATCTGAAGGCCAACAATGAGAGCAGAACAACAACAAAAAAGGGTAATTATAAAAGCATTATTATCACTGGGAAAAAATGTGTCACTAAACAAAGTTTGCTACAGTAAAAGAATCCCCCAATCTTCTTGTATAACTTTCCAAGTTAGATCTGGCAGCTTTTCAGGTCTTAAATTTCAAGTATGGGATAGATGCTGTAATCCATATTGGATTTCATGGGATATTCCTCTTGGAAAAAAGAATAGGCCAAGTAAAAGTCTTCATTTATTAATCCAAATTGAAATGAATTGACCTTAACTTCTAAATTTTACCCAATGAAGATATAATTAATTCAAACATTTAGTAAAGTGATGGCATAAGAATCTGTCTAAGCAAGATAATATGTTTTTCATAACAAGCATGAAACTTGAGAATCACATCATTTTAACCTGTTTCATACTTAGTTTTGTAAGCAGCACTGAGAAAAACTTGTGAGGGATTGTATCTTTAATATAAATCAAATAATATTTTCCATTTTTATTTCAAGATTAGGAATTCTGACTTTATTAAAGATGGGATGTTTTTCCTGAAAAATGTTTAGCCTCTGCTATATTTTTCTCCATATCTGCAAATATGTTTACTTACTGTTGTTAGCAATTCTACCAAATGTCTTTCCTTCTTTGTACTTCAACTCTAAAGAATAAATTATGTGTTATATTGTCAGCCTAATGGATTGTAGGTTTTTTTTAACAGATGTGTTATAAAAGTAGAATTTTATCTTGTTCTCTTATGCAAAATCTTTTGACAAAGTGTCCATTTTTACTACTACTGGGGAGACTTTAGTTCTGCATTTAAACACAATTCTTCCATATAGACTAGTATCTAAACTTCTGGACCTTGGACTTTCTTATTTAATCTGCCTTTGGATTATGGGTTTCCTGGCCACAGTGTCTGGCCACTCACAGAGGTTCAGATTAGGTAATCATACATCTTCAACCCTTATTCTTAACACTGGTACACCACAGGGTTGTGCGTTGAGTCCCTTACTCTATACTCTTTATGTGCATCACTGTATTCCCACTCACACTAGTAGTACTATTACTAAATTTGCAGATGATACAGCAGTGATACAACATCCAGGGGGATGAGTCTGCCTACCGAGATGAGGTTGACCGGTTGTTTTCGTGGTGTGGAGACAACAATTTGGTCTTCAACACCAATAAAATCAAGGAGCTTATAGTGGATTATAGAAGGAACAGATCAGACATCCAACTCTTGCTTATCAATGGAGACTGAGTGGAGCCAGTTTTAAGTTTCTGGGTGTTACCCTAAAAGAGAACCTGATCTAGGGTGCTCACATTGCAGCACTAGTCAAAAGGGCCCGGCAGAGATTATACTAACTGAGACTTCTCAGAAAACAACAACTGAATGAAAAACTGCTGGTGACCTTTTACCGTTGCACCATAGAGTATCATAACTTACTGCACCTGTGTACGGTTTGCCAATTGCACAGTGGCAGATAGGACAGCACTCCAGAGGATTAATGTCATTGCCCAGAAGTTTATTTTCCCATTCCCCTCTTTGGAAGAGCTTTATAGCTCCCACTGCCTTAAGAGAGTTCAAAACATTCTTAAATATCCCTCTCATCCTGGGCACCCTTTTTTTTGTACTATTACCATCTGGCAGATGGTACATAATAATAAAAACAAGGACAAATAGTCTGAAAAACAGCTTCTATTCCAGGGCAGTAGCTCTGTTGAATTCTACTATATAGTACAGTATTGGTGCAGTGTCAGTGTACAGAATGTGAAGGATGTGTGTTTGTATTTGTTTTCATGGTCATGATGTGTAGTGAAGATGGTGTTTGATTTCATTGTACAGGGTGCAATAACAATAAAGTAAACTAAAGGAGAAGAACACATTTTTACCTTTTAAACAGCTTCTATATGAATTGCCCCAAACTTTTTAGGTTGTGTGAAATAAGGCATGAGCATTCCTTCTGGGAGCAATTAGGGATGGATGAATTTGCCAATCTTATTTCATTCTGCCTCTCACTTTTCCAATATTAAATTTATTCAGTCCAATCTTCTCCTCAGTTTGTACATTTTAAGCAATCTTCATGAAAGCTGGGTAAAATTTTGTACATATTATAACCTAATATATAAATTGTTTTAGGTTCACGTAGAAATCAAGAAGTTTCCATTGCAATGAAGATTGAAAACAATTCTTGACTCTAATAACAATGTAAGTATAGTAAAGCATAATGTAATATTCAATTGCCTTAAAATTGGAAAAAGAAACATCGCTAACCTGTGTTGTGCTGATGACACTACTCTGATAACTGCAAATGCAAAAGATCTGTAAGTTCTAGTAGTAAAAGTCAAAGACTACAGTGATAAAAATGGAACCAAATTAAACACAAAAAGACCAAACTAATGACAGACAGTTTCTACAACAACCTGCCTTACAACAGAGAATATAGATAGTAAAACAGTGGATCATTTCTGCCTTTTAGGATCAACCTTAACAGTAAAGAAACAAGCAGTCAAGAAATACATTACAATCAAATGTCCTGATGCTTTTGAACTTTTGTGCTGGAGAAGATTCCTTTTTTTTTTTTTTTTGAAAATTTTATTGATTTTTAAAAACAAACAAAACATAGAACATAAAAACCTAAAACATCTTTTTTGAAAGCAGCCTGATTCCGGGTTACATCTCTTCGTACAGACACAAATTCAAGTTCATGCTCATTTTTATATAGCATTCCATATCTTGATACCATTCTACATTTTCTATCTAGCTTCTCTTCTCTTTTAATTTTCTTAATTTAATTTTATTTATTTCGTCTTAATTCAAAACATTGTACTTATATTCTTTGTCTGTCCTGTTTCAGCTGTCTTTTGATTTTATTTATTTCATCTCAATTCAAATCATTGTACTTATATTTTGTCCTGTTTCAGCTGTCTATTATCTTCTCTCATTAAAAAAAACAAACATAAACAAATAAAACATGGAACATAAAAAACATAAAATATCTTTTTTGAAAGCAGCCTAATATCGGGTTACATCTCTTCGTATAGACACAAATTCAAGTTCATGCTCATTTTTATACACCATTCCATATCTTGTTACCATTCTACATTTTCTATCTAGCTTCTCTCCTCTTTTAATTTTCTTAGTTTTATTTTATTTCGTCTCAATTCAAATCATTGTACTTATATTCTTTTTCTGTCTTGTTTCAACTGTCTATAATCTTCTCTCATTAAACAAAATTTCTCCTGTAATCACTAACTGGAGTATGACACCTTTATATCTTTATAGCCCCAAAAATATTATATATTTTTCTTATATTAAGTTATAACACTTAATATAATACATAACTTCAGTTTGGATTCTGCTTGGTACATTCTAAAACTACACAGTACCTTTTTTAAGAAGAAAAAATTATAAATATAGAATATAATTAAAACAACAATCCAGACCAATTCAATTCTATCAATAATAATATTCATTTAAATCTTAGACATTTTACACATTACTTTTCAAATAGATATCATACTTCTATGGGAACACATAAACTTTCCATAGTTGCTTCCCCCCCCCCATTTCACTTATATTTTACAAAAGATTGAATAGTTAAAATGTTCCCATTCTTTCCTAATTCAATTCTCTCATTTATTTCATTTCCTTTTTTTTTATTCACAAAAGTTTCACTGAAGTACACTGACTATTTTAACCCACTTTTTAATCATGTTATTTCCAATTTTCTAACATTATTTCTAATACAAATATAACAATGCAATCTTATGTATCTTTACAGAATCCCTTTTTCAGTTAAATTTTCACCCATTATCTCTAAATAAGTCCTGTTTCTTTATATCTTGCTCCAAACCTTTGTAACTTCTCTTCCCTTCCTTCTTCCCTTCCTTCTTCCCTTCCTTCTTCCCTTCCTTCTTCCCTTTCTTCTTTTCTATCCCCTTTTTACTCCCTTGTCTCTCCACCTCCATTTCCCTCTTCTGTGTTCTCCTTTTCTGTTGCTTTCCAACATTATATCCACTTTTTACATTATTTTTCCCTTTTTTGGCTGTTTTTTTAAGTCTTAAGTTCTCCATTCTCTTTCCCCCTTTCCCCTTTCTTCCCTGGATAGAGTTACTTGTTCATTAAAGATGGCTTCTCCTTTATTCCACTCTTCTAGTTGCGCAATCCTTTCTTGTTGTTTCTCATAGATGCAGGTCGCCATTTCTAAAAATTGAAAAACGGAGCCAAAGGAGTCCTTCCCTTATTGTGCCTCTTCTTTATATTTTTTAGATTCCATTTTCAGTTCATCCAGAAGTGATGCCATTGTAGAGTTTTCTTAAACAACCACCCAAATTGTTTTTAGTCATTCAAATATAATTTCCAAAGATTCCAATGTGACCAAACAGTCTAAATACACAAAACCTATTCCTTTCAATACTTTCTTCTTTTTTCACTTTCTCTTCATGGGGTTACTGTTTAGTTGCAGAGTTCCAGTTAAAATGTATCTTTTAGAAGTCTTATTTAAATTTTTTAACTTTTAGTTCTTTTCAATTCCAGGCAGACTCCTCCTTCCAAATCCTGCCCTTATTCTTTTTCTCTCCCTTCCCTCTCATAACAAACAAACAAAAAAAGATTTTTTAGTGTTCAGAAATCTTTCTTATCCCCTTGGCATTTAATTATATTTCCAGTTTAATTACCTATTGCTGCCAAAGTGGATTTTTCCAATTTCTCATTCAGCTCTCTTCGCTGTCAACGTAGGGAAGGAGAGTGAAGAAAAAAAAAACTTTCCCTTTTCACTTTCTTTTGTTGCTTCTGACTCTTTTTTGGGAGCAATGTATCTTTTATAAAATTTAAATTCCAGGGTATCTTGGTTGTTACTTTTTGTCCTGGTCAGCCAAAACTTTCACTTCTTAACTTCCTCCTGTACTTTCTTTTCCGGTTGAGTGCTTCTTTGAGGTGGCCATTTCTGACCACCGCTCTTACTGCCTTTGGGAAGGGGAATTTAGCCAGCTGAGGAAGAAAGATGTGGCTCTCCTCAACCCTGCTGGGGCTTCCCCGTCTTCGCCACCTCTAGGGGTGGCTTAGTCCAGAAGCCAGCTGGCTCGGGGCACTCCAGCGGCGAGCCCAGGCAGAAACCATGCACGATTGCGGATTCCTGCCTGCTGCCGAAGCCCTGCAAACCACGAGAAGATTCCTAAAACTATTATGGAAACCAAGAAAAAATGGATCATTATACAAGTCAATCCATTTGAGTTACACATTACATGACTTAAATTATCTACTTTGGACATTTTATATGAAGATATCTCTCTCTATAGAAAACTCTAATGCTGGAGAAAGTGAAAGCAAATACATGAAGAGGGCAACCTGTAAAAAAGTAGATGGATTCAGTTCAATAGACAAGGTTCCATTATTTGAAGCTTAAAAGAGCAGGTTAGGGCAAATCACCATGGAAAATACTGTACCAATGTGGCTGCTAAGAGTCATAAGAATCATACAGTTGGAAGAGATCATCAAATGCAGCTGCCTTCACACTGTATGATTCACTATACCATCCCCAATAATAACTCTCTTGCCTTTGTTAGAAAACATTAATGAAGGAGAAGAAATTACTACAAGTTGTGACCTATTTCACTGATTTGTATCTGTTATGCCAAAATAATGTCTAGTTGTTATCAGTAATTTGAAATTTCATCCCATTAGTTCAAAGTGTATCCTCTGGACCAAGTGAGAATAAGTCTTAATCTTCTACAATATGCTTTTCAGATATTTGAAGAAAGCTGTTATGTCCTCTTCTGTTTTGCAAGATAAATATACTTGGGTTTTTTTAGCTGTAGGACTTACTTATCAGTCCTTGCACCATCTTGACAGGCTTTTTCTGGGTCTTTTTAAAACTAGTTGTATAGAAATGAACACAATGCTCCAAGTGAAGTTTAATCAAGTGACTAGAAGGGGATAATTGCTTTTGGTGACTGGGACTGAGTTCCTCTCTATGTTCCTCAAGATGTTGTTGGCTTTATTTATCCCTGCATTGTACTGTTAAGTCATGCTAAAGTTGTTTTCCATCAGCACACCCAAATTTTTCTCCACTGGCTTTGTGCCAGATGATCAACATCCTGTACTTTTGTTTTATTTAGATGCTTGATTTTATATTCCTTCCTTTAAAAGTGTCATTCAATTTGTTTCTGCTCACTGTTCTAAATCCTTCCAAATGTTTTTCTCTGTTCTCCAAATTTATAATCCACCTTGCTAGCTTTTTAATGTCACCCTAGAATTAGGACAAAGCTCTGTGACAACCAACTCAGGATGTCTGTCCAGGTAAATTTGATGCTACTTATAGTACCATTTGAATATGATCCTTGCACCAACTGTTGTAATGGTTGTGACCATTTTGTTATGAATGTTGTGTTTTGTTATGAAGGATGTTGTGAATGACTTTGTCAAAAGCTTTGCTGAAGTCAAAATAAGCTATATCCACAGCATTTTCCAAGTCATCCAAGCTGATAACTCTGATATAAAATGAAATCAGGTAACTTTGTGCCATGACTTGTGGTTCCTTATAAATCCATGTTGGATGTTAATTCATTAATTCCTCATCAGAGTGCCCACAGAAATGTTGATTCATAATCTGCCCAATTACCTTCCACATTAATCTCACAGGCCTGTAGTTTTCTGGAATCTGCTTATTTCTTTTTTTAAAATAAGAATAATGTCAGTCACTTCCAGTCCTGGGACATTTCCTGTTCTCCATGACTTTTCAAGGGTTACAAAGGCTCAAGTAGTTCTACAAACATCTCTGCTAGTTCAATACCCTAGAGCAGGGGACCCCAAACTTAGCAACTTAAAGACTTATGGACTTCAACTCCCAGAATTCTCCAGCCAGCATAGCTTGTAGTTTTCTGGGAGTCGAAGTCCACAAGTCTTAATTGCCAAGTTTGAGACCTCTGCCCTGGGGCGTAGTTCATCTGATCCTAGAGATTTAAGGCTAGGTCCCACTGGCCAATGGATGAAAAACGTATGCAAAAAGGACACAGCGGACGAGCAAAATTTCGGGGGTGGCTCCATCCGTTGTTATCCGCTACAAAAAGTGCCCCAAATTTGCATAAACAGAATGGAAAAGAATGGAAAGGAACGGACGGGGGTAGTATGTAGTGAGGATGGTAAGCAGATGTTCGTAGGAAGCCTAGTGGATGACAGCAGATGGAAGCGGATGACACATCCAAAGGGCTTCCGGGGGAGAATTATGAAGCTGACACATAGTGGAAGGAGCGGATGCATAGTGGATGACGCGGATGCATCACGGACGCCTATAGGATGCATAGCGGATGCATAGTGGATGCAAAGCGTTCACTGCACATGTGGGGAGGATGAATTGCGTCAGCTCCACGGATATAAAAAGATGTAGCTTGCAAGCAGTCAGCATTCAGAGGAAAGAAGTGCTGCCACAGACATCTTCGAATAACACCATGGTTCGTCAATCAGGGAAGAAGAGAAAGCCTGTGCCTATTCCTGCCAGCCCTGGCAAGAAGGACAGAACCACCATCCCACCCCCTGGCACTGACTCTGAGCTGCTGCTGGTGCTGCTGGTGCTGTTGGTGCTGCTGGTGCTGCTGGTGCTTCTCCTGCTGCTGCAGCTGCTGCTGCTACTGCTACTGCTACTGCTACTGCTACTGCTACTGCTGCTGCTGTGGTGGACCAGCCCCAAGGCCCTCAAAGCCCTGCTGCTCAAGTCCCTGAAGGCCTTGCTGCTCAAGCCCCTGCCAGAGGGAGGAAGAGGCAAGGGAAGGAGAAGGGAGAGCGGAAACAGTACACCCTTTCCGAGGACTATGAGGAGGAGGTGCTGGAATGGCTGAGGGAGAACGAGTACCAGCGGAGAAAGGGCCACAGACTCTATCGCGACACCAAGAGGAACCAGGCAGCTTGGAGAGACAAGGCAGAGAGCCTGGGCTACACTTCAGAACTACTCCTGGGATGGTGGAAGCAAATGTACACCTGATATGGCAAGCTACACCCAAAGAAATCTGGGCAGGCCGCTGTCAAGCTCACTGACTGGGAGATGTACGTCATGGCCAAGTGCAGCTTCCTGGAGGGTGAGGTCCGCCACCAAGGAGCAGTCCCTCTGACAATCCTCTCCCTCAGACAGCCCACAGACAGCCAGTCCTCTTCCAGCCAGGAGACAATTACCATGTCCAGGCAGGTGTCTTTGGAGGGCCCCACGGCAAAGACACCCCCTCGATAGCTGCACTCCCCATGCCAGAGGACATGAGGATTCCCTGTCACAAGTGGAGGAAGAAGCGGCAGCCACCAGAGACCAACCCACCCCCACCCCCAGCTCCACCTCCACAGAAAGCAGGCAGAGAGGCAGACTGGAGGGCCAGAGCCACGCTGTCCTGTTGGAGATCAGGGACACAATCAAAACCAGCACAGATCTTCTTTCTCAGCTGGTCCACAGCGATATACCATCCTCGAACCGGAAGCCCTTCATCACCTACGTGAGCCAGACCCTCATGGGCCTGCCTGAGGCCCAGTACCAGATGATGAAGCAGAAGACAACAGCAATTCTGCATAACCCTCCAGGCCCAGCTGAACCTGCTCCGACCCAGTCCAGGTCTGCTCCTCCACCCCAGGTGATGTCACAGCCCTTCCATGGCTTTCAACAGCCCCTCACCTACCAAGGCTATGACTACCAGGACTTCCCACAGCAGAGAAAGCCCTTCCCAGTCCAGGCCCAGGTTCATTGCACGCCACAGATGCCTCACCTCGCCCAGCTGCAGACCAGACAGCCCCACTACACTCCTTCCTCCACCCCACAGCCAAGCCCATCAATGGACAATGTGTCATCAGTCTTGGACCTGACATCCCAGGTCCTTGATGAAGGGCCTCTCAACCTCACAGGACTGAGTCAGCTCTCTGAGAGCTTTCTGAACACACCTTCCCCTGTTGTACTCTCGGGGCCAAACACCCCAATGGCGCCTCAGACCAGCACTCCACCCACAGCCACCTCCACATTCCCTGGCTGCTTGACAGCTGAGACCAGGGACATGACTCATAGTGACTGAGAAGAGTGCCAGAGACTGAGTTGTTACCTGTTCACTTTATCTTTGCTTAAGACACTTTACTTGGTTCATTTTGCTTTTTTAATAAAGTCATACAGTTTACTTAAGACAGTTATTAATAAAGGTTATCTTTGCTTCACACACTTGGTTCATTTTATTTACTTAATAAAGTGTTGGTGAAAACTTTGAAAAAATGGTTAAGCCTTTGCATGCTTGTGGGATAGGTAAGGATAGTTGTGGGATGGGTAAGGATAGTTGTGGGATAGGTAAGGATAGCTGTGGGATAGATAAATCTCCAGTGCAAGCATAGTGGGACTGTATGATCCACCCTCCCAGCTGCTACACATAGGGCCCTTTTTTATCAATAACAATATATTCATTGATCAACACATTTCAAAATAAACAAAGCTCTTTATGAATGCCCTATTCGTTGTAGGACCACTCAACATACATGGCACAATCTCATCCGTGTGATGAGACAGGCTCAAGGAAGCATCCATTAACCATCTACCATCCTGTCATGCCACTCCACTGCTCCAGCTGGGGAGTTGCACCAGTGTCTCAGGAGGTTGCGCTGCTTCTTCCCTTCACGTGAAGCTCTGTTGGGGCCTTGCACATCCACAGTGTCTATCAGGTTTTGCCCTTGCTTCCATTCACCAGGCTCCATGTCCCCATTCCCTTGTTGATGGTCCACAAGCCTGTTCTGCAACACTGGGTAGCGGGTAGCATGAGATTGTGCAGGATGCAGCAAGCTTCCACGATGCTCCTCACAGTCTGTGGGTGATGCTGCATGGTGGTGAGAAGTACCTGGAACCTGTTGGCCAGGATGCCAAAGGCGTTCTCCACCACCTGTCTTGCCCTGGACAGCCTGTAGTTGAAGATCCTCTCTTCACGGGTGAGGTATCTGGAAGTGTAGGGCTTCATGAGGTAGGTTCTGAGGGAGAAGGTGTCATCACCCACGATGAAGTAGGGCACATCTTGTGTGTCATTGGGTAGGGGGTCTGGATCCGGAAAACCCATGATGAGGTTGCGTTCCAGCCCATCTTTGAGGTCACTGGTGTTGTATACCTGGCTATCTGAAGCTGACCCATTGCCTGAAGCATCAATGTACATGAACTTGTAGTCAGCATCAACCATGGCAAAGAGGATGATACTGAAGAAGCCCTTGTAGTTGTAATAAAAGGACCCTGAGTTGGCTGGTGCTTTGCAGGCCACGTGCTTCCCATCTATGGCTCCAATGGTGTGGGGAAAGTTCCACCTCTGATACCACTCTTCTGCAACTTTCCTCCAGCCTTCTTCAGTGGTGGAACACTGGAGGAGCTCCTCCACATATTCTTCGATGATGGCCTGCACCACTTCTCTGACCACTTTGCTGATGCTGTTTTGTGGCACTCTCCAGGCATGCTGCATGGGTCTGTATGTGGTTCCAGAGGCCAGGTGCCGCAGAGTCAGTGCCACCTTCAGTCCAGGGTCCAGGTTGGGATGGAAGTTGGTGCTTGGCTTGGTCAACCTGGGTCTCAGATGCTCCACAATTTCATCAAACATGGCTGGTGGCATCCTCATGAAGTGATGGAATGCACAAGGGTCTTCATTCCTCAGCTCCACCATCAGCTTGTCATACAGTCCAAACTCCACTCTTCTCCCGATCCATCGTCAGACCCACACAGCTCTTGAATGTCTCCTTCTCCTTGCGTAGAAAAGGTGAAACAGGGCTTTGTTGAACAGGGCTTTGTTCTGGTGTTTAATGAGCGCAGCTACCATAAGGACTGTGTTATGATCCATGGTGGAGATCAATGGATAATGTGGAAGACCAAGACCAAGGGTGAAGATCTCTGTACACCATGACTGCTGGACTCATACTGAGATCCTGGTGATTTCCTCCTCCTTTTTATAGGAAATATCGGTTGTCTGCTAGGTGTCCTTCCACATACTCTAGGCATACTCCAGACATCCTAAATATCCAAGATACATCCCATATACAAATGTTTTGTCTGTTTTAATGCTTTATATACGAGATGCATCCGTTTACATCCTTTCTATTTCTGTGCTACTAACGCTGTGTGGACGTTCCGTGTACCTTTCGCTTCCTCCCTCTTTCCATTTTCAGCTGCAGCAGATGTGAGTTGAGGGGATGTCCAGAGAATGCCGAGAGGATACAGTGGACATTTAATGGATAACAACGGATATAGAACGTTTGTTGCCCGTATGTGTCGCAGATGTACATCTTACGCGGCGGAAAGTTTATCCGCTCAAAAAGTTTTGTGCAGCTCAAAACTTCTTGCATGGATAAAATCTCAGTGGACGGATGCTCGACAGATAGAGCGTATGAAACACGTACACAGTGAGTACACAATGGATACATTGCGTTTTCCAATGGATGGCAAGCTTTTTTGTCTGTTTTACATCCTCTTTGCATCCATTGGTACAGTTGGACATGGGGTTTAACTCATTTAGATTAGTTGTTCTTTGCTTATTTGGAACCAAAGTTCACTCTTTACCCCACCCCAGTGGCACAATGGGAGTCAATCAATGGGGGGGTTCATTTGCATTTTGAAAGAAAATGAATGCCAAGTTGGAATTAAGAAATTCTCCCTTATTATCTCCTTAAGCATTTTACCCTTCTCTTTCTGCAGTAAACTAACAATCTCTAACTTTCCTTTTGTTTCTGACAGACCAACAATTCTGACAAGGATGATAAGGCATCTGAAAGTTAATCCATACAATGAATGGTTGTGGAAACTAGGTTGCCTAACCAAATGAAGAAAAATTAGGGGGTGGCATGATAACAGTTTTCTAATACTTGAAGGGATCTCACAAACAAGAGGGAGTCAACCTATTTTCCAAAGCACTTGAGGGAAGATCAAGAAGTAATGAGTGGAAGATAATTTGTGAGATATCCAGTTTATATCTAAGAAGTAATTTCCTAACAATAAGCAATTAATCAGTGGAGTGGCTTGCCTCCAGAAATTGTGGGTGCTTCATCACTGGAGGTTTGAAGAACAGATTGGACATAAATTGGTATAATACTTCCTGCTCAAAAAGATGGTTGGACTAGAAGACCTCCAAGGACTCTTCCAACCCTGTTCAGACTTTTAAAAACTTTTGTTGCTAGCCTAACCTCATACTGGACTTCAGCTTTTCTCATGCTAAACTTGCACTTCTTGTTAAGTGCTTTGTATTCTTTTTAGATATAACCCTGTTTCTTTTTCTTGCACATTTCTTTGTTTAAAAATTAATTTATGAAATTGATAAAGCTGATTGTGAATTTAGTTTAATTTACTTAGATGTTTTCTATTCTTCCTTCTTGTATGAAATTGCTTAAGCTTGTTTCTGGTGCCATGTTTCACCAGAAATAAGCCTTCTTTCAGCCTTCCTGGACATTTTCCCCTTTAAGATATCAAAGCATTGGGACATTCCTATTATTCTTCTGAGTCCATCAAACTGTGCTTTTCTAAAGCCTAGTATTGAAGTTTGAGTGTTTTCACTTTCACCTCTCCATGCTGTCTGAAATTCTAGGACATCATTGTGGTTGTTTCCCAGGCTTCCAGTTACCTTTACTTTCTCAATCATTTCCTCCAGTTGGCGAGGATTAGTACCACAATCATCTGATTATATTAACACCAGTTTGATGGCATGTAATTGATTTTCTATATAATCCACATTCATAAATCCTGTCATTCTCTCTGATACAGTATTTAGCGCTACTTTTCTTTGCAACCCTGATCAGATACATTTTAATAAAATGTTGCTTGCTACCTACAATAACACTGTTGATTTGTTTTTTTAATAAATCAGTCAACTGTCTTTTGTTATGGTCAGTAACCAGTAACCAGAATTCAACTTAAGTAAGGAAGAAAAATGAAAACATGCAAACTAAGATAAAAATCAACAATAACTAACAAATGAATGATTGATTGATTATAGTTGATTTTACAAGCAATAAAACAAAATTTGTCCACATTTAAACAAACTGCACCATATTGATTGGCTAACAGCAACTGTAGATAAAATAAATCCAAATGACCCATAAATTCAATTAATAAAAGGAAGGGATAAATATTTTACCATATGAAGACACTACAGGAGGCAAATGGAGGTAGTTTGTAATTCAACCAACTTGAGGTGATTATTATGGACTTTAAATCTAATATATCTGAAAGGCATGATTACATCATTGCTCCGGTAAATTCAAAATGCAGATGGGCTAGAGCTTAATATTATCGCAGCTCATTAGAAACAATTAAAAATTGAAAAGTCTAGTTTATTTCAGCTGAAGAATTTTAGTAAACCTAAACTAATGATGCTTCTAAGTTTTATGTTTTGTTTTTCAGACACAAAGTTTTGGCAATTGAAATTTTCAGGAAGAATAAACACAGTAATTCTCTGGAAATTTATCATGTACTAATGACCAAAATGTAATCTTCATAAAAACATTATTACTCACTGTTAGTTTCACCCTGCTGTAATGCTGGTGACGTTCATACATTTATCTCGATTTACATCAAAGGCATCCTCTCTGATTTCACACATTACTGATTGCACCCTGAATTCACACAACATATTAAACCATAAACTAGTCAATCATTTTAGTGCATCTGTTATGCAAATTTATTTATTTTATTAATTTATTATGAAATTTATTTGCCACCCATCTCATGTCAAATGACTCTGGGCAGCTTATACAAATACAGTAAAGACTCTTGTATTCTGAAACCTTATTATTAGATATTAACCACTCTTATTATGTTAGCCAAATAATAATGCAAAATTGTTCGGAATGCACTTTGCATTTCAAATATGTTTGCACAATTTTGTTAACTTTGAAGCAAGATTAAAATGTATCTGACAACATTTCAGCATAAAGACAGTTCACTATGAAATGGAAACATTTGCTTTTACAGTTATACAATGTCATGATAGATACAAACTAATACTGTGTTTCTCACAAAATAAGGTCCGGCCTTATTTTTTTTGACCCTTGAAAAAACAGCTAGGCCATCTTTTGGGGGGTGACTTAATTTCCTCCCCCACCTAGGGTGGCTCATACGCACGTACCTTGCCACGAGGCCACTTCTATCAGCCGACAAAAGCTCCCTGATGGCAGAATCCCCAGCTGCTTCAGGATGTGGCGTGGCTGCCCGTGTCCACTCGCCTTTAGGCAGTCTCTTTTGGGCAATGGAAGCTCCCCAAATGCAGTCACCAGCCACTTCAATTGGCTGGTAGAAGTGGCCTCGGGGCGAGTGCACACACACACATATACACACACACACACTTCCCTCATCACGAGGCCACTTCTATCAGCATATGAAAGCTCCCTTGAAGGCAGAGTCCCCAGCTGTTTTGGTGTGAGGCGTGGCTGCTCGTGTCCCCTCACTTTAGGCAGTCTCTTTTGGGTGATGGAAGGTCCCCAAATGCAGTCACCAGCCACTTCAATCAGCCGGTAGAAGCGGCCTCACAGTGAGGGAAATGTGTGCGCTTGCCCTGAGGCCGCTTCTATCGGCCAATCAAAGTGGCTGGTGACTGTATTTGAGGAGCTTCCATCGCCTGAAAAAGACTGCCTAAAGGCCAGGGGTCACGGACAGCCCCGCCTCGCCCCGAAGCATCTGGGGACTCTGCCTTCAAGGCAGCTTTCATCTGCCGAAAGAAGCGGCCTCGTGACAAGGGGAGTGTGTGTGTGTGCGCTCTCCCCGAGGCTGCTTCTACCGGCTGATCAAAGTGGCTGGTGACTGCACTTGGGGAGCTTCCATCTCCTGAAAGAGACTGCCCTAAAGGCGAGGGGACATAGGCAGCCATGCCACACCTTGAAGCAGCTGGCGACTCTGCCTTTGGGGAGCTTCTATAAGCTATCGGGATATTCCATCCTAGGCTACCTTCAGGGCACTCCTAAAGGCACATTTTCTCCCCATCCCCCCTGCCCTTCCCCCACCCATTTCTCTTCACCTCATGTAGTTCTAATGAATGATGTGAGAAATGGCAGGGAAACGCATGATTTAAATAGGCCTAAATTTTGGGGGCGGGGCTTAATTTCACCTAATGCCCAGAAATCATGCTGGGCCTTCCTATTGGTGGAGGCTGTATTGTTGGAGAAACACGGTAACACCATAATAGTTTCAATGTTCCAACTGAGGAACCCAACCAAAAGCAAGCACAGCTGAGATGACCCAATCTCTTAACACAGAGGTATCAAACTCAATTTCACTGAGGACCATATTAGAGTTGTGTTTGACCTTGGGGAGGCCAGGGTGGGTGTGGCTAGCTCAATGTCAGGGCGCTCTGCACATAGCCCTACTGAGTTTCACTGGCAGAGGCATTACGGGCTAATCCTTTGCTATTTCCAGGGCATCCCCACAGGCCAGATTTAATCACCCTGCAGGCAGGATCTGGGATCTGGGCCTTGAGTTTTCCACTACATTTACTGTATGCACCACTTCAAACATTTCCTCCCTTAAATCTTGTACCTATCAATTCCAGCTGCCTATGACTTTTTCAATTTTATTTTTCCTCTCAATCCATTCGCTCATTATATATTTGTTTAGTGATTGGATTTTTATTTATTATCTACATATATATGACCAAATTTTTAAATAAGTGTAATTACTCTTTGCATTCAATGAATGAATACATTCATTATGTATTCTTGATCTTATCTTTTCTTATTTGACCACATACATCTTAACTGATCTAGTGTTACTGTTTTCCATTTGTTTTTTACCTTTCCTCTGATATATTGAAATTTTAGTTCCATATAGCAAAGTGAATTTAGCTTTTTGTTTCTATCGGCACCTTAGCATCTCTTTTGTACTTTATTTCATAGTAGATTTTTTTAATGAACCAACATTTATAAAGCTATCATATCTCACTGAGTTTAATGGCTATAGTTCCATAAAAATATATAGGATTGCAATCTCATACTGCCATCTCTAATTAGATGCACCTCTCATTTAATACAATGGAAATTTGTCCCAGATAAGTATATGATTACAGTCTTAGACACTTTGTTTCCCTTTTATCTAAATTCTAAAATTCCCAGGCATTTCCTGAACTATAATATTTTAAGATTTGGGTTATGTTTAGCAATTCTCAAAAGGTCATGGTAGAGTCCCACTGTACTCCAAGTGAAGATTGTTGATGTACAGCTTATAATAATACGTAATTTTATCCATTTGTCCATATTAACAACTTCACACATGGTTGCTAGTTGCTCAAAAAGAAAAAATATAACATTTCTTAAGTCATTTGTTTCTCCTAAAGAAATATGCGTATTTTGCAACTAGTATTTTTCTTTGGTAAAGAATACTCTCCAGGTGCTTGAACATTTGTCAGCATAATTCAACAGGGTTTTTCTACTTGTGCAGCAAAATGCCAAGGCAAAAAGTCACACAAACTGCAACAGTCACCAAAGGTTCTTTTTTATTACATTTTATTTGCTGTGTTCTATAAAGATGAAGAGGTTTTCTTCTCCAGTGATTTAAGGAAATTCTAAATGCCAAGTCTTTCATTTTGCTCTGTCAAATTGAGAAAGAGTGGGTCATTTTTGTACATCTCATCTGGTTAGTGTTTCTTTGTTATTATAAAAAGTTAAGATGAATGATGTTGTATCTAAATGTCTTCTATAAATCATTAGAATTGTCTGTTTTATGTACATTTTATGTACATTCATTCACATTTTATCACTTAGGGTTGAGGTTAGAAATCAAGACAATATATGTAAAAATTGGGGCAAATAAAATACATCAAAAGCATATCCTCCACCTTCATTTAACTTACATTCCAAAAGGCTTTTCTGTCTGTTATTTTTTCCCTGTTCCAAATAAAAACATTTACCTTTGAAGGGAAGAGGATGGTAATAGGTCAAGGGCTCTCAAATAGAGAAGAAAGTTGAAGGGTACTATACCATTTAAAAATAAGTTGGTTATTCAAGATTTTTACTTTTTGATTCTTACTTTGTTTCCTTTCTGCTGGGATATCAAGGTAGTCAGCATAACTGCTTGCGGTCTTTCTATCCAACTGCATCTTTAGAAACAGGACAAACACTACTCTATTTCACAGCAAGACACAAAATAAGGGAGTGATAAGCAAGTTCACCTACACTATTCCTACTGCATATGAATTATATGAAATCTCTAGTAGCACTTATAAAAAGGCATTCTGTCTCAGTTCAAATACATCTCTTGATCTTTGTAATCCTACAGCTTGAATGACTTTGGCAGCTATGCAACTTCCAGCTCAACTAAGGTTGACAAACTGCATTTTTGCAGAGTTTGCAGACAGTTTATTCCTCTCTTGAGGAAAATCTTGTCTCACACCTCTTCCCAGATGTTGAGCTTCAGTCACTTACCTTTAAGTGGGATTTTGCCTTGATTCAGCAGGGTACAATTGGAAAAAGTTCTGTTTCCCTCTTTTTTTCAAGAGAGGACAATTGGCATGCATCAGACCAGCCTAGTATTGTTATTTTTTCATTTTTTGAAGATTGGTGGTTCAGAGAATTTGGGTTTTCCAATGCAGTGGAAAAAGCAGAATTCCAGTGCTGCAGCAATTGATTCCAGTTCCAATAGCTATGCATTTGCTTAGACCTTTTGCAATATCTTCCCTCCCTTCAGCTACTGTTGTAAACTGTAATCATAGTTGGACATGTTTGAAAAAAATCTGGTTTCAAATAATGACACAATATCATTTAATATTCATAGCTCTTTCAATACAGGTCAAATGATTATTTTGCAGCTTAATCCTACTTCAGGTGATTATATACAGGTCGGTTCTCAACTTACAACTATTCATTTAGACCACTGGTATCAATCTCTATTGCATCATGAGCCAAATTGTAATGTATCATGACATTTTTTTGCCTTTGCGGAGCCAAGTGCCACCAGTTTGACAGGCCTGATTTAGACCCTTTGAAGTTACCATAGCACTGAAAAAAATGGCTTACAATAGTTTTTCACACAGCTTTTGTAGTCGTGATCAAAATTCAGGCATTTGGCAACTGGCATATATTTACGACAGTTGCCTGGTTCAGGGATCATATGAACCTCATTTGTAACCTTTTAAGCTGGTTTTCAACAAGCAAATGAGGGAAGCTGGATTCATTTAACAATGTGATTCACTTACCAACTGTAGTAATTTGCTTAACAACTAAGGCAAAAAGGCAGGGGTAGGATTCAACCAGTGTTACTACTGGTGCGGTGACTACGTTTTGCATGTGCATGCACACTTCGCACACTGTTAAAACTGGTTTGGTGTTTGCTGCTCTTCAGAGCTACCAGTTCTATAGATCCAGGCAGAACCAGTAGCATCCCACCCCTGCAAAAAGGTTGTAAAGTAGGGTAAAACTCACTTAACAGCTCTTTGCTTAGCAACAAAAATTTTGGGTTCAATTGAGGTCATTAGTCGAGTTGCATAAGTTGCAAATTATATAACTTGTAATTTGCAAGTTAACAAATGCACCAAAGTTGTGTTGAAAACTTAGAAGAAGAAGAATCACGAAATTCTTTTTGTCTAAAATGATACAGGGCCTCCTGCTTGAGCAGGGGGTTGGGCTAGAAGACCTCCAAGGTCTCTTCCAATTGTGTACTTCTGTTTTTTTGTATGGAATGGAGATGAGGGACTTGATTCAGACTGCACTGACTCAGTTAAATTTCTGTATTCTTCTATTGGAAACCTGGAAGGAGAGCACTGATTAATACCATCAAAATACAACCTCCCTCAAAGGAAATCCTGCAAGAACAAATTAACTAGATAGCAAATAATTATTGAAACATATACATTTTTTATTCAGATTTTTATCTTTAAACGTGTGCCTTCTGAATTATTTTATTTGGTGATGGCAATATTTTAATCCAGGAACATAGGTTAGTGTTCCATGGTTAAATAGTATGAAAAGTCATCCAATGCACAATTTAGTTCCCACTAAAATAAGATGGCAAATAAAGATAATTATTTAAATTCCAGCAATCATGCATGTGATATTTATTATATCACCCAGAAGTAATTTATTGGAAACACTGTCATACAAATGTTTCATAAATGTATATTGAGTTCTGTTGAATTGTAAGAATAACATTAGTATATTATCAGGGTTCCAACCAATGCCCAATTCAGAGTGTCAAGCCATTTAGCAAGAAAAATCCAGTTGTTTATTAGGATTAGACCGTGCCTTTGCCTTAGTGGGACAGCATGTGCTACATGAGGGGGAGGGGATATAAATTGTACACGCAAATGCTGTTTATCCCATGGAAGTCCATGCATAATCTCATAATCCCATCTTTTTTTTTCTTAAAGTAGGACTGGGGCTGTAACTTGTGGCTTGGCCGGTTCAATGAACCCTCTTACTAGGTTTTGGTCTATGTATTTGCACATTTCTTGCATTTCCTGTGGCACTGTGGCATCCCATTTAGTTTTGAGAAGCTTATCCCCAGGGATGATTTTGATGGTGCAGTCTGTTGCATGATGGGGGGGGGGGGGGGGGTAGGACATCATACTCGGTTTCATTGAACACTTCAGCAACTTGCTCAAGCTTAATTGGGTGGACCAATTTCTTTGTTCTGATCCTAATTTCAGGACTATGGGTAATTTAATCAAACAACTGGTGAAGTCTGAGGCTATTAGGGCTTCAAAAGTCCCCAGGGTCCCTATTTTGGGGGCTGTGAGGCATATTGGGAAGACAAAAGGGTGGGTGGGCATTATCAGCTGGATTTCCCCCCATTTGGCTGGGTAGGGAGAGATCTCTATAGCCTGGAGGGACTTGCCGACGGCACACCTGGACCCTTGCTCTGGCTGCACCCTGGGTGAGGGCTTTGGCTTGGGTTTCAGAGCTGGAGTTGCACAAGCCAATGCAAAGCGGCCTATTCCTCTGCATCTATAGCATTTTAACTGGCCTCAGGGGAAAGTTGGTCTTGGGGTCAGCTGGGTTGCTGCGGCATCCTGTAGGCCAAGTGGTCTCCAATCTGGTTGTCCTCTCTCTTTGGGACTTGGTTGTCTTCACATGTCATTGGCACGCAAACTGCAGTCAATCTTTGTGGCTGCTCGAAACCAGTCAGAGAATCAGTTGGGAATGTCCTAATACATGGCTTGTCTGATTTGCTTGTCTAGACTTTCTCTGATAAAATGGACTAGTACAAGGATGTCAAACTTAAAACCTGGGGCCCAGATCTGGCCCATGGGGCTATCCTGAAAACAGTGAAGGATTGGCCCATGGTGCCTCTGCCAGCAAAAACAGAGATCCGGAGGGCCACATGCTCCATTTTTACTGCAGAAAGTTGTAGGAGGCCATCCTAGCCAAAAACAGAGCTCATGGGGGCTATGCCCCCCCCCCCCGAGCTCCATTTTTGCTGGCAGAGGGTTGCAAGAGACTATTCCAGCTCAAAACGGAGTTCAGGAACTTCAGGCAAGCTGGCCATGCCCACCTCATCCATGCCTACCACAGACACACACACACACACACACACACACACACACAGGAGGTCAAATACAATTCTGATATGGCCCTCAATGAAATCAAGTTTGACACCCTTTTAGTTAATGAGGATGGACTGTAGACAAAGAAGGATAATAGTAATGACTTCCAGATTGCTGTCCAGAGAACTATATGCCTGTCCATCTAATTGCTAACAATGGAGCTCAGGAAAACAATTTTAACAATTTTGGAAACATTTATATAATTGTAAATAATATGAAAATAAACTGTTCAATGACTCAAAAAGAAAGATGTTTTTGTACTACAATATAATTTTTAAAGATTAATTTTATTGTTTTAAATTTAATATATAAAGATAAACACTGAAAGTGGTCTACACATAATAAAATAAGAAGTATATACAGTATATATAAAAATGATAAGATATAAATTTATGGGGTATTTTTCTATCAGTTAAATTGTAAAGATTGTATAGCAGGATTGAATCAATTAGGTCCTTTCATTCAAGTGCATTATTCATGTTAGAACAAAGATTTTCAAATATGATTCTATTGAAATATGGAGTTTCTCAGAAATCAATGCAAAATGTTGAAATCTCCAGTTTTATTGTTTACTAGTTGTTAAAGCTAAAAATCATGTATGAAACATACCACATAGTTTGTTATGCAAATGGGAGTTTAAAAATCCTAGCTTAATTTTATGCATAAATGCAATCATTGCATGGAAGTGCAGGAAAAGAGAATCCCTATGTCGTGAGTGTGTGTGTTACATGTTTTGCCACAAATACCCTATTTAGATATAGATGCTTTGAAGTCATAAATCAAAGGTTGTCAAATTATTTGTGTTATCAAATAAAGTTTAGTTTAGTATATTGTCATTGCACCTGATACAACAAAATTAAATGTCATCTTCAGTGTACATTATAATTATAAAAATAAAACAAACACACATCCTTCACATTCTGTGCAATTGAACTGAAAACCCAATACTGAATTCATATTGCACTATACACTAGAATTCAATAGTGTTATTACCCTGGGATAGAAGCTGTTTTTCAGCCTATTTGTCCTTGTTTTTATTATCATATACCATCTGCCAGATGGTAATAGTTCAAAAAAATGGTACCCAGGATGAGATGGATCTTTAAGAATGTTATGAACTTTCTTAAGGCAATGAGAGCTATAAAGCTCTTCCAAGGATTCTAAATTCTTTCTTATTTATTCTTATTTATTATTATAATTATTATTTATTATTATGATAATAGACCAGTATGTTTTGTGTATTATGATTCTGAAGAGTGACATTTAGAATATTATGAGTTCTATCTCTTCCAAGACCATCCATATGAGACCATATGGATGGTCTTGGAAGAGATAGAACATTATTCCTGGAAACATTGTAATGGCAAGCTTTTGTACATGCGGTCAGCCAGGAATCAAATCCACCTCAAAGACATCTTACTAAGCTGGACATACATAGGAATTTCTACAAAAAAAATACACTTTCAACCTTCAATTCCCAAGTTTAAGCCCATGTCACACTGCACCAATGGATGGAAAGAGGATGTAAAACGGAGAGAAACATTTGCCATCCATTGGTTAACGCGATGCTTCCGTTCTGTACTCACTGCCTCTGTTTTTCCTCCTCTCTATCCGTCCAGCATCCATCGACTGAGGTTCCATCCGCTCAAAAAGTTTTGAGCTGCTCAAAACTTTTTGAGCAGAAAATGTATCCAACGCATCCATTCTGCATCCGCAACACATACGGGGAACATCCGTTCTACATCCGTTGTCATCCGTTACACGTCCGCTATGTCGCTAGGCATCCTCTGCGCATCCACGCAATTCAAATCCGCTCCAGCGGAAAACAGACACAGGGAGGAAGCGAAGTGGATGTGGAACGGATGAGCAGCATTAGTAGCATGGACAGAGAAAGGATGAAAGCGGATGCAACTCACAAAGAAAGTATTTAAAATGGAAAAAACGTTCGCAGAAGGGACCTATCTCGGATATTAAGGATGTCTAGAGGATGCCTAGAGGATGCAAAAAGACACCTAGTGGAAAACCTATATTGCCTATAAAAAGGGGGAGGAACTCACTTTCAGTCCAGCAGCCCTGCTGTGTAGACCTCTGCAGCCTTCATCTGGCTCTTGCTCTTCCACAGCATCCATTGATGTCCACCATGGATCGTAACACACTGCTTTTGGTAGCCACCATCGTTCTGCAACAGTGCGAAGCCATCTACAGGCTCTTTCAACTGTTCTACGGGAAGAAAAAGGAGGCGGCCAAGAAGTGTCTGGGTCTGAAGATGGATCGGGAGAAGAGCAGAGTACGGACTGTACGACAAGCTGATGGAGGAGCTCAGGAACGAAGACCCTCGTGCATTCCAGAACTTCATGAGGATGCCTCCAGCTATGTTTGACAAAGTTGTGGAGTGGCTGAGACCCAGGTTGACCAAGGCAAACACCAACTTCTGGCCCAGCCTGAACCCTGGGCTCAAAGTGGCACTTACTCTGCGCCACCTGGCCTCAGGGACCACGTACAGGAGCATGCAGTATGGCTGAAGGATGCCACACAACACCATCAGCATTGTGGTCAGAGAGGTGGTGCAGGCCATCATCAAACAATACCCGGAGGAGCTCCTCCAGTGCCCCTCCACTGAAGAAGGCTGGAAGAAAGTTGCAGAGCAGTGGTATCAGAAGTGGAACTTCCCCCACACCGTTGGAGCCATAGATGGGAAGCACGTGGCCTGCAAAGCACCAGCCAAGTCGGGGTCCACTTATTACAAGGGCTTCTTCAGCATCATCCTCTTCGCCATGGTTGATGCTGACTACAAGTTCATGTACATCGATGCTTCAGGCAACTGGTCAGCTTCAGATGCCCAGGTATACAATGCCAGTGACCTCAAGGAGGGGCTATAATACAACCTCATCATGGGCTTCCCAGATCCAGACCCCCTGCCCAACGACACGCAAGATGTGCCCCACTTCATTGTGGGGGATGACGCCTTCTCCCTCAGAACTTACCTCATGAAGCCCTACACCTCCAGATGCCTCACCTGTGAAGAGAGGATCTTCAACTACAGGCTGTCCAGGGCAAGGCGGGTGGTGGAGAAGGCCTTTGGCATCCTGGCCAACAGGTTCCAGGTACTTCTCACCACCATGCAGCATTGCCCAGAGACCGTGAGGAGGATCGTGGAAGCTTGCTGCATCTTGCACAATCTCATGCGCACCCGCTACCCAGTCTTGCAGAACAGGCTCGTGGACCTCCAACAAGGCAATGGGGACATGGAGCCTGGGGAATGGAGGCAAGGGCGAAACCTGATAGACACTGAGGATGTGCAAGGCCCCAAGAGAGCCTCACGTGAAGGGAAGAAGCAGCGCAACCTCCTGAAACACTGGTGCAACTCCCCAGCTGGAGCAGTGGAGTGGCAAGACAGGATGATAGATGATTAATGGATGCTTCCTTCATCCTGTCTCATCACACGGATGAGATTGGGCCATGTATGTTGGGTGGGCCTACAATGAACAGGGCATTTAATAAAGAGTTGTGTTTATGTTGACATGTGTGGATGATTGATTACATTATTATTGATAAAAAAGGGCCGTAGGTGTGGCAGCTGGGAGGGTGGACCATACAGTCCCACTATGCTTGCACTGAAGGTTTATCTATCCCACAGCTATTACCCATCCCAAAGGTATCCCTGCCCATCCCACAGGTATCCCTGCCCATCCCACAGGTATCCCTGCCCATCCCACAGCTATTACCCATCCCACAGGTATCCCTGCCCATCCCACTGCTAGCCTTACCCATCCCACAAGCATGCAAAGGCTTAAACCATTTCTAAAAGTTTCCACCAAGACTTTATTGACAAAAATAAATGAAGGAAGTGTGTGAAGCAAAGATAATCTTTATTAATAACAAGCTGTAAAAGAAAAATGACCAAAGTCAAGTGTCCAAAGCAAAAATAAAGTTAACAGGTAGCCACCCAGTCTCTGGCACTCTTCTTGGTCACTCGGCGGCGTGCCCAGTCTCAGGGGTTGAAGGGTCCAGGTGCTGTGGAATTGGCTGCTACTGGAGTGCTGGTCTGAAGTGCCACTGGGGTGCCTGGCCTCAAGAGGACAACAGGGGACGGTGTGTTGAGGAAGCTTTCAGACAGCTGGCTCAGCCCCGTGATGTTGAGAACCCCTTCCTCCATGACATGGGGTGTCAGCCCCAGTACTGATGACAGATGTACTGAGGCCGGGCTTGGCTGTGGGGTGGAGGAAGGAGCAGTGTAGTGGGGCTGTCTGATCTGCAGTTGGGTGAGGATTGGCGTCGGTGGCATCGGTGGCGTGGGTGGCATCTGTGGTGTGGGTGGCATCGGTGGCATCAGTGGCACCGGTGGCGTCCGATGTACCTGTGCCTGGACTGGGAAGGGCTGCCTGTGCTGCTGGACCTCCTGGTAGCCGTAGCCTTGGTAGGGGAGGGTCTGTGGAAAATCTTGGAAGGGCAGTGACACCACCTGGGGTGGAGGAGCAGGCCTGGACTGGGTGGGAGCAGGTTCATCTTGGTCTGGAGGGTTGTGAAGAAGATCGGTGATCCTGTCCTTCACCACCTGGTACTGGGGTTCTGACATGTTCATAAGGATCTGGTTGACATAGGTGAGGAAGGGCTGTGGTTGGAGGATGGGGCGTTGGTGTGTACCAGCTGAGAGAGGAGATCTATGCTGCTCCTGATGGTGTCTCTTATCTCCAGCAGGACAGTGTGGCTCTGCCCCTCCGGTCTGCCTCTCTGCCTTTCTCTGGAGGTGGAGCTGGGGGTGGATGCGGGTTGGGCTGTGGTGGAAGTGCCATCTCCTTTCTCCCACTGCGTCAGGGGGTCCTCCACGCACTCTGCCACGGGTAGTACAGCTGTCGGGGGGGTCTCCATCATGGCACGCTCCACAGATACCTGCCTGGACACGAGCTGACTCTAGGCCAGAAGAGGACTGGCTCTCAGCAGGCTGCCTGAGAGAGAGGGTTGTGAATAGGGCTTCTCCTCGGTGGCGGATCTCACCCTCCAAGAAGCTGCACTTGGCCATCACATACGTCTCTCTGTCCATCAGCTTGACCGCGGCCTGGCCATATTTCTTGAGGTGCAGCTTCCCGTACCAGGTGTGCATGTGCTTCCATCAGCCTAGGAGCACCTTCGAAGTGTAGCCCAGGCTCTCTGCCTTCTCACTCCAAGCAGCCTGCTTCCTCTTGGTGTCTCGATAGAGCCTGTGTCCCTTCTGCCAAAGATATTCATTCTCCCTCAGCCACTCCAGCACCTCCTCCTCATGTTCCTCTTCTATGGTGTATTGCCTCCTCTCCCGTTCACACGTCTGCCTCTTCCTCCCTTTGGCAGGGCCATATGGGCCCTCATCAGAGGGGCTTCCAGGTTGTACTCCTCCACACCACCACCAGAAGCAGCAGCAGCAACAACAGTAGCAGCAAAAGCAGGACCAGCAGGAGCACCAGCAGGACCAGGAGCAGGAACAGGAACAGGAACAGGAGCACCAGCAGGACCAGGAGCAGGACCAGGAGCACCAGCAGGACCAGGAGCACCAGCAGGACCAGGAGTACCAGCAGGACCAGGAGCACCAGCAGGACCAGTAGCACCAGCAGAACCAGCAGGACCAGGAGCAGCGCCAGTAGAGTAAGCACCAGCAGAAGCACCAGCACCAGGAGCATCACCAGCAGAGTAAGCACCAGCAGAAGCACCAGCACCAGGAGCAGTGCCAGCAGAGTAAGCACCAGCAGAAGCACCACCACCAGAAGCAGCATCAGCAGAAGCCCCAGCAGCAGAAGATCGAGCCCGGGCAGCAGAAGCCCCAGCAGAAGCAGAGTCAGGGCCAGGGGGTGGGAAGGTGACCTTGTCCCTCTTGCCAGGGCTGGCAGCAGATGGCAGAGGCTTCCGTTTCTTCCCCATGGTTGTTGGGTTGCTGGCTGGCTGGCTGGCTGGCAAGCTGTGTCTGGAAGCAGGTCTTTCCTCTGAATGGTGACCTGCTTGGGAGTTGCTTCCCTTTATATCCGCGGGGCTGATGCAATGCATCCTCCCCGCATGTGCAGTGAATGCTAGGCATCCGCTTCATCCGCTCGGCATCCGCTTTCCATCCGCCCTACGTCCTCCCCCTGTCCGTTCCTTTCCGTGTTGTTCGCTCTGGTTATGCAAATTCGGGGCACTTTTGAGAGCGGATAACAACGGATGGAACATTTTTCTTGTGCCCTGTCTCCTTTTTACAAACGTTTTGCATCCGTCAGGCAGTGTGACAGGGCCTTTAGAAGTTGTTGGGAAAGGAATTTCCTGAAAATAAAATCCTAACCTAGTCCTGAAAATTAAGCTCCAAAAGGATAAATTTCTAATGAAGTGTAGTTTATTTATTTCTTGGTTTGTACAAGGTTAATGGATCAGTGACAAGCCAAACTTAAACACACTTTTAGAATTTCTTCTTCCTTCCTTTACCTAATTAATGGAAAGTCAGGAGGTATAAACATTAGTTTAAAGAAGTGGTCCTAAATATTTCACACTTTGTGTAAACCTGAAGTAGCCCTGGGACACTGTCTCCAATAACTGATAGTAGAATCAGACTCAAAGTCATTTCCTCCTATTAATGACAATTTCTTCTCTCACATCTCCTTTTAAACATTTAAGATTTACATATTTGCATTATCTCTAAACACTCTTGAGAGGGAGAGAGTAAGCAGATCATCCCAATCATTACATGAGGGGAAAGGTTCTGCTCATTATAATCATTTTCTAAATAAAACCTTGGTTGAAATGAGCAAGTTAACTGCATATGAATGATCTTCCTTCCAGCTGTGAACCAAGTAGATGCTACTTTTTTTTTTTTTTTACAGAACTCAAGGGTTAGTATAATTATGCTGGAGAGACTCTGGGTCATATCCACCAATTAACTCTGTGAATGTAACCAACATGTCTAAATGATGCTCTTGGGCAGCCAAAACATTCTCTCCATCTGATTCTTCATCTCCCAGAAATAATGAATTGGTGGCTTGTTAAAGTGTCTCATTTCCCTTTTGTGCTTATCATCATTAAAATAAACAACCTATTCAGATCCATCTTTGTAAAGAAAAAGCATATAAATAAATAAAAAAAAAACATTTATGAAGACAGCCAGATACTAATTTATCAAAGAGCTTTCTAAGCCTGCTTTGCTATACAGTTCAGGCATGCTTAATCCAATTGATTTAAATGGGCTGTCTCACACAAGCTGTCAAAACTACTAAACTGCTACTTATTCTTTTTGAGTATGAATTTATGTGTAAGACCAAAGAACAATGTGGATGCATATCTTACAGTTACCTTTCTCATCAGTTATTTCTGGTGGGAAAAACCTACAGTTTCTATAATGTTACTCTGTGATAAAGCTGTCTACATAATAGAATTCTATTGAAATAAGTGAGGTAATAAGTCAACTTTTCCAGAACATTGCTCATTAAACACCTGATGCTAACCCTCATTTTTAATCTGGTAATTTATTCTAGGTTAGTATGTTTTCCATCCACTATGAAGGCAGGCATGATATATGCTACCCAAGCTCTTTTAAGAAGTGTATTTATTTAGAAATAATATAAATCAACAGATAATGAAATTTAAGTATAATAAACTTGGTATGATAAAAATGGTTTGATACCCTTAAGTATAATAAAAGTGATTTTGTGCTCTCTCCAAGATAAAAGCTTAGATCTAATGTATCCACTCAACTCTGTAGACAAAAGTTCTACACATAATAGATTTTTTTTCTGCCTTGAATGCTGAATGGAAGGGCATATTCTCTCCCACTCCATTACATTGAATCAGATCATATGTCTAGAATACTGTTGAACAAATGTGAAACTGCAATTTTTGCACTGTATACAAGTATTATCTATAATTTGACTCTATTCCATCTTATATTTCTTTTATAAAAGCACAGGTAGCAACAAACTGCATATCTAAATCATTAAAGTTAAAACACAGATATTTTGTTGAAACAGCTTGTCATAAAGCAGGGGCGTCAAACTCATGTTGTCACAGCAGTGATATATCAGCACTTTTTTCTCCTTTGCAAAACTGGGCATAGTTTTTCTCCTTTGCTAATCTGGCCAGCACGTGACATATCTGGCCCGCGGACCAAGAGTTTGACCTGTCTTAAGGTATTCTTCTCTTTCATCTTTTCTTGTATCTTACTGCTGCTCAAATAATCACTCTTTCAGGAATAAAAAATCACCTTTTAAAAAAAGTTTTGTTTCATTTTTGTACTGGAAGTTGCTAATCACAGATACTGACATAGCCTTTCTAAAATAAGTCTAACATTTCTGTTAAGGCATAGAGCTGGGCTGTTAAACTCCCAGCCCACAGGCTGGATACATCACGTGAGCTCATGCCCCATTTAGCAAAGGGGAAAAAAGTCCTGATATGTTATGTGGCACTGTAGTGATGACATGAGTTTGACATCTCTGGTGTAGAGAGTAGAGCCATGAATGGATTGTCTTCTTAGTTTGATTGGCACTCTCAATCAAATATATATTTGATTGATATATATTTATATATATATCAATTTGTTTTTTTAGGCTTTTGCGGGTACTTACATGTGTGCTGTTTAGCTTCCTTC
>BLBF01000039.1:12337031-12370427 GCA_015471245.1 Laticauda colubrina | reverse complement strand
TTTTTTTCTACATCCTGATTGGTTGGGAGTCTTGGTCTGTGTTTATTGGACTTGGAGTTTGTTTGATTGGTGTTTCTGGTTTCTTCTGTCTGTTTTGTGGCTTTGATTGGCTGGCAACACTGTATTCCTGTGTTGGAGGCTTTCAGTGCAGCTTGGCTTCGCGTGAAAGGACGGCTGTTATCTATTAGGAAGCTAGGTTTCACCTGGGTGCTTGGTGGGGGGGTGTTTGAGCTGGAGGGATCAGAGGGAGTCTGTGCTCAGGTGTTTGCCTGGCTTGTGGTGTGGAGATCTTTCTATTTGAGAGTGCAGGCTTCCAAATGATTGACAGTCTGGTGGAATCATCTCTTCTATTCATGCTTTCAGGTCTTTTTTCAATCTCTATGGCTTCTCTGATGATTCTGTGACTGGGGTTTTCTATAGTGGCTATATATATTGATATATATTTGATTGGTCTGAAGTCATTCATCACCATGACATAAGGCATCATCAGTATGCTTGTGAGTCCTAATTATATATTTAAGTCTGGAGCCAGTCTTAGTCTAAGTCTCCATTTATATCTGCATTAGATCAAGCATCCTACAGGTCACATTGGTTAGGGAGCTGCATTTGGCAGATTCTAGGTAGAAAGGAATTCATGTTATGGTGCCCACTGTATAGAACATCTTACCTCTTGAAGCAAGGATGATCCTATCCCTATTAATTTTCTGGTGCAATCAGGCCTGGGGTTGCAACCCTGCAATCAGGGTTCTGGTGAGATTTTGAGGTGGTTCCATTCTTATTAACTTGTGCTGTTCACCTAATATTTGTTCCATTTTTTAGATATATTTTTAAAAAGTATTTTGAAGTTTTTAATAATAAGATCCTATGACAGTACCTTTAACACCATCAAACTTCAACATTTGCCGATTCCAGAACCTTGGAAAGGCCTCAATAATAATGCCAAATCCGATCTAAACATCTGGCTGATTGTGTGACCAATCATAATTATTTTGTGTATATTGATTTTTAGCTTTATACATGGGACCCACAATTCTATGTATTGTGAAATGGACAGCCATGTAAGATTGACAATAAATATAAAAAAAATAAACTTGTGAACAGTTTTATTCATTATACAGTTGTGGATAGCAGTTCAGAGTAATAGAGTAACAGAGTAATTAATAGGCTTATTGATGAAATCCAACAGAAATATAAGGGGGAAGAATGATTGAAGATGAATATTTATGTAGGAAGTTTCCAACCAAGAAGAGAGCACTGTGTTAGATTTATGGACAAGAATCATACTTGAGAAACAGAATTAAAATTATCTTTTAACATCTAAAACCTTACAAAATCTACTCTAGGCAGCTCAAAGGCAATCTTCTCCCTCTTTTAGAAAAGAAAGAGCCATTAGCTCTAGGAAAGGGTCACCACTCCCTCAGGGATGTGGTATTTTTGCAAAATTTTCTTCTGACAACATGCCTCTACCAGGAACATATTTGAATTTGGGTGTATGCCAGTCATTGTTCACTTTGGAATAAATTAGTTTTGTGGCATTGAGATAATGGTGGGTTCTCTTTTCAAAGAACAACATATCAATGAGAACATAATTCCACGAATGATTAAATGATTAGATGCAAATGTATCAAGTATCTAAAATTAATCAATAAACTATGTAGCAATACAGAATTTGAAAGATAATAAAACACATGTACAAAAACATATAGCAATAAACAGCATGGCTTTCTATTTGCATCTTAAAGGGACCTTCTTTTCCCAAGCAGAAAATTCCAGGACCTGTAATCCAGCAGAGCAGCACAGATGAAAACGGTTCATTAATTAGAAAAATGTAAAAGCATCTCTGCTGGATCAGGCTAAAGCCTATGTCATTGGTTGGCAATACACAGCCAATGGGCCATTAATGGCTCTAGACCACCCACCCCTGAGATTTGTCTTGAAATGCAATAGCAAAATGTAAAAAAAAAAAAATCAGAGTTGTGAAGTTTAAAATACTTTTCAAAAGGGTGTTCAACACATTTTTTTTTTTTAAAGGGCCCAAACGATCCACATCCAACTAACAAAAATATTGGGCTGAAAATGAATGTCACTGCCAGACACCCTGCAATTTCTGGAGTAGTTCCTGTCCTCCTCAAAAAAAAAAAAATTGGAAAAAAAATGCTCAGTGTTTTGCTACAGAAAACCTACTTGCCCATTCTTCTTGTAGTCTTAGTGGCCAATTGGATTTCCACAAAAGCCCCAAAATGCAACAATCATCTCCAGCTGTCTTAAGGCCCGGTCCCACTGCACTTATGGATGCAAAGAGGATGTAAAACATTAAAAAAAGCTTGTCATCTGTTGGAAAACGCTATGCATCCGTTGTGTACTCACTGCATACGTGTTTCATACGCTCTATCCGTCAAGCATCTGTCCACTGAGATTTCATCCACGCAAGAGGTTTTGAGCTGCACAAAACTTTGTGAACGGATGAACTTTCCACCGCGTACAATGTACATCCGCGACATATACGGGCAACAAACGTTCTATGTCCGTTATCATCTGTTAAATGTATCCTCTCTGCATCCTCTGGCCATCCCCTCAACTCACATCCGCTGCAGCTGAAAATGGAAAGAGGGAGGAAACAAAAGGTACACGGAATGTCTACACAGCGTTAGTAGCACAGAAATAGAAAGGATGTAAGCGTATATAAAGTATTCAAAATGGACAAAACATTTGTATCTGGGATGTATCTCGTATATTTAGGATGTCTGGAGTATGTCTAGAGTATGTAGAAGGACACCTACAAACAACCAATATTTTCTATAAAAAGGAGGAGAAAATCATCTGGATCGCTGGGATAGTGGACCATACAGTCCCACTATGGTTGCACTGGAGGTTTATCTATCCCACAACTATCCTTATCTATCCCACAAGCATGCAAAGGCTGAACCATTTTTTCAAAGTTTTCACCAACACTTTATTAAGTAAACTAATGAACCAAGTAAACTAACCAAGTAAACCAAGTACTTATTACTAATTAAGTAAACCAAGTAAATGAACCAAGTAAACTTTATTAACTTTCTTAGGTAAACTTTATGACTTTATTGAATAAGCAAAATGAACCAAGTAAACTGTATTAAGTGTCTTAAGCAAAGATAACCTTTATTAACCTTCTTAGGTAAACTTTATGACTTTATTAAATAAGCAAAATGAACCAAGTAAAGTGTCTTAAGCAAAGATAAACTTAACAAGTAAACAACTCAGTCTCTGACACTATTCTCAGTCACTCTGAGTCATGTCCATGGTCTCATCTGTTAAGCGAGCAGGGACTGTGGAGGTGGCTGTGGCTTGAGTGCTGGTCTGAGGCACCATTGGGGTGCTTGGCCCCAAGGGTACAACAGGGAATGCTATCCAAGAGCTGACTCAGTCCTGTGAGGTTGAGAGGCCCTTCATCAAGGACTTGAGATGTCAGGCCCAATACTGATGACAGATTGTCCATTGATGGGCTTGGCTGTGGGGTGGAGAAGGAGGAGTGTAGTGGGGCTGTCTGGTCTGCAGCTGGGCGAGGTGAGGCGTCTGTGGCATGCAATGAACCTGGGCCTGGACTGGGAAGTTCTGCTTGTGCTGTGGGAAGTCCTGGTAGTCATAGCCTTGGTAGGTGAGGGGCTGTTGAAAGCCGTGGAAGGGCTGTGACATCGCCTGAGGTAGAGGAGCAGACCTGGACTGGGTAAGAGCAGCTTCAGCTGGGCCTTGAGGGTTATGCAGAAGTTCTGTGATCTTCTGCTTCATCACCTAGTACTGGGCCTCGGGCAGGTCCCTCAGGGTCTGGCTCACATAGGTGATGAAGGGCTTCCGGTCTGAGGATGGTATGTCACTGTGGACCAGCTGAGAGAGAAGTTCAATGCTGGTCTTCATTGTGTTCCTGATCTCCAACAGCACACTGTGGTCCTGGCCCTCCAGTCTGCCTCTCTGCCTGCATCCTCTGGAGCTGGGGGTGGGAGTGGGTTGGCCTATGGTGGCTGCTGCTTCTTCCTCCATTTGTGACAGCAGGGCATCATCCTCCACGGGATCATCCAAGTCTGCCGGCATGGGGAGTGCAACTGTCGGGGGGGGGGGTCTCTGCCATGGGGACCTCTGAAGACACATGCCTGGACAGGGTAGCTAGCTCCTGGCTGGAAGAGGACTGGCTGTCTGTGGGCTGTCTGAGGGAGAGGGTTGACAGAGGGGCTGCTCCTTGGTGGAGGATCTCACCCTCCAGGAAACTGCACTTGGCCATGATGTACATCTCCCGGTCAGTGAGCTTGACAGCAGCCTGCCTGGATTTCTTGAGCTGTAGCTTGCCATACCAGGTGTGCATGTGCTTCCACAATCCTAGGAGTACTTCTGCAGTGTACCCCAGGCTCTCTGCCTTGTCTCTCCAAGCTGCCTGCTTCTTCTTGGTGTCCCGATACAGTCTGTGGCCCTTTCTCCAGAGGTACTCGTTCTCCCTCAGCCCTTCCTGCACCTCATCCTCATGCTCCTCGGAAATGGTGTACTGTTTCCTCTCTCCCTTCTGCTTCCCTTGCCTCTTCCTCCCTCTGGCAGGGGCTTCAGCAGGACCTTCAGGGGCTTGAGCAGCAGGGCCTTCAGGGGCTTGAGCAGCAGGGCCTTCAGGGGCTTGAGCAGCAGGGCTTTGAGGGCCTTGGGGCTGGTCCACCACAGCAGCAGCAGCAGCAGCAGCTTCAGAGTCAGTGCCAGGGGGTGGGATGCTGGTTCTAGACTTCTTCACCTTGCCAGGGCTTGAATGAGTAGGCACAGGCTTCCTCTTCTTGCCTGACTGATGAACCATGGTGTTCCTGCAAGATGTATGTGGCAGCACATCTTTCCCCTGTATGCTGACTGTGTGCGTGCTGCATCCTTTTATATCCATGGAGCTGACACAATTCATACTCCCCACATGCACAGTGAACATTTTGCATCCGATATACATTCGTGCGACATCACCTTTGTTTCCTATAGGCGTCCCTGATGCATCTGCTTCATCCGCAATGCATCCGCCCCTTCTGCAATGCATCCACTTCAAAATTCTCCCCCGGAACCCCTTCGGAGGTTTCATCTACTTCCATCCACTTTCATCCGCTAGGCTTCTTATGAACATCTGTTTAACATCCCTGCTACATACTACCCACGTCCGTTCTTTTCCGTTCTGTTTATGCACATTTTTGCCACTTTTTGGAGCGGATGACAACAGATGGAGCCACCCCCAAAATTTTGCTCATCCGCTGTGTCCTTTATGCATACGTTTTGCATCCCTTGGCCAGTGGGACCGGGCCTTAGATCCTAAACGAACAAGCTGTCATGATTATGTGACAGTGTTTCTCCTTTCTATTGACATGTAGCACCATTAATGCCTAAGTGATTATCATGCAGTATACATGTGCTTCACCCAACATCTATTATTCATGATGTATCAATTTACTTCTGTTTATGTTAATAGTACAGACTAGGATTCAAAAAAGCTGCTTAGCATTTTGAGAATGTCCCCCAAATGATCAGTTCTTCAGAGAGCCAGCTGTACACTCAGTTTTCAATTACAATTAATTTATGCTAAAAATGCCCGATATGTGGTACTTTTTCTGTAATATAGCTTACATGGTCTATTGATATTGGAATAGAGGGTATATTCCAACCAATAGAGTGAGCATTCCACCCATTTTCAAGCAAGTCTGGAATAATATTTTGCAAATTTGAATCCTGTAAGAAATGTATACTTTGCCCGGATGACTATATGCTCTATTTTTTACTGAGAGCTGAAGAAAACAAATGCTGGTAAAACAAAGGTTTTCATGAGATCAAATACACAGCTGTTATATATTTTGATGCATACCTGATGAAAGAATATGCAAAACAAATAGATTTATTCCCAAGCATAAATTAGGCTTTTTGCAGTATTATAACAATATAATGAAGGAAAGAAGGAAATACTTAGAATTTGCCAATATTAGTTTTATGCTGTTATGTATGTATGTATGTAGGGGTGGTTGTTTGAAATCAGGGATACTTATTGAGACAATTGCTTTGCAAACAAAAGAGAGAGAGGAAATTTTCAAATCTGAAGCAAGAGCTCCCTCTGTCCTTATTCTGTTGCCTTTTCAAATAATTCTAGGAAAACATGAAGACATAGGTTAATATTCTTTAAAATGTTAATTAAATGTCTTGCACCCAACTAAATGTTATAAAGACAAGCATGATAAAGATATTACACAGAACAGCTCCATTGAACTTGGTGGGAAGTAGATATAGGCAGAAAGAGACACTTCAGAATAGTTTTGAATGACAGCTGCTGGTATCCCTTATTACTTGAAGTTGATGAGTATTCAAAAAGTTCTGGTAAAGTTACATTTCAAAGGGTCATATCACCATTTTGCATTATACAGTATATAAAAAAAATATCAAGTAGTTGGAGGACATGCAACAAATAATACATTTGGATTTAAACGTAGCAAGAACCACTAGCATCAAGTTGAGAAGATTTTGGAAAAAGATTTTAGAACTAAGATCTTATAGGACTTTTAGAGTCCAACACACAAGCATCTTGAAACATAATCCAGTGAAGTGAGTTGGGCTGAGACAGAATAATAGAACTAAAGTTATCCAACTGACATTTACTCAGTTTCCCGGTTTCTAGGCCACTGCACCAAACTGAGTCACATTTGTTGCTATTCAATGTTATCTTCTATATCACCGTTGTCAAATTCGTGGTGTCACATTGTGACATACTGCAACTTTTTTCCCTTTTGCTAAATGGGGTGAGTGTGACCAGTAAGTGATGCATCTGGCCTGAGAGCTGTGAGTTTGACACCCCTGTTCTATATAATTCTACCTAACATGTCAAACACCAGCTTGAAGAATTGTTTATTAATTTTTTGTCTGGTAATGTTGCTGTAAATCTTGATCTCTAGTTTTTCCTCTGACAAAGTGCACAAGAATATCCTTTGGTGTATTTCTTAACTTGCAAATTGCATATTCTATTAACTTTGTCAATTTCTACTTCTCTATCACCTTCACCCGATTTCAAAAAGTCCTCTTCTCAAATTGTACAAAGAATATTGAGTGCTATTGCACACCTCTGAGACCTTCACAAACTAAATATTAACCACCATCATATTTAAGTCCAAAACATTGGGCCAGTTGCTATATGCATCACAGTTGGTCTATTCATTAATAGTTCCACAGAGGTCTTTTCTTTTTTTGTGCATTGAAGTCCATGTTGACTCCTGGTTACTTTCTGGGCTACTTCCTGCAGTTTTTTCAGGAAGGTTTTTCAGGAAGTGACTTCTCATTGCACCCTTCCCAGGGCTGCAAGAGAGTGACTGGTCCAAATTAACCTTGTGCCTAAGACAGGACTTGAACCTGTCGTCTCCCACTTCAGAGCCCAATTCCTTCATACACCAAATGTGCTCTCCACAGTGGTCATTCAAACTAAATTGCTGAAATCAATGCTTGTTGTAGCCAAAAGCATTTCTAATTCAATCCTAACACTTGAAAGTAGGGGTGTTTGAAATGAAACATAAGACTTGATTTGAACTACTTTTGACTTATTAGTTGAAACTTTTTTCCAGTAGGCCAAGCACCACTGACCTTAATAGATGACTGTGTTTCTTCATGGGCCTTGCAGTAGAAAATAAATTCATAACCACCATCTAAAAAAAACCCTATTCTCTACTGGATACAATCAAACTAACACAAAAATATACCAAATATTGAAAGATATAGTATTACAAACTGTTTCTTGGGTGATTACCAATATACTACAAGGCTATAAGAATTTTTTGCCAAACAAAAGAATGTAAACTAAGCACATGACATAAATGAAGCTGATGCCTGTCAATAAGTTTTTTGCTTGGAGAAAGGGTGCATGCTAAAGAATTGTGAAAAGTCAATCCAAGGTTGTAGAGTGGGTCAAGATCAGTTCAAAGGAAGAGTCTACATCTGAAGGTGCTGCATGACCTGCATGTCAAATGTATTCAGCAAAAAAACTAGACACAGTGCAGATTCTTATATAAACTGCAACCACCTGTCAGTAACCAGAAGGTTTATTCCTTTGCTTGGCAAGAGAGATAGATCTTTCCTCTTCTGTTTTCTTTTCTACTTATATGGGTTGGAGGTCTTACATCATGTTCTTCTGACTCTTCCAGCTGCTCAGGTGTTGCCTGTGTTTAATCATTGTCACATGATTTCTCCTGAGGCTTGCATTCCACAGGTTAATTGGATCTTCTTTTTCAGCATCAGATTCAGACTCAGAATCAAAGTTCTGAGCCTTGTCCATAACAATCACCATAAGCACCTGGAAACCTATGAAGTTAGCACATTAAATCTTCCCAGACTAAAGAAAATAACTTGTAAGACCAAGACAAAATATTTCACCTTCTCCCCTTCTTAATGGGAGATTATAATAAAACATATAAATGAAAGTCTATCTATGTGATTTTGGAGAAATACAAATAGTCAAACATGTCCTCCTTTATTGTATTTGTTATAGAGATTTTTAAAAATACATATAGCATTAATCCTCCAATAATTCCCAGGTAAAACTAATAAGATTTATATTAAACTATTATTAAAAGACACAAACAACATCTAAGAAGATTCTATTTGTCGGGTGGTGGTAGAGACATTATCAGCTGACTGCATCAACTAATTTTAATTTTTGCTCTGCTATTTATATTTTAAACTTATTATATATAAATAATAATTTATATATAATAATGTATATTATTAAATAATAATATAAAGCTATTTATATTTTTCTGATCTATGATCATAGTAAACATATGTATTTGTTTGGTTACTTCAAGAAGAAATATACCTTATGGAGTAATTATCCCATTAGTTGTATTAGATATATTAGGTATATTCTAAAGAACAAACTTTCAAAAGAAAACTCCTTATAAATGGAATAACATAAAGACTGTTCAACAATAAAAAAAGATTATGACATGCTACTGAAAAAATAATAATAATAATCTAGAAAACTGGAACAATTTACAGCTGTCACTAATAGGCAGAATATCAGCAATTAAAATGAACATACTACCTAAACTCTTATTTTTGTTCCAAAATATACCAATTAAATTGGAAACAATTTTTTCAAAGATTTGAACAAAATGATGTTAAATTTTGTGTGGCAGGCTAAGAGACCAAGGATTAAATTGAAACATCTTCAAGATGCAAAGGAAAGAGGAGGAGTAGGCTTCCCGGAATGAGAACTGTATTACCAGGCAGCTTGCCTTGACAAGGATCAAAGGCTGGATTAATTTAGATAACAAAAGACTCTTATTATTAGAAGGGCATTACTTACAGGAGGCTGGCATGCATATTTGTGGCCTAGTAGAAATATGGCCCATCAATATTTTCTGAGGCACAAAATACAGCAAGCTTTAATTTTGATTTGGAATAAAATAAGACTGCAAAACTACATAGAAATACCAGGCTGGATATTACCATTAGAAGCAATTACATATCCAAATTTATATAACCAGGAAAAACCCATCACATATAAAGACATTATAACTGAGGAAGGTCAATTAAAACAAAGTCAGAAGCTAAAACAACAAGGAATAGTATTAGAATGGTGGGCCTATCTTCAAATACATTTTAGATACGAAAGAGATAAAAAAGAATGGGGAATTGTCAAGATACAATAGTAGATAAAATATTAACAGGACCAGAAATAAAACAAAGAAACTTTATAAATGCTGACTTGACCATTAAATATATGAAGAACAAGTAAAGAATCCATGTTAACCTGGGCTAGAGACCTTGGGCATAGTATCAACCTAGACCAATGGCAACAAATTTGGAACCAAAATAAAAAGATAACGTTTTATAAGGAAAATCTGTATGAGATATTTTATAGGTGGCAGCTGCCACCAGCCAGATTAGCAAAAATGTATGGTACTCAATCATCCATATGCTGGAAATGCTCGAAAGAACAAAATACTTTTTACCATGTAGTGGGTCTACAAACAAATGCAGGTTTTTTGGAATAAAATTTTGGGATGATTAGAAGAAATGTTGGGACTAAAAATCAGCTACACACCAGAGACAATTTTATATGGAATAAGTAAAGAGAACTTTAGTAAAGCAAACATCTACTTAACAATACATGTAATTACTGCAGCAAGAATACTCTTTGCTCAAACTTAGAAAACAAAAGAAATTCCAAATGATAACATAATAATAGATAAGATTTTTCAGTTCACTAAAGTAGATAGTTTAACACCAGAATTGAAAGGTCAGAATAAACAAGAATATTATAAAATATGGAACAAATTCTACAGATGGAAGGACATGAAAGGACATTCATAAAATATTAATTAGAATTTAAAGCAAAACAGAAATGAGATACAGGTGGGATTCTATAAACAGGTGGGATTCTACTGGTTCTGTCTTACTTCTTTAGTACCAGTTGCTCTGAAAAGAAGCAAACCGAGAGCATACAAAGAACCGGTTCTATGTCTGCTGCTGTTTTTGCCTGCCCGTCTGCCCAAGCTCTTACCTGACCTTTATTTCCTGCTTTTTCAACTGCAGCTACTTTGTGTGACACATCTTCGGTTGAAAAAAAGGGGGCTTTTCCAACCACTGCGCACTTGCATGCAGCGCTGCTCAGCTTTCTAGCAGCTCAGCAGGTTGTAAATTGCACTCCTGCGACTCAGATGACTCGCGTATGCGCGCGCAATGCAGAGCAACAGAACTGGTAGTTATAACAGTCGGATCCCACCCGGTCTATAAAGGTATAAAGTTTAAATGTATAGATGTACGTATGTATGAATGCATGCATGTATGTATGTATATAAATATATATGTCTCACAGACGAACACAATTCGTCTTACAGAAGCCTGATGATGGCAGATGAGATTCTGCTGAAACGTTGCTAGAACTTTAAAAGCAGAACTACAATGACGTGGAAAAATACCCGAACAAAGCTGAATACCATACATATAAATACCTGCAAAAACTTAAGAAAACAAATACATATATATTTTTAAGTTTTTGCGGATACTTACATGTATGCTGTTCAGCTTTGATTGGGTATTTCCCAGGTCATTATAGTTGACATCAAAACCACATCATCTGCTTGAATAGAAGAGATGGTTCTACCAGACTGTCAATTATTTGGAAGCCTGCACTCACAAACAAAAAAATATCCACACCACAAGCCAGGCAAACACTTGGGCACAAACAGATCCCCTATACCTCCAGCTCAAACACACCCCAACCAGGCACCCAGATGAAACCTAGCTTCCTAATAAATGATAGCTGTCCATTTACTCGGAGCCAAGCTGCACTAAAAGCCTCCAATACAGGAACACAATTTTGCCAGCCAATCAAGACACAAAAAAAGCCACAAAACAGACAGAAGATATTAGAAACATCAATCAAGCAAAACACATCAAACTAAGACCAATAAACACAGACCAAGACTCCCAACCAATCAGGATGAAGAAAAAACCATTCTGGCGCAGCAGTAGGCTAGCCTCAAATTTAAAACTGAAATGGCTGTGAACTTTCGTCTGACTCACAGGCGAACACAATACAGAAGCCTGATGATGGCAGATGAGATTCTGCCAAAACGTTGCTACAATTTTAAAAGCACAACTATAATGATGTGGGAAAATGCCTGAACAAAGCTGAACAGCACACATATAAGTACCCGCGAAAACTTTATATATATATACATATATATGTTTTCTGAGGTTTTCATGGGTATTTGTATGTGGATCTTTGGTTATTCGGGTTTTCTCCCACATAAAATTGGAAGTATCTAGGCAACGTTTCGATGAAGTCTCATTCATCATCTTCAGGCTTGTTTCTTCAGCTCTGTGCTTCTCAGAGTAATGTGAGCTTGCAGCTGCTTCTTCCTTTTAACTGCTAGCGGGGATGTGACTTGATTGGGTGGGGGCTTGACTGTGTTCTGATTGGGTGGGGGTGTGTTCTCATTGGTTGGGGGTTTGGCTGTGTTCTAATTGGCTGGGGGTGTGTTCTGTTTAGGTGGGGGCTTGGTTGTGCTCAAGTTAGTCTTAGTCCTAAGAAACCCTAAAGACAAAATCGAGTTAGAAAACCAAGGAGTATACGAAATCCCTTGCACTGCCACATACATAGGACAAACTAACAGAAGAATTAGTGCACGCATTGAAGAACACAAGAACTCAATCAAAAAACAAGAACTGACCTCTTCCTTGGTCCAACACCTCAAAGCCAGAGGACATGAAATTGACTTTAAAAATACCAGAACTATCGTCAAAACTGAACACTTCAACAACAGAATAATCAGAGAAGCCATAGAGATAGAAAAACGCCAACACAGCATGAATAAATGAGATGATACCTCCCGCCTACCAACCATTTGGAAACCTGCCCTCATTAATAAACAAGTAACTAACATGAAGAATGACACCAGACCCACACCCATAAGTGCCAGACATGATGCTACCACCACATTTACTCATAGAAAAAAGACTCACACCCACACAGAAGTTGAGACACGACCACGAACCAGAAGCCATACCGCAGCTGTACCACTAACCGCTTCAAACCCCTCTGACCCATACAAGAAGCGAACTGACACCCACCATGAAGATGTGGCACGACCATGAACACGAAGCCAAACAACAGGATCACAGCTCACCAGCTCAAATCCCCCAGCTACTAAGACTAACCTGAGCACAACCAAGCCCCCACCTAAACAGAACACACCCCCAGCCAATCAGAACACAGCCAACCCACCTACCAATCAGAACACAGCCAAACCCCCAACCAATGGGAACACACCCCCACCCAATCAGAACACAGCCAAGCCCCCACCCAAGTCTGTTTTTGCCCAGGTGTTTGCCTGGCTTGTGGTGTGGGGATCTTTCAAGTTCACCATGGAAACAGAAATAAACAAACAACTACCATTCCTAGATGTACTAATCTACAAAAGAACAGATGGCACACTGGGACACACCATATACCAAAAGAAAACACACACCAACCGCTACCTCAACGCCCAATCCCACCACCACCCAACACAGATAAATTCCGTGGCTAAAACACTAATTACCAGAACCAAACGCCTGGCAGATAAGACACATATAAAGACTGAACTATGCACCCTGACTGAAGTATTGACAGCCAATGGCTTCCAAAAAAACAAAATCACCAACCTGATCCACAAAAACACACCAAGACATAACAGAGACCTAGAAGACCAACAGACCTATGGAACAGCTGTCTTGCCTTACATAAGAGGTAGTACAGATAAAATCAGTAAGATACTACACAGGCATCACATCAAGACTGCCTTCAAAACAGACAAAAAAATAGCAGCCATCCTGAGAAACCCCAAAGACAAAATTGACCTGGAAAACCAAGGCATATACGAAATTCCCTGTACATCATGCCTGGCCACATACATTGGACAGACCAATAGAAGAGTAAGTACCCGCCTAGATGAACACAAAAATACAGCAAAAAAGCTGGAACACACCTCCTCACTAGTCCAACACATGAAAACCACAGGTCACAACATCAACTTCAATGGCACTAAAACCCTAGCCACTATAGAAAACCCCAACCACAGAATCATTAGAGAAGCCATAGAGATTGAAAAAAGACCTGACAGCATGAATAGAAGAGGTGATTCCACCAGACTGTCAATCATTTGGAAGCCTGCACTCTCAAATAGAAAGATCCCCACACCACAAGCCAGGCAAACACCTGGGCAAAAACAGACTCCCTCTGATAGCTCCAACTCAAACACCCCCCCCCCACCAGGCACCCAGGTGAAACCCAGCTTGCTAATGAATAGCAGCTTGCTAATGAAGAGCAGCCGTCCTTTCACATGGAGCCAAGCTTCACTGAAAGCCTCCAACACAAGAACAGAGCGTTGCCAGCCAATCAAAGCCACAAAACAGACAGAAGAAACCAGAAACACCAATCAATCAAACTCCAAGTCCAATGAACACAGATCCAGGCTCCCAGCCAATCAGAATGGACCAGCCTCAAATTTGAAACCAGGAACTAACTCTATACAGAAGCCTGAGGATGGCAGATGAGATTCTGCTGAAACGTTGCTACAACTTTAACAGAACTACAATGACGTGCTGTTTAGCTTCCTTCGGGTATTATCCCACGTCATTGTAGTGCTGTTAAAGTTGTAGCAACGTTTCAGCAGAATCCCATCTGCCATCATCAGGCTTCTGTGTGGATGTGGGTCTCACAGCTCCTGGTTTCAAATTCGAGGCTGGTCCATTCTGATTGGCTAGGAGCCTGGGTCTGTGTTCACTGAACTTGGAGTTTGATTGATTGGTGTTTCTGGTTTCTTCTGTCTGTTTTGTGGCTTTGATTGTCTGGCAACACTCTGTTCTTGTGTTGGAGGCTTTCAGTGCAGCTTGGCTTCGTGTGAAAGGACGGCTGCTATTCATTAGCAAGCTAGGTTTCACCTGGGTGCCTGGTGGGGGGGGTGTTGGAGGCATCAGAGGGAGTCTGTCTGTGCTCAGACATAACAGAGACCTAGAAGACCAACAGACCTCTTATGCCCAACATAAGAGGTACTACAGATAAAATCAGTAAGATACTACACAGGCATCACATCAAGACTGCCTTCAAAACAGACAAAAAAATAGCAGCCATCCTGAGAAACCCCAAAGACAAAATTGACCTGGAAAATCAAGGCATATACGAAATTCCCTGTACATCATGCCCGGCCACATACATTGGACAGACCAATAGAAGAATAAGTACCTGCCTAGATGAACACAAAAATGCAGTAAAAAAGCTGGAACACACCTCCTCACTAGTCCAACACATGAAAACCACAGGTCACAACATCAACTTCAGTGGCACTAAAACCCTAGCCACTATAGAAAACCCCAACCACAGAATCATCAGAGAAGCCATAGAGATTGAAAAAAGACCTGAAAGCATGAATAGAAGAGATGATTCCAGCAGACTGTCAATCATTTGGAAACCTGCACTCTCAAATAGAAAGCTCTCCACACCACAAAACAGACAAACACCTGAGCACAGACAGACTCCCTCTGATGCCTCCAACTCAAACACCCCCCCCACCAGGCACCCAGGTGAAACCTAGCTTGCTAATGAATAGCAGCCATCCTTTCACACGAAGCCAAGCTGCACTGAAAGCCTCCAACACAAGAACAGAGTGTTGCCAGCCAATCAAAGCCACAAAACAGACAGAAGAAACCGGAAACACCAATCAATCAAACTCCAAGTCCAGTGAACACAGACCCAGGCTCCTAGCCAATCAGAATGGACCAGCCTGGGACAGCAATAGACTCAGAAGGTCATCACACAGCCCATGACCTAGGTCGTTATGACCCAGGAGATAACAGCACATGACCCAGGATGTCAAAACAATAGAACAATAAACAATGTTTCAAAAATCAATTATAAAGACTATTTGCAAGAGCTGGTGCCATGAAATGATTTAAAATGAAGCTTTTTAGACTTAAAGAGTGGGTATGGCTTATTTAGGGCATTGAATTTATCTCCTGTTCAGTACATGAATCAAAACAAAACAATTCCCTATAGATGTCAGCCCAATCTCTCCAGAGAACAGAAACTGATTTTACTGTCAACCTGTTCTAACATGGAGAATCTGCCTTTCTATAATTTAAGACAGTATTCGTTGGTGTCCCAATTGTCTGAATGACTGGGCCACGTAAAAAGAACTTTATTATATCTTCTAACTTCGTAAATTCACACTACAATTTTCTGAAAATAAACTCTGACTTTAGACATAATCTTAATACAATTTCACAATTTTATTACATCACAAATACCAATAATTTCTGCAAACAAAAAGATGGCCAGTAGGCGAACATTGGAATTAGAAAGAGTCGGTCTCATAAATTTTGGTGGAGTTGAGCTTATTACCATATGGGGGTCTAGAAATAGTAGTAGCGTTTATATTCATTATATGATCAAGGAAGAGATTCTCAGTCATCTAGGTCATTTTGTCCCAAAGGTGCTTTTCCAAAAAGCAATTGGATTTTCTTGTTTTTTTTTCTTTGAAAACTTTGAAAACTTTCACTGTGATGAATCAGTAAGACATGTACAGATGTGTACATTGGGAAAACAAAACAACTATTGTACCATTCATAAATGCATGGTACAACACAGGAGACTTATCACAGCAAACTCATCAGGACAGGATTCAACAATCCATCTTGCATCTGAAAGACAAAGACCACTCTTATGAAGACAAAAAAGCTCACATTCTGTACAGAGAAGACCACTGTCTGAGAGAGGGGTCAAATAAGCCATGTATGTTAAAATTGGGAGGGATATGACACCACCTATCTCCTTACAACACATCATTTCAGCAGTCCCAAGAAGATTCCATACCCATTTGCACTCTGATTTAGGTGACTCCAAGGCTACAGCTAAACCTCCAAGTGGTCTCAACAATTCTCAGAGAACTGGTGACCGACCTTTAGAGTGATAACGACAAGATGACTGCTAAGGAATATAAACCCGTTCATTCCCCATCAGACAGTTAGAGCTGAAGAAGCTTTTTGGATGACTAGCAAAATATTTTCAAAGAAAAGAAACCAAGAAAGTTCATTTGTCTTTTGAAAAAGCACCTTTGGGACAGGTAAGTTGGACACTGTGCCAACATTTTCTTGTATAGAGGTCTGTAGTGGGCAATAGCTGTAAGCAAATGAGGAAAGCTAAATAGATTTCCATAATTGACTAACTCATATTTTCTTTCATCTATCAAATTAATTTCCATTTAATTTCTACATGAAGCTGATTTTATATAGAATATGTCAAATCTGCTTTTTCACTGTTTTCATAATCGTTTGTGTCTATTCGCATATTTTCTGACTATAAACCAGTTTGCCACATTAAAGATTCCCTGATAATGTTATTGTAAATACTTATCTGCAATTTCTGTCATTAAATCAATATTACTATATATTGAACCATTTATTATTTTGTGGATCAAATTATTATATTGAAGGATTAAATAACTATGAATTCAAAGGATGCTACAGTTGTCTTATATAATTTTATTTAGTATGTATGTCTAAAAACACAGGGAGTAGATGCTCATTGCCAGTTATCACACCAAATCATTGTTTAGAAATAATGCTAATTATTCCAAAATCCTAGCTTCATCCAGTTTTCGTTTTAATACATTGTAGCATATGAAAACATGATTAGAAAAACAAAAATTAAGCCTGCAGCTTATATTAAATCACATGCCAATTAAATTAATAAGCCAGATAATCTACTTCACGCATTTCTTTCTTCAGAAAATGTGTAAATCACCAATTGTCTCAGGCTAAGTTCCCAATCCCTTTTAAAAACAGTTTTGTGTTCATTAAATTACTGCTGTTACTGAATTGGTTCTAGTGGAAGAGTTTATAAATCCTATAAACAAATATATGAACAAAAAAAACCTCAATGAATACTGCTTATCTGTGGTTATATTGTAATTATAAATGAATGTGGCTGATATAGAACATAAGTTAAATTTATTTGCATAAATTAAATATAAAGTTAAAATATCAATCAGTTAAAATGGCAAATGCCCACAACTGTTCAGATAAAAATACTTTGTATGTGGGTTTAAGATACAAATAATTATAATTGTTGGTCAAAGAAGGATGTTAGTAGGAAAAATAAGCATGTTTCAAAATATACCTATGTGTGCAGTATTTTTCAGTAATGACAAATATCTCATTCATGTCATATTTAATGCATATTTTTCTGTTCTGTGTCTAATGGTGAATAACAAAATGTTATTGACATATTTATTGCTTTTACATTGACTGGTTAGTGACTGCAAGAAACAAAGAAAGCAGAATATTCTATGTTTTGTCCTTACATTTATTTATAATGGTTTGGAATTTATACTTCTAGTATTTTGGAATCCTTTTTTTTAGTCACTTGGATTTGGTTGCCTTTCAAAAAATTGCATATAATTATTAAATAAAAAACATTTCAACATATTGTATTTATTCAGTTAAAATAATTAACACAAGAACTTAAGACAGGAAAAGTATTGCACACATCAGCTCTTATTGATTTCAGTGAGGCTTAAGCAACTTAGATCATAGCCTTTGTATCCTACTGTGATTTAGTTTTCTGCTGGGTTTTATTGCAATTCATAGAATTCCGATATTTTGGGGGACTGCCAAATTTTTTAAAGAGTGAGCTGATATAAAATTTATTGAGCAATTGCACTGATTAACAAGGCAGTTGTGTTTCTTGATTGTTCCTTTCCTATTTAAATGGGTTTATTAACCTAATCTATTTTGCTCATAACAGCCTTACAAATATATGCACTGAACCGTTTCAGCAAATATCCAAGTATGTGATTTTAAATGAAGAACAGTTTTATCATTTAGGAATACAATGCCACTGATGAAAAATTCCTGGCTGCCCTGAAGGAATACCACAGAATCATAATGTTGGAAAGACCAGTTGGGCTAATTCCCCACTCAGTGAACAAATCTAGATTATAGCATCTCAGACAGATGGCTCTGTAGCCTTCACTTGAATTCATCAAATGAAAGGATCCCATTATCTCTCTGAATAATACCTGTCCATGTGTCAGCTGCTCTTTCAGGTCTCATATAATATATACTCAAGTAACACTATTTATAAAAGACTAGTACTGAGCAATTTTTTCAAACTCTGGATGACATATACAATCCCATAGAAATTTTGAGAATATAGGAATCCCCCATGTGCAGTCTCACTAAACTAATAGGGTTTTGTAGGATTCACCTACATAGAAGTTTAAACTGAACACAAATCTTCTACTTGGACAGTGAATGTGTATTGCTATTAATGGTATAAAATTGTTCACTTGAAAAATTAATATAAGTGAAAAAATTAAAATGGATAAATGAATTTGAAAAGTCTTAGACTTGCAATTCAGATATGGATCAAGATGTGATTATGGTTTCAGAAATTTTTAACCACTGAAGACAGCATAAATATCAGAATACTTGTAAATATTAATAGTAGGTTATAAAGCTTATTTTAATTAGGTCCAAGGTAATAATGATCACTTATAAAGCAACCAATATAAATTTTCCACTCAAGACATTTCATAAGGAAATTTTCTCTTTATAAAACATGGATCTGACAGAATCAGTTCAAATGTGCATCCATAAATTCATACATAAAAAATTAATTGCACCAAATCTTTTATCTCTCAGTCATGTTATTCCTTCAGTTCTATAGATCATCTCCAAAAGTAATGCCATTTTCCCTTTAAAATTATATCTGTCTGCCATGTCTTGAGCAGAATACTCATTTGTAAACAAAATGGTGATTCATTATTGAAGCTGAAGGGCATCGTTTTACCTAGATGTAAATTTATCATTTTTAATGCCTCACAGCTTGATGCCTGAAAATCTCATCAAGTACTCGGAAAGCTTCCTTGACACAGATTAATGACCCAAACAATTAACTTAATAAAGGAAATGAACCAGCAAGTGCAGGTTGGAATTGGGTATTGGAAACTGTGGGCCAAAAGTGATCCTTAATGCAAATAAAATTTTAAGAGTTATATCTAGGATCTATCATTTCATTTGCTTTGTAGAAAATGATGCCTTAGACTACTCTGTCTATGTTAAGAGGATATTTTCCTTAGTATATTCATATTTTGTTTACAAGAGGCACCTCTACTCTCTAAAGCCCCTGTCACACTGCACCAACGGATGCAAAGAGGATGTAAAATGGACAAAAAAGCTTGCCATCTGTTGGTTAACGCGATGTACTCACTGCCTCCGTTTTGCTTCCTCTCTATCCGTCCAGCATCCGTTTATTGACGTTTCATCCACTCAGAAAGTTTTGAGCTGCTCAAAACTTTTGCGTGGAAAATGTATCCAATTCATCCATTCTGCATCCGCTACGCATCCGCTACGCATCCATTCTGCATCCGTTCTGCATCCGATATATCCGCAAGGCATCCGCTGCGCATCTGCGCAACTCGCATCCACTCGGATGCAGGGAGGAAGCAGAATGGACACAGAACAGATGCAGAACGGATGTCTAGCGGATGCAGCACGGAAACAAAGCATGTAAAATGGAAAAAACATCGCAGAGGGGACCTATCTTGGATATTAAGGATGTCTAGAGGATGCCTAGAGGATGCCTAAAGGATGCAAAGGGACACCTATACTGTCTATAAAAAGGGGAAGCAACACATCTGGATCTCACTTTCAGACCAGCAGCCCTGCTGCAGACCTCTGCAGCCTTCATCTGACTCTTCCTCTTCCACAGCATCCAGTCATGTCCACCATGGATCGTAACACAGTCCTTTTGGCAGCCACCATCCTTCTGCAACAGTGCGAAGCCATCTACAGGCTCTGTGAACTCTACTACGGGAAGAAAAAGAAGCGTCTGGGTACAAAGATGGTTCGCCAGAAGAGCAGAGGACGGACTGTACAACAAGCTGATGGTGGAGCTCAGGAACGAAGACACTCGGGCATTCCAGAAATTCATGAGGATGCCTCCAGCCATGTTTGATGAAGTTGTGCAGCACCTGACACCCAGGTTGACCAAGGCAAACACCAACTTCCGGCCCAGCCTGGAACCTGGGCTCAAGGTGGCACTCACTCTGCACCACCTGGCCTCAGGGACAACCTACAGGAGCATGCAGTACGGCTGGAGGGTGCCACACAACACCATCAGCATTGTGGTCAGAGAAGTGGTGCAGGCCATCATCGAAGAATACAAGGAGGAGCTCCTCCAGTGCCCCTCCACTGAAGAAGGCTGGAAGAAAGTTGCAGAGCAGTGGAATCAGAAGTGGAACTTCCCCCACAACGTTGGAGCCATAGATGGGAAGCACGTGGCCTGCAAAGCTCCAGCCAAGTCGGGGTCCACTTATTTCAATTACAAGGGCTTCTTCAGCATCATCCTCTTTGCCATGGTCGATGTTGACTACAAGTTCATGTACATCAATGCTTCAGGCAACGGCTCATCTTCAGATGCCCAGGTATACAGCGCCAGTCACCTCAAGGAGGATCTGGAACGCAACCTCATCGTGGGCTTCCCAGATCCAGAACCCCTGTCCAACGACACACAAGATGTGCCCTACTTCATCGTGGGGGATGACCCCTTCTCCCTCACAACCTACCTCATGAAGGCCTACACTTCCAGACTCCTCACCCGTGAATAGAGGATCTTCAACTACAGGCTGTCCAGGGCAAGGCGGGTGGTGGAGAATGCCTTTGGCATCCTGGCCAACAGGTTCCAGGTACTTCTCACCACCATGCAGCATCGCCCAGAGACCGTGAGGAGGATCATGGAAGCTTGCTGCATCCTGCACAATCTCATGCGCACCTGCTACCCAGTCTTGCAGAACAGGCTCCTGGACCTCCAACAAGGCAAAGGGGACATGGAGCCTGGGGAATGGAGGCAAGGGCAAAACCTGATAGACACTGAGGATGTGCAAGGCCCCAACAGAACCTCATGTGAAGGGAAGAAGCAGCGCAACCTCCTGAAACACTGGTGCAACTCCCCAGCTGGAGCAGTGGAGTGGCAAGACAGGATGATAGATGATTAATGGATGCTTCCTTCAGCCTGTCTCATCACACGGATGAGATTGGGCCATGTATGTTGGGTGGGCCTACAATGAACAGGGCATTTAATAAAGAGTTGTGTTTATGTTCAAATGTGTGGATCAATGATTACATTGTTATTGATAACAAAGGGCCAAAGGTGTGGCACCTGGGAGGGTGGACCATACAGTCCCACTATGCTTGCACTGGAGGTTTATCTATCCCACAGCTATTACCCATCCCACAGGTATCCCTGCCCATCCCACTGCTATCCTTACCCATCCCACAAGCATGCAAAGGCTTAAACCATTTCTAAAAGTTTCCACCAAGACTTTATTAAAAAAAGAAATGAAGCAAGTGTATGAATCAAAAATAGACTTTATTAACAAGAAGCTATAAAACAAAAATGAGTCTCTGGCACTCCTCTTGGTCACTCAATCTCAGGGGTGAAGGGTCCAGGTGCTGTGGAGGTGGCTGGTGCTGGAGTGCTTGTCATCAGCTCCTCCAAAAGCAGAAGCAGCAGAAGCCCCGGCCCAGAAGAGCGAGCCCGTGCTGCAGAAGCCCTAGCAGAACCAGAGTGAGGGCCAGGGGGCGGGATGGTAGCCCTGTCACTCTTGCAAGGGCTGGCAGCAGATGGCTGAGGCTTGCTGTTCTTCAGCATGGTTGTGGGGTTGCTGGCTGGCAGGGAGGCTGGCAGGAACCAAGGCTGGCAGGAAGGCTGGCAGGGAGGCTGGCACCAAGGCTGGCAGGGAGGCAGGCATCAAGGCTGGCTGGCAGGCATGCAGGCAGGCAGGCACCAAGGCTGGAAGGAAGGCTGGCAGGCATGCAGGCACCAAGGTTGGCAGGCAGGCAGACAGCAAGGCTGGCAGGGAAGCTGGCAGGCAGGCAGACAGCAAGGCTGGCAGCAAGGCTTGCAGGCAGACATGCAGGCAGGACAGGCAAGGCAGTCGATGTATCTGGAAGCAGGTCTTTCCTCTGAATGGCGACCTGCTTCCGAGCTGCTTCCGTTATATCCAGAGGGCTGATGCAATGCAACCTCCCCGCATGCGAATTAACGCTCAGCATCCACTAGGCTTCCGCTGTGCATCCGTTCTGCATCCGCTGTATCCGTTCCGCATCCGCTTTGCTGCGGCCTCCCGGAAGCCTAGCGGATGTGCCATCCACTCCCATCCGCTTCCATCCACTGGGCTTCCGTTCTGCATCCGCTTTCCATCCGCCCTGCGTCCTCCCCGCGTCCGAGTTATCCACTCCGGTTATGCAATTTTTTGCCCCTTCTGATAACAATGGATGGAACATTTTTCTCGTCCGTTGTGTCCGTTTTGCATCTGCTGGGCAGTGTGACAGGGCCTTAAACTCTTGTTCCTAAAATTGCTATAAATGTTGCACAAGCCCACCAGTTCTGCTGCATTTAAAATGGAAACACAATTTGAGATATTATTCAGCTGAGTCAGAAGTAAATTTGCTCTGATAGAAGCCATACAACTCAGAACTGATTATGGGGTACCACAAAGTGCCAGTGTGAAAGGGCCCCAAGAGCCAGTCCTGAAGGAAAATTCTCAATTTTCCATTATCCTTTTTTTTTCTTAAAAACATATCTCCATTGATGGTTACTTGAAAGATCTTTTTAGCTAAAGTGAAAGGCACATTGGCATCAACCATTCCCAAACTGAAAACTGAATGTTTGTTTGTATGCTGCTTTTATTATTTTTAGAAATAACTCAAGGCAGCAAACACATCTTTCTCCTCCTATTTTCCCCACAACCACCCTATGAAATGGGTTGGGCTGAGAGAGACTGACAGGTCCAAAGTTATCCAGCTGGCTTTCATGGCTAAGGCAGGACTTGAACTCACAATATTCTGGTTTCTAGCCTGGTGTCTTAACCACTAGATATTATAGTATCTTCTACCTTCAAGAGACAGAAAATTATTTTAAATTGGTAAAAATGAAGCCCACAGTTTGTCTTCTGTTGGAGAAACTTGATCATGGAATCTTAATAACGGGAATGAGGCACAATTTTTCAAGTTTCGAGTATAACATTTTAATTGGGTTATAAAATAAGATATAAAATATAAAAGTAAATAGGAAAACAGTGGGGAGAAAGAGGGGGAAGAGAAGTGAGGGAGGATAAGAGAAAAAGAAACATTGATTTCAGACTCCCTGTTGCAATAAAGGCATTAACATCAAATCACAATTTTGTTTTTTCATAATAATATGAACAAGCCATATCTTTAAAGATCGATCAATCTTATCGGTAAAACCCAAAATCAGTTTCATTCTTTTCCACTTTAAGCACAAAGTTCAGAATGTGGAAATAATTTATATTCTTTTCTTTATTCAAAATAGTCAATTTTGCCATTTCAGCCAACTCCACCAACTTTGCAACCATTCATCCATGTTTATGCATACAATAGTCTTGCTGCTGTCAACATATATAATAAAAAAGTTTCAATTTTTTTTCTCCAGGTCTTTTTCCATTAGACGCAAAAGGAAAAATTATGTTTTCATCTTTATCTCCATTTTCAAAATTTTCTGTATTTAAACATGAATCATATTCCATTTATTTTTGCTTTATCACATGCCCACCATAGATGATAAAAAGTCCCTTCTTTATTTTTACACTTCCAAGATTCATTTAACATACCTTTATACATTACACTTGGCAAAGCATCACAGTCAGTGTTGGATGTATATTTTGTGTATTGTACTCTCAAATTGCAAATGGAGACGGGGGTACTCTATTTTTCTTATCCTCATCTTTAAGTGCTCTGGTTTTATTGTATTGCGAACAGTTGCTGGGGTGCAACCACAGTTTCATTGTACTTGTAATGACAATATGATAATGACAATATAACTTTATAAGAATAAAGTTCTTATCTTATCTTAGGTAACTTACCTAATGTTAAACACCAACAGTACATCATATATACATTTTCTTTTAGATTATAATTTAATGCAAATTTTAAACTCTTCAGCCACATACTTTCCCATTGTTCAAGCATCATGTTTTATCCAAAATTCCTTGCCCACTGAATCATGTTTTACATATTTATTTTCCAAATATTTCAATAACATTTTATGGATCTTACCAGTAATACACTCACTGTTTCTACATAATTTCCAATTCATTTTTAACAGAGTCAAATCCATAGCACTTTTTATCCAGTTTAAATCTTTCTTTCAGTTGTTGATAAGTAAGCCAATGGCGAACATAACCTTGTGATTCAAGTTTTTCCCTCGGCTTTATTACTGGGTCACCTGACTTAAAAGGTAAAATTTTACCATAGGTCAACCAGTTTGTTGTTTTGTTTTCAATGTAACAAAAATTGTTTATTATGATGTGGGAGGCAGCTGATGCAAACCTTAAAAGGTTATAACTTTTTTATAGACTTAAGGTAACTAAAATATTGGATTAATCCAAGGAAAATTGGTAAATTCTAGAATTGGTAGACATACAGTATATTATCATTCAACAACGAATCATTTGAACTGTCCATAATAAAGGATACTGAGGAGATTATAGCATAATCGCATAGGCTATATCGCATAGCATAGGCTGGTACACTTTTTAGAAATTGAGAATCAAAGTGAAATAATGTAGAATGTCACATACTATCATCTAGAAAGAAAATATGGAGTGATAAATACTTTGCACCTGATGGCACTCAGGAGATTCTTCAACAGATGTTTCTGCAATCAAATATATATTGTTTAGTCCAATTATGTTGAGAATTTCTGATTAAATCTGACACTGTGACTGTTCCACGAAAAAAAAATTCAACAGTTCTGAATTTTTCTTTATAGTTGAAATTTGCCCACACTGCAGATCTTTTAAGGCCCAGTCCAACTGGCCGATGGATGCAAAACATATGCATAAAGGACCCAGCGGACGAGCAAAATTTCGGGGGTGGCTCCATCCGTTGTCATCCACTCCAAAAAGTGGTAAAAATTTGCATGAACAGAACCGAAAAGAACGGAAAAGAATGGACGTGGGTAGTATGTAGCAGGGATGTTAAACGGATGTTCATAGGAAGCCTAGCGGATGAAAGCGGATGGAAGCGGATGACACTTCCGAAGGGCTTCCGGGGGAGAATTTCAAAGCGGATGCATAGCGGAAGGGGCGGGTGCATAGCAGATGAAGCAGATGCATCAGGGACGCCTATAGGAAACAAAGGTGATGCCGCACGGATGTATATCGGATGCAAAGTATTTACTGCGCATGTGGGGAGTATGAATTGTGTCAGCTCCAGGATATAAAAGGATGCAGCACGCATGCAGTCAGCATACAGGGGAAAGACTTGCTGCCAGATACATCTAGCAGGAACACCATGGTTCGTCAGTCAGGCAAGAAGAGGAAGCCAGTGCCTACTCGTTCAAGCCCTGGCAAGAAGGCCAGAACTAGCATCCCACCCCCTGGAACTGACTCTGAAGCTGCTGCTGCTGCTGTGGGGGACCAGCCCCAAGGCCCTCAAAGCCCTGCTGCTGAAGGCCCTTCTGCTCAAGCCCCTGAAGGCCCTGCTGCTGAAGACCCTGAAGGCCCTGCTGAAGCCCCTGCCAGAGGGAGGAAGAGGCAAAGGAAGAAAGAGGAAAAGGAAGCAGAAAGGAGAGAGGAAATGGTACACCATTTCCAAGGAGCATGAGGATGAGGTGCTGGAATGGCTGAGAGAGAATGAGGACCTCTGGAGAAAGGGCCACAGACTGTATCGTGACACCAAGAAGAAGCAGGCAGCTTGGAGAGACAAGGCAGAGAGCCTGGGGTACACTGCAGATGTACTCCTGGGATGGTGGAAGCACATGCATGCCTGGTATGGCAAGCTACACCTAAAGAAATTTGGGCAGGCCTCTGTCAAGCTCACTGACCGGGAGATGTACGTCATGGCCAAGTGCAGTTTACTGGAGGGTGAGATCCGCCACTGAGGAGCAGCCCCTCTGAGACCACTCTCCCTTAGACAGCCCACAGACAGCCAGTCCTCTTCCAGCCAGGAGACAGCTACCCTGTCCAAGCAGGTGTCTTCAGAGGGCCCCACGGCAGAGACCCCCCCCCAACAGCTGCACTCCCCATGCCGCCGATGATGCCCTGCTGTCACAAATGGAGGAAGAAGTAGCAGCCACCAGAGGCCAACCCACTCCCACCCCCACCTCCAGAGGATGCAAGCAGAGAGGCAGACTGGAGGGCCAGGACCACAGTGTGCTGTTGGAGATCAGGCACACAATGAAGACCAGCACAGAACTTCTCTCTCAGCTGGTCCACTTGGACAGAGCATCCTCAGGCCAGAACTCCTTCATCACCTATGTGAGCCAGACCCTGAGGGACCTGCCCGAGGCCCAGTACCAGGTGATGAAGCAGAAGATAACAGCACTTCCGCACAACCCTCCAGGCCCAGCTGAACCTGCTCCGACCCAGTCCAGGTCTGATCCTCTACCCCAGGCGATGTCACATCCCCTCCACGGCTTTCAACAGCCCCTCACCTACCAAGGCTACGACTACCAGGACTTCCCACAGCACAAGCAGAACTTCCCAGTCCAGCCCCATGTTCATCGCATGCCACAAGACGCCAGTCCTCACCCAGCTGCAGACCAGACAGCCCCACTACACTCCTCCTTCCTCCACCCCACAGCCAAGCCCGTCAACAATCTGTCATCAGTATTGGGCCTGACATCTCAAGTCCTTGATGAAGGGCCTCTCAACCTCATGGGACTGAGTCAGCTCTCAGATAGCTTCCTGAACACACCATCCCGTTGTACCCCAATGGTGCCTCAGACCAGCACTCAAGCCACAGCCACCTCCACAGTCCTTGCCCGCTTAACAGATGAGACCATGGACATGACTCAGAGTGACTGAGAATAGTGTCAAAGACTGAGTTGTTTACTTGTTAAGTTTATCTTTGCTTAAAACTTGGTTTACTTGGTTTATTTTGCTTATTTAATAAAGTCATAAAGTTAAGAAAGTTAATAAAGGTTATCTTTGCTTAAGGCACTTAGTTTACTTGGTTCATTTTGTTTACTTAATAAAGTGTTGGCGAAAACTTTGAAAAAATGGTTAAGCCTTTGCATGCTTGTGGGATAGATCAGGATAGTTGTGGGATAGATAAACCTCCAGTGCAACCATAATGGGACTGTATGGTCCACCATCCCAGCGATCCAGATGATTTTCTCCCCCTTTTTATAGAAAATATCGGTTGTCCGCTAGGTGTCCTTCTACATATTCTAGACATACTCCAGACATCCTAAATATACAAGATACATCCCAGATACAAACATTTTGTCTGTTTGAATACTTTATATATGAGATGCATACGCTTACATCCTTTTTATTTCCGTGCTACTAACGCTGTGTAGACATTCCATGTTCCTTTTGTTTCCTCCCTCTTTCCGTTTTCAGCTGCAGCAGATATGAGTTGAGGGGATGGCCAGAGGATGCAGAGAGGATACGTTTAATGGATGATAATGGACATAGAACGGTTGTTGCCCGTATATGTCGCGGATGTACATCGTACGCGGCGGAAAGTTCATCCATTCACAAAGTTTTGTGCAGCTCAAAACGTCTTGCGCGGATGAAATCTCAGTGGACAGATGCTGGAGGGATAGAGCGTATGAAACATGTATGCAATGAGTACAAAACGGATGCATAGCATTTTCCAATGGATGACAAGCTTTTTTTAACGTTTTACATCCTCTTTGCATCCGTAAGTGCAGTGGGACCGAGCCTTTAGTGAAATTACATTGCAGAATTCTTGTATTCAGACAGTAAACTGTCATTAAGTGGATGATGGTACCTCTGTAATTGCTTCAGAGATACATATCACATTTTTCTGTCATGGAGAAAGCCAATTTTTTGAAGTGGCCACAAGCCATTGTAAATAATTTTCTATATATTCAGTTGCAATGATTTATGACAAACAACTTTCATACTTATTTTATTAGACAAAAAGTGGAAAGGTATTTATTACAGTTCTGGATACTTTAATATGAGATACTCCTGCTAGATGACTAGATGCTACCTCTATGTGAAGATTAATTGTATATATCAATATTTTCTAATACTTTCTAGTTTTGCACATCTGATACAAATCTAGTGGAGAGAACTGGATGAGAGCTCATTATATATAAGCTATTCTTTCACTGATATTCTCCATATTGGAAAGTTCCAGTCAATATTAATAAAGGATCAACAAATCTCTTCTCAACTTTTGAATGCCATACAGATTTTCTGCCGTACCTAAGCTAACAATTTCTTGGTTGAGCAGTAGTATGGATTGAATTAAAAATAATAGCACTGAGGCTATATTTTTGTTTTGGAAGCAAGAATGATGAATTAGTTGGATGGGAAGTGCAAGTGTATGTTGCTCATTCCCACTTGGACTCATAGTTCAGATCTCTCAAATTCTGATGTATTAAAAATATAAAACTAGGGAAAATAATATGAATGGCTTAAACTTAGAAAAGCTTCTCCTATAATACATGAATTAGGAAAGTGCCCATGGTTAATTGTGGACAATATGGTTACAGTTGGCCAATGATTGTCATTTAATTTGGCTTATTACATGCAATGGTATGTCACAAAAATCTCATTACTAATCTATGTATCTTATTTTTTAAATTAGGAAATTATCAAAACTTTCCTTGCTTTATACTAGAGCCCATATCTTGCATAAAGTTAATTTGCATAAAGCAAGACAATTGGTAGGAAAAGGAAGGGTTATAGAGTACACACTGACAAATGTGCTTGTAAATCTTTCATGTGAAATTATTTTATCCATCTTTTTTTCATATCCAATATGCCTGGTTATCTTGGCAGACAGGCAGTTAGAACACAGCACTATTAAGTTTTGTTCAGTTTTCAATAGAAGTTCATCCTAGGGTGAGGTTCCTTCACCAAAGTCATGACTAGAGAGATCATTTTCTGTTAAGTAGGGTGTTAGAAAAAATATTGATGCCCATTTTGATACCATGGCTAATACAGGTTCAGATACGGAAAAGAGGCTATACAATTGGCTCAAACACAGTAAATAAGGATAGTGAGGGCAAAAAGTGATTTGTAAGAAAAATATTCAAAATATTCAAGTCTTGACATGTTTCTAGACTGTTTTTCTTGTGCGTGCATTCACACATACACAGAATTATTTAGTGAAATAATCAATTGTCATATTGAATTTGCACAAAACAAATTTGCAAAAAGTGAAGCGAAACTACGTGTCATCTAAAGTTCGTCCACCTTTTCTTTACTTAAAAGATTTAGCTTCTCTTTGAAGGGTTTTTCCTCTAGCATAACTGCAAATTTGGAAAAATGTGTGGTGTTCCAAAAAGGCATGAGGAAGACCAAATTTTGATAGGATGCTGATAGCTATCTGAGGCCTGACAGGATCAGATGTCAGTTGGAGTTTAACATTTAAAGTATCACAGATTATTCTTCCCTTTACAGATATGCATGTGACATTTTTTCATTTTTAAATGATTGCTGGTCTCCAGAGTGCTGGAACAGACATAAAGATCTCTGTAAACAAGGAAAACCTTCTGTTGAGGTTGGGTTTCTTTGTGGACTCAACATTGAGGAAGGAATGTACATTTGAAGTTCTGAAAGATAAGAATGACATATCATAAATAAAAAAAAACAAGCAGACAAGCAACTTTTTAAATGTTTCATAAATACTAAAGCACTCTCCTGTTGTGCATTCATCAGGCTAATGATTTTTAGATCTGATATTTCCTTGTTAATATCTTACTTAATGACATTAACACTGGAAAAAATGTCCCAAGTATGTTCAAGATCAGTAAGTTCTAACTTCAGCTTAGTAAAGCCAATGATACAACCAACAGATAGCAGTCAATAAGCAAAAAGGCTTACAGAAAAAGTGCAAGCAGCCTAAGATTTAAAGAGAAATCAGAGAAGAACATTCTTAATTCTTTACCTATATCCTATTTCTCTTGTGGTCAAAAGGCCATGGAAAAGTGAGACTATTAAAACCTACTTTTAATTGAAAGAAAAGTATGTTGTTCAGTTAGTATTATAGCTGGCAGCTGCAATTAGGAACAGTTATTGGAAAATCATATTGATCATTCTTTATTATGAAATCCATCAGTGTTAATGCAGATATTTAAGAATTGGAATTATAATATTATATTATTAAACATGACTCAGTTTAGAGAGCTACAGTTAGATTTATTGCCTGATTCAAGTTAACAGAAATGAACTTATCCTGAAATAGAAAACAAAGAATCATGATCTTAAATTTCAGAAAAGCATATTCCGTTTGACTATCCAGAAGAGCAGTTTGAAAGCAGAATCAATTATTTAGAGCAGAAGGGACCATTCTTTTGCTAGACATGTTCAAAGCAGAGGCTGGACAAACATTACCCAAGGATAATTTAATCTATACCCAAGGATAATTTAATCTGATATCCTTCGTGGAGTAAATAATTTGATTTACCGCATAACAAACCTTTTCCAGTTCTATGATTCTATGATTCTATTGAATATGTAGAACTTTAGTGCTGGTACATTGTATGAAAGGAAGGCTAGAACTTCTAGATTGAGAAATATATATAATCATATGGGTCCAGTTTTCTGCAAGTATCTGCATAATTTGGATAGACATTTACATAATATTTATAATTTGATAAGATATCTGGCATTTAAATAAAAAGTAAGAAATTAGTGTTTGAAGAGGGTAAAACTAACAGAACAATGGCAGCACCACTACCATTAATTAGTTTGTGAGCCTAAAGCCCTAAACTGCTCAAATTATCCCCATTCTGCATATAATTCATTTGATATCACTTTGATTTAACAATCAGTACTTGTTGGTGTAACTCAGTTTATATTATGCCATTTCTCTTAGCATGCTCACAGACATTTGTTTTTTTATAGTTTTCTCCTTTATGATGGATATCTTGGTTACTAAATACCATTGTAATTTCACTTTTCCATAGTTTCCGTAGTTTTTTCATAGGCCATGCTATAATATTAATCTCCTCTTGAGGGTGCTGCTGCATTATTTTGCGCTTGTGTTTATAAAGAAAAGAAAAGCCACCCCTTTGCTTCCAAGTTTACCACACATTCATGCTTGAATGTTAGTTCACTCTGGAGAATGTAGATATTATATTTTTATATGCAGACACTATTTGTTATCTGAACAAAAGACAGATGTTGCACATTACTGTATAACAGCAATATAGCACAGTTTTGTGCCATGATTTTTCCCCTTGCAAAGAATCTACTTTAAAAATATACTATATAATAAATGTTAAACACATACATACAAATAAACAAAACCTTCACTGTCACATTATCAGTCATTATGAACTTGAGACTTCCATATTTCATATCATTGTGAAGATGAAGCAGTCAGGAAGCTTTCAATTGTATATTAAAGAATGCATGAGTCTGAATTTCACAGCTGCCAAAAATTTACAACTCTAGTTAAGGCAAAGGAATGAAAAAAATAAAAATCCTCACTCTGCATTTGTTTCTTACAAGTTTCCCAAAAGAGTTCATATTTAATGCTTTTTTTTTTGACATTCTGCTTTTTTGACATTAAATAATTAAGGCCATAATTGCATGACCTAGGAATAATAATTTGGTTGAACTTATTTCTGAATAAATACTTAAAGAGCATTTATAATTAGCTAGCTAGCTAGCCCTCTTCATAGTGCAATAAACAAATGGGGGTACTACATGAGACTTTGCACCCTCCTTCTTTCTGCAGACTCATCTTATCAGACTGTTGTCTAATCTGCAGATCTTTCTCCTGTTTTACAAAGTCATTCCCACACATTGTATTTTTTTTCAGATTTAACAGTCACATATGTAATCTTGGGTCCTATTACAATTATTTAAATATACTTATAGAAAAGAGACCCCCACACTGAGCAGAATTTGGGTTGATTATCTCAATGAACCTTTCCAATTCTCTGATTCGGTGATTCTCTCCTATTCTACACCTTTGCTATAGCATTAATGAACCCCCTAAAGCATTTCTAGAACACTACTAGATGGATTTGTTTTCCTTCAACTGCCAGAATTCTTAGTGTGGCCATTGCTGAGAAAACTAGGAATTAAAGTCCACACAACTGTATGTGTCATACGGGTGAAACCTAGAGTTTTAGAACTATTCTGAGCAGTGTGAGATGGAATGTCAGGCATTACTGGAGGAAAAAGAATAACTGAATACTTTAATTTTAACAATTTTGAATTATATTAGGCAACAAGAGTAATAATCATGTGACTTCTCTCTGTCCTTGCAATTTCCTATCATGCTTTGTTTAGCAATACTTCTCACTTCATCCAAAAACTGAAAAAAATGGATGGAAGTAGTCTCTTATTTTGCTCCATTAAAATGAAAGAGGTAATGATTATAAAATACAGGTAGCCCTCGACTTACAACAGTTCATTTAGTAACTATTCAAAGTTACAACGGCACTGGAAAAAATGACCTATAACTGTTTTTCACATTTATGACCACTGCAACATCTCCACAATTATGTGATCAAAATTCAGATGATTGGCAATTGATTTGCGTTTATGACAGTTGTAGTTTCCCAAGGTCATGTGATCCATGTTTACGACTAAGCAAAGTCAACGGGGAAGCCAGAATTACTTAATAACTGTGTTACTAACTTAACATCTGCAGTGGTTCACTTAACAACTATGGCAAGAGACTGTAAAGTGGGGCTAAATTCAATAAATGTTTCACTTGGCAACATAAATTTTTGGCTCAGTTGTGGTTGTAACATATATATGTATACTGTACCATATACTGTACCGAGGAATCTCATACAATGATAAACAATACAAAAATGAGGAGAAAGAAAGAAAGAAAGAAAGAAAGAAAGAAAGAAAGAAAGAAAGA
>BLBF01000039.1:12310588-12337021 GCA_015471245.1 Laticauda colubrina | reverse complement strand
AGAAAGAAAGAAAGAAAGAAAGAAAGAAAGAAAGAAAGAAAGAAAGAAAGAAAGAAAGAAATCCTTAATTAATTCTGTGCATTTCATACCATTGTCTTTTATGGAAGCACATGGACAAAAGGCTTGAATTACAGTTTCAGATAAGCTTCAGCTGGACTAATCAGAATGCATGACTTGAATGTAAACTAGGGTACTCATTATTTTTATTGTTAAGGCTACATATCTTAATGGAGGGATTCTTGAAAACTTACTCCTTACTTATTAAATATTTATATTCAACACATGCTTTCTAACGGGCAATCTATTACAGATATTGGCATGTTTCTCGCAGTCAATGTATAGAGCTGAGTATTAGCTTCTTTTCCTTTTACTCATAGACTCATATAGTGGAGAAAGTATTCATTTAGCATAGTAAGGCAGGATAAATGAATGTAGTGATATTTTAGTATCAAAGCAAATAAAATATAGGAGAAAACTGAGACTAGAAAAGAGAGAAGCACCAGTCAGATAAAGTTTTGCAAAGAAGGATAAAAGTGACTGGGAAAAAAATAGGAAAGTTGAAAAAGCAAAATTCTGAGAAAAATATACTAATGAAAATAGAATGGAAGGAAGCAGAGGTTAAAAGAAAGGATATTGGTTTTGTCATCTGTCTACAATCAGTCAATTATCATAGCCAAGAATTTTAGAATTCTCCAGATAATCCTGAATTACTAATCTAGCAATCCTATGTCCGTGAACTATTGTGTTGCCAATCAGGCAGTTTGTATGAAAGTCTTATTAAATAGGCACTCACATTCCATCCATCTTAGTGCAATGAAAACTGGTATATGTAAACACAATTCCAAAGTCAAATATTCAAAAGCTAAGTTCATCTTGATGGTTTTCTGCATTACGAAGATATATGGGCTGTGATCAATTAAATAGAAGACTGTATATTATACCACCAGCACAGATTAGAGAATTAGCAAACCTTGTTTTGTCCATTTTCACAGTGTATGTTTATACCTCTTTTCAATTTTATGCATTTATGGCCCAAGAAATGCTAATGCTGAGAACGCTTAAGAGCAAAAGAAGAAGGGGACGGCAGAGAATGAGGTGGCTGGATGGAGTCACTGAAGCAGTCGGTGTGAGCTTAAATGGACTCCAGGGAATGGTAGAGGACAGGAAGGCTGGAAGAACATTATCCATGGAGTTGCAATGGGTTGAATATGACTTCATGACTAACAACAACAATGGCCCAATAAACAAAATACTTTCTCTATGGTGCACCTGTTGGCAATATGCCTACTAGATAACACTAAGGTCATTCATGCTGCTTAATATTTTAGTTTGTTATTAAAAATGAAGATAAATTAAAATTACCTATAGAAATTTGTTTCAATAGTTTCTTTTACCACAACTATATAGTGTCCGAAATAATAAAATATTTCCAGATCTCTGACATTTTTCTTATGAAAAGCTGAGCTTAGACAGTTTTTAAAATATTTTAAATGCAATGGGAATTAAGTCATGATTATATTTGACTTTCCCATCATAATAGAAATGGATTAAAGTGACAGGACAACCTCATTTGACCAAATATGGATACACTGCTTTGCATAATCAGATAACCCTGAAATAAATTAGATGGGATTAAAATCAGATCTTTTTCACAAACAAAGTATAGGAATATGGAAAGATTAGAGTTTACATCTTCATTACTATTCACACTTGCAAGTTTTAAGACCTACAGAAGATTTTTCTTCAAAGTACCAACAATGGCTAATGCTTTAGAGATTCATTATCAATTACATCACTTCAATTCTTATTTGCTTCCAAGATCTTTCAAGACTCTGTGTCAAGTCCAGTATTTGCATCTATAATTAAAATTATGGCATGTCCTTTATTTGAAAATGTGATCTAATTATAATGAACCAGTATCACTTGGGCAGAGGCTTTAATACTCAATTTCTCAAAGCTTCAAAAAATAATTAATTTTTTACTGTTTAATTTAGCCACAATTCTCTTTCACTGGCACACTTGCTAAAAGAATGGATGAGTTCATTTCCTTACACCGCCAGTAAAAGTAGAAAAATGGGTTGCTCTTTCATTTACATCATTTTAAGTACTTTGAACTTCTGTGCAAAGTAGATACTATGTTTGTGACCAGGTTGGCATATGTAGTTTAAAATACAGTTTTTCAAGTACACTTACCTGCAAGAAATCCTAGTGATCCCAGTGATATTTACTTCCAGGTAAGAATGTTGAGGGTTGAGCTATAACCATAAAGTACCCCAAAAGAAGAAGAAAAGGTTTTCTTGTGTATTCTCACCTCATGTTTTCCATGATGATCACATATTCCATTTGTTAGGGATAACATTGTTCACCCTAACTGGTTTAGGTGAAATAATAACTATGAATCATAGTTAGTGTATGTTAGAGTGTATACAGCTTTAACTGGGAAATAGCAATTAAAGGAGTGGTTAAGAAAACAATATAAAAGTAGCAAGACTACGGCTTGCTCTCTCTCTCTGGCTTTGATGATCCCTGATTACTGCTTGGAATCAAGACTGCATTGCTCGAACGGGAGAGACAACAAAGGACTGATTTTTATGTGAACTGACATAGGATATTCTACATGGACTTTGCTAACTGAATACCCCTGAATGGACTGACTACATGGTAAATGAATATTGGACTGTTATTTGACTATGCTATTAACTTATAATGGAATAAAATATATTCTTGATAGCACAAGCATATCTGTTATTTTTACTGTATGTTAATAAACATACAAGCTTAGCTCACTCATTTATCTGTGTGCCTATCTGACTAACGCTGCACATTCTGTTTAGCTTAGATACAACTTAGATACAAAGGACAGCATAGAGCTAAAAGATTGATTTTTGTAGGTTATACATCTAATCATCGATCTTATAGATTCTGGGAACCAGGTACATCTAGAGTTTACACCAGTGCTAGTGCAAAATTCCTAGAACATGTAGGATGGAATAGATTAGAGCAAGATTTAAATAATGAAGTATTTATTGAACCCTACAAAAGGCAGAAAGATGAGATTAGCTATAAGAAGAGTCCAATTAAAGAAGAAGTCCACGAAGAGCAAATAGGACCAGAACAAGAAAAAATAGTTGATCAGGAAGAGTTACATGATCAAGAACAATTAATAGAGGAAAGTCCACCTGTAAGTCCTATAATACCTAGACGTACTACACGTGTAACTAGACCACCTGATAGGTATCAAGCAAGTATAGTTTGCCAAGTAACTAAAGTTCCAACTAGTGTAGATGAACTTAGGATTTATCCTGCTAAGGATCAGGAGAATTGGCAAAAGGCTATGGAAAAAGAACTAAATTCATTAAAGGTAATGAAAGTGTATGAAGATGCCAAATTACCTCCAGGAGAAAAATCCATTGGGTGCAAATGGATATTTAAAGTAAAAACTGGAAATGATGGGACTGTTACCCATAAAGCTAGGTTAGTAGCTCAAGGATTTAATCAAACTGCATCTGATTACGATGAAGTGTTTGCACCAAGCCTTAAAGCTTCATCTTTAAGAACAGCATTAGTGTGGGCAGCTAAGAAAAACTATGTCATTAACCATTTAGATGTAGAAACTGCTTATCTACATGCACCATTGCAGCACACTATATATTTAAGGAAACCAACTGGCATACATGACAATAATGTAAATAGTGATGATTGTTGGAAACTCAAAAAGAGTCTTTACGGGTTGAAACAATCAGGATTTGAGTGGAACCAATATATTGTGAAAGAGTTAAACAATATAGGTTTTAAATCTGGTTTAGCAGATCTCTGTGTGTTTAAAAGAGAAAATAATGGAACGGTATCATTATTATTATTATTTACTGATGATATTGCTTTAATAACTAAGACTAATAATGAAGCTAATGAGATTATATCATTATTAGCCAAAAAGATAAAAATAAAGCATTAGGTGAAATTAAAAGGTATCTAGGATTGACAATTAATAAAACAAATAATGGTTTTAAGATATCTCAAGAAGATAAAATTTGCCAATTAATTAAAACTTATAAGATGGAACTTTGTAAACCAGCAAAGACTCCAATGAGTCAAGAAGTTTGCCAAACTAATGATCAAAGTCCCAAATTTGATAAGTCCATATATCAATCTTTGATTGGTAGCTTATCATATATAAGCAATTGGTCAATGCCAGATATAGCTTATAGTGTAAATCAGCTGGCACTTTTTAATTCAGATCCAAAAGAATGTCATTGGAAATCCTTAAAAAGAATATTGAGATATCTTAAGGGAACAATAAACCATGCATTATATATAGAACCAAAGGGTGATTTGAGTCTTAGTGCTTATGCAGATGCAAGTTTTGCAACTGATATAAACACTAGAAAATCAACATCTGGGATGGCTATATTATTTGGTAAGACACTAATAGGATGGAGGTCAATCAGACAACAGCATATTAGCTTATCTACGATGGAAGCTGAATTTTCATGTCTGTCATTATTATGCACTGACTTGATTTTCCACAAACAGTTGTTGTTGGACATGGGTATAACTGTAAAAGATTCCATTATGGTTTATGAGGATAACCAAGCAGCTATAAAGTTAGCTACTAGTATTGGTGTAAAAACTAGATCAAAACATACTGATCTAAGATATTTGAATGTAAAAGAATCAGTGAAAAATGGACTAATAAAACTGGCATACTGCATGTCAGAAGAAAACATTGCAGACCAATTTACAAAAGCTCAAGGAGCAACTAAGTTTAAAGAAAGTTGCGAAAAAATATTTTCTAAAGATGTAAATGATTCATAGTTATTATGTAACCTAAAAGGGGAGAATGTTAGGGATAACATTGTTCACCCTAACTGGTTTAGGTGAAATAATAACTATGAATCATAGTTAGTGTATGTTAGAGTGTATACAGCTTTAACTGGGAAATAGCAATTAAAGGAGTGGTTAAGAAAGCAGTATAAAAGTAGCAAGGCTACGGCTTGCTCTCTCTCTCTCTCTGGCTTTGATGATCCCTGATTACTGCTTGGAAGCAAGACTGCATTGCTCGAACGGGAGAGACAACAACGGACTGATTTATGTGAACTGACATAGGATATTCTACATGGACTTTGCTAACCGAATATCCCTGAATGGACTGACTACATGGTAAATGAATATTGGACTGTTTTTGACTATGCTATAAACTTATACTGGAATAAAATATATTCTTGATAGCACAAGCGTATCTGTTATTTTTACTGTATGTTAATAAACATACAAGCTTAGCTCACTCATTTATCTGTGTGCCTATCTGACTAACGCTGCACATTCTGTTTAGCTTGTCTCCCTAACCCTCGTTGGGGAACCCAGGCTTAACACCATTTTAGCCTGTAAGTCTCACAAGAATACTATTGGTTTCCATGCTCCTCTAGATTAGAAAATATTAGAAATGTACATAAAGAGAAAACTAAACAGTTTATACAAAGTTCTATATACTCCACAGACACTGGTTCTAAAACAGAGATGTGTAAAAAATAAAATATTTAGATATGGACATCGACATTCTGCCATGTGGCAAGATGGAAAAACATTGTCTCTCCAATTTTCAACCACAAGTAAAAGTTCACAGGAAAAAGGTAAGGGCTGAAAAAAACTTATTTATAGCATCTGATGCTAAAATGCACATTCCGTATTTTTATGTTCTTTCAATGAGACATTCCTCTGTCATCAAGTAACAGACCAGCTGATCATACATTAGAAGAGCTACACCAAGCGGCAACAATGTCTCCACATTGTAATGATGTTGGGGATGTTGCCAATATGCTACATGGTCATAATGTATTGAGTACTACAGACATCATGACAGATTGTCAGCTATGTTGGTAGACTACTGAGGCAGCAGGCTTATAGGTTATTCTCCTTCCCACTGCAGCCCAACTTGTAAAGATAGAGGACAGCTCTATCTTTTGAGCCCATTACACAACTAGGCAACATTTTCAAAAATTACTGATGTCTCAAAAATATTGCTAATAAACTTATTTCATATCCTTAGAATTATATATCCTTACAATTCTAATATATATGTTACATGTACAATATCAGACACATCTTTGCAAATAGACTTATGTTTAAAATCAGTCAAAATGTTTTATAAACAAAACCACTAAAACTAATTTGAGATCTGGGGGGAAGATTTTTTTAAAAAATGATTTCCTTATCTCTCACTTTCTCAGCTATTCTTAATTGTATTACTGGCCTCTGACAGCTTAATACCTTATGCATTCCTCATTTTCTGGGCAGATCACTAATTTGTGATGATAATTAGGACCCCTGTTATTCCATCTGAGACTTAGATCTTTAGGCTAATTAAAATGAAGTGTTGCGCATATGCAAGCAGCTGATAAAGTGTTATAACCAGGCACCTGTAATCTAGGCATTTGGATGGCATCAGAAAAGAGAGAAAGAATATATTGCTGAGCAACAATGTAAAGAGAACAGGCAGTAAGCTAGTCATGAATGGAAGTTTTCTGTCACTACTTTCAGACTGAGAATTCTTCACTATACTCACTCATTGCTTTTCTGGTAATGTTTGCTTCTGATACACACACACATACACATATGTGCGTGCTACTACAGTCGTCCTCATTTAGCAACCACAATTGGGACCAGTGGTCATTAAGTGAATTGGTTGCTAAGTGAAACCACAACTGTGCTTTGGATCATATTTCAATTTTGCTTTGATTTACAGATATGTGAATATTGATTGAAATTATTTTTTCATCATCATTGCAACTGCATATGGTTGGTATATAAGGTAACACATCTACAGATAGTGGATAGGGAATTTCTAATTTCCCTGAGCAATCATCTGAAGTTAGCATGTTTACTCCAATTTCAATTACAATTTTTATAATCACTGTTTAATTATCATTGTTTAAAAAAACAGTTGTAATAGAGCAAAATATCTCTGGAGTGTATCATGGGTCTTTCAGTATTCTGTTTAACTGACTTACATCAGAACCACAGTTCTATGTTCAGAATAGAGAAAGTCAGTCAAAGTCTAGGATGTCATAAAATAGTGGCAGGTGGTTAACTGTATTTATATAGAATAGAATAGAACAGAATAGAATATAGAATAGAATTCCTAATTGGCCAAGTGTGATTGGACAGACAAGGAATTTGTCTTCAGTGCGGATTCTCTCACTAAAAATACATTCATCAAGAATCATAAGATATGTTATTGTTGTAGATACCTTTGGGATTCACAACCTCAAGTGTGTCAAGAGAGGGATGATTTTGAATGGCATACATTTTTGGGTAAGGACTAGAGGTACAGCTGTTTGCTGTGAAATTAACTCTGTTCCATCAAATATGAAATAGGGCATGCTTCATTGACCTTTTAGTGACCAAAAGATCACACAGTGGAAGATTCACAATTCCAGCTATATATACCAAGGGGACCATTGTAAATCAAGAATATGAGATTGCAATTATTTTGCTACAAGCAAAAGTAAAATCAGCTCAAGTTATAATACATGATTGTTTCTACATATTTCTGCAGAAGTATGAGACTTGAGACTTTCAAGAAGAGATTGGACTGCCATTTGTCAGAAATAGTGTAGGGTCTCCCGCTTGGGTGGGGGGTTGGATTAGATGACCTACAAGGTCCCTTCTAACTCTGATTATCTGTTATCTGTATACATATTTATAAGCCAAAGTAAGAACAGGCACCAAAGTGATATATATAAAACAGTGATATCAGTAAAAGATAACAGTGCTATAAAGTGACCTTTGTCCTTCTGGGATATTTATTAATATAAAAATATTTATTGCAGCAATTTTTGGAGGACAGTTTTGTTCATTTCCTGCAGCAAAACAATGGATGACTGACATCCTAAATATTGCTTCATTTTATTGTGAAAAATGCCTCCTATGTGAAAGGGACACAGGCAACATTATCTTCTGTCCATAATGTTATGCTACTTTTTCCATCTCACACACATGTGAGTTGTAAAGCACATTTTAACTGATAGCACTATAGCTATCAATTTGGAAGCAACCCTAAGTTTTTTTTTGTACCTTCTGGAAAAGCAGTGGCACTTTTTCTTTGTCCATATAGCAACTATTCGTTTTGAGGAATCTGTGGGGAGGTACAAGCATACAGACTAAATTTTCCTGAAGAGCATCATGACAGGTATGCAGAGAAGGACAGCTAGATTTAGTGCACATTTGACCAAAGTAGAGTCACATTTGAGGGGATGAGATTACAGTACTATTTCTACAAATGCTACTTCTCACTCATAAATGAACCAAAGCATATTGGAGTATTGCTGGTGACAACCAAGTTTCTAACCAAGTTTCTTTGGGGGCAACTTGAGATCTCTTTGCTTCAAACATCCCAATATAATAAATCTTTTGTAAGAAACAGAATACTCTGATTTTCCACCATATTATGTATAATATCTAGGAAAGTGATTTTATGATCTTATTTCAGAAACAATAAGAAACTTGGTCAAAACAGTACGACATTAACTATACTCATGTATACAATGAATTGCATTATATGACACAAATTAAACTACCAAAATACAGGTAGCCCTCCATTTATGACCACAATTGAACCAAAAATTCTGTTGCTAAGCAAGACAGTTTTATGGCCCATTTTATGAACTTTCTTGCCAAGTTAAGTGAATCACTGCAGATATTTAGTAACATGGATAATTGAATATGGCTTTTCCATTGACTTTGAGTTAAGCACCTGAATTTTGATAATTTGATCATGGAGGTCCTGCAACAATTATAAGTGTGAAAAATGGTTACAAATAACTTTTTTTCAATGCCTTTATAACTTCGAACTAAATGAATGGTTGTAGGTTGAGGACTATCTTTAATCTAAAAAATAAAATATGGAATATGCTGTGTTGAAAGCTTATCTGGAAACTTTCTTCCATTTTTTGTCCCCTCCTGGGGGGGGGGGGGGGGATACCTGATACCTTCCATCAGTCAGTATGACCAGAAAGCCTGATTCAGAGTAATTTTAAAAGAAGTAGGTTGGGGAGATTGATCTAACCAAAGCAAAGGAGCAATGAAATCGAACGTTTTACACAATGTAAAGCTTGGATTACTTTTTCCAACAATCTGATCCCAATTAAAATAGCCAGCTTCAATTGCTCTTCTTTTAAAAGTTTCCCTTTCTATTTGCTCCTTTCTTTTTTAATTTTCACCTTTCTTCCGACTATAAGTTACATTCCTTTTTTCCTTACAACAATCTTGTGAAGGTTGCATAGACTGAGATGACCTTTACTGGGGAAAAAAAAAAAATCCTCAATTTCTTTTACAATATAAAAGAAACAGTGAAAACAGCCTGCAACCAGGTATTTAATTTAAACTTTAACCTGAAGCAATTCAAAACTTGGACGCAGGGAGAAGTTATTTTCGTTTTCTTACTGGCAGAAAAGGAATTCGACTGCTTACATTGCCCATGAATTTCGAATGAGAAGGAGCACATATTATGCCTCAAGAAAGGAAAGTAAGACTCACGTCCGGAGCCTGCAGTTCAAAAGCTCTTTTCAGGCCGAACTCCTACGCTCTCTCTGCTTGTGTTTGTCAGCTCATCAAAAGCAATTACGAAAGAGGGGCGGCTTGGGCGGAACAGCCATGCAGGAGCGGCGGCGCGAAATTTGAACCAAGCTTCGCCAGACGTTTTCCCTTTTTCTTCCAATATGGTGGAAGGTCCCGTTTGCAAACTGAACGGGGAGAAGATCAGTAGTCGAATTGCCCCGGGTCAAACCGTGAGGTGTGTGCGGGGAACTGCACTGGTCCCTTCTGCGTCGCAAGTTGGAGCCTTAAAGAGAAGAGCCGCTGACGGCGTCTCCGATAGGGTTAGTAGTTCCCGGGGTTCTTCCACGGAGGAACGTGAAGAATTTCACATTCTGCTCACAAGCTGTTGGGTTGCAATTCGGCCCGAGCTGGAATGGGTAAACTTCCCTTTCTGCGCTCTTCCGTGAGACAAGGGCAGCAAACCGCACCCAGTGCCTGTTAAATGAGGGAGTCTTTCAAAGCATGTTCTTTTTTGTGCGGAATTGTAATTATGAAATTGATAGCATCAGCTAGGACCAAGAATCCATGTTGTTTAATTGTCCTAACTCATTATTTACATGAGGGAAACCGGTTGTGGCAACCATGCTCTGGTGTTGGACCTTCCAGAGTTTGGGTTCAGGCCCTGGGATGAAGTCTTTGAGAGCAGAAAGTATTCATAAGTAGCAGGTTGGTGCGATACCATTCAGATACAGGTACCTGTTCACAAATAATGATTAAAATCCAGAGTAGCAGAGCTAGAATGTTAACTGCTAGGATTCCTGTCTGAACCAAGACACCAGTGCCATTCAAGAGACAGTTGTACTTAAATAGCTAGTCTAATCCTTAGTATTTGTTTTACGGTTGGTTTAAACCTATTAATTATTGAATCCAAGCTACTTTGGAACTTTTTAAGTGGAAAAGGAGTATATACATGGTTAAAGTAACTCTAATTTTAGGCATTCCAGTTGGTTCTTTCATTAATAATAGCGTGGCAAGCCTGGCCTGAATTTCATCTACATCTGATTGGCAATGTTGTACAGTACTGTGCAAGCTATTATGGAGTTTGACAGCTTTTATGCCAATGCCTTGTTCCTAAAGATTAAGCATATGCAAGCTGCCCAGTTACTAAATAATCCTTTATTGCAAGAGTTCTTTGCATGTTAGAATTACAAAAGACTTGAGTGATTGATACAAGGTTAACATAAGCAGCACAGTCTTCTCATTCTCAGTAGTCATATGTTTTGACTATTAGAGTTTTTCTGGCAGGGTTTTTTTTTCTGTGTGGCTTTTTTTTCTCCTTGCACAAAACACTTAAAAAGAAATAACCAACATCTGTAATATATTCCTGCCATTAACATAATAAATCAACCATAACAAGTCTGATTAATATGAAGAGTTGGAAGAATTCCAGCAAATATTGAACACATGTAAGAAATAATGAGGAAAGTGTCCTCCAGTCATTCAGTCTAATTAGAAAGATAGCAATTTTATTATACTTGTTTATTAAAAAGAAGTCAGTTATACAACATCCACTATAGTTAACTGTCATTAGCATGCAGAAAAATCACATTCAGAAATTGGCATATATCTATATCTATATTATATATATAAACTGGGTGGGTGGACTTGTTTATTTGTTTAAAAATGTGCTAAAGAGGAATACTGTTGGTATAAAGGCTTAGGACAAGGGGATTTTTTTTCTTTGTTTCCCATATACACAGCATGCCACTTCTCTGCAAGTTTTGATCACTAGCGTTGCCAGCATAAAATTACCCTGTTGGGGCTTGTGGAACTTTATAGGGGAAAAGATGTTGGAATATAAATGAGCAGCTTGGATTAATGAGCTGTGAAGAGCTGAGCCTGAATTCTGGTTGGTAGGATGAATATACCAAGAGAATTGCTGCCTCTGTCTTTGTTTGAATGCAGGCAAAGAAGTGTCATTAGCGGGAATATGATCCACAAAGTGTTCATGGATTTTTAACTAGGCGAAAATATTTGGTAGATTCTATATTTTGGTTTGTTGATTGTAGTAAAGGTCAAGTTTGGCATCCATTTTAAATACCTCAGTGCTACTACTTTGTAGATAATTTACAAGTACTAACAAGGTTCATGTGTCCTGGTATTGCTATCTTGCCTCACAGATAATCCTATGACTGGGTCCAATGCTAGATATCAAACTTCTAGAATACTATGTATTTAGCTAGATGACTGGGTTTAACCAGAGATGAGACTGCACATATAGCAATTCGTCCAGTAAAATTCTTCCAGGTCCACTTAAAATTCTTCCTTAATATTCAGTATGAGTACCTATAGTATTCTGGACATGGTTAAGAGTATAGTTCAACAAAAGGTGGATTGTGAACTTGCATTTTTTTATGGATTGGGTTGTTTTTCCTTACTGCTGTAGTAAGAAGAAAGCATGAAATTCTACACTTTTCATTCTGTAGGAATGTATAATTCAGGAACATTTTTATATCATCAATTTACTGTTTGTTTAAAAGTGAGCTTCACTCATACATAACATTCACAGCAAGAAAGCCCTGTCATATTTTTCTAGTCTGCTTTATTGAGTGCCTGAATCTTCATGGTTAAGTCAATTGTGAGACATGTTCCCACCTGATCACCACACGCTGGGATAGGAAGCTGTTATAGGGATCAAAGAAGCTGCGGAAGTGGATGCAATTTTAAAAAAAGAAAGAAAGCAATGATCTATCATATCACTTAAGAGAAAATACAAGAAACTATTCCTGTGATATTCCATTGATTTACATCTAGCTATTCACAGCTGATTCTGGAACTGAAAAATTATATTCAAGAGAGCTTAACATTATCCCTATTCACTTTCTGCTTTCATGAACTCAATGCCAATGTCTAATAGTGTCTGAAATAATCAACTTACACCATGACCTTCAGTTTACAACATGTTTATTTCACAAAGGCATTTAAAAATTCAAAAGGAAATTAGCAACTGCGAAAACAGCAATCTTGAGTCTTTTAATTATTTACTATTGTGTATGTAGCTGGGAAGATACTTCATAAAGAATGTCAGCATATTATAGTAGAATGGCAAATACTGCTAAAATATTGCTAAATGAGTTGCTAAAAATCATGAAATTTGGGTTCAGCTTTTAAAATACACTTTCAAATGTTTTTTCCTCTAAATAATTTCTGAAGGATTAGAAAAATATATCTGCATTTTGTATATATGGAATCTTACTTCACAATTGCAATTTTAATATTAGAAAACAAAGTTTTCCTATAGTCCATTAAGATTAACCTAAAAGTTAAATAAGCTGTATTGTTTAGTTACTTGAGTTTTTAGATGTCATCTTTCTGTCAATAGTGGTAATTGTTCTGGGTGAATGGATACATTTCCTTTCCTTTCTCCTGTGTTTATGAGTTTCATAGGCAATTAGCAAATAAATATTAATATAGTTCACTACCAAGCTATGTTTACATATTTATATAGGTATTCATCTATAAAAATAGATTATGAAATAATAAGGTAGAATCTGTATTGCATCTAAAAATATTCTCAAATTCTGTTTTTTTTTCCTGGAGTTTCTGTCTCAATTGCTTGGGAAAAATATTTTTTTTCCTCGTCTTAGATATAGAACTACAATACTTGAGAATAGTATTTTAGTACAGTTTCTTTAACTATTCCAGAACTGCTTGATTCATTGATATCCAGCTTCTAAACTGCATATAGCATTTTTGTTAGTATTTTTATCAAAACTTGTTATTTATTAATGAATGATGTATTTTAGTATCAGCTGGCTATCAGGAATCCAGCAAATCCACCCCCATTAAAATCATAAGTCTCTAGCCACATCTCAGAGAAAAGAAAATTGATTTATTAGAACTGGCCATGTTGGTGTCAGCTGGATGCAGCTGATACTAAAATACATCATTCATTTCCCCCTTGACCCTGGTCTTCCCCCCACTCCTTGGATGTGTATTCTCCAATGGAACACATCTATCCCCAAGAGTCATCAATCCTGCTCTCCAGTAATATTCTTGCACTCCCAACTTTGGGCTGCCAGGGTGATTATCTAGGCACTTAAGGAATGCACTGTTTTCCCCCATTCCCTTTTTCTGGCAGCTAAAAAGACCAAAGGAGTATCTTTTAAAGGCCATGTCACACTGCCCAACGGATGCAAAAAGGACACAATGGATGAGCAAAATGTTCCATCCGTTGTTATCCGCTCTCAAAAGGGGCAAAAATTTGCATAAGCAGAGCGGATAACACGGAAAGGAACGGATGTGGGGAGGACGCAGAGCGGATGTATAGAGGATGCAGAGCGGATGTATAGAGGATGCGTAGAGGGTGCGTAGAGGATGCAGAGCGGATGCGTAGAGGATGCAGAGCGGATGCAGAGCGGATGAGCTGCATCCGCTTTCATCCTTTCTCCATCTGTGCTACTAACGCTGCGCGTCCGTTCCGCTTCCTCCCTGCGTCCGTTTACCGCTGGAACGGATTTTAGTTGTGCGGATGCACAGCGGATGCCTAGCGGATATAGCAGATGCGTAATGGATGCAGAACGGATGTCCCCCGTATGCCTAGAGGATGCAGAACGGATGCATTGGATACATTTTCTGCGCAAAAGTTTTAGGCAGTCCAAAACTTTCTGAGCAGATGAAACGTCAATAAATGGATGCTGGACGGATAGAGAGGAAGCAAAACGGAGGCAGAGAGTACATCGCGTTAACCAACAGATGGCAAGCTTTTTTGTCCGTTTTACATCCTCTTTGCATCCGTTGGTGCAGTGTGACATGGGCTTTAGTTGACATTATTAATGAGCCACCATTCAAACCATATATCTCTATTGTAGGATACAATATTAAATATATATCTTCTACATAGTAGTCAAATATAAAATAATAACCGGGGTTTATAAGTAGGACATGCTAGACCAATATTTGAATACAACTCTGCTATCTGGAATCCTCACTGTACATCAGACATTAATACAATTGAGCGAGTCCAGAAGTATTTCACAAGAAGAGTTCTACACTCCTCTGTTTGCAACAGAATACCCTACACCATCAGACTTGAGATTCTAGGCTTAGACAACCTTGAACTATGCTGGCTAAAATTGGACTTAAGCATAGTACATAAAATTATACATTACAATGTTTTACCAGTTAATGAATATTTCAGCTTTAACCACAACAACACAAGAGCACACAACAGATATAAACATTATGTTAATCATTCCAAACTTGATTGTAGGAAGTACAATTTCAGCAACAGAGTGGTCAGTGTCTGAAACTCACTACCTGATTCTGTTGTACATGCTCAAAACCCCACTCCTTTACCTTCAAACTAACCACTGTTGACCTCACCCCATTCCTTTTTTTTCCAATTTTTTTTATTTCAATCTACATATAACAACAATACATTAACAGTGTGCCATCAATATATCATACATCACTCATTGCTTATATTCATGTTAATTCATACTTCTTCAGTATTTATTTTCAACCTTACTCCCTCCAAATGCCTACCACCATATCAGTTTAACATACCTAGTAATTCCATTATTAAATTTTCTCTGTTTTCATTTTTTTTTTATTTAAAAAAAATTCTCATTTGGCAAGCAGTATGGTTCCAGGTTTCACATCTCAATACAAACATGACCATAACTACCTATTCATTTTATTTGCTTAATTTCATATTACATCATCATTATTAATTATTAAGCTTATCCAATCTCAATTTATGTTCTCTTCTCCTATTTTACAAGATTATCTAAAATTCTCATCTCAATTCTATGTTCATTTATTCAGTTCCAAATCCTAATATATCTCCTTCCATTTTTCTTAGTATATTCTCATATCTTATTTTTTGATGTTATCTAAAATTCTCATCTCCTTTCTATTGTAATTTCTCATATTATTTTTTTTCTGTCACATTTTCATTTTATCAATTCTTATCTGTAAATATAATTGTCCTCTCTAGTTAATAATTCGAGCTAACCACCTTCATTCTTCCTTAATATCAGTCTCCCTATCTAGTATAAAACACAAATATATATTTTTTCTCAGATTCCGCATTATATTTTCTCTATAAATCATCAAAATTCTATTTTCAATATATTCTTATATATCCCAACACATTGCCTTGCAGAATCCCCTTCCTTATCCCTTTTTTTTTAATCCCTTATCTCTCCCTCTTTGAATAATATACCTTCTTTTCATCCTTGTTTGTTTCCTGTTCCTCTTTATTTTCTCGTCCTTTCTCTTAATTCCCTTTTCCCCCATTTTTATTCCCCTCCTTTTTTCATTCCAGTTATTAAACTTTTCTCTCTCCCTCTTTTGATTTTTCTTTTGTGCTTCCTTTTTCTGCTTTTTCCTTCTCTCTTTAACCATTTTCTGAACCATTCCCCCTTTTATCATCCCATCAGACCACAAATTTTTAATTCTAATTCCTTTCCCCCCCATTTAAATAATTGTTGTTCTTTTTGTTCTTCTGAGTTGGCTTCTTCTTTATTGAACTCCCCCTCCTCTGGTTTATTATGTTCTTGTGTATGCTGAGTCACCATTTCTAATTTCTGTAGTACATAACTACACATTTCAAGTTTGATTTTTATCATGTCCCTTGTAACTTGCATATCCAATCTTATAACTTGTGAGTCCAGTCTTATATCAACAAGTAACTCCTTCATTATATCTTCTCCTTTTTTCTTTTTCTTTCCTCTTTCTGAATAGCTGAAATCCTATTCTTTAGTAGATATATTCAGTCCCAGAGTCCAATATATTTTCAGACAATATCTTTTCAGTTTATTTTCAACAATTCATACTCTTGAGTCTTTATTCCTAATCCTCTAATTGGCCTCTCAACTGTTTCCCAAATTACTGGCAATAATAAAGTTCCTTTTGTTTTCTTTCAAGTCCCAAAATCCAAAGTCTCAAAAAGACCAGACACTTATTTTAAAACATACTAAAGTTTTCCTATACCATCAGGTGGTGCTCTTGAGTCTTTTTCTTTTTAACTTTCTTTGTTGAATATAATATTTTTATTAAGTTTGCTATTTTCAATCATTAGCTATTCTTTTCAACACCACTCAATTCCAGCATTGCCCTTTCAGTGTCCACAGTTCAATGCCTGTCTAGTTTAATTTTTAAGCCTTTGTTAATGTATTTTCCTTTAAATTTCTCCTCCAAATTAGTCCAATAGAATATTAAATCCAAATTTAAAAACCCATTTTCTTTCTCATTTCTCTGGTACCTCAAAAGCAATGTCCTTTGCCTGGTTCACACTCTGCTCGCTACTTCTCTCTCCAGCACAAAACTTAGTTTCCCAGAATGTTCTTTGTCTTTGTGGTGGCCATTTTAAGACCACCACTGCAGCTTGCCTTTGGGAGGGATTTTCCTGTCAGGGAGGGGAGTTGCAGCTCCCCTCGACCCTCCAGGCAATTTCCCCCTTCTTCACCACCCCACCAGGATGGTTCCAGCAAGTGAACTCGGGTGAAACCGCGCACAATCATAGATTCCACACTAACACTGATGAGGAACAAACTGGAAGTCTCCAACCTCACTCCATTCCCGAGAGGTCTGTAAGGGGCATGCATAAGCACACAATCGTGCCTACCGTCCCTGTCCTATTGTCCCCAATTATTACTTTCTATTTCATTTATTTATACTTATGATTATTCTTATTTCTATTATATTGTAAGTGTTTGACTAAATAAATAAATAAGTTCTGCATAATTTGAATTTGGGTTCCCACGGAGTGGGCATCACAATGGAAAAGGTCTTGTTCATAGATCACAGGCAAATATTATTCCGGAGGGTACTGGCATAGGAAGCCTCAGCTAATAAACATAAAAGACAGACTAATCAATATTATAGGATCTATATTGAATGATATTATGAATACTGTGGCTGTTTCATTACTTGCACTTACCTACAACACAATCATGCTTTGACCTCAGAAATTCCTATGATGTGCCATTATCATTTGCAGCCATCATTGAAATTTTTTAATAACAGACATAATATTGACATCAACATGGTTCTAGGCTTCCAACTAGGTAGATGGCAAGTCAGCAGATCCACAACTCTTTCATTTGAAGAAAAAAGATGAGACAAATTTGCACTTGTTTGTCAAGTCTCTATATTCAGTCACTGCCTCTCTTGCCAAGCATGAAATCCTGTTCCTCAAAAGCTGGCCAGCTTCAGTTATTCCTGCTTTCTTGGATAGAAATAATTATGCAGCCACAATTAGGTCTGTTTTTATCTCCATTGGGCCAATTCTGCCCTGAAGTCTTTCCATATGTTTTGTAGTTCTTAATTATTATGTTAATTATTTTAACTTGGGTGATACCCAAATGGGATATGGAAGAAGGGATACATGCCAGCCAAGCGAAGCTTAAGCAGTTTCAGTGAGATCCTGCTGTAAAGCACTGAATAGCTGTGATGTATTGAAAAGTAATGGGAGCAAAACCAGAGAAGCAAACCAATATTTTGGCAATGACTTAGAATAGATGCAGCCAAGGTGGAAAAGGAATTGACAAAGAAAACATCAAATATTTTATCAGTGTTGTTTTATACTGACTCAGTGGTGAGTAAATAATACTTCAACTCAGTGGTGAGAAAATTAGACATTTTTTATGCTGTTGGCATAAGGGTAGATCTTTCAGTAGCTTCTATAAGTAGTCCTTGACTTAGGCAACCATTCAGTGACCATTCAAAGTTACACCTCCACTGAAAAAACTAATTTATGACCATTTTTTTACATGTCTGTTACAGCATCCCCATGGTCATGTGATCAAAATTTGGGTGCTTGGCAACTGGCATGTATATGACAGTTGCACTGACCTGAGTTTACGGTTAGTCAGCTTCTAGTCAGCTTCTGACAAGAAAAGTCAACAGGGGAAGACAGATTCACTTAGTGACAATGAGATTCATTTAACTACAGTAATTTACTTAACAATTGTGACAAAAAAGGTCATGAAATAAGGCACAACTCATTTAACAAATGCCTTGCTTAGCAACAAAAATTTTGGGCTCAATTGTTGTCATGTATTGAGAAGCACCTGAAATGAATTATGTCTCATAAATGGATAAATGTGAAACCAAAGTTTAAACTTATTTCCTAACTTTTATTTTGTTAATATTCTCAAACTGTTCAGATTACCGGAAATAAGAGTTGGTGCCAAAGTTTCTTAAAGATGGTTAATGGCTGTGTATACTGTGGCGTGGAAACTTTGGGAAAAGAACTTTTCATGTACTTTGGAGAGAAAACCTTACGGTGAGAAAGATATATTCTTAACTTGCACAATTCAAAGGAATTATTGTGACTTACTGATCCCTAGAAAATTATTTTCTTCTTGCCCAGATACAAAGTAAACATTTGATCATACCAGCGATACTAAAGACTATGAACTTCATAAGTATGAACATGGCTTAGCATAAAGTTGTAGTTCTACAGTAATCAATTAGATGTTTCCTCCACCATTTTGTGGATCATGGGCCAAACAAACCCATAATATTTTAGACACCATTAAAACCATATGTGTATGTTTAAACTAAATAAATGTTTAATTTAGCTGTCCCATGCTTAGATATTTATATGAATTAGCTTAAGGCCCTGTCACACTGCCCAACGGATGCAAAACGTTTGTAAAAAGGACACAGCAGACGAGAAAAATGTTCATCCGTTGTTATCCGCTCTCAAAAGGGGCAAAAATTTGCATAACCAGAGCGGATAACACGGAAAGGAACAGACGGGGGGAGGACGCAGGGCGGATGGAAAGCGGATTCAGAGCGGAAGCCTAGCGGATAGAAGCGGATGAGAGCGGATGAGAGCAGATGGCACATCCGTAAGGCTTCTGGGGGACCTCAGCAAAGCGGACGCGGAACGGATGAAGCGGATGCACAGCGGATGAAACGGATGCACAGCGGAAGCCTAGCGGATGCCTAGCAGATGCCTAGCGTTAATTGCACATGCGGGGGGGATTTAATGCATCAGTCCCGCGGATATAAAGCGAAGCAGCTCAGAAGCAGGTCACCATTCAGAGGAAAGACCTGCTGCCAGACGCATTGAGTGCCTTGCCTGCCTGCCTGCCAGCCTTGCTGCCTGCCTTGCTGCCTGCCATCCTGCAAGCCTTGGTGCCTACCTCCCTGCCAGCCTTCCTGCCAGCCTCCCTGCCAGCCAGCAACCCCACAACCATGGGGAAAAAGAGAAAGCCTCAGCCATCTGCTGCCAGCCCTGGCAAGATGGACAGGGCCACCCTCCCGCCCCCTGGCCCTCACTCTGCTTCTGCTGGGGCTTCTGTAGCACGGGCTCGTCCTTCTGCGGCTGGGGCTTCTGCTGCTTCTGCTTCTGGAGGAGCTGATGATGATGCTTATGGCAGTGGTGCTTCTGCTCGTGCTTACTCTGCTGATGCTGCTCCTGGCGGTGGTGCTTCTGCTGGTGCTTACTCTGCTGAGGCTGCTCCTGGCGGTGGTGCTTCTGCTGGTGCTTACTCTGCTGAAGCTGCTCCTCATCCTGCTGGTCCTGCTCGTGCTCCTGGACTTGCTCATACTGCTCGTACTGCTCATGCTCCTGGTCTTGCTCGTCCTGCTGCTGCTGCTGCTGATGATGATGACGATGATGATGATGATCCTGCTGGTGCTGGTGCTGCTGCTGCTGCTGCTGATGATGATGATGATGCTCATTATGATCCTGCTGGTGATGCTGCTCCTGCTGCTGCTGCTGCTGATGATGATGATGATGATGATCCTGCTGGTGGTGGTGGTGTGGAGGAGCAGCCCCTACAAACTGGAATCCCCTCTGATGAGGGCCCATCTGGTCCTGCCAAAGGGAGGAAGAGGCATATGCAGGAACGGGAGAGGAGGCAATACTCCATTGAGGAGGAACACGAGGATGAGGTGCTGGAGTGGCTGAGAGAAAATGACTATCTGTGGCGGAAGGGACACCGGCTCTACAGGGACACCAAAAGGAAGCAGGCTGCTTGGAGAGAGAAGGCGTAGAGTCTGGGCTACACATCGGATGTGCTCCTTGGCTGGTGGAAGCACATGCACACCTGGTACGGGAAGCTGCACCTCAAGAAATCTGGCCAGGCCATGGTTAAGCTGACGGAGACCTACATAATGGCCAGGTGCAGCTTCCTGGAGTGTGAGATCCACCATCGAGGAGCAGCAGCAGCCCCTCTCACGACCCTCTCTCTCCGGCAGCCTGCTGAGAGCCAGTCCTCTTCCAGCCGAGAGTCAGCTCCTGTCTCCAGGCAGGTTTCTGTGGAGCGTGCCATGGCGGAGAACCTGCGGACAGGTGTTTTATCCATGGTGGAGCGCGTGGAGGACTCCCTGGTGCAGTGGGAGAAAGGAGACGGGACTTCCACCACAGCCCTACCCGCATCCATCCACAGCTCCACCTCCACAGAAAGGCAGAGAGCCAGACAGGAGGGGCAGAGCCATACTGTCCTGCTGGAGATCAGAGACACCATCCGGAGCAGCATAGATCTCCTCTCTCAGCTGGTCCACACCGACTCCTCATCCGCCAACCGCAAGCCCTTCCTCACCTATGTCAACCAGACCCTCACGGACATGGTGGAACCCCAGTACCTGGTGGTGAAGGACCGGATCACCGAGCTGCTTCACAACCCTCCAGATCTAGAGGAATCTGCTCCCACCCAGTCCAGGTCTGCTCCTCCACCCCAGGTGATGTCCCTCCCATTCCAAGGCTTTCCACAGGCCCTCACCTACCAGGGCTACGGCTACCAGGAGGTCCAGCAGCACAGGCAGCAGCCCTTCCCAGTCCAGGCACAGAGTCATCGGACGACACCATTGCCACCGGTTCCACTGATGCCACCGATGCCACCCACGCCAATGATGCCACCAATGCCACCCATGCCACAGATGCCACCAATGCCAGTCCTCACCCACCTGCAGACCAGACAGCCCCACTACACTGCTCCTTCCTCCACCTCACAGCCAAGCCCGGCCTCAGTACATCTGTCCTCGGTACTGGGGCTGACACCACATGCATGGTCTCAACATCACGGGGCGGTCTCAACATCACGGGGCTGAGCCAGCTGTCCGAGAGCTTCCTCAACACACCATCCCCTGTTGTCCTCTCGGGGCCAGGCACCCCTATGACGCCGCAGACCAGCACTCCAGCAGCAGCCACCTCCACAGCACCTGGACCCTTCACCCCTGAGACTGGGCACACCTCTGAGTGACCAAGAGGAGTGCCAGAGACTGGGTGGCTGGCTACCTGTAGTCTTTATTTGGACATTTGACGTGGGTCATTTTTCTTTTACAGCTTGTGATTAATGAAGTTTATCTTTGCTTCACACACTTGCTTCATTTATTTATGTCAATAAAGTCTTCGTGGAAACTTTTAGAAATGGTTTAAGCCTTTGCATGCTTGTGGGATGGGTTAAGATAGCAGTGGGATGGGCAGGGATACCTGTGGGATGGGTAATAGCTGTGGGATGGGCAGGGATACGTGTGGGATGGGCAGGGATACCTTTGGGATGGGTTAAGATAGCTGTGGGATGGGTTAAGATAGCTGTGGGATAGATAAACCTCCAGTGCAAGCATAGTGGGACTGTATGGTCCACCCTCCCAGTTGCCACACCTTTGGCCCTTCATTATCAATAACAATGTAAGCATTGATCCACACATTTGAACATAAACACAACTCTTCATTAAATGCCCTGTTCATTGTAGGCCCACCCAACATACATGGCCCAATCTCATCCGTGTGATGAGACAGGCTCAAGGAAGCATCCATTAAGCATCTACCATCCTGTCTTGCCACTCCACTGCTCCAGCTGGGGAGTTGCACTAGTGTTTCAGGAGGTTGCGCTGCTTCTTCCCTTCACGTGAGGCTCTGTTGGGGCCTTGCACATCCTCAGTGTATATCAGGTTTCACCCTTGCCTCCATTCCCCAGGCTCCATGTCCCCATTGCCTTGCTGGAGGTCCCCGAGCCTGTTCTGCAAGACTGGGTAGTGGGTGCGCATGAGATTGTGCAGGATGCAGCAAGCTTCCACAATCCAGCCCCTCCTTGAGGTCACTGGCATTGTATACCTGGGCATCTGAACATGAGCCGTTGCCTGAAGCATCGATGTACATGAACTTGTAGTCAGCATCGACCATGGCGAAGAGGACGATGCTGAAGAAGCCCTTGTAGTTGAAATAAGTGGACCCCAACTTGGCTGGCGCTTTGCAGGCCACGTGCTCCAACGGTGTGTGGGAAGTTCCACTTCTGATACCACTGCTCTGCAACTTTCTTCCAGCCTTCTTCAGTGGAGGGGCACTGGAGGAGCTCCTCCAGGTATTCTTCGATGATGGCCTTCACCACTTCTTTGACCACAATGCTGATGGTGTTTTGTGGCACCCTCCAGCTGTACTGCATGCTCCTGTAGGTGGTCCCTGAGGCCAGGTGGCACAGAGTCAGTGCCACCTTCAGCCCAGGGTCCAGGCTGGGCCGGAAGTTGGTGCTCTGCTTGGTCAACCTGGGTGCCAGCCGCTGCACAACTTTGTCAAACATGGCTGGAGGCATCCTCATGAAGTTCTGGAATGCATGAGAGTCTTCGTTCATGAGCTCCACCATCAGCTTGTTGTACAGTCCGTACTCTGCTCTTCTCCCAATCCATCTTCGGACCCAGACGCTTCTTGGCCGCCTGTTTTTCTTCCCGTCGTAGAGTTCACAGAGCCTGTAGATGGCTTCGCACTGTTGCAGAAGGATGGTGTCTACCAAAAGGAGTTTGTTACGATCCATGGTGGAGATGACTGGATGCTGTGGAAGAGGAAGAGGCAGATGAAGGCTGCAGAGGTCTGCACAGCAGGGCTGCTGGTCTGAAAGTGAGATCCAGGTGAGTTGCTCCCCCTTTTTATAGGCAATATAGGTTTTCCCCTATGTGTCCCTTTGCATCCTCTAGGCATCCTCTATACATCCTTAATATCTGACATAGGTCCCCTCTGCGAATGTTTTTTCCGTTTTAAACAGTTTCTTTGCGTGCTGCATCCACTTTCATCCTTTCTCCATCCGTGCTACTAATGCTGCGGGTCCGTTCCGCTTCCTCCCTGCGTCCGTTTACCGCTGGAACGGATTCGAGTTGTGCGGATGCCTAGCGGATATAGTGGATGCGTAATGGATGCAGAACGGATGTCCCCCGTATGCCTAGTGGATGCAGAACGGACGATTTGGATACATTTTCTGCTCAAAAGTTTTGAGCAGCTCAAAACCCTCTGAGCAGATGAAACGTCAGTAGATGGATGCTGGACGGATAGAGAGGAAGCAAAACGGAGGCAGTGAGTACAGAACGGAAGCATCGCGTTAACCAACGGATGGCAAGTGTTTTTCTCCATTTTACATCCTCTTTCCATCTGTTGGTGCATTGTGGCAGGGGCTTTAAACCAAACAAACAATTTTTAGAGCTAAGATAAGCTTGACATTAAAAGCACTTATATTCCATTTTTTATTTATGTCTCAAATTTACAGGGTCACTCATCTTACACAAAGTGACTTTTCAGACACATTCTTGCAGGCATGGTTTGTTGAATTACATGCCAATATTGAGGGTACTTTAGTGTTTGGTACCTAATGGGCACATTCTTTTCCCTATTATCACTCCACTTTAAAAAAAATCAGATATCTCTTTTTAAAATTATTTCAAACATTATCTTAGTTCTTTATGTTTTCCTCAGTTACTAATACACAGTTGGGAAGACAGATCTTTTTTAGACTCTGACTTTATCATTTGTAAAGGACTTTGATCAGTTTGGTGGAATGATTAACACCTGCAGCTAGAAACCAGGAGACCCTGAATTCTAGTTCTATCTTAGGCATGAAGCCAAGGCTTGGCCTGACCAATTTCTCACCAATAGGAAGAACACATGAACAAACTACTTCTGACATCTTGCCAAGTAAAGTAGTCCAGGCAGTTACTGGGACATTTTTTCGAGAGAGAGAGGGAGGGAAGAAGAAAGGGAAGAGAGAGAGAGAAAGAAAGAAAGTAAAAAAAGGTGGTGGTGGTGGCAGTGGCATTAGGATGAAGGCCACATGAAATGAGGGCAACAATTATAGCATGCTATTAATCACAAGCAAGATAATTTATGAGTATCATTGTATTTGAGTAGTCATAAAGCTCGAAATAGTTCTGAAAAAAATATATTTTAAAAAACATTTCTCTTCTAGGATCCACTTTGGCATGAATGGTTCTTTGCGTATAAATTCAGATGCAAGCCAAAACAGAAGTGTAGCGCTCGCAGCCTTAGAAATACAATTTACTACTGATTTGATTTGTTTCTACGATGCAACTGTACAGCTTAGGTAAAGCAACATATGTTTTACTGGAATATCTTTCATGCAGGAAGGAAAATATTGCCATTCTAAGTCAACAATGGGGAACTTGCTTAAATCTACTGAAAATATGCTTAATTCTGGTAGTTCACTTCATTTGCTTTGTATAGATTGATAGTGACTAGATGGAAAAAAGAGGTTTTTAAAATCCCAGTGCATGTTTAAATTGTATATTTAATGACAAAAAGCCAATCCCTTGATTCATACTTGGCAATCTCTATCATAAGTTACAATCCCCTTTTACTAATAAATGTTTGTATATATTAAGCTCTAGTGTTGTATTCATAAAAAAGTTAGAGTAATTGATTTTTAAAACATGTTTGATTAAAAATGCACCTAAAAATCAGCCGGCAGAGATTTTGTTTAAGCTATTAATATTTAGCCTGAGTATTATAAAAATGAGCAGGTGGCAAACATTCTTTATAGATGCATGCCTTACTTCTGTGTCTCTCTAAATCCCCTATATGTTGATTAACCACTTGCTCTTGATCATGTTTGTTAAGAAATCATTCCTACTGAGTTTTTTGCAAGTATACTTAGGAGTAAGTCCCATTCACTTATATCCTGTTATGTTTTATGGGGTTAATTATTTTTAATTTAACACAGCTTATATATTTACAAATGACATGATTTCTGCTTTAGGCATTGTGGTTAATTGAAAATAAGAGCTAAAACTGATTTCTCTGTGGTTCCAACAAAGGAGAAAAAATAGGAAAGATGTGAGAATCCAAGATTCAAATAATCATATTATTACTGATAAACCATTGTTTGTTGAATTATCTTTGAACTTAGCTTTTCTATGATTGAGCAATTGAGAAACCTAAGCCTTTGCTAAATCTTGTCCTCTTACTCATTTTTCATTTTTGGGTCCAGAAGGTAAAAGCTAAAACCATCAAAAAATAATCATTCTCCTCTACTCCCTCTTATTTTAGTTCAAGCTCTAGTCTAGCTGTTTTCTCCTCAATTCAGGTTGGTTTTGACAATTTTAATTATTTGTACAATTTCCATATCTACTTCTGAATTCTTTTAATGTTTTCATAAAACCACAGAGGGTGTTATCTGTCAGTTTGGGTTCTGCCAATGCTGAATGCCTGTAGCAATTTGTGCCCCTATTTCCAGGAACTTTCTTTAATCTTTAAATGGTTTATACTTCTCCACTTGGGCCTGGTATAAACCTCATTGAGTCATTTTGGATTCATAGCTCCAGCTTGATGTTGTGGCTTGAAGCACCACATAAACTTATGTAATCTCCCTGTTAAGATTCTTTAGACAGACACTTATTCTCTAGTCACCTCACAATGGGCTTTTGCAATGTGCTTTGCATAGATTGCCCATGTAGACCTCTTGGAAGCTACAGCTAGTCCAGAATGCAGTGCTGCAGGCAGTGATGGGTATATGTATATATATATATGGGTATTTTCCCACGTCATTATAGACAAACTCTATACAGAAGCCTGATGATGGCAGATGAGATTCTGCCGAAACGTTGCTACAAATATATATATATATATATATATATATATATATATATATATATATA
>BLBF01000039.1:12286871-12310488 GCA_015471245.1 Laticauda colubrina | reverse complement strand
GAGAGTTGTTTACCTAATCCTGCATAGCTTTTTATCCGGTAATATCGCTCTACTAACTAGAGCATATAAAAACATGTGCTAGACCAATACTTGAATACAGCTTATCAGTCTGCAACCTGCATTACATATCTGATATTAATACAATTGAAAAAGTCCAGAAATATTTTACAAGAAGAATCCTCTACTCGTAGCAGAATACCTTATGCCACTGGACTTGAAATTTTAGACCTAGACAACCTAGAACTATGCCACTTTTGGTTCGATCTAAGTATATATTGAAATGTCCTACCTATCAATGAATACTTCAGCTTCAACCAAAACAATACAAGAGTACTAAATAGATACAAACTAAAGATAAACCGCACCAAACTTGATTGCAGGAAATACGACTTCAGCAACAGAGTGGTCAATATCTGCCTGACTCTGTAGTTTCTTCCCCAAACCCCAAAATCTTCAACATTAGACTGTCTGCTATTGACCTCACCCCTTTCCTAAGAGGCCTGTAGGTGGCATGCATAAACGCACCAATGTGCCTACCGTCCTTGTCCTATTGATTCTTTTTTTTCTTATTCGTATCCATTTCATATATTTATAACCATTTTATACGAATACTTGTTATCTAATAATTGTTTGACAAAATAAATAAATAAATAAATAAAAATAAATAAAAAATAAATAAATAGATAAAAAATAAATAAAATAAAATAAAATAAATATAGTGTTATGCCTGTGTGGTGCAATTGAGCAAGCACTATTTATGCCCGGCCAGTGAAGTCGGGCAGAGTAAGTGTGCTTCAGATCCTTTAAAACAGAATCATTTATTAGCACTTAGGAAGTCTCCTTTTGGTGTTGCATTCATGACCTCTGGAATGGCATCCATCTGAAGACCCATGCAGCCTGCAGGTATTATCTGATAACATTAAGGAAGTCAGTGAAAATTTGGCTGTTCTCTGAGACCATGTTAATTCCCATAGGATATTTTATTTTAGACAGAGTTTGCCTTCTGGGAAGTTATGATCTGACAATCATTTTGTTTTTAATCCTACAGAAACACAGCTGATTGTAAAGAAAAAATTAGAATGCTGGGAGATTTAGATGTCTGCAGTTCAAAATTTAACTTTCGAAGAGCAGAAAGTGAGATTAAGAAGCAAAAGGGCTGTATGTTATGTAATGTATTGCTTGATCAGGCAATCCTACCTGGAGTGGGAAATATCATAAAGAATGAAGCACTTTATGACAGTGGTCTGCATCCAATTGTTAAAGTATGTAAAATATTTCTAGCTGCTTTCAGTTGTATTTTACATTTTACTTAAGGTGATTTAGATCTTGAGCTCCTAAAAGAAAATTGTAAAGTGCACAATGACTTCTTTACATTGTAAATAAAAGGTTTCCATAAGGAATTAATTGAAACCTTTCTTTTCATGGATAATCCCAATAAGTCATTTATATTCAGAATCTAAATCATATGGTTGTTGACCAGTGATTACCAATTTCATAACAAAATGTTAAAATACAAAGAAATGTGAGTTATCATACAAAGGAAGTCAGTTATATTTTCATAATCATGAGTCTATTGTGGATGTCTAGGTACCTATTGTATAGCTGTAAAAAAATCTTCTATAAATGAAGCCTTAATCATATTAACATAGCAGTTCTATACACAGAGATTCAAAAATTAGTTTCATGTATAGAATTGTATTAAAATCCAAGTAGGGTTATTATTGTCAGTGTTTCCTGTATTGTTAAATTACGTTTGTGTGTCATCTGATTATCAAAATCTCTTTAATGAAATACACTGTTATAAAGCAAAGAACCCTGACTTCACTGTACTTTTTAAAACCAATGTTTCAAATAACAGGTTTGTCAATTAACAGATAAGCAAATATGCCATTTGGTGAAAATGATTCGGGATTTCTCACTTCTCTTTTATAAGGTAGGGAAAAAATTTTTTTCTAAGAGTTGGGGAAAATGAAAAAGAAATGCAGCTTTAAAGTAACTGCTACTTAAAATTTTCAGTATTATTCCATCAATTGATAAGAACTTTTTTTGTACCTGGTATATTGTTCAATACAACCCTGTTTAATTTTTTTAGGACATAATGTTTAAAAATGTGTGAATTTATACATTAAAAAATAGTGAAAGTAGCCTTTCTGGAAATATGTCTGGATACCATCCTATGATGTAATATTCCAAATGTAATATTCCAAACCATCAAAGATTACCTTTCTGAAGTTTGTACTTCTAACCTAGTCTTAAATATGATGTTTTACGTTTGAACTTTTATTAGACCAGATATATGTAATTTTTAAAAACTTTCACAGGCTGCACATGTTGTACTCTATTAAATTTGGTGATTGGAGAAATGCTACTTAACTCATGATCTCCTGGACAATGTTTAGACGATTTTAATGCAGCTGAGAAATATCACTAGTAAACCTCTTCTCCCTGGAAAAGAAAAGAATAAATAATTTATTTATTTTGCCCAGTACACCTAAAAATAAAAGTTTTTCAATTTATTTGTCAATTCTTTCCAGTTATTACAAGATAAATATTATTTTTGATACATAAATAATTGTCTGTTCCAGTGTCACAAAATGGAATTGTCAATAAATAAACACTATAGAGTGTATAAACGTCCCACTTGCCGCCAATGCAGTGGAAAGATCACAGTATGTCGATTAGGAGAAAACAACAGAATGACCTATTTCTGCTCACAGTGCCAGAACGACCAACCTCAGCCTGGGGATTTGAGGTAAGTCTTTACAAGTAGTTCACTCAGTGACTGTTCAAAGTTACAGTGGCACTGAAAAAAAATAACCGTTTTTCACAATTACCGTTTAAGTATTCCCATGTTCACGAGATCAAAATTTAAACCCTTTGCAACTGACTCATATTTATGACAATTCCAGTGTTCATAGGACATGTGATCACCTTTTATTTGTTTATTTATTTATTGAATTTATATTGCCACCTATTCGTCCATGGCGACTCAAGGAGGCTTACAGAATGTAAAACCATATTTAAAATAAAAAACAATAAAAACTAACAGAAAGAATAAAATAAATTAATAAAGTACAATACAACAAAATTTAGAAAAAAATAAAAAATCACTCCCCAACTCCCACCCTCCACCTTGACGACAGCAGATCACACGAGCCATTTGACGGGCTCCATCCCACTCTTGGTTCCCCAGGCCCACTGGCAGAACCAGATCTTCAGTGCTTTCTGGAAGAATATTAGAGAGGGGGCCATTCTAATCTCTGGGAGAATGATGTTCCAGAGAGAGGGAGCCACCATGGAGAAGACCCTTCTGGGTCCTACTAGGTGTATCTCCCTCAGGAATGGAACCTGCAGCATTCCCTGCCTCCCTGCTCTAGAGTCAGGTAGATATGACTGGCATGAGACGTTCCCTCAGATAACCTGGTCCCAAGCCATGAAGGGTTTTAAAGGTGACAACCAGCACCTTGAATTGCACCCGGAAGCAAATTGACAACCAATGCAGCTCCCGCAAGAAAGGTGAAACGTGCACACCAGGGTCTGCACAAAACAATGCAAGCCATGACATTTTGCACCAACTGGAGCTTCAGATGTTCTTCCAGGGCAGCCCCATATAGAGCACGTTGCAATAATCAAGACGGGAAGTGACTAAGGCATGAGTGACTGAGTAGGGACCGTTGGTCTCGGAAAGGGGGTAACTGATGCACAACTTGCAGTTGTGCAAAAGCCCTCCTGGCCATAACTGCCACTTGGTCTTTGAGCAGGAGTCGGGAATCCAGGAAAACCCCTAGATTATGCACAGGGTCTCTTTGGGATAGTGCCACCCCATCCAAGACCAAAGGTGGCAATTCTCCCTGAGCCAATGAACCACAAACCCAGACCCATTCGGTCTTGCAAGGGTTTAGTTTCAACCTGCTGTTCCCCATCCAACCTCTAACAGCCTCCAGGCACTAAGAGAGGGAGGACACAGCAACACTTAACTAACCACTGGCTGATACATACAGCTGAGTATCATCAGCATATTGGTGGTACCTCACTCTATGGTGACGGATGATTTCACCCAGCGGCTTCATATGTTGAACACGAGCGGAGTGAGTACTGAGCCCTCAGAACCCCATAAAGCAGTGGGCAAGGGCTGGATCTCTTCCCCCCTATCAACACTGAGAATGACTGCAGAGGAAGGAAATGAGCCAGGACAGCACAAGGCCTCCCATCCCCATCCCCCAAAGCTGCCCGAGGAGAATCCCATGATCAGTGGTATTGAAAGCCGCTTAGAGATCAAGTAGAGCAAGGATGAATGCACTATCCCCATCCCATTCCTGCCAGAGATCATCCAAAAGTGCTACCAATGCCATTTCTGTCCTAAATCCAGGCCTGAATCCTGACTAGTAGGGGTTGAGATAATCCGTTTCACTGAGTAATCCCTGGAGTTGCTGCATGACCACCTTCCTAAAAAGGGAAGATTGGAGACAGGTCGGAAATTATCCAACTGGGTGGAGTCCAGTGATGTCTTCTTAAAAAGAGGGTGGACCACAGCCTCCTATGCTGGGACACTATCTCCTCCTATAGGAAGCATTAATCACTGCCAGAGTCTACCTGCCTGTCACCTGGGAAGCTTTCACAAGCCAGGAGGGACACAGGTCTAAAACACAGGTGCTTGCATGCAAACTCCCCAGGATTCTGTCCCATTTCCTCAGGAGCAGCAGTGTCAAACTGTTCCTAGATAACAGGGCAAGAAGCTGCCTCAGGAATTTCCACCAGACCAGGAACCAGCCGGCATCTAACTGGGAACGAAGTCGAGCGATTTTGTCTTCCAGAAAATCCACAAATTCCTTAGTGTGCCCCTTCAGGTGGACCTCAATCTCCTCCTTCCCCAGGAGGGATAAGTGGAGAAGTATTAGTGTTGAGAAGTCTTTACACTTTGCCGCATGAATCACCACAAGGTAGGCCTTAGTAGCAGCTCTTACCCGTGTTTGATTGAGTTCATCTTCTGTCTTCCACCAGCGGCACTCTAAACATCTCCTCATGCATTTCATCCCTCTCAGTTCCTCTGTGTACCATGGGGCATAGAGAGGTCTACACGTGAGAAGAGGTCACAAGGGTGCAATCCTATCCAGATCTTCAGTCACCTTCCTATTCCTAACAGTGACTAAGAGCTCGGCTGCACTGCACAGTAGATCTGCAGTTATAACCCCTAGCTTCTTCTGGAATTCATCGGGGTCCATTAGTTGATTGGGGTGGACCAATCTAATAGGTCCTGCCACCCTGTGGGGGAGTGCAGCTTTTGAAAAACTAATCACCACGAGACTGATCTGATCATGACAAGGGGACCAATGAGAGCTTCACCAATTCCAAGTCACATAGACACTGCTCTGACAAGAACACCAAATTGGGTGTGTGACCACTATTAGTAGTCGGCCTCTGTATGATCTGGAACAGGCCCATGGAAGTCATGGTTTCCATGAAATCTTGGGCTACCTTGCTCCCAGGGAAAGCAGGTTGAAATCCCACAGAACTATAAGTCTGGGGAATTCTACCACTAGCCCTGCGGTGAGGTCCAGGAGCCCACGCAGCATGGAAGCTGGTATAGCAGCAGCAATCCCACCTGATCCCTTGAACCCAACCTAAGAAAAGGCTCCCACAACTGGGCACTTGTGGAATAGTGCCTCTGGAGGCTACTAGAGAATTGTCTGATAACAACAGCCACACCTCCTCCCTGGCCCTGAGATCTAGATTGGTGTCATGCTTGATAACCCATTGGGCACATTTCTACAAGGGGAACACCTCCATCTGGGCCCAGCCTGGTCTCAGCTATACAAGCCAGATCAGTCTTCTCTTCGAGGATCAAATCGAGGATCTGGCATTTAAAAGCAACAGTCTAAGACCAGGGCCACCACAGATTTAGTGACCTTCTGAAATGGGGAAACCAGATTCACTTAACTATGTTACTACCATGTTTTTCACAAAATAAGGCCGGGCCTTATTTTTTTTTTATCTCCGAAAAAACGGAGGTGACAGCTTGGATGTTGACCTCAGCATTGGTGGGACACTTTGTATCGGGAGACCTTCCACCATCATTGCTTTCCCTTCTCCCCATGCTGCCGCAGAGTTTAGAGCAACGCTGCGGTGTTTGGCACAGCCATGCACGGCCAGCCAGGGCTCCTCCCTGCAACTGGAGCCCAGCGGAAATACTCGGCTTCAGGTGATACTGTCACCGCCTTCCCTTTGCCTTTGAAGGCAAAGCCAATTCTTTTGAAAATGGTGCCCTATTACTGGTACGACAAAACTCCCCTGCCTGAGAGGGCAGCCCAACCCCATGTGGGGAGGCAAATCTCCCAGAGCTGCAGTGCAGAATCGGCCCATCCCGGGAGAGGTGCCCAGCCGCCATCCCTGCCTGGTGCCAAGCAGAGCACAAAGAGCTTCGCCTGGGGCACCCAGCGCAGCTGTCAGGCCAGCCCTCCTGCTCAGTGGCCGAGCTCTCGCCAAGGTAGCAAGCGCCTCCCCACTGGGCCCTCCACTCATGCTGCCAGGGCCATGCCAGAGCTCTGGGAAAGTGAGCTGCAGGTGCGCACCTGCCTCCCAAATGAAACAGCCAGGCCAACCCGAGCTTGGCTTCCTTCCCAATCCCTCCAGCCTGAACCTGAAGGGGCCACCAGGAGAGGCTGCCAAAGGCAGTGATAACGTCCATCCATCTGTGGACAGGGAGACAAGGCGACAGCCTGTGCTGCGTCCTACTCTGAGTTGAGCCCCGCCTAATGAGCGCCGATGCCTGTGCCACTGCAACATTTGGAGCTGCCGTCGCATTTGGAGATGCGTAGGGATGGGGATGGGCTGAGTGAGGGGTAGAAAGGATTGGGTGGCTTTGGGCTCTCTCTGCTGGACCTGCCAGCCAGGGAAGCAGCGCTATCATCGTCTCGCCTCCTTGTCCATGGATTTTATGCCTATAAAACAAGCTGGGACTTCCTATTGGGGGAGGCCATATTGTTCGAGAAACACGGTAATTTAACAACTGCAGTGATTCACTTGCCAACTGTGGCATGAAAGTTCGCAAAATGGGGCAAAACTTAACTGTCTTGCTTAGCAACAGAAATTTGGGGCTCAATTGAGGTCGTATGTCAGGACTACCTTACTACCTTTAAAAGCATTTCATACTTTATCTCAGCACAATTTAATATTTGAATTTTAAGGGGATTTTTTTCTCTCTCTTCCCATATTATTTAAGTTGTCTGTTTAACCAGTGAAATCATAGGAGCTTATACTGAGCCATTACAACTGAATGGAATAGGAATGGAACAGAACAGAATAGAATAGAATTCTATATTGCCTAAGTGTGATTGGACACACAAGGAATTTGTTTCCAGTGCATAATCTGTACAGAAGTAGACAATTCTCCATTTGCCAAGATAGAGCCATAAATATTCAACAATAATTTTGATAATGTATGTTTTCGATTTTTTTTCTTAAAGAAAATCAACTGAGCTCTGAAGAATAACACTAGTCCTGTTCCTTTCACTAATATCCAAGCTGGTGAACTTAGCGGAAGACCATTTTTCTTACAAATGGCCAAATTAAATATAGGACAAAATCTAACTGATTTGTTGGGAAAGGCTCGTTGTTCAAGGCTATCAAAATCCTTCTCAACCTTGAGTCTTTCCCTTTCCCTCAGATGTTAGATCCCTTTATAGTTATATAAGCCTTTATAAAAATGTTGACAATCACCAGGCCCAGGACAGAACTCAAGTACACTGCATAATTCTTTCCACATAGCACTGAACCATTCATTGAATATGATTGTTCAACCAACTGAATCTATCTGGCAGTAAATTTCTCCTTCCTTCATCCCACAGCATACAGCAAAGAACAAATAATTTAAGTGACTGGCCATTCAACAGGGAGCCTTGTTCTAGAGAAGTTGCTCAAAAGTCAGAAGAGGAGTGGGCCTGCACACTCTGTACTCTAATAAACAAGCCTTCTATGAAAATATGTGATGCGTGCCTGACAACACGGCCCGAAGGTATGATTTTGAGTCTGTTTGTGTCTCTATATAACACCAATAACCTGATTATTTTTATTTTCACATGTAACATGTTTAATATGAATTAACACATTAGGATTTCAGTTCTACATTGTGATTGTGTTGTTTTATTTGATAGTTCAGTCTAAATCAGGAGTTGCCAACCTTTTGGACCTCAGGGACCACCAAAATTTTCTTATGGACCACCAGTGGTCCCCGGCTCACTGGTTGGCAACCACTGGTCTAAATCATAGATCAATGGAAACATATATCATTCATTTTCTGTGTGTGCAGCTCCATATAATTTATTGTTGAGATATGGTATTTCTTTTTGCTGCAAATGATTTCTAATATGTATGTAGTGCATTTTATATTTTTTTATTTCTACAAACTTGGTCCCAGTATTACTGCTATTCTACATGCCATTAGCAACATGAACTTCTTACTAATTTTAATTAACAATAAAACGGCAAATGTCTGCTTATGGATCTTGCATACAGGGGTATAATCCTGTTTTTTAAGGAAGAAAATTTAGAAGAAATTAACTTTGAAACAAACCATGATGGAGAAAAATAAGGTATCTTGAACAGAGCCTTGTGCTTAAAATCTGAATTATAAACCCAGACACTAGTCACTTTAGGGAACAATTGTTTGTGTTAAAATGGAATGTTCTTTTTGTAACTCAAATCTATACTTTCACAGCTGTTCTATGATCCTCTGCTGAATGAATTATTCACTTGAATCTTTTGTACTTTTTTGTGTGTCTCAGCACTTTCTGAATTGCCAAACCAAATGTTTCATACATTTGAAAAGGAATAAATTTGCAGGAAGGGAGAAAATATTTCCTTTTATTGCTAGAAGGACCAGAACTGTATTTCATTTTATTGATATTTCTGGGATACTGGAGTTTGCGCAATGAGAAGTCTTTAATCCTAGCAATAAAATATTTGAGATTTTAAATTCAAATCCATAAAATGCTTACGATTCTGGAGCACTGAGATTCTGAAGCATTTAGATTCTGAGTGGAGATAAGTTCAGACTGCCTTTTCCATTTGTAGTATATCCCACTCTCTTTGCAATAGCTATGTCCAATATTGCCTTCCACTACCTGGGGCAGTATTCAGCAGTAGTCTTAAGCTTCTAATCTTCAAAGCACACTCTTTTTTTTAACTCTGATTTTGCTTCATCTACTTACTTCTATGAGTTTTCTCCATTTGCTTTTTTTTAAGTTCTCTTTCCAAAGTTTTAAATGCCAAGTCATTTTCTTTAAGAGCTTTTGTTTAAAACATGGTGCCCTTTTTACTTTTGTATTTTCAATTAAAAACTTTCCAGCTTTTTCTTCCTACTATAGGTGACTTTTTGCCTTAGTAGTGCTGAAATAGTCTGTGGCCTTGAGAAGACTGTCTCTAATGATGAATGCTGTTGGGAAAGCATTTGATAAGGAATAACTTTGGATTTGTGGTCATCAGTTCATTACAAATACTTCATCAGAAATATCTGCCAAGAAGCCCCTAAGTTAATTTTAAAAATTGAAAATTATAAATAGGAAGTTGGCATATGTGTAGCATAAACAATCTTTCATGTTTATCTTAAAGAACAACTCTTGAGCTTGTACTGTATTGGCATTTTTTGAATATAATAGTGGCTAATCAAAAACAGGTCATGTTAGATGGTATGGATAATGCACACCTGTGAAATGGAAGAGTTCTTTGGAAGTGCTATGGCTTGATGTACTTGTCAACACTTCTTTCAAAGAAGGTGTATCTTTCCTAGGCATGCAAAGCAGCCATATAGTCCCATAGAAATATGTGTTGGAGCTAAGGAGACATTAAGGAAATGATCTCAGGATATAATGATTTTCTTCTTTTCTGTTTCTGCCTTCTTTAACTCAAACATGTATTTTTCCATGTCTACAAAATAAAGCTGCTATGGAGGCAGAAGAAAAATGCAGATTATTTCAAAGTGGTGTTTATGAATATGGCAGGTGCAAGCCAAACATCTAAGTATTTTTTCTGCTCTGGGGTCATGCCCCTAGATAACATGAAGAATTGGGAGGCCATCATGAGGAATGGCTTCACTGTTTGCCTTTGAACAAAAAGGTGTTTGTGAATAGTAGATGTCTGATACCTTTTGACATATCTCAATATTCTAAATGTGCCCCAGCAGCCTACTTAATTATCCCTGATTTAAGCTATTGCATAATTAACAATGTCATATGTTATTACTGGTAAAATTATTAAATTTAAAAATTTTTATAGAATCCATTGTTCAAAAATATAGTAAAAAGCTCCATATGTAAGCTCCTGGCTTACATATGTAATGCTTAAAGATATTATAGAAGGAATTCACAACTGAATTTATGAAATCCAAAGATTGGCATGAGAAAAAATGCTGATATAGTCTTTCTGTAGTCAATACAGTGTTGGGCCTAAGAGCATGAAGGACTTATCCATTCTGTATTTGTATCAGCTGCAAAGTATGTTCTTGATTAACTTTTCTTAGTTGATTCTTTAGCTAGCCTCGGGAATCTAAATTTTAGTCCCTTCAGAAAACTAAATTCATCAATTAAATTATCCCCTGGAATTTATGTGCCCAGCTGTTGATCTAGAAGCTGAAGCAAACACTGTGCAATAAAGGCACTACAGCTGAGGGCTTTAGAACAAAATAACAATAATGGTCTTTTCATTCTTACATTTTAGTTGTCATCAGAAGACTTCTTTACAGTGTTTCAATAAGGCAACTTTACCCTCTTCCCCACCCCCCAAATAGCATTCAGTATTTTGGGGATTATTGTGTGTCAAACTCTGTGCTCAGTGCTTATAATTAATACCATCTTATCTTTATACTTATAAATATTTCTCTTGCTTTGCCTCCTTCTTAATTGGTTAGCAGTTGTTAAAATCAGCTTTGTACAAAAAAAGGCCAAAAAAAACCCCACTATCACCAAGATTAATATCATTTCTCATGTCTTCAGTTCAATTAATGTCTATTGGAATGTTCATGACCAAATAGCGGAGTGCTCTTCTGAGACCCATTGTATTACTTTAATGCATATCTTTATATAAATGGGAATAAGCATTTCTTATTCTATGCAGAGTTATGATTATAACTATTTCTGTATTGCTACAGTAGATTACTTGAACTATCAAGTTCATAAATTGAAGCACGATGTAGCGTATTATTGCTGGAGTTACACAATTTAGGGAGACATAGAAACAGTTGATTCATTGATATTAACCAGGATATTTTTATCTATTTTTACTTTTTTAAAAATAGGAAAAAATGGAGTTTTAACAACAGATAATAGCTCCTTAGTCAAATATCCATATAACAACTTTGAAAAATCAAGAATGGAAATTAAGATAAATAGGAAGACAGCATTTGGGACAGCAACTCTAGTATTCACAGATTTTGCTAGTAAAGACATTCTACTGAAACGTAACAGAAGTGAAAGTCGAACTCCAGATGGAGGCTCTCTGCATGATCCTTCAAGAAACAATTTTAATAGTACCAATCACTATGAAGTAAATTCATCAATACCTTTTCCCCGTCAATGTAATTCTTTAAAGCAAGCATCAAAGAAACAGAAAATTGATTGTTCAACTTCATCTGTTGGAAGCCTCACTGAGAAATTTGTAAACAGGTTTGTTAATTTCAACGACATATTGAGGGGTAAAACTGTTTATATGAAAAACTGTTTGTTTGTATTATATTTTTGCTTTGAAGTATGCAATGTTACTTATATTTTGGCAGATACCAGTTCATGAAACAATTTTGTCTGCAGCTGTGTCCTAAAGTGCTATAGGCTTGTGGCCAAGGCAACTTATTAGATCCAAAGAAATGGTTAGAAATGGTTCTTTGCCAGGTGCAGAAAGTTTAAAGCATATACAGTATATATCTGGGATGTACTTGTAGAATGGAAACATTTGAAAATATTTGAAGTCTGCAGTCTCCAATCACTTAATAAAAAAGCAGCAAAGGAGAGCAGAGTTGGTAGGCACAATGCAAGGATGAATAGGAGTTGCAGCCTCACTTCTGTCTTAAAATGTAGAATAGTTCTGGCAAACTGACAGGAAATGCTGCACAAGAACCTTTGGAATAAAATAGTATTTTTAAAATGCGTTTCTATAACTTGTTTAAACAAATTGAAATTTTCAGGCTTCCAATAATAACCACTCTCATATGGCATAATAAATTTTTGTATCTGCTTACTGTTGGCCAGCAGCCTTACTTAAGGTAATTTGGTCCCTCTTGGACAAAGAGAAATGAGAGGAACCTCTACATAGCTCCATAGAGGAATATTTTCGACAGCTGGTGGATCTGTTCACAGCTGGGCTCCAGCTGTGCAATTTCCCCTCAGATTCCTGAATGTCAAGGAAAGCAGGAACATTTTACAGCAGCAACATCAATAGAATTCTTGTCATTCATTATGCAAAGTTGAGAATCTGAGTGAAGAGAGCTCATGTTTTGGTTGAATAGTGTTTTTGTGGAGTACAAAAAGGTTGCTTCTGAAATACTCTCTGGTTAGGTATGCTGACCTTTAGATCTTGTACAGAACATTAGGTTACCTTTAGAGTATGATTTCTGAGTATGATCATTTTTAATCTGTGATTTGTGTCCATTTCTTGTGAAGTCTCACTGACCTGTCTGGCCATATGTAAACGGCAGAAGGACGATGTTGGCAGGTAGAATAAATCATGCTGGGGAAATGGACAGATGATTCAGTCCTTAATGGTATCATTGCAGATGAGAGATGGGAGAATGCCAAATTCAGCTGTGTAATATGAGCTTCAGTTTCCTAAGAATAATGAAAGATACTGAATGAAAGAGATACTGTAGAAAAAATAATTGTACCTTACACTACTACAATTATTAGAGGCAGTCTTATAAAAGATAACTGCTAGATGCCAAACTATAATGATTGGGGGCAGTATTTTATTGCATTTGTTAACATTATATACTGTAGGCCTGCTAATGGCATATACAGCATATAGGCTGTGTTCAAAAAGCTTCCTCCAAGCTTAGTCTAGAGGGGAAACTATATAAAAAGCCATCGGGTCACAGTAATAATGGGAAGAAATGCTGCTTACATATTAATGAACCCTAGAGTGGAATTACCTTAATGCCTTTTGAGCTTGACTGGTAACATATTTGCCAAAAACCCTGGCTGCTGCAAACCTAAGAAACAAGAAGCAATGTAACCTTGTTTAAACATTAACAGTCAAGGCAGATGCCCTTGTGCATCGTAAACAGACACCATCCAGCTATTCTGGTGATGCTAACATCAGAGGAGAGCAAAGCTTTCCTATCACCTTCATAAAATACATTTTTCTGTTCTGCCAGTCAGACTTCTTCTTCTCTGGTATATGATGGGGATCATTAAAGTAGCTTTGATCAAAGAGCATGGAAAATTGTCTTGAAGCAGACAAGTAGATAGATATCCCCATGGTCTGGTCGAAGACACGTGTAATAACTTTCCAGAGGGGAAGAATATAATTGGAAGGAATTGGTTTTCTAGTACATCTTGCTGTTGCCAATTCAGGATGCCTTTTAAACTACATGAAAGTACAAAATTTATGCTAGCTGTGCCAGAATGGCACAGTTTACTTATTTTAAAAAAGCAGCAAGATAACTTTTTAAAAATTTGCTGCTTCCACTTCATTTCAATAGAATGGGTTTTTGACATGGAGCCTTTCCATTTCATTTTAAAGAGAAAGTAAAGCAGATAAAATTGCTAAGTACTCTGTTTGATCAGATGTATCATTGAAGCAGAAGAGTTTATAAGGGCTTTGGAGCTGTGGTATTGAGACTGAAGATGCTGGTTTGCTGTAACTAATCTCCTTAACTTTATGCAGGTTTTTATCTTGTTACCTGTCATTATAGAGCACCTCCAGATAATATGACAGATGGCTCTTGCACATTAAATGCTGGCAGTCCTCGCTGCAGTAAACACAGTCGCTTCTGTGTTCTTCGCATCGTGAGGAAGGACGGAGAAAACAAGGGCAGGCAATTTTATGCTTGTCCTTTGCCAAGAAAAGTCCGGTGTAACTACTTTGAAGTATGTGAGATTGTATAGTACCATAGATCCTTGAAAAAGATAAATTGGTTTCTCAAACAACTGTGATTACTTATGGATTTCACTCATTCTTTAATTTTAGCATAGTGGGAAATGAATTGCTGTGATGATAGCTTTATCTAAAGAGGTTCTCAGTTCATTTTGGGAAGAATAAATGGATTCTCTGGTCTGTACAAAATTATTTTTTGTATCAAACAGTGAGACTGTTCAGCTTTGAGTTAGTTGTTTACACTAAGGTTAAAAATAACACTCTTCTTTATGACAATATTGTATTGTTTTATTAATTATTCCATTTCTATCTTCGATTTCTTTCTTACTGATGTACCTCCCCAGCTGTATTTAAAAAGGGACTTTGGAAAAGTCTTTTCCATATTCTTTTAAAAATAATTGAAGTTCTAAAAACAAGTGACTTTATGACTTTATTTTATTGATGTATGCTACCCTCAAAGCAAACTTAACTTTCTTTCTTACCTAGCTGGTTTATTCTGAATATTTCATCAAAATTTTGTTGCTATGTTTTCCTTCTTTTAAGGTGCTTTTTAGATGACTGTTGTCAGGTCGTAACTTAACAATAGTATAGTAAGCAAAGACAAGGAGGAAAAAGAACAATGAAAATTTCAGCATTAGCCAAACACTATGAATACATTTACCATAATCAAAATGATTCAAACTCAGTGTGAGTGATTCAAACTCATATGTTCATACTTCCTTTAATCTTTTATAAGCTAGAAGGAATAACACTGTTAGGCAACATAAAGCAAGAACCTTCAAAGGAGACACAATTCTAGTGTAAGAATGCTTAATCAAGTGTGCAAAGATTCTAAGGCAAAATTAATGTAATAAAACAGCACAACTGAATCCGAGTTCATATTTTCTCAAATGACCTTGACAACATAAAATGAGTACTGATGTTTTTCTTGTATTTGTTCTCTTCTGCTCAGCTTTGATAATAGATTCTGTTCCACCATATGGTAACTAATGCAATGCAGTGTCATTCTGACCTTCAGATTTTCCAAGGGAGAAAGACATTAGAGCTTGGGGAAGTAAGATCTATTGCTCTGAAGCCATAAGCTATCAAGAATTTTACTTGGATAAATTAAATCTGTGTTTCCTCCAATAGTCAGATAAGGCTTTTTACAACTGTCCTCCCACAAAGTCAAACAAGTAAGAGTTCAGGTAGTGGAGAAAGTTGCTTGGCTTGATTATTGTTAGTCACCACCTACCTTGTAGAATTAATGGGGAGTTTGTTGCTTCCCATCTAAAACAGGAATTTGGCTTTAGCATCTGGTGTTAACAGAAAATGATTTCTCCCTGCAGTGGGCAGACCTGCATTTTCCTTTCTGCAATCATGGGAATCGCTGCATTATGAGGACAGTGCTGAAGATTGGCCCTAATAATGGAAAGCATTTCTTTGTGTGTCCTCTTGGGAAGGATAAACAGTGTGACTTCTTTCAATGGACTGAAAATGGCCTAGGAATGAAGATTATCCCAGGATGCTGAGCTATTCATCTGTACTGGACTATCTGGTGTTAATCTTCTCAAACTGTGTGTGCTGTACTGCTCTTCTTTAGGAAATATTTTAGGAGGGTTATGATCAAATGGCATTTTGTGATTACAAATCCATTTGTGTTATATATTTGAAAGTTCCTTCTCATACCCACCCTTCTTTGTATTTCTGCTATTTTCTGTTCATTATTTGTTGCATTTTATCTAATACTAGAAAATTTCAGACTTAATATCTGAACAATAGGTAGTCTTTTTCTTATCTTAGTTGCTCCCTCATGCACACATATACACACACATAAACTTGGATATCATTGTTTGTTCGTGCCACTTGCCCTTCAATGTTTTTTCTTCTGTCTTTATATAAAAATTTTATTTCGATGCATTTAATATGAATAGATTGTATTACATCTTTTAATCAGTTATGAAAGATTAATATTTTCAATAAAATATCTCAAACAATGTTTGTTTGTTCTTAAAAATAAACAGTATGAGATTGTTGTCAGAACAGAAAAATAGTTTAGATCTATTTATTTACATAGCCGCCCATGCCACAGTTGTGACTGTGTGGTAAACAGAAGTTAACACAGAAAAAAAACAGCAATTTCATATGCAACATAAACATCCTGAGAACTAATCAGAAATAACAGTAATACTTGTTGTGGCCCTGACTCCCGAGCCTATGCTGTCAGAGGAAGAGGACCTGGAAGATGAGGAGGAGGAACTGGGAATGCCTTCCTTCCCAGGACCTTCCTCTCTGGAAAAGCCTTCTTCCCCAGGACCTTCCTTCCTGATAATGCCTCAGGTTCCATCAGACAACCGAGAGGAACAGCCTGAGTTTAATCAGGAGGAAGGCATATCAGAGCAGCCCCTGACAGGGAGTAAAGAGGAAGAGTATTGGCTTGACCCCAAGCAGCGTCGTAGGGAGAAACGTCAGCAGCAACGTAGGAGGCGTGGGAAGGTCAGAGAGTGAGCTGAGTCATTGAGCCACACCCCACAGGGGATATAATTGGGTATGTTTTCTCCTGAAACTTTGTACGGGACAAAGTTTAACTTTATTTCAGATTTTCTTCGTGAATGATTATTTTTGTAGACTGCCTTGTGATTTTCTGTGAGTAAAACTTTATTTGTTATCAGTTCAGACTTGGCAGGCTGGACATGTTGGAATGCCAAGAATATTATCAGTTCCAAAGAATTAACTCTATGAAATCTGAGCCAGCTTGCCTGCCTGTGTTTGTGTGAGTTTGTACTCTTTCATCTTTTGGAAAACAGAAAAGGCGAGACAGAACAAATACTAGTGTAACATACATTCTGAGTCTAAAAATCAATTCATTTTCAAACATTGTACACCAAATTTGGGGGAAAAAAACCACCAAAAGGCCTAGTTTAACCTTCTGATCAAAATATCTGAAGAAACATCCAGATCTTTAATATCGTATGAAAGCCCAAATGGGCTACCCAGATTCTGGGAGGACTGTGATGCATCAGTGGGTGAATTTATGCTGATGGGGTTCTTATAAAACCAATTTGAAAATAATAGACATTAATATGTAAAATTAAAAATAAATCAGAATCTGTACTAAAAATAATACAATTGAAATCCATTTTGGATTATGTCAATTCAAATCTGATTTTAAGCACATTTAACTTGGTGCATAATTAGAAAATAATCCCCTCATTCTTTTGTAGAAATGTTTTGTGTGCTTCCTTTGCAAATAAAACTGATAAGACATTGTGGTCTGGTTCATTGCTTGTATGGTGACTAATCATTTAATATTCCGTATAGAGATGCAAAATTCATTGTTCAAAGATGGGATATTCTGAATTATTCTCAGTGAGTTTTACATGCAACCATTGTGATGCCATGTAATATCTAACTCTGGAATATCTTACTTTTTTGTAGCTGATCAAGAAGGAATGAAATGTGATTTTCAAGTTTTAATTTATTTGATCTACTTCTCTGCAGTTTGTTAGCGTGAACTTCTTTTGCCATAATTAAATTGCAGGTAATCCTTATGACTGCTTGTTTATTGTTGAAGTTACAACTGCAGGAAAAGATTTATGAACCATTTTTGAAGTTATGTCTATTGTATCACCCCCATGGTCACGTGATTGCAATTTGGGTGCTTGGAAACTGGCTCACATATGCAATGGTTGCAGTCTCATAGAAATGGGATCATGATTTGAGACCTTCCCAGAGTGCTTCCAACATGTAGTCAACTGGAGAAGCCAGATTTGCTTAAATACTGTGATGATTTGCTTTAACAATCATGGTAAAAATGGTCATAAAGACAGGTCTGGTGACTTGATGATGCTTAATAATTGTATTGCTGAGCAACTGAAATTCTAGTGCAACTGTGATTTGTTGAAAAATTATAACTTTAATTTTTCATTGTAAGCTCACTTCACTGCTTACAGCATTTAATAGGTTAAAATTCTGGGATATCCTTGAAGTGTTATGCCTACATTCACTGTTTTAGGTGCATTTTTATGCAGTCTGAATCAAGATTCAACATGTTCTAAGCATTCCTAAGCATACTGCTCTTAAAATCGGTAACAGGGCTTTTACCAAAAAAATAAAATAAATCTGCATGTTTCACTATCAATTACATGTGTTTTGCTTAAAAAGAATTTGTTTTCTTGATTTCTTTTACAGGACAAGAATTTCAGTGAATTTCCCAAGTTAAAGTGACATTCTCATGCTGTTACAATGTGGTCATGTGCTGTATATGAATGCCTATCTTTGAACAATAATACCTTTAGCTTCCTGGAAACTTACATTTCAATCAACTCCTGTGGGAACTCTTCCTGTGTATTTCTTTAGACAAGAAGCATGTCAGCAGAAAGCAGTGATGGAAAGATGTATAATAGGAAACTATAACTAGGAATTGTTCTCTGCGCCATCTCAAACAGAAAACAATCTGAAGAGAATTTTGACATTCTTAGATATCCTGAAAATTAGAAATATGGAATCTTATTTTGCATAGAAAAACTACTTTGCAAAACTGCAAGCACTGTTTTGGCACAGCATTACATTAAATATATATCCAGTAAAGGAGAGAAGAAAGGTTTGGGGAAGCTTTACCCTCTGTGTATTTATTTTTCCTTATAATTTGTGCTAAATATTTTGGTTATAGAATCAAAAGATTCATTTTGTAACTTTAGTAAAATGAAGATAACACTGAAGATTATTATGCTGATAGGCAGTCAATTACAACATACATTTCTGTTTTCAAAAGCCTCTATACAATAATGATAATGTGTTTCTATGTACAGGTAGTCCTTTTTTTATCAGTCACAATTGGGATTGCAAGTTAAGTGAAATGGCCACTAAATGAAATGCCCACTGAACTTATGATCCTATTTCAGCTTTCTTTTGTTTTACAGATCTGCAAAAGCTGTAAATATGACTGGCTGTAAAGTTACTTCAGACCATTGCTGAATGAGGACTATCTGTATAAGATTGCTCATTCAATATCTTCAGGACCACTTTCTTCAATCAAAACTCATCCATTTAGTGCAGGGGTGAGGAACTATGGCCTTTGTGGACTTCAACTCTCAGAATTTGTGAGCCAACCATCCTGCCTCAGAAATTCTGGGAGTTGAAGTCCTCAAGTTATAAAGAGGTCATAGTTCCCCACCTCTGATTGAGTGCATCTAGTGCAGTTTAGATTAAGCAATAATCCAATCTGGAAAAACAGGTTGGATTATTGCTTTATCCAAATCTGCTGAATATTTGTATTATTTAAGGTTTATCTGTACTTGTAGGGAAGATGACTTTGGCTGAGATATGCAGGAACTGTGTTTAAACAAAAGGGGCTGAATGATTTTTGAAAGCCCGGAACAGTGATAACATTCAGAGTAACTCAGTCAGTTATCTTCCTGATTCAATGAACTGTAAGAAGGAAGAAGTACAGAATAATGCTTTCAGGATCCTGTTATTAAAGTCAATCTCAGTAAAAGTAGTTTTAGCATTCCTGTAGTTTATTTTTCTTGTCTAGTCCATCTACTGGACAACTTAGCTATCTGAGATACATCTCAATTAAAATCAATGAGGATTATGTCTGAATAAATAGGTATTGATCTGCAGATTTCTAGAGTTCACATAAGTAAACTATTAAGCTTGTGACCGAAATTCTCAGATATCTTTTAGCAAAGAACAGGCAAAAGTCCATTTTTCATATTATATGAAGCCAAATAAGCAAAGTATACAATAATCAGACTCATTAAGCTAATAATAAATGTAAATGTCGCCTGGCTAATTAGAAAATATGAAAAAGTTATAGATTAAAACAGCTGTTAAAGCTGTCTTATCAAAAAATATAATGCTCTATGCTTTTACATTATATCTGCTAAATTTTCACTATATCTTACAGCACAGAATGACTCAAAATTTTAATGGTTTTGTAGTTTTAGTAAGCATCAAAAAGACTGGGAACATTAGATTATCTAGAGGACATATTTGCAAAGGCAAAAAAGATTAACAATCATGCCACATTTAGATTTGTTTTTCTGCAATCAACTAGAAAGGGGTAAAGAAAGTAAATATGATAAAGATAACAGAAAGACTTAAAGAGACATCACGTGAGAAAGACCTATGAATTTTGAATGTATTGAAAAACTGTTCATTCCAAATAAGAAATTAGATACATGTACCAAATAGAAACCTCTTCTTTTTCCTGAAAAAGCATGCAGAAAATGTTTCTTCTCTCTCAGCAATCAATCAATCAAATATTTATTATGGTCCTTAACCAAGATAAGGGTGGAATATAAATAATTTTAAAAGCTAACAAATATAAAATATTTTCTCAGCATTATTTGAACCCTGACAAGTGATGTTGATTAGTGCACTGAAACACAATTGTACTGTAAGAACAATTACATTGTTTTTGAGCATCCTCTCCAAAAAAGTATAGAAGAGTTCAAGAGGCACTCATTCATGGCACAAAGTTAATATTTATGTAATCAATCATGCTATGATTTAAAACTGATTAGGTTTAAATATTATTAATATTTAACAATAATAAATATTAAAACTTATTTATTGATTACATAAATCAATAAATGATTGATTTATATAATCAATCATGCTATGATTTAAAACTTACTAGGTTGTTTAAAAGGGTATTTGAAAGAAAAACCTAGGATGTTCCTATAAATATATTCTAGGTTCCAGAATCTGTTAGAGACGTTTGTGAAAGGCTGTTAAGAATTATCTAAAACAAATGAAAACCACATTGACATCACTGCCTGCAGTTTCCACATATTAACAAAGAATTCAGATGACCCAAGAACAAACTGCTAAATGGTTTAAAAACAACCAGGGCATCTATAACAATGATTGTTGGCTTTAAAATGATTAGCATGTCTGGGAGATCAAAGCCTCATCTTTCTTTATTGTATGTTACACACATTCTATGTATGTAGGGAGGGATACGTTTACAATCAGTTCTAAAGCCAGTATTCATCATTAAGATCCCCGATAGAACCAAGGTAAATGTTGCAAACATACAGAAACAATAATTGAATTTCAATAATTGAAATTCTAATAAACCAAAGAAGAAAATGCTATTGCTGAACAGTCATCTCTTGAAAATAATGTCTACTTTGTATTGCATTTGGTTGCTTTAGATTTCTTGGAATCTGAGCAAAATATTGTTGTCATGTGTCCTTTTTCCTAATAATATGATCAGCATCTTTTAATATCTCCTCTCAAAGAATTGACTTATAAAGACCATTATGCTCCACTTCACCAGACAAACTCATAGAAAAGTAGATTTTTGACTGAGAGTTTCTTAACCATAAGAATATTATAGAAGAACTAATTACCTATATGTGTGGTGGATCCTCTTCACTCTGTGAGTTGAAAAGGACAATTTATAGCAGGGAGTTTCTTTCTTTCAACTCTTAAGAGTCTAAAAGTTCTACTCGTAGATTAGAAATGGAGAGGGAACCTGAAGCTTTGCCTAGCCCAGCAAGGTAGCCAGGCCAGTGTCAAGAGATTCTGAATTGTAGTTTAAAACCTTTCTAGAAGATCAAATCCTGACAGCAACATATATCAAAAAGTAAGTCTGCCTAATGGGAAAGACTTGGGCAGGTAGCCAATTATGTTAATTTTTGTCAGTAGCCCTTAATAGAATAACAAGAATCTATTTTTAATACTGTATTTCTCCAACAATATGCCCCCCCATAGGAAGACCCAGCATGTTTTCTAGACAAAATGAAATTAAGCCCCTCTCCCCCAAATTTAGGCCTATTTTAAAACATGCGAAATTGGGGAAGACGGGGGGGGGGGAACTTGCTGTTAGGAGCGCCCTGCAGCTCACCATCAGCTCCTAACAGCCAATCATGGTGGAGCATGGAGGGCTTCCTACCTCCGCCAAGCGCCTTTGCTGCAGACCCGGGTCAGCAGGCAGACGGTGGCAGCGTGGATGTCCATCAGCAGTGTTTCAGCCGCTTCTCAGGCCTCTAGCTTCCATGGTTCCCACCGGTGCTGGCGCCACTCTTGCCAGCGTTGTCTCCAACAACAGCGTCTGAGTCGCTCCTGCTTTTTCCCCGTCCCCATCCCTGCAACAACAGGAAAAAAACATTTTGAGGAACCTGGGAGCGCTGTGTGCTGTGTTTTGGTTTAATCCTGAGTGGCTGGGTGGGTGTGAGAAGAGCCGAGCGAACGTCTCTGCTGCTGCTACCCTTGATGCTCCACCCTCGGGCTCTGGAGCTGTTGGAAATGGTGCTGGTGAGAGGGACAACTGTAGCTTGGCCTGGGCGTGCTTGGAATGCAGGAATGGGCTGCACACCGGGACTTTGGGAAACTTGCAGAGCCCGAGGCTGGAGCATCAAGGGTAGCAGTGATGCTTGGCTCTTCTCAGGCCTACCCAGCCACTTGAGATTAAACCAAAATGCATCACGCAGCGCTCCCAGGTGCCTCAAAATGCTTTTTTTCCTGTTGCAGGGACGGGGATAGGGGAAAAGTGGGAGCAACTCAGATGCTGTTGTTGGAGATGGCACTGGTGAGAGAGGCACCAGCACTGGTGGGAACTATGGAAGCTACAAAGGCCTGAGAAGCAGCTGAAATGCTGCCGGCGGACATCCATGCCACCACTGCCCGCCCGCTGGCCTGGGTCTGCAGCAAAGGCACTTGGCAGGGATAGGGAGCCCTCTGTGCTCTGCCATGATCAGCCGTTAGGAGTGGTTGGTGGTGAGGTGTAGCTGCCTGTGGGATGCCCTAGGCAAAGGTGCACAGGGGGAAAAGAAATTCACCCCCGAAAAGACGTCCTAGCCATTTTGGGGGGGCTAAAAAAAAAAAAGACCTGACCTTATTATATGAGAAACATGGTATAAGCATTATTGTAAAAAATATATAGTAGAATCTATATAGCATGTAACTCTTAAGTCTTTACACAACCTTTAAATGGATCTCTGCAAGTAAGTATAAAGGTTACAATATGCAGCCATAGCAAACTGCATTCATGTCTTTCTATAATCTCATATGCACTAAACTCCATGAGAAGCATCTTTAACTTTTAGCTTTTTCATATTTAAACAAATTTGCTTATGCTGGTCTAACTCATATTTTTGAACTTTCCAATTCCACACCATAGAAAAACTGAAATTAAAAAATCATCAGAAATAAAAACAAGCATGCATTGGCAGTTTAAAACAGGTGATAACCAAGTGTTGGAAGAAGAAAGGCATAAGTGCAACTCAGGCAACCATTGTAAGCATTAGATTTTAGGATGTTAACAGTTGAGAGATAGAAGCATTTATGGTTAAAACCACAAAAAACTTTTAGCTGCATGATATAGCCATTAATCTTGTTTGGGCTTCTAGGAGCTGACTGGGGAAAAAAGAGAGGTGAATATAATGACTGCAGCATATTAATAGTCAATTGTGATTTGCCTTGAAAAAAGAAAAGGCACTTAGGATTGAGGAAAATACATACTTAAAAAGCCTTGTTGTAAATTGTTGTAACTATGTATTATTTATGTGTTTGCAACTGTGTATCATTGCAACATTGTATCATTCAC
>BLBF01000039.1:12221116-12286861 GCA_015471245.1 Laticauda colubrina | reverse complement strand
CTCCCTATCATGAGACGCCCATCTGATGCGGGATAGCAGATACCGCAGTAAATAGCATGTACTACTGCCAGTTTTGTTACACCTCTTCTTCATCTCATTTACTGGAAGGTTTCATTAGATGTTTTTGGGCCAAACGTTTACAAAGTTGCCAAGCTCAAAATAAGTGAGGAATAACTGTTTTAATAGTTCATTATGAAAGGAGAACTTTAGGAGATTCCTTTGCTGCGTACTACTAATATTGCTCATTGGATGATCTCAACTAAACAGTGTCTAACTGCTTTGTGTGTGTGTGTGTGTGTGTGTGTGTGTGTGTGTGTCTGTAGGATAAATGATAGCTTCCTAAATACTCCTTTCTAATGACTTCAAAGATTGTATTGTATTATGCTGTTGAACTGAACAATTATTACAAGAAAATAATACATAGTATATACAGAATATCCCAGGTTTAAGGCTCCTGACCGAAAATTTTATTATACACTCCTAATTAATATGGACATTAAGTTTATAGAGGGTGACATGCAAACTTTTTTTTGCTAAGAGTTTTTATTTTTTAAAAACGAACACGCATTGAAAACATAAAACCATCTTCCATTTTATATACATAAAGTATGTCAGTTGGTTACGAATCTTTTGTGCTATCCTTTTGTCATCATTACTCACAGTTTTCTCAATTTTCACATTGACAAACTAACATATGCTTATATATTTATCAGTTATTAATCATCCATGATTAAACTATTTATTCCATCATTTTATACGAGATATTCCAAATTTTATCTTAAAATTTATGTTATACTTTCAACCAATGGTTATATATGTCTACATTATGTTTTATATCAATCTATTAAATTTCTATCATAGAATTATCTAGTCTATTACATTACCATGTCTTTCTGTCCAACAATTGATAAAACAAATCCCATATCATATAAAATTGTTTATCTTCTTGTTCTCTAATTTCAAATGTCAATTTAGTCATTTCATCACAGTCCATAATTTTCTTAATAACTTCCTCCTGCATAGATATTTTATTGTTTTTCCAGTTCTTAGCAATTACAATGCTAGCCGCCATTAAAACATTTACAATCAAGTATTTCAACTCTTTGTTATATATTTCTGATATAATTCCCAACAAAAGGAACTCTGGTTTAAAGTCTATATGTTGTTTTATCATTTTTTCCAACCACATGTGGATTTTAGTCCAAAATTTTTTTATGTCTGCACATGTCCACCACATATGAACCAGGTATCTAATGACATTTCCAACATTTATCTGATTTATTCTTAAACATTCTCGCAAGTCTCGTCGGGGGAAAATGCCACCTGTAAAACATCTTATACAAATTTTCTTTATATGCAGTTGACATTGTCATTTTATAATTTTAAGACCACAATTTTTGCCATTTTTCTAAATCAATCCCATATCCAAAATTTTTCCCCCAAGCAATCATCATTTCTTTAATTTGTTCTTCCTCCAATTTAAATTCTAATAAATGTCCATAAAGTTTTTAAATTACCTTTTCATCAGTACCTATCAAAATTTTATCTAGACATGCAAACTTTATTACTCAGCTTGTTGACCATGGTACCCTTCCAGCCACATTTGTCTAAAGTCAGTGAACAAGTACATTTAAAGTGTAAATACTTGCAATGTAAGCCTTAAAATAGGTCTAACACAGACTTTAAAAAAAATCCCCAACCCTAGGACTTCTCCATAACAAAAGCTCAACAATTAAAGTCTTTGCTATGGGAAGGACAGACACATTATCACATCCATCTACATGCTATTAACAATCCAGTCATTACCATTAAGTAGACAAACAGTGGATCAGAGGATAAAAATTGAAACAAGGTACTTCCAATGGTCTAATGTACATAATGTGTACAAAATTAAGGCTTCATGACTTCTGAAGGAATGAAATTTAAGAAAGTTGTGGCTGCTTTAGGCTGCTGCTATGGTCAGATTGCTACTTATGAACATGTGATACTTTCCCTACCATGCTCATAATCCCTTCGTCTGCCACTTATCAGCAAGGAATTGACTCATCATGTGGCTCTTAAAGAAGCGACAACTTTAAGGTGCATGAAAAAATGTTTCTTTGCTTTATGTGCCCTTTCTCTGGCACACAAACATCCACATGTATGTATACCCCTTTTTTGTTCAGGAACACAAAGCGCATACCTAGTGCTTCATCTGTCCATCATGTTTCCTTGAAAACAAAATCTATCCTGTAAATAAGCCCTAGCCTGATTTTCATGTGTGCCCAATATAAGCCCTATCCCCAAAATAAGTTCTACTTAAGACCCTGCCCACTCCAGGGTGCATGAGGTGGGGCGAGGCACACAGATAAAAATTAAGCTAGTGTGAGGATGGGGTGGTGGAGCTTCCCTAATACTTACCTTTGCAGTTACAGGTAGCCCTTGCACACCCGACGCCTGCCTTGGCTTGTCAGCCCACTTCTTATCTGGCCATTTTCTGCCACTTGCACGCATCGCCCCTGACCTCTGTTTCACTGTGAGAGGCCTCTGCAGTTGAAAAATGGGCTCCAGATTGATGTGCATGGTACCCTCCTGCCTCGTTTTACCACCAGGCCTTCAGGAAAGGCCTCTGCAGCCAATAACAGTGTTCTAGAGTTCTGTTATTGGCTGAAGAGACCTTTACTAAAGGCCTCTGACAGCAAAATGGAAGCCAGGGGTGACGTAGGCAAGTGGTGACAAATGGCTGCAGAAGAATTGGGCCAGCAGCAGGCTCCTGCTGGGCGGGACTCTTTGTGCCACTACCGCAAGGTAAGACAAAAATAAGATCTTGTGCCTTTTTTGGTGGAAAAAAAAGACTGGGTATTATTTTCTAGGAAACATGGACTGATCCTTCCCTAGCCCTCAGGAAGTCATCAGATCCACACTAGGAGCTGTGGTGGCTCAGTGGTGAGAATGAAGAATTACAGGCTAATTCTGCCCAATGCCAGGAGTTGGATCCTGACTGCCTTAAGGTTGGCTCAGTCTTCCATCCTTCTGAGGTTGGTAAAATGAGGACCTAGATTGTTGGGGGCAATATACTGCCTCTGCAAACTATTTAGAGAGTACTGTAAAGCACCATGAAACAGTATATAACTATCAGTGCAGTGGTGGGATTCAAATTTTTTTCTACAAATTCTGTGGGTATGGCTTGGCTTGGAAGGCATGGCAGGGGAAGGATACTGTAAAATCTCCATTCCCACTACACTCCAGGAGGATACTGTCAAATCTCCATTCTCTCTCCACCCCACAAACCTCATTTCCAGCTCCATTCTCCTGTGCAGGACAACAAAAGAAGATCTAGCCGATCAGCTGGGACTTGGGAGGCAGAGAATAGATGGGGCAGGGCCAGTCAGAGGTGGTATTTGCCACTTCTCCAAAGTACTCAAAATTTCCACGACTGGTTCTCCAGAACTGGTCAGAACTTGCTGAATACCACCTCTGTGTCAGTGCTATTGATATTTTTAAATTGACAGTTTCCTACAATTCAATGGAGAAGATGACAGGAATTTACACAGTAAACAAAAAAATTTAAATTAACATGAGCATAATTATGTCATATTGAAAGAGACAGGAAAATGTGATAGTCAAAAGAGATCAAAGATCATCAGAATGTGGCACAAGGAAAATATATGAACAAATGGAGGATGAAACACACATCTCCAGGATCACAAGAAACAGTAGAAAAAGAAAACATAAGAAAAGATGGAAGACCAAGTTGAGAATATGTGGCAAGCACTATTTACTGTGAGAATTTCTCAACACAATATCTGCCTTGAACAACAAGACATAAATAGAGAAAGAAGTGATGCAAAATGCATGACCTGCATGATGTAATATTTCTGCTATTATTTAATATTTCTGGGTGAATTATCTAATATTATTATCTAATATTTCTGGGTGAAACCAGACTCAATAGCAGTAATTATGAAGGGATCTTGGAGTCTTAGTGGACAACCAACAAAATATGAGCCAGCAGTGTGCAGCAGCCACCAAAAAAGCTAATGCAATCCTAGTTGTATTAACAGAGGGATACAATCAAGATCAAGAGAGGTACTAATACCATTGTATAAAGCCTTAGTAAGACCACATGTAGAGTGCTGCATTCAGTTTTGTTCACCACATTATAAAAAAGGTGTTGAGACTCTAGAAAAAATACAGAGAAGAGCAACCAGGATGATTAGGGGACTGGAGACTAAAACATACAAAGAACAGTTCCAGGAACTGGGCTTGGCTAGTCTAGGAAAGAGAAAGATCAGACATGATAGCAGTCTTCCAATATTTGAGGGGCTGCCACAGGGAGGAAAGGGTCAAGCTATTTTTCAAAGCACCTGAAGGCCAGACAAGGAATCAGGGATGGAAACTGAACAAGGAGAGATTTAAACTGGAAATAAGGAGAAACTTTCTGACAGTGAGAATAATCAACCAATGGAACACCTTGTCTCGGAAGTTGTGGGAGCGCCATCACTTGAGACTTTCAAGAAGAGATTGGACTGCCATTTGTCAGAAATGGTGTAAGGTCTCCCGGTTGGGTGGGTGGGGGTTGGATTAGATGACCTGCAAGGTTCCTTCCAACTCTGATTATCTGTTATCTGCTAATGTTAGTACCAGGGTCAAAGTCTGCACTCATTAATTTGCTTTACTGTTCCCTGGAGAAACTGACAATTTCTGCTGTTTTAAGAAAAAGGCTAGGAGAGGTAATTTGCAATCCCAAATTAATGAGCTCCTCAATTTATATAACCATTATGGATCTATTGCAAACAAGTTCAGGATAAACATCAGACACTACACCTGTCTCTTCTGAATGACATCCTTTGGTATCAAAGAAGTCGTTCCAATGAGAGTCAGATGGAATCCTTTGGTGCTTATTCAATGTCAAATCTCTGATTCAACTAGACATTTAATGCCAGACACCAACCAGCATGCCAAATTTATTCAAATTTATTTCATGGATCTCCAAGACAACTTAGAACAGAGAATGGCATACTCCACAATGATGGAATTCAACATGAGATAGGAAGGAAGGGAGGGAGAAATTCATGATGCTCCTTGCCAGCTTCCCACAAGAAAACTCAATGGGAAAGACCAATATAAAGAACAGAATTAAAACACGTATCCTTAAAGTCGGTAACAGCTAAAGGCTTGGTGAAAAGAATACATTTTTTGCTATTCTTTTAATGAAAGAGAGAAGGACAAACACAGGTTTCCAAGAAAAGTATTTTTATGGAAAAGTATAGAAGAGAAGCCATCTTCCTAGCTCTGAATAAGGAAAATCTCCTTTTCTTGCTCATCTAAGTTAACAGATGCAAAACAGCAAAAGTGGTCCTTGAGAGTCAAGCTCTAAGCTGTTTAAAACTTAACGTTTAATATCACCACGTGCATGTTATGCAGGAAATGTATATTGGAATTATAAATATACATATAAAAACTTCAATGTCTGCCAAAGAGAAATGTATTTCTTTTTATGCATGTCATACATAAAAAGTTCTCTTGTCAGTTCTATTGTGAGAGAACAGATTGCCCAGAAAATGGCCAGCACCTGTGCTGTTGTCCTGTCTCTTTAAGGCCTCTTAAAGGCATGACAATATTTGCTATGAAAGCTGTGCTGAGAGAGAAAGAGAGCTGAGTGTGGTGGTGGGTGAAAATATAGCAGCCTGAAGTAGTTAGAAAGAGATAATAGCAATATTTACAATGTATGGAACTAGTAGGACCCAAAAGGAGTAGCAGCAGTAGAAGTGGCAGTGGAGAAGAGTAAGATAGTGGTAGCTTGTGAATACTTGTGTTGGCTCTATTGTGTCTTGAGCCCACTGAATTAGGTAATTCATAAGTAAAAGAACCTGTGACAAAAGAACCTGGCAATAGTGAGACATCCAATATAGTGTGGCAACTATACAAGTTGAGGTGCTTTAAACTCAAGGAGTTCATTAAGCACTCCAGGAAAAGAAAACAAACTCTGGTTGCAAATGGAATGGAGTTTGACCCTTACAGAGCTCAGACTCTGCAGGAAATAGCCAACATTTGCCTGCAAAAATCAGAGAGCAATCTGATACGAAAAGGGCAGATGAGACATTCTCCCTCAAAAGAGACTACTACTTTGGTAGACACAGCTATCTATCTTGTGCCTCTGGTTAAATCAAAGAAAATAATAGACCAGCCAGAAAAGGGGTTAGACTCAGATATTAGTGGAAATATAATTGCAAAAAATATGAAAGGAACAGAGGGATAAAAGGCTTCAAATAAAGAGGAAAAAGAGTGGTTTTGTAAAGAAAAAGGAAAGTTAGGTGGGAATGGAAGAAGAGTGAAAGAGAGGCAAGTAGAGAACAGTTTGAAGGGTTAATAGATCACTTATGGGAGTTCAGTCACCAGAAGGCTCACACTCTAAAATTTCAGAATATATATAGAGACAAGGTAGCTCCAGAGACATAAAAATCCCTAAGATATAGAATTATGTTTGAAACCACTTGTAAATGACATGAAAGTGAATGGATATCCAGAATAACTCAATGTTTTAATGTGAAAGGCTTTGAGAGCTTTTAGGTTCAGGAGCTTACACATATGACAAACATGGATTTCTGAATTGTGGAAAGATTGAAAGACTTAAACAAGAAATGATTGAAGCCAGGTAAAATGAGCAAAGAAAAATTAGTAGAGGAAATAATTTTAGAACAGCTTTGACATGTATTCTACAAGTTATTATAAATACTGGAAGAGAAGGCCAGCCACAGCTCTCCAGGAAAAGTATTCCTTACAGAGAAATACATAAAATAAGCCATCTTCCCAGTATACAGCTCTCCTTTTCCTGCTATCTAAGTTAGCAGATTCCTCTCCATTCCTCTCCTCTTCCTCAACACAGTCACAGGGACAACCCATGCAGGGGATCTGGTAGATTACATTGGAAGTATCTCCCACCTCCAAGTGATCTTACAATGCATAATTTGTTCTCACATGGTAGTTATAAAATAAATGCTATTGAAGGAATTTCAGATCAACAGCCCCATTTACGAAATAGTGGCCTGCCAAAAATTATGTAAAATAAATTTATGATTTAAATTGAATAAAGTTAATATAACAAACATGATTATGTTCCATGTATTCAATATTTCTGTATTAAAATAAGTTTTATAACCATTTTTAGAAGGATTGGGAACAAATTTCAAAGTTTTTCAAGGCTCACGGAGTCCTGGTGATATTTGGGTTATATACTGTGGCTGAAAGGGCAGAAAAATGCATGTTGCTTACTTTTCAACACTATTGGTAGAAAAGCAGGTTGCAAGATTATTTACTTATATTCAAATTTATTTACTTATATTCAAATTATTTACTTATATTCAAGTTTCAGACACATCATTTTCTTTTAGGAAGGAAAATTGAAGAAGGGTAATAAAACATATAGAGCACACGTCAAAGCCAAATTAATTTGCTTGAACACCTTTTTCTCCAGTGCAGGGATTGACTTTTATTTTACTTGCATATCCATTTTAGTATTTGTTTTATGCAGAGCTCACACACTTACAGATCAAATTTGCAAAAACGCTTGACGTTACGGTAAATCACTTTTGTCAGTTGACAAAAGAATTTAAAACAAACATAAATTCCTGAGTATTGTCTTTGTATCAAACAGAAAAAATTCAGAAATTGTGAGAGAATCTGAAATGCTCATATTTGTCTATTGTGCAGGTGATCATCTACTTACAACCACAATTGGCATTGGAATTTCCATCATAATTTGTTGCAATTGTAAGTTAAGTCAGATCTGATTTTACAAAATTGATAGTGGACATTAAGCAAATCACCACTGTCATTAAGCAAATCACCACTGTCATTGAGCTTCTTCTCAATGAGTGGTTTCTGTTGTTCTTTTTGTCAGAAATGGGCAAAATCAGCTGACAGCAGGATGCTACAGCTTGTTGTAATGCAAATTGATTGCTAATCTCCCAAATTGCAATCATGTGACCACAAAGGTGGTGCATTAAGTGCAAGTATAGATCATGTCAATTTTTCCAAGAAGTCATAATTTTAAACTATTAAATAGTCATAAATTGAGGACTATCAGTGCTTGAATTTCCAGATTACAGCCTTGAGGCTTTTTGAGTTCAATTACTATAAATGGCTTGAATTTTTAAAAAAATGTCAGAATTTTACAAATGTATAGTTCAGGTGGAGCAATTTAGTTATAGGAGAACAGTATCTTATTTTTGTACAATCAGCCTGTGCATTCGGTCCACAATGGTGCATCTTAAAATACCAGTACGATTTTAACCATGGTTACCCAAATAGTAAAAATCACTGCTAGAAATGAAATTCTTGGCATGAAATATAACCACTTTCAATTTTTGTGCTTAAAATGCCTGTTTATCTGTGCAAAATGATTGATTCAATTATAGAATATTTCTAACCTTCATTTAAGTTTTTTTTTCCTGTGAAGGAAGCTATTACCAAGAAAATGTAAGCTTATCTCCCTAAATTGCTATTTTAAATGTAATAAAACTATTATCAATGAAAAACACTCAACAAGTATTATTAAAAATATGAATAAGACATGCTAAGCATGCCACTCATCCATAAGTGCAATTTGTACTAACCAGGAAACAACTCTGAAGTCCCTTCCAAATTTGTAGGAACGAGTTGAATTTAAGCTCTGATAGTCTATACTATAAGTCCATATTATGCTTAATAAAGGCCATCCGTTCTAGTCAAAGTTATATTAATTTCAAGTTCATTTTGGAGCTGAATAATTTTGAAAAGCTATCCAAAACTAGAGGTAGGATGCAGTACAGATTTTATCCAGTCGTGTAACTTATTTTTTTTTAAAAAAGGGCTGCATAGAATCACTGATAAAGATATAGAAGTCACAATTGACAAAACATCTATTTTGTTTCAATGTTGAAAGGTACAGGGGAATTAAAATACACACTGGTTCTTGCATCCCACAGACTATGCCTATAAACTGAAGAGAGGTCTGAGATAATGTCATTCCTTCAACACCATATGTACAATTGCATTTCATAATATCTAGCCATTCAGGATCTCCAGAAATATATGAGACAGTTTGGTAGAGTTGTTAAAGCAACATTAGTCAGGAAAGGGTGAATCCTGCCCTGAAACAAAGCCAGCTGGGTGACCTTGGGCTGGTCTCTCTAGCACTGAGAAGGAGGCAATGGCAAGAAACTTCCAAAATCTTGCTAAGAAAAACTGCAAGGACATAGCCAAGCTGTTGTCCAGAGTCAACACTGATTTAAAGTTCAATGAAACAACCAACCAAACAAAAAAAAAAAATCGATGAAAGTATGGGTTCCCTCTAGTATCTGAGGCAGCTGGGATGGTTTTTGTTGAAATTCAAAAATACAGTAGGTTTATAAAGGATACTCTCTATAAGCAGTGGGATTATAAAGATTAAAATAGGAATTATATTATTTTCCAATCTCACTCCTCCAAATTCCTCAAATAGCAATGAAAAGTAGTTTACAAATGTCAACAGCTTCAGAAAAAATAGAAGACCCCAGTCTGAGGAAAAGTCAACTGAAGAAAAATCTTGTCTCTCATTTTAATGATTTTACCTGCAGTCAATATATGAAAGGATCCAGTATTACATTCCAAATACTTTGTGACTTCTCCAATTTTAGTCATGCATAATTAAAACATTGTGTGTAGATCTTTTGTGCTCACAAGCTTTCCCAAAGCTTAAACCTCAGTCTCACTGGATTCAAGGGAAATCTATATGAGTAGGTATTAGTTGAATACATGGAATTCAGAATCAGAAATGAATATAAAAAAGTTTGTGTGGCATGTTGCTTCATCAAATAATTCACTTTCTAAATTCAATTACATGATATTTGGCAATGCCTTTCGAAGTTGGAATACGACCAACAATAACTGGTTCAAATTTCCATTAATTCTCACATTTAACATAAACCTTGGACAGCCACAATGAGCACAATCTTATTTTGTTATGGTGGATGGGGTTGAAATACTACACACATTTGAAGAACATGTTAAAAATGTATTTATAAATTAACTACATATGCATACAATGCTTGATATGTATTAAATATTTTCACTATGAAAATCAACATCACACTAAGTTAGACCAATGTGTACACTAAATGAATCATTGACTGTATTTTTGAGCCAGGCTTGACTCCTGATGATTATCTGGACAAGTTTTCCCTGAAGTTTTCTTGGCAACATTAAATAAGTTCATTTCTGGAGTTTTTTTCCAGTCCAGTATGGGAATAATAGAAATTGAGGGCAGCATTTCCTTTATACAAACTATTCTACCACTTAGTTATAAAACTTTTGCTTTTCTTTAGTATTAAAAACAAATTACAACTTTACTTTGCTAGCCATTCTTATTTTCCTTTAATTGGTTCCCTAAAGCACACTGAAGCAAAATTCTAATGTAATTAATTATGGCTCAAAGACAAAATTATTACCACTGAAAGTAGCATTGTGAAAGTTGTGGCATAAAGTCCATTAAGAGATACAGAAATTTGTATTGTTACACAATATGAAGTATTATTTGAAAAGTACTTATTTCGGGAAGGTTAAAAGGAATAAGGGGTAATAATAGAGTTGGTAGTTTCTCATCCTTAAAAGCATTCATGAACAATAATTTTCTTCAGTATTTTACACAGGGCAATTTTATTCTTTTTCTTTTTTAATACAAGAGAACCTAAACCTTTTCCATTCCACAATAGATAAAAATGGAGATTCAAAGTAACTGACATAATTGGCTCCTTGGGGCAAATCCATACATTGAATTCAAAAGAATGTGCTTACCTACAATTACAAATAGGTTTGCTGTTTATAAGTGCATAAAGGAAAAATTCCGAGAAATGTATAAAGGCTATTATGATCTATTTCTACAATGTCTCTACTAAAGTGCTAACGTTCACTAACATTCATGGTTATACTGATTAAAAATATTTAAACATTACCTTTTTGACCTCCCCTCCTGCAAAGTACTATAAAATCATAACCCCAAAAAAAGCAAAATCACAGAATCTTAATTTAGAACAAGATAAGACAATGCTGTCTAAAGTCATTGAAAACGATGGATTTATCAGGTCCTGGTCAAAAGATTAACACAAATGAAGCGTGCTCTCAATACTTTGGGAAAATGTGAGGTTGGGAAAGATTACATTCAGTATTAATATACATATATTGAACCATGGTGTTTTTTGTTTTTAAAATCTGAATGTATCCTTTAAGGCAGAGGTCTCCAAACTTGGCAACTTTTAGACTTATGGACTTCAATTTCTCAGAATTGTCCAGCAACAAGTCTTAAAATTGCCAAGTTTGGGGACACCTGCTTTAAGGTTTAGTGTAATAAAATGTGATTAGCTACTCACGATCTGCTTAAAATTTTGAAACAAATGGAAAAACAACCTTTTCATTATAAAATTTTGAGTTTTTTAAGTTAAATTGTTTCAGGAAAACATGAGTTTGATTTACTAACTAAATAATAATTATGTGAATTATCATTCTCTATTCATTCTTTACAATTTGTTATACTGTTTTCTTTGTGAATAATCACTCACTTGAAACCCTTTATCTGATAGAAAAACTCTAGTTAAAATTATTTGTCTCACTGAAACATACCAACAAAAGGGGAAATGTAAAAATCACCTAAACTTTTTCTTTAAAATTGTAAAGTGATTTTTTTCAGCCATTTTAAAGTGAACATTTGAAACATTTTTAATGTTGATTGTTAGTGGGAACTATTTAGATATATAATTGGATATAATGATAAAGAAGCCACATTTCCAACTCCAAATTAGTAGTCTTAAAGTCTAAAGATAGACAGTTAATAGGGTATCATCCAGGTATTTTCACTTAAACCAATATGAACTCCAATAAAAACAACTAATGGGAAAGAACCAAGAAAAGCAGTGTTGAGGTAATTCCCCATTAGGAGAATGAGTGCACACAGGGAAACGTAGTGAGAGTGGTAAGGAACAACACACAACCAGCACACAGATACACTGTGTAGTAAAATGTAGTTTTTTACTTCCAGTAAACGGTTAAGCAAAGTCCAACAAGCAGTCCAAGTCATACACAGTTATAGCAGTCAGTTTTCAGTCCAGGGATAATCCAATAACAAAGTCCAGTGTCAAAAACAGTTCAGTAATAGACTCACATCAAATCCAAGAACAATGACGGTCAACAGTCAGTAGGGAAATGCAGGAATGGCAACATTCTCTGGGAAACCAGGTTTTTGGCTCCATCTTATGGCTGTTTGAGGTACCACACCCAATTATAATTTTAGCATTCCTTTAAAGAGACAGTATTAAAATGTCTATCCTGGTTTATATATTTCCAACCCAACTATTAGAGACTTACATTCTGTCAGATGACTTAAGGCCCTGTCCCACTCCACTTACGGATGCAAAGAGGATGTAAAACGTTAAAAAAGCTTGCCATCCGTTGGAAAATGCTATGCATCCATTGTGTACTCATTGCATACGTGTTTCATACGCTCTATCCGTTGAGCATCCGTCCACTGCAATTTCATCCGCACAAGAAGTTTTGAGCTGCACAAAACTTTGTGAACGGATGAACTTTACGCCACATACGATGTACATCCGTGACATATATGGGCAACAAACGTTCTATGTCCGTTATCATCCGTTAAACGTCCGCTGTATCCTCTCTGCATCCTCTGGCCATCCCCTCAACTCACATCCGCTGCAGCTGAAAACGGAAAGAGGGAGGAAACAAAAGGTACACAAAACGTCTACACAGCGCTAGTAGCACAGAAATAGAAAGGATGTAAGCGTATGCATCTCGTATATAAAGTATTCAAAATAGACAAAACGTTTGTATCTGGGATGTATCTCGTATATTTAGAATGTCTGGAGTATGTCTAGAGTATGTAGAAGGACATCTAGCGGACAACCAATATTTTCTATAAAAAGGGGGAGAAAATCATCTGGATCGCTGGGATGGTGGACCATACAGTCCCACGATGGTTGCACTGGAGTTTATCTATCCCACAACTATCCTTATCTATCCCACAAGCATGCAAAGGCTGAAGCATTTTTTCAAAGTTTTCACCAACAATTTATTAAGTAAAAAAAATGAACCAAGTGTCTTAAGCAAAGATAACCTTTTATTAACTTTCTTAGATAAACTTTATGACTTTATTAAAGAAGCAAAATGAACCAAGTAAACTGTATTGTGTTAAGCAAAGATAACCTTTATTAACTTTCTTAGGTAAACTTTATGACTTTATTAAAAAAGCAAAATGAACCAAGTAAAATGTCTTAAGCAAAGATAAACTTAACAAGTACAACTCAGTCTCTGACACTATTCTCAGTCACTCTGAGTCATGTCCATGGTCTCAGCTGTTAAGCGGGCAGGGACTGTGGAGGTGGCTGTGGCTTGAGTGCTGGTCTGAGGCACCATTGGGGTGCTTGACCCCAAGGGTACAACAGGGGATGGTGTGTTCAGGAAGCTATTCGAAAGCTGACTCAGTCCCGTGAGGTTGAGAGGCATCAAGGACTTGAGATGTTAGGCCCAATATTGATGACAGATTGTCCGTTGATGGGCTTGGCTGTGGGGTGGAGGAAGGAGGAGTGTACTGGAGCTGTCTGGTCTGCAGCTGGGTGAGGAGTGGCGTCTGTGGCGTGCGATGAACCTGGGCCTGGACTGGGAAGTTCTGCTTGTGCTGTGGGAAGTCCTGGTAGTCGTAACCTTGGTAGGTGAGGGGCTGTTGAAAGCCGTGGAAGGGCTGTGACATCGCTTGGGGTGGAGAAGCAGACCTGGACTGGGTAGAAGCAGCTTCATCTGGGCCTGGAGGTTTGTGCAGAAGTTCTGTGATCTTCTGCTTCATCACCTGGGCCTCAGGCAGGTCCATGAGGGTCTGGCTCACATAGGTGATGAAGGGCTTCCAGTCCGAGGATGGTATGTAGCAGTGGACCAGCTGAGAGAGAAGTTCTATGCTGGTCTTCATTGTGTCCCTGATCTCCAACAGCACACTGTGGTCCTGGCCCTCCAGTCTGCCTCTCTGCATTCTCTGGAGCTGGGGGTGAGGGTGGGTTGGCCTCTGGTGGCTGCTGCTTCTTCCTCCATTTGTGACAGCAGGGCATCATCCTCCACGGGATTCTCCAAGTCTGCCGGCATGGGGAATGCAGCTGTCGGGGGGAGTCTCTGCCGTGGGCCCCTCTGAAGACACCTACCTGGACAGGGTAGCTGTCTCCTGGCTGGAAGAGGACTGGCTGTCTGTGGGCTGTTTGAGTTAGAGGGGTTGTCTCATAGGGGTTGCTCCTTGGTGGTGGATCTCACCCTCAAGGAAGCTCCACTTGGCCATGACGTACATCTCCCGGTCAGTGAGCTTGACAGTGGCCTGCCCGGATTTCTTGAGGTGTAGCTTGCCATACCAGGTGTGCATGTGCTTCCACCATCCAAGGAGTACTTCTGCAGTGTATCCCAGGCTCTCTGCCTTGTCTCTCCAAGCTGCCTGCTTCTTCTTGGTGTCACGATACAGTCTGTAGCCCTTTCTCCAGAGGTACTTGTTCTCCTCAGCCATTCCAGCACCTCATCCTCATGCTCCTTGGAAATGGTGTACGGTTTCCTTTCTCCCTTCTGCTTCCCTTGCCTCTTCCTCCCTCTCGCAGGGGCTTCAGCAGGGCCTTCAGGGGCTTGAGCAGCAGGGCCTTCAGGGGCTTGAGCAGCAGGGCCTTCAGCAGCAGGGCTTTGAGGGCCTTGGGGCTGGTCCACCAACGCAGCAGCAGCAGCTTCAGAGCCAGTGCCAGGGGTTGGGATGCTGGTTCTGGACTTCTTGCCAGGGCTGGAATGAGTAGGCACGGGCTTCTTTTTCTTGCCTAATGAACCATGGTGTTCCTGCTAGATGTATATGGCAGCACGTCTTTCCCCTGTATGCTGACTGCATGCGTGCTGCATCCTTTTATATCCATGGAGCTGATGCAATTCATACTCCCCGCATACGCAGTGAACGCTTTGCATCTGATATACATCCGTGTGGCAACCCCTTTTTTTCCTATAGGAGTCCCTGATGCATCCGCTTCCATCCGCTAGGCTACCTATGAACATCCTTTTAACATCCCAACTACATACCACCCACGTCCGTTCTTTTCTGTTCTATTCCATTCTGTTTATGCAAATTTTCATCACTTTTTGGAAAGGATGACAACAGATGGAGCCACCCCTGAAATTTTGCTCGTCTGCTGTGTCCTTTATGCATGCGTTTTGCGTCCGTCGGCCAGTTGGACCGGGCCTTTACATTCCTAACAGGCAGCATGCAGTTTACTTATAACTTATGATCTCATTCAATATTTGACAATTACTTATAAGCAAGAGTCTATAGGTAGACTCTGGAGAAAAGGAGATTCTTCAGGTTCAGCTCATAATCAGTAAGTGACATAAAAACTAGTACTTTGGCTTTCTCATCTGGATGACAGTGACCAGACATCTTCTAATCAACCTGGAATTATGGTTGAATCTCTTTTGAGTGGTTTTTTCCAGAGACATCTTCTAGGAGTTTTACCACTTAAGATATAATCCCTCAATTGACTCCTCCCAGATTTTCTGGTTTCCCCACAATCAGGCCATACTTTTTTTTTGAAAGCCACAACTCAACATCATTGATTTTGCCCATTACTGCAGTGTAGATCAGGCTGAGCAATAATTACTGGTTACTCAACACAAATTATGGTAATTAAATAGATTGTGGAAAGACCATGTTGAAAGAAAGCACTGGTAGTTATTTGAGAGGCATGGGAATAAGGTAGGATGATATGGGGTTCATGGTCCAACTTCAAAAGAAGAAAAATATTTCCTATGACATTGTAAAGAAACATGGAATTTATTGAATCTTTTTTATTGAAAATAAAATCAAGAATTTATTTTAAGGGTAAAATAGTAAACAATTTAAGCAATGGCTACATTTTATCTATTTGAGGATTAGCTTCTCCTACATTAGAATGTTATGTGAAATAGAGAACTGAAAGTTAACTTAGAAGGAAAATCATTTAGCTTCTAATTTTGCAAAGTATCTTTAAAAATGAATATTAGTGCAAAAAAATAACTCAGAGACACTGAGAAAAGTTGTTTTATGGTTTTGTTCAACTTGATTGAACCTAATGTATTCATTTATTTGTATAACAAACTTAGAAATAATTTCTATTTAATGCAGTTTAATTCCAAGAGTATATTAGGATTAAATTACGAGTCTTCATTTCTTCCATTGGGTTGAGTTTAGGGACTTCCATTAAGAGAAGAAGGGAGGGAAAAAAAGTTAAATGCAGTCTACTATTTGCTCAGATGGCTGCTTCAGAATAGGGTTAGAAGCCATAAAGTGGAACTGTGTGAATCCTGGGACTTTATTGCATGCAGCGCCTGTGGCAGGAAAAAAAAAGTTGAGAGAATAAACAATGGTTTTGCATTAATCTGCCTCCTGGTATCTGTAACATTTAGGGATTCTGCTTTTCTATTGTAATGATGTCTTTATAGACTTAGTTCAACCATTATTGAATTTTCTCTCATAAATCTTTTCACTTTTAAAAAGGAATCTGCTTCAAAGCAGTTCAATAGACTTCATATCTCTTTAAAGTATAATTGCAACTTTATTTCAATTTACATCTTAATATTGGTGAATTTAATGAACCTTTGTATATTTAATCTTTCAAATATGAATTGCGGGAAATCAGAGATAAAAGAACTGCACTAAGCAACCTAGCCCAACAGGCCATACTGATTAGCAAAATTACTCTTCTCAGTGATCCAAGGGTTTATTAATGAGACACCCAGCATGACTGATCTTTGATTGCTTTGAAGTGAGCCTCAGTCTGATGCTACTTTCTGAAAAAGAACATTTCACTTAGTCATTTTCATAGGAAACTTATTCATATCAAAGCTAGCATAACCAATAGATATTGTAAACACAACCATACCTATATGAACTTAGAAATTCTTCTAGGCTAAAAGAAACATACAAGAAAAACTAAAAATGGTACCATAGCTTCCACTTGTGTTGGCACAAATAACAGCACCAAAGAAGTCGGGGTGATATTTCTGGATTCTAGAAATAACCTTCTGACATGCCATCGTTGGGTCTAGTCCCAGTCGCATATATTCCACTGCTTGATAACTACAAAGACAGAAACTTGAACTGACAATCCACATCCTTTAGTGTAGAAATAAGTGCATTTTAGCTGAGAAAAGAATGTTTTCAAATGTTTCTTCATTGAGAATTTCCCCCTACAATAAGAAGATTCTTCTTCCAATCCTCTTCTCTTCTGACAAATGAAGCAAAAGCAACCAGAACTACACCTAAATTTGCATGGGTATTCTATCTTTGGAATCCATCCATTTTGACATTAAAGAAATAGTTAAATTTGTTAAAATTATTTTGAAATAAACTAACATCTTATTGTGAACAGTATTTAACTTATCTGCCTTGTTTTTAACCATTCAGTGTAACTGTTTTAATATTATCGTATTTAAAGATATGAATAGTACAATTGTACTAGTTTTTGTTATTGAAGCATTTATAATACATTTTCATTTTTCATTGCTTGCTGAGAACCGGTGTCCATTGCCACATTTTGTATTAGTTGCTTGTTCCAAGTCAAAGGCAATTTTAAACAGAGCAACTTTTACAGTACTGCAGCTGACTGGCAATCATGGCATTAAATACTATTGCCAGTCTCATAGTCCAGGTAGGATCATAATTGGCACACCAGCAAAAGCTGGGCAAGGGAGCTTTGGCCTCACTTTCTACCTGCTTCAGCAGTTTTCTTCTAGGTGGATCACAAACCCTAAACCAACTCTTTTAATGGGCCCCCATTAAGAGTAACTACTGAACCCAATATTTCTAAATTGACTGATTTTGAATGATGACAGCAATTCAATTTTGCTACAATTTAATCTAAGTTTGTTTCTGTACTTCCCATCTGAAAATGAAGGAATAATTCAATATAATATGAAAAAGAATGGTGCTGTAACTATCACAAATATTAAATGAGGATCCAGATTGTAGCGGCAATAGGCTAACTCTGTAAATTGCTTAGAGAATTGTAAAGCACTGTGAAATGGTATATAAATCTAAATGCTATTGCTATCAAATAAGCCTCTTTCCAAAGTAAGATACTGTAGAATAGTGAACTAGATCTTCAGCACAGAGGCAGCACTATAACAAACTGATTTAGGTTGACTTCACTTTAAAACATACCCCAAAGTCAATTTAGATGTGGCAGGATATAAACATGATCAAGAAAGAATGCTATTTTAAAAGCAATCTATTAATTCTTAATTAAAATGTTCTAAATTTATAAATTAAAGTGATTTATTCCACTTGTATTTATTTTTTTACACAGGTAGCAAATGAAAAGTATTCAAGCATACCCAAAACTACATTCAAAGGTTAATAATGTTTAAAAACCTGGGCAAGAAGCGCATCATGATATCTCCATTACCAGTAGCAGCTGCAGCTCCTGCTGTAGTGTCAGCATATGCCCCTGCTCCAACTATTGGGGAGTCTCCTACACGACTAAGGAAGAAAATTTCATGCAATACGTTAATTTTTAAAATATAAAAGCAGCTTTATTCTGAGCAAAGGAACCACTAGTGTATTGAAAAATCATAGGGCCTTGATGAAAAGATTTTGGAAAGCACTTGGGGATATTTATTTATATTATGACAACCCATTTTAGAATGTACAGAATGTTCTAAAATACAGATTTTTTTAAAGGACATTTCCTTAATGTTCCGGAATGGAACAAGTCTCATTGGCTAACTAACTCAATGTGGGGACAATTCATTGCCCCACAAGTTCCCTGCCTATCCAAACTGCTGGTAGCCAAGCACATGCAGGCATACACACAAACACATTCACCCCACATTCCAACTTTGGGGACTTTTATCCACAGAGAAAGGAGAGGTCCTCCTCCCCAAGCCCAGGCATGATTGGCAGTTTGCAAGCTCAGATGTGGATTAAAGTCTCCAAGCTTGGAATGGGGTGGGCGCACTTCCCGGGCTGGAGGAGTATGGTGGGGCCTTCCTCCGCAGCAGCTGAACAAGAGAGTTGTTGGGAGAGGGAAGGTAAGAAGAGAGGAAAGAAGAAAGGAAGGAAAGAAGTAGGAAAAGAAGAAAGGAAATGAAGGAAAGAAATGAAGGAAGCAAAGAAGGAGGGAGGGAAAGAAGGAAGGAGCTGAGGCAGACACCTGGATATACCATTTTATTTTGCAATATAAACATGGAAAGTGTTTAGGAATATCTGCACACAAAAGCCAGCTTTGCTGCTCGGGGATGGTGGAGTAAGAAAAATCTGCACCCCAAAAGACCTGGAGACCATTCTGGCACAGATTAGAAGATGGAGGAGGCTGGTGAATGAAGGCTGGAACGTGGTCTGGAAAGTGCACACATGCCCTGCTTACGCTCCCCGTTGACACCTCTGCATTCAACTGTGTGGTGGTTGAACACCCTCAGCAGGGCCACCTAGGGAGCCAAGTGCTCCCTGGAGGGAGAGTGGAAGAGGTTAAAAGGATGACAATGGTGCTCTTTTGGCATCCCACCTGGTTCTCTCTGGCTACCACTCATTACTCTTCCCAGCTGCCACCATACCAAGACATGGCTAAGATGGGGAAGAGTAAAAATTGTGGTGACCTCAATTTCTCCAACTCTCCTTTTTGGGGCCCCAGCAGCAGTGCCAGTACCACCAGTCCTGCAGGAGCTGGGCTCAGACACCTTGCCAAGCTGTTCCTCCTCCTCTTCAAGCCCACCCCCAGCAGCCTTGGCCCTGCTTGAGGGAGATGGTAAAGCAAGAAGGCAAACTAGCAGTGGTTGGGGATGTCAATGCATCCACCCACCCCACGGAGGCAATATCAGGAGAGGCACCATCGGAACAGCTGTCAGGGGGAAAGAAAGTGGGGTTCCAAGCTTATTTGGTGGAGTGGGGCTGTTGAGAAAGGGTGGGGTATAGAGGTCCAGGGAGAGAACCCAGGCAGGTTGGGGTGGGCTGGAGCTGAGGCTATGGGGGCCGGTGCCTCACCGTCTCCAGGCCAGATCTAAATTAATCACAGGCCAGATATGGCCCATGGCCCTTGAGTTTGACATGTCTGGTATATCTTGCCCCCTGATGTGAGATTTGCCCCAACAGTCCTAACTTCTTGTAAGATCCCACCTCCCCCAACACTTATGTGCCTTTGGCTATAAGGTTTGATTTTAGCTTTTGATGTTTTAGCTTAGATGTAATTATAAGCTGCCCAGAGATACTCTGTTGTAAGATGGGTGGCCAATAAATTATATATATAAATAAATAACGTATCATCATCTGACTATATCTCACAATTTATTTACAATAGCATTATCTAATCTTGACAGGAGTACACTTCTATTTCAAACCCAACTGTCATAAAATAAGTTTTATGACAGTTTTATAAGTTTTAAATATATATTTCAAGAAAAAGGATGTTGAAGTGGATGGTCTATAGTTAAAAACATAGCATTTCTATGGTCATGCTGATCTAACAATATCAAGGTTTGAGAACTTGAGATGTTTATCTCAAGTATTTATTCATCATTTGAGAGTAGCAATTTTATTTAAAGTGTTCACTATTAAAATGTATTAATAACAAGTAAATAAAAGATGACAACATAGGAAAAACTCAACCTCTAGCTTAAATCCCCAAATAAAAGTGATGCCTGTAACATTAATAGTTGATAAACACATTATTGGAAATATTTGCATCACACTAAATAAAACATACTTTATATTTATAGACCCAAGATTTATAGACAATTATACAAACCCCTGGATTTTGTGATTTGCACCATTTGTAGATGTCCCTGCAGCAATATTTCCACTCTGACCAATTACAATCATACCTACAAATGAAAAATAATTGGTTAGAAGCATTTTGAAGCTTTTCCTCATTTAATATGGATACTAAGCTGTCAATCCTTCAAATTGGACAGGATTTCCATTATTTTTTGAGTTATATAACAGAACATTAGATTGCAGCTACAATTTTTTTCAAAATGCTTGATTAGATTGATCACACTTGGAAATTATCTTTCTTCTAGAGGCTTAGAGGAAAAATGATGCAAAATACATTTTACTTTTGAAATAGGTTTACTCTAGCCAAAAGGGAATCTTCCATCAGAGAAGAAACATGACCATTAAGATTGTTTCATCTTCAAATTCTGCCCAATTAAGTTAGAAACATTTAACTCCATCAAGATTATCTGAAGATAGATTTCTGCTTACAATGTTTTTTATTATGGGTACGATGGAATGATAAGATGATTTTACATTCTCGAAATAAATCACCTAATATATTCTGCTCCAATAATCGGGAAATGTTGGAAGTGGCTCGAGAAATGATCCAGGGCTGGGGGGGCGGGGAGAAGATTGAAATAATTATTAAATTTTAATAAACTGAATTGGGATTTGTAATTTCTGATGTTGTCCAGATGATGGATTTCTTTGATGTATATTGCATAATTTCATTACATATTACATCCTTTGTAGGATCTAACTTATTTTTGTTGTAACTTATTTTGATTTATAATTTACTATTCCCTATAGGTAGAGCTGCTGAGGTTTCTAATGTGTCTACTAGTATTTCTGTATATTCAAATACATTTGACATACTTAGTTTTTAAGAGCACATGAGATGATGAATCTAACACTTTGATGTTTTTTCTCTCTAACAAGCAACTTAAATTCACATTGTGGCCAATATCCCTGTAGTAGACTTAAAGCTTGATATTTTCTAAAGGAATAATTCTAACAATTTGCTTTACCTCTGTGAAAATCCGGAGTTTAAGGAACTTTCTTCATTTCTACTAATTTGTTGCTCATATAACAAGCAGTGAGAGCATCATGTCATACTACTGAATGAATACAAGAATCTAATCACATCCTATCTGCCAAGTGGCAACTTGCCTAAAGTAGACAAAACATCTAATTTAAGATATCCTATTTCTGCTACTTTTCCTACACATCACTGTGTCTAGTGAAAAATATGTTTGGCTCAGTAAGCTGTCAAAGTGGAAGTGCTTACGAGGTCATGCCTTTTACTTGGTAAGAAACTTAACATTTGACATTTTAAAAATGCTAATTGCTAAATGATGACGAGTGTAATCATCATACTTGAAGTGTTGCCTTAAGTGTCTGGCAATGGGATGTACATTCCCAAATCACTCCAGTGCTTTTGTAAATTCCATATTTAATTGCTACGCAGATGGCAGAGACTAAATCCAAATACACAGATAGTTCCCCTCCTACTCATTTGAGGGAATTTTTTAAAATGTGAAGTTAATTCTGTCCAAATCCCCAAGTTTCATTTAGCTGCAGAGTGTCAGAATACCCATTAAGAAATCTTTCATTTTGTTTTAAAGGATACTCTTGTTGAATGTTTTAAGCAGGCAAAACCAAAAAATTGCTCTTCAAAATGAACCTACATTTCACATTTCAAGATCACAACCCAGTTTTGCTAAAAGCTTCTCTTTAGGCTGTGTGTATCTGTATGCCCCAATAAGTGGATCTAAAGTCGATTGTCACTATATTTGAAGAGGGAAGGCTAAGGGTTGAAAACCAAATATTGTATAATACTCTAAAATTAATTAGAGAAGAATATGCCAGATATTTACAATAAGTACCAAGCAGATTTCAATACATAAATTGCAAAATCAGTAATACCATCCATTTCTTGGTAGGTGTCCTTTGTATTATGTCCATTACTTTATACATAATTAATATTTAATTGTGCCTAGGATTTTAGCTGCAACAAACACAAGTATAAAAGTATGAATAATTGCTATACCAATAGTATCATGGTTATGAACTTCAATTCTTCTGACTGAAGTGCTTTGTTCTTTTTTACTGAACTCTGCAGTCTGTTTGTAGGGACCACATGATTTTGAAGCATCTGGTGTAACATTCTGTAATCAAAGTTTTATTGACATTAAAATATTTAATGAAGAGGTATTTCAAAGAAACCTATGGCATTTTTTCCTAGACTTTGAAAAAGAGAAAAGAACTAAATTACCTTGCTAAAAGAAAAATGTAAGCTTGTATATGCCAAGGACAAAGAGCTTTCATCTAAAGCAAATTATTGCAGTTCAGAGGCATTAAACAAAGAACAGATAAAGCATATATCTCCATTGGAACAACTCAGTACTAAAAACACTTCAGTTACAAAAATGTTCAGATCTCATGTTGCGTTGTGATTTGCAAATATGTTCTAAGACAAATACCCAGAAGAGAAATGAAATATATCAAGATTCTATGTGCAAAAAAACCTCCGCATATGTCTTGCCTCTACAACTATAATTTAAGATGAGATCCTTCCAGACCTTATGAACATCCCCACTGATTGTGATGAGACAACTTCATATATAACTATAGTGCTAGTTTCTGTAAGATTTAAACCTCACAATTCAGCATATTTTATTCCTACTTTACATGCATTTCAAGTACTAAATACAAAATACAATACCCTACTTTCCTGCTTTCATAAGGAAGATAATGAAGAGGTTAGCTTAATCACAAAGTTCTCTTACAATATTTATAAGCTCTTATGTCTTAACTTCCTTAGTATACGACCTAGATTTCCATTATACAGCACTGCTTCCTGCTTTTTGAAAGGCAACTTACAGAACATGGCCTCAATGTGACATTTGTTATACTCAACAATATTGGCCAGACTACCCATGGAGCTGATTAGATGCAAGACATCTAATTCAAGATCATAAAAGGCCCTCGGGTACTGACTATCCTGGTAATATCTAGGTGTCAAAATTAATCCACTAAACATCGTTATAACATATACATGTACAGCATAGCATATACTTGTACTACCCAGTCTGAGTTTGCATTACAAGGCCTAATGAAGCTGGCCCTGCTGCAACAGCCATTCAGAACAAAAGAGATGGGTTGGGGTAGAGATATAAAAAGTCAGAAATGTTCACTTTTGAAAACTGATTTCATATACATGTTCATGTTATTTTCTGGGTCGCAGTACAAGTGAATTTCCTTGATTTGTTCTAGATTTTTTAAAACCCTCTAGCTGTGTCTTGGTTTCTTATTCAAATATTAAAAGCATCCAGCCTTCCTTTTTGAGTAAACAAAAAGTCAATTAAGTGCTGCCTTACATGGAAATGATTGGTCATTTTAGTCATTTTAGCAAAGTAATATATGTGGCCATCTAAAGCTCCTCCATTCATTCCCACATGATCATAAAATCCAGGATCTAAAGCAGGGATGTCAAACTGGCAGCTTACGGGGTGGATGCATCATGTCCAGGCCACGCCCACACCAGCTCTGCAGAGAAAAACGCCATGAAACATCACATGACAGCAACATGATGCCACGAATTTGACACCCATGATCTAAAGTAACTCCAGGGAATATTTAAAATAGATTAAAATACCAAACAGAAGAGAAGCTTCCAGTAAACTAAAATCAAGATACTGTTGCTTTAACTCTACACGTTTCCATGTTAAACTGGCAATGAAGTGTTTGCTCATTCTTGAACACAGACAGACTTGCCATGTTTTTATCCAGTGATTATATTGTTTACTACTGCCAAAGAAAACAGAATTTTTGTAAGCAACCTTATTTTGGCAGATGAAATGGTCTGATGCTGTTGTGTTTTTATAACCCTGCTGTTGTTCTGCTCATTGGAGATGGAGCAGGTACAGAAACATTCCTAAACTTAAGTTACTATTTGTATCTCATTCATTATCTTAAAATATTGGCTTAACTTTGTGTGATCCTAGTCAAGAAATTAATCCTGTGCCTTTAATAACAAAGGTAAAAGAACTTTGAATGCCAATTGCAGGAAAGAAAAACTGGGTTATATCTTATTTTTTCTTGTGTTTTACCTATTAGTGAGAAAGATAATGCCTGGACAGATTCAGCTCTTATCTCTACCATATTCTGTTGAATTACAATGATCAAAATCATCAGCAAGCATGACAGCTCAAAAGTATGAAAATGTAGTGCAAGGATAAGAGAAAATCAACGTAGGGCCTTTGCTTGATCCAGTAGGAGTCTTCTACACATTCAGTCTTTAAAATTTCCCAATATACTCTGGAACTACTCTTATGATAAAAAGTCTACTTTTAATTTATTTCTTTTCTTTCTTGCTTGCTATTAAAACAAAGCAGAAATGATTTTGGTTCATACCATTGCAAACATTTAACAGACATATACACAATTATTTGAATGAATAAACCTTGTCCCTGCTCCCTTCTGTTCTCATTTTCTTGATCTTCTACCATTGAAAAATACAAAATAGATTTTGTGATATGATACAACATGGCTGTTGAGAAATATTAAATGCACTGGCTTCACTTTTACATCAACTTCTCATTTCCTATATGCACTATTTGAAATTTTAAAAACTACTACAAATTATTAAATTTTGTAGCACAACATGGCCTTTTTTGGTGACTCAGAAATATATTCAGCAAAATTCATTGTAGTTAGTCATCTTGTCTCCAAGTGATGATCATAAGGTTTGAAATATGAATAATTTTTTTTATGAGAAACAAGTCATTAAGATTTATTTTTAAATATTTTACCTTCCAGAAGTTTGGCTGGCAGTTTTGATTGAGCCACTTTATATACATTGAAACAGAGTTCTGTGTCGTTAAATCTTCACTTGGAAATCCCATGCTTTCTGCAAAGAGTGAAGCTTTGTAGGGAAAAAAAACACATGTGTAAGTATTTTGGTAGTTAACATTTGACTGCAATCATAATGTACAGCATATGAAACCATAGTATACAACAGGGGTAACCAACCTTTTGGACCTCAGGGACCACCAAACTCATAATTTTAAATCCTGCGGACCAGAGACCCTGGGAAAATCCCCCAAAAAGTCTGCAGGAAAATTCCCTACCCCGTTTTTTTACAGATCAATCATTCTTTATTTGGGATAGCAGGATACAGTCTCCAGCTCCATTCGGGGGGGGGGGGGGGGAGAGACCTTTGGTTTCATGCAAGGAAAGCAGAAGAAGTCTTTCTCTCCCCCAAACTCCACCAGAAATGAGTCTTTGCTGGCACAGCCTCTCGGAGCAGGATGCAGGGTTCCAAAGACTCATTTCTGGCAGAGTTTGGGGGAGAGAAAGAAAGACTTTTGCTGCTTTTTTGTGTGCAGCCAAAAGCAGAAGAAAGAAAGAAGTGGAAAGAGGTGGTGAAGTGGGGCAAGTTCCCTCCTTCTGCCCTTTCCCCATCTCCCCTCACTATCTCGTGTTGTTCACAATGCAAGTGACGCAAGCCTTGTGTTTCCACAGGCCATGTGGGCGTTGCAGCCTTATGTTTCCATGCAGCCTGGATTAATTGCTTTGGGGAGGTGCTTTCGGGGTGACATTTCTCTGAGAACCACCAAAATTTTCTCAGAGACTACCAGTGGCCCACTGGCTGGGGACCACTGGTATAAAAGTTTTAAATTGTTATACTGTTGCACATTTTCTTCTCATTTATTGGTCACAAACTAATGGATGCTGAGAGACTATATGTTCTATCTCCCAGAAAAGACACAACAAAAGGTAATGTGTGATTACAGACCCAGACCATACAAGGTCCTGCCTGAGGTTCCATGGCTGCCAATTTAAACCCATTAATTGCTCAGGAGGACTGCACGGTAGATCCCTGGTTATAGCCCCCAGTTCCTTCTGGAACCCATCCTTGTCCATTAGCTCACTGGGGGAAGACCAATCTGCCTCCCTGTAGGGGGAGGTACAGCTCTTGAAAAACTGCCACCAGACTATGATCTGACCATGGCAGGGGGAACCAAAGGTAGGCCCACCAATTCCAGGTCACATAGGCACTGCTCCAACAAGAACAGCAAATTGGGTGTGTGACCGTACTTTTTAGTTGGGCCCTGGATAACCTGGGACAGGCCCATGGAAGTCATGATTTCCATGAAATCCTGGGCTACCTCTGACTTCACTCCCAAGAATGGCAGTTATAATTCCCCCAGAACTATAAGCTTGGGGTAACCTACCTCCAGCCCTATGGTAAGGTCCAGGAACTCAGGAAGGAAAGCTGTGACACAGCAGCAATGCCACCTGATCCCTTGAGCCCAACCTAAGAAAACAGCAGGGCACTTGTGGAACCATGTCCCTAGAGATTGCCAGAGAATCTCGGATAATGACAGCCACATCCCCTGCCTGGCCCTGAGGCTGGTGCCATACTTGATATCCCACTGGGCACATCTCTGAGAGGGGAACATCTCCCTCTGGACCCAGCCAGGTCTCAGTGATATAAGCTGGACCAGACTTCTCTTCAAGAATCAAATCAGCAATAAGGGAAGCCTTCTTACAAGCCAATCTGATATTTAAAAGCAGCAGCCTGAAGTCAGAGCCCCCACAGATCTACTGGCCAGGTAAATGAAGTGACTTCAAGGGCTCAGAACATGAAACTGATACCAAATACCAAGATTGTGAGTGACCTCCCCTTGTCTCCCATTGCCCGACTACCCTGAAATAAACCGCTCTCCCCTGCCTTCCCTACAAACCATTCTATCTTCCACACTCTTTCTTGATATAAAAAGGGAATCTCCTCCAACTTATAGTCAGGACTAGATGAGCCAACAAGCACTATAGCACTTGCTCTCAGCGCCCTCAAACACACATCGCCCCTAACTGCAGCAACACTCACAATACATACTTAGTACACAAACAGCACACTGCCCAGTTGCTCTCACTACTCCCTCACAGAGACTCCCCCCCCCCACTTTCACCCAGAGAAAAGGGACTAACACACTCATCTGACTCTCACCCAACTTTACCCCCATAGCCACAAAGTCCCCCAAGCACCCTCCCAAGGTCAGACGATAAAACATTCCAAAGATTTCAAGGAATAGGCACAGGAGCAGCCTAAAGGCATGCTATGTTGTGCCAAGTATTCTTGCAGCTGTCCAGTCCTACAGTATTTCTTGAAGTGCCAGCACATAGAGACCAGCAGCAGTTCAAACAGTTCAAAGCTCCCATAAGTCATCTAATCTCCTGAAAATCCCAGCAGAAGCCTGCTACACTCCACAGATCGAGCTGCCGACAAAGACCAGGCAAAACTTGCCTCTTCTGTAAGCTCCACCTCCAAATTATATAATAATATTATTTGATAATATTATTCAAACAGAAATGGTAACAAGGTACTAGTAGCCTAAACTGAGATACATGTAGCTTCTGGCCTCTTTTTCATTATTTTGCTTTCACCTAGAAGAACAAATATTTTACTGTTGGTTATTATTTTATATGTGTCATCTGGCCAGAAAACTGGAACAAAAATGAAAGAATCATCATCACTATGTTCAATTAATTTGTCCACTGGGATTCTGAGGCCTTCTTGGCTTCAGTTCTGTATTTCTATCATGGTAACTAATATTTACAAATAGGATAACAAAACAAAACAAAAATAATTACCTGACTCGCCAACTAGAAAAGTATGTTTAGTATGTTCTATCACTTTCCGTGCAACACCAATAGCATTTTTAATGCGTCTGAGATCTGCTACTGCTCCAGCCTGCATTGTGTTGCTAGATCACATACATGTACACAAAAAAAGAAGGAACAGATATTTAAAGTGCTACCCTCAAAATACAGAAAACAAAATCAGCTATGTCAAACTGTAGATATTAATGCAAAATGTATTTAGATACATTGATATTCAATAATCATTTTGAGGCTTCTAGTCTGCTAATAAATAGCTTATGCTTGTAGGCTGCAATCTGGATAACTGCACGCTACAGACATTTGCTACAAGTAAAAAACATGTTTTGGACCTCTAACCATATGTCAGCATTTGGATAAACCAAAACCAAAACAGTTTTAATAGCAGAGTATACAAATCCCACATTGGATTGGAAACTTTAAATTAAAAAGTATGCTCATATCAGCAGCAGGTTTCTTTGTTCTTTTCAAAACTGCAAGACTGCCATCCACGAAACAAGTTTATCTTTCTCCTCTCTAAAATACTTTATAGAAACTCACCAGTACATATATCAGAGGAAGAAATATTTGCTATGCACCCATGTATTCTCACATATAAATTCACCACCCAAGATGTAATATCCATTTCAAAGCACTCTAAACTAGATACTTTTATTGGTTGATTATCTCCTTAAGATACTGAAGATTTTTGCCCTGTGGGGTACTATTCGGATTTCTTAAAATACTTACAGAGGATTTAAGAATATTTGGGTCAAAAAACAAGAATTCAGACTATTATACTACCTGTACCTATGTAATGTGGTACTTGGGAGGACCATTTTGGAGTGAAAAACCATCTTACATGCATGGTAATGGAACGCAGTACATAATATAACCACAATCTAAAACCACATAATGTGCTACTAAATATTTATGTGTGACTCTGTGTTACTGGAAAACTTTTTGTAGAAACAAAAATTCAAAGATTTTCAAAGATAGCAGTTAAAGATGGTTGAATCACTTTATTATAGCAAAGGCTGAGGAGAATAACTTCAATATAGTTTTGTATGATTGTTTCAGAAAAAAAAAATATTGTTACACTTTCACAGATCAAAGCATAGTATGAGGGAATATAGATTTGGAGAATGATTAATTTGGGGAACCTCCCTTCCCTGAGTCCTGCTGTGTTACTTCATCATTGCAGGAGATCTGTTCCTGGGAAGGATGAGTGAAGAACGCCAGTTGTACATGCCAAGAATATATAATCCCAGCAGAATCATGAAGGCATGAGGTCAATCCAGCAGCACTGCTAAAGGAAGGAACCATCTAAAGTACAGCATAGCAACAATATAGGAAGATGCTGGAGCAGATTATCACATCTAATGATAATTGCACTGGCATAAATTCACACTGTTTGGAAACAGTCAATGATAAATCAGTCTTATATTTTTACCAAGAAAACTTTGCCAATCTGGAGGCCATGTTTCACCATGATCTGCCCATAATGGGTCTTCCTGACCTGTATGTAGGTTTTGCATTACAATGATATATTCTGGAAAAGGAGTCCTCGATATATACACTCCTTTACTTATTCAACCTATATATTATATAGGTTATTCAACCTATATAAACATATACATTATGTATGTGTCTGAAAAAGGAGCCTAAAACATTTATTTATTCAACTATGTCCTGAACATATACATTAAGCAGGATTGGAAAAAAATGAACATAGTTTAAAGAAAGTTTGCAGAAAGAAACTTTGCTGACCAGATTATCCCAATAGCCAAAAATACAAAGAATCTTGAGCTCTGTAGATAATCAGCAGCATCATTAAAGTCAAGCAGGACAGTTAAGAAGTGAGACTACAATATAAAGACCAAACAGGTAAAATAACCAGAATTGTAAAAGATACTGAGCAGATACAAAACCTTTGAGTTTTGGAAAGAACTATTGACAGTAAAAGAACAAGCAGTTCAGAAATATTCTGCAAACCAGCACTTGGTACAATAGCCATGAAGGCCTTGAAAAATATATAGATACTGTGATGTGTTTATGTCCACAAAAATCATAATATTACGGGCAATGATATTCCTTGTAACACTGTGGAAATGAAAGTTGGATTTTGAAGAAGCAGGACAAAGAAAAAACAATGCTTTTAAAATCTGGGGGTTGGGGGAAATTCATTATAACATCATAGATAGCTAAGGAAAAAAAAAGAATCATCAAGCAAATAACCAGGCTCAAGTTATACTACTTTGTATATTCCTACTTTGGAAAAGGCTATAATGCTGGGAAAGGTAGAAGGACAAAGAGGATGGCCAGCAGCAAAGACCAAATCAGTTATTGTGATGGGCGCTGTTGGAAAGAAAAGGTTAGGAACAGATTATCATGGGGAAAAAAATCTATGTGGTTATTCAGGTTCTACACTGAACTTGATGGCACTTAATCAAAGTTTAGGTAAAGAATAGGGGTTTACTATACAGTATAAATCAAATCTAAATACTCCCCTTGGCATGTTCGTGTAAGCAGAACACCATGACCTATGTCAATTAATAGCAGCAAGTCTCGGTCACTCAATTGTCCTCTATTTTTCTTTTAATTTTATAATACCAAGCACAATATCCCGATTCTTAGATGCATACTAGAATGTCTGATCTCAGTAGCTTTTGCTACCATACTGTTTAATGGAGTTGGCCATTAATATAGAATTGGTTGCTGTACTATATCTACAGTTCAGTTTTAAAACTGCAAAACAGGAATGGGAAACCTATTGGTAAACAAGCAAGAGATTTGCTTAATAAGTATTTACAGAAGACCACAGAAAAATTGAGATATGGCAAGAAATTATTTCATCATGCAGAAGAGTCGAAAGCCCTCAAGCTCTCCTTTCCTCCTTTCAGAAATTACTGGTTTCGGAAAAAATCTCTAATGTTTGTAGGATGTCTTACCCATCCATAATCATGGCATCCAAAGTTGTTTCTCCATGTTCATCTGGACTTCCGCCATATCCTACACTTCCATCACACTGTTCTATTTCGCACTGCCCACAACCTTTCTCGACTGCATCAAGTTCAGAACCTCCTGCTTGTAAGGTATTCCAAGCTGCAATCAAAAGTACGTAAACACTTATTATGGCTGGTTGGATGCACATCATTTCTCCAACAAGAAAAGTACATGCAAATTTCACACCCATTCTTACAACATTCGACTGGCTCAATATAAATATGTGCACATGTCAAACATCATATGAATTCATCAAAAGTTGTTGATAGAAATGTGCAGGATTTTTCTTATAAGTACTATTCCAAGGTAAGCAAGCACAAATTTATACTCTGATTCTAAGGAATAACCATTTCAAAGCACTTCAGTCTCGTGTCATAAAAAAATAACCTAATTAAAGAAAGTTTTTTATAACTTATTGGCTACTTATACTATATTCTCTTTAAAATCTGGCATTTGTAAAATAGAATTAAAAAGGGTTTTTGGTTTTATGGAATCACTTTTTTTCTTTCAGCTTTGTTACAGAACACATGCTAAGCTAAATTTAGATCCAGGAACGCCCCAACATTACTCATATTAACAACAGCACAATCCTTGAGATATTCACTCCAAAGTAAGTCTCATATATTCATTAAAGTTTACAAAGATAGTTATGCTTTTCCTGCTAATTACTGTTAGCAACAACTGCAAATGAAAATGCTCAAATCATCAAAATGTAAAATCTTATTTAAGAAGTTTTCTTGAAGCTCAATTCCCGACAACTTGATTTCTTGGCAACAGCATATGGAATGGCTTGCCGTTATCATCTCCTGAGATGTGTTTTAAAATCTTCCAATGATCAGATTTTCTAATAGCTTTTCCTTTAAGTATTAGGCAGATTCTATGCTGCAGCTTATCTTTTTTTAGAATAACCAAGATCAATTTTATTTCACCAAAAGATCCACACATCGAATGTACAAGTTAGTGTATTCAATCACTAGTTGTTTAGCAACTGCCAGGGAATTATCCCTAAGAGTTATCAAAATGTATTACATTGATGGACTTTAGACCTCCCCTTTCAATTGTGTCCAATTCTTGGAGACCATCTGGAAAGTTCCCTCAGTTTTCTTGGCAAGGAAGTGGTTTATTTATTTATTCAGCAGTGATTTACCATTGCTGCCTTCTTCGGGCTAAGAGAAAATGACTGGCTAAAGGTCACTCGGTGGCTTTGTGCCTAAGGCAGCATTCGAACTGGCAGTCTCCCAATTTCTAGCCAGGTATCTTAACCATTAATCAAACAAGCTCTAACGAGAGCAATAATCAGTAGCCTTTTGCTCAGCATATAAAGATGCAGGTGTTTCAGCATGAAATCTATTTTCAGTGCAAACCAAACACATGCCAAGTAATACGAAAAAAAACAAAAACAAAACTATTTCTCCCTGAAGTATAGGGTAGTCACTTATAAGGCAGCTTGATGACGTTATATTACACCGTTAAGTGATCAGCCCAGAGGAAACCTAAATGCAGTAGGAGGAGACAAACGAGGATACAAAACTTTCGGAAAATCCAGATTACGGCGACAAATAGACCCACGATGATGCAACCAAGGACCGAAGGAAAAGAAGTGGCACCTATTTCGTTCGCATTCTTAAATGTCCAGGTGTTGATGACCAAAGGCAGCTGAGGCGCCCCAGCGCTTGCTGCGGCCAGGCCCTCCACCCCGTGTAGCAACACGAAGAACCAGCACCATTCCCGGCATCGGCTGTCGCGTCCCATGGCAAAGAACCAACTCGAGGATCGAACCGACAATCGGCCGCGCAGCGACAAACGGGCTCCTTCTCGCCTTTCTGTTTCTCCCGCTTCTCGTGACCAGGGGCAAGAAGGACGCATGCGCAGGGAATAGACCAGGAAAGAGTTCGCGGGAGCGCTGCGCGTTCGGATGTTCGCGCCGGCAGCCGCTTCGAGCCTGAGGCGGACGGAGGGCGGAACCGCTCCTGGTTTTTCCCCTCTGAGGTTCCTCGGGCTGAGGTTGTGCGAAGCCTCGTTCGGAAGTGGGTCGTGGGAGCGAGCGAGCGAGCTTTCGGAAAGGAAGAAGTTGATTGTAGGGACGGGGTGGGAGGTAGGAAATTGAGACAACGCGTCTCTAAACTATTTGTAGAGCTCATTGGCTGTGTTTGCAGGCCCATCTCCTGTTTAATTCAATCGTGGTTTGCTTAACTCGGTCCAAAGAGTGATTGAACCAGTACCGGAGCAGTTTCTGGTGTGAATGATATCTTAGAAAAAACGAATCAGAGGACGGAAGATGAGAGTACAATCTACTCTTTATTAAAGAGTCAAGTACAAGTACCAGTGTTCTATCAGTAGGATGAATTGCATTTCTCATCTTTGAAGTTTGTATTATAATTTCAATTTCTTATAAGGAAATAACAGAATAACAAGAGTTGGAAGGGATCTTGGAGGTCTTCTAGTCCAGCTCCCTGTTCAAGCAGGAAACCCAGACAAGTCTCTTCTTAAAAGCCTCCAGTGATGGAGCACCAATAGCTTCTGAAGGCAAGCAGGTCCACTGGTTAATGAACCCCTGTGGCATTCACACAAGTGAGGCCCCAGGTGCCCGCGATGCTCATGTGCGTGGGGCCGTGACCCCTTGCAATGTTTGCACAAGTGGGGCTGCGCATGCACACTCATGTGCTCGTGCCAGGCAGGCTCTCATGCAGCCTGTTTGCGAATAGGCCGCGGTCCAGTACTGGGCTATGGTCCACAGGTTGGGGACCCCTGATATATACGATATACTAGGCAAAGAGAAGGTGCAACCATTCTAAGTGATGGAGACATCCAAGGATATCTCTGGTTCCCTGGGAGCCTAATGGCATAGCAAGATCTTGACTTCTTTCAGGACTATCAAAAGGAATGGAGCTAGTCTCATGGTGAGTGCAACAGCAGAGAGGGCAGTCTCCTGGGATCATCAAGTGTAGACCCCCAGCTGCTAGTACTTACAATATGCCTTCTCTGCTCAATCTAACAAGGTGGGCTGAAATAAACGGAGAGAAGCATTGTGTCTCGGATAGCCCAGTGAAGGATTTTAAACATTAAAATCAGCATCTTGAATTGGACCTGAAAACAGACTGACAACCATTGCAGATTGGAGCAAAGATTGGATTGTAATTGAATTGATGCACTACTAAACAAGCCATAATGGCTTCACTATGCCTTATGTAAACCACCTTTGAAGAACTAAAACATCAATTCTGACTGAATCCACACAGCATGCTAAGCCAATATCAACCAAAATAAATTACAGTTTAGTTGATCTGTGAACCAAATAGTGTTGTTCGGCTGTAAAGCTGCATACCTACTGAGAAAATTATGTTCTGCATGTGAATGCATTTGGCACATAAGAGTAACAGGATGGCCATTTATTTAGTTGGTCATCTGAAGACCTAAGAAATAGCAATAGGACTATAATTGAACTGGTCTAGAGAGGAAAATTCAAAAGATAACACTGCAGTTTCAAGAGTCAGCTTCCAATTACAACAGCTAAAGCAGAACTGATGAAATAATTTCAATCCCTATAAAGAGAAAAGCATATGGAAAAATGGATTTGGTTTATTTCGAAGCCACCTGCAATCACTTGTGGATGGATTCTACATGTTGGTTATTGTAATAAATTATATATAATTATATTGATTATTAATGATTATTGATTACCTTGTTTAGTGACTATCCCAGGCAGCAACCATTTGAAGTTAAGATAGTAATGAAAAAATAATTCTATGACCAATGTCTACATTTACGACCATCAGTGTGTGTCTCTCTCTTTTGTGATTGCTTTCTCTTAATGAATATAAATATAAGCATTATTTCCCTTTTTGCGAATTATCCCAGCACCTGAGTGAATAAAATCCTAAGCACAGTTGCTGACACCTGATTTTTCCACTTAACAGTGTGTATTGAGGAACAAGTTGTGGGTTCCAATTGCAGTTGCTAGATGAGGATTACCTGCATGTTAGTTATATTTTATATATTTATATAATTTATATTTTACCTTACTGTGAGGTGAGGTAATTTGCTATCCCTTTGGGTAAATATACTGGTTGTACTAATCCATTGAATTCTAGTCTTGGTCTTTAAAAAGGACTTAAAATATGCTGTGATTTCTGTCAAACATAAAAAGATATATTGTTTGTTATATTCAAACATTACTTTAACTGAGGATATCATTTACCAAATAAAATTATCTACTCTTTTCAACAGAAACCATTATTGAGAAAACACTAAAAGTCTATATGATGAAATAGTTAGATACCTTTTACAGAAATCAATCTGAACCAATTCTAAAATAAATTTCATAGCTGGTTAATTGGCACTTAAAATCCAGCAAAACCTTGTTTATATTTCCTGTTTGAACATGGTACAGATAAAGAATATGCTACTTAAGAAGACGCCCTACCTTTCCAAGATTTCCTGAAAGTTCATAAATATAAATGTAATGGTTTCAGGGTCATTGGTGGATAGCACACAAGTAAATCTAGACTTACTACAGTTCATTTAGTGACCATTCAAAGTTACAACAGCTCTGAAAAAAATGATGACCATTTTTCACACTTTCTACAATTGCAGCATCACATGATCCAAATTCAGGTGCTTGGCAACTGACTCACATTTATGATGCTTGCAGTGTCCCAGAGTCCTGGGATCCCCTTCTGCGATCTTCGGAGAAGCAAAGTCAACGGGAAAGCCAAATTCACTGACAACCATGTTACAAGCTTAACTGCAGTGATTTACTTAACTGTGGCAAGAAAGGTTGTAAAATGGGGCAAAAATCATTTAGCAAATGTCTCACTTAGCAACAGAAATTTTAGGCTAATGGCATAATTTGGGGGCTATGTGTATATAATATCTGACCTTTGAATCATTCCTATTTTCTCAGTTAAGTCTACTGAATAGACTTAAAAGGTTGCTTATTTACAACCTTTTTACTTGGAAAGGAAGCTTGTAGTTCATTCTAGTCTGAAGAACCAGAAAAATCATCTGCAAATATAGCTCTAGATGCCTTTTCTAAAAGCAGGGAACCTAAGCCAATCGAAAACACTGGGTTTTTCATATGTTATTTCATAAGTACAAACTAAATTGTCTTGTTCAAATTTAATATATTTGATGCTGCTGGATTCAAATTTTGCTATGAATTATTTACAGTTGTTTTGTTAGCATTTGTACAATTGCAGAATGAGTGCGGATTTTGTTTGCTAATCTCTGATATAGCCTACTACAGTCCAGGTTATGGAGATAGCAATACAATAGCACTTAGATTTACCATGTTTTACTAATTTTAAAAAATACTCCCTCCCCCAATTCTTTCTTTAAGAAATGATTTCAAGATATTATATTCTGTTTATATGGTTTTATGTGTTTTAATTTATTACAGGATTTCCAAAATTTGGAACATTAATGGATAGTAGCTGTAAGTAACACTTTTTAAACATAAAATGTAAGGTTTGACTTTCTAAGCAATAAGCAGTTATTCAAATCTGCAACTTAATCCAATTCATATTTGAGAATTATTGTCATGCCAGCTATATTTTGATATCAGCTTGTTCTTTTGTGATAGATATTGGGTATAATTTATTCCAAAGGAATAAAATTACATTCGGGTCTTCAATGGAAATTTTACTGTTTTAAACTAAAAGTGGGGATATTTTTTTTTATTTAAAAAAATCCACAAGTTAACTATTGTCATGGAAAATGGGGGAGGTGAAGCAAATTTAATATTTAGGCCAGTCTCTCCTGTCTGCTCATTAACCAGTGGACTTTAGCTCTCATTCTATATAAGAATATATGCAAGTATGGTAATTTGTGAAACAAGACTGATTTTCATTAGGATAAGAGCTTTTCAGCAATAATATGCTATATTAACACCTTTTTCTTGAGAAGTATCAGGGACATTGATTTCTACCTTTCTGGTAATTAGAAAAGAATACATGATTTAAATTCATTCAGCTATTTATTCTGAAAGTGCTGCCACATGATTTATAGGTGGAATATTTATTATGATAAAGTTTGTAATGTTCACTAAGTCATAAGTTCAACATAATTTTGTTTCAGGGAAGTGAATACAAAATTGTAGCCAAAAGCCTTGAACTGCAATAAAGAATAATACTTTGTATCTGTTATTATATACTGGTGTTTTTCATATAGAGAATCATTCTGTGTAATTTACATATTCAGAAAAAACATGTTTTTATCACAGTACTTTAATGTGTCTTGCTTTTGTTTGCTTCAAGAGTGTTTAATATATTTATTTTTAATAATTGTAAGAATAGCCCACTCCAAAGTTTTCATACCCAGCTTGTAACAAGCACTTTATACTGCTGCAATTGTTTTTTTTTTGGTCATCCATTATAATAATAAGAACTTGGATAGCCGCTGCAACTTGTTTCATAACATCTTATGTGACTTCAAAATTATTTTTCAAGTTTGAGAAGACCTTTCCAGTTAAATCACCCAACTTATACATTCATATTTATAAGATATTTTGAATATTTAGTGAAAGTTTAAAGTTTATTTTATACCAGTTAGTAGAAGCTGAGTTTTCCTTCTGACCCTTGGACATTTGCCATTTAAGATCTTCTGGTTTGTTAAGCTATTTTCCTATAGTATTTGAATGAAGAAAGTAGTTTTAAGTATTTCCTGAAATCTGATTGAAATACAAAGTTGCTTAAACCAGGTAGTTAAGCTTTATAACAGTATCTTCTAAGACTAACTTGCAATGTAATCAGATACTTCTATAAAGCTCTATCCATGAAAGTAACTGTGACACAGCAATCCATTATGTACAGTGGAACCTTGGGTCACAAACATTTCTGTCCGCGACCAAATTGGATGAAACCAGAATTTTCAGAAAAGTTTTGTCGCAAACACATCTTCAGGTGGTGACCACAGCGATTTTTCCTGCCACAGCGATTTCCCCTTTGGCACCATTTTTTTTGTCTGCACATGCACAGACAATCGTGCTTCCGGTCACCAAATTGGGTTGCAACCGTAGTCCTGGGACAGATTACGGTCACTACCCATGGTTTCCACTGTATTATATATATATTATCCAAACCATACTTAAGTCTCTTGTGCATACAATTTTCATAGCCTTTCTCTAGACTGGGAAAATGTTTTTATAGCCACAAAAAATACACACTTTTTAATAGTCTCTAAGGACTAAAAAAAAAAAAATTATTCTGTGTTTCCCCAAAATTATGACCTACCCCAAAAGTAAGTCCTAGCTTGATTTTTACACATCTAATATTCCTTCTCTCAAAATAAGTTCTAATTAAGACCCCACCCACTCCAGGATGCACAGGTAAAAATTAAGCTAGGGTGGGCATAGGGTTTCTGGAGCTGCCCCACAACTTACCTTTGGACAGTTGCAGTCAGGCCTGCCTTGCTGGCCCATGTCTTCTGCAGCAGGCAAGGCTTTCCCAGAGGCATCTGCAGCTGATAATAGTTCCAGATCGATTTAGAGCTCTGTTAAACTTGTAATGATGAGGCAGTCGAGTTGTTTGATCATGAACAACTGAATCATGATCTTTATTGGAGTATATATAGTCTTGCATTTATATACATTTTTAGTTATCTATCATTGGTTAATTTTGGTTACTGCTTAACTTTGGTTACTGTTTAATACAGTAATCCATACAATTAATTATCTCTAGTTAAAGTCTAACATATGTTTTTTTTTTACTTCCCCTCTCTAATCCTCCTTTAGATTAGTGACTTTGTTTGCCTGAGTTGTATTTGCTTGGAAACATTCTTTATCTGAGGTTTGCCATCCAAGATTGGAACATTCCTGCAATTACAACTCTACATATCCTTGTTTTTTATTTTAAATGGAGGATTCAAAGATTCATGAATGTGTTGCAATTATAGAGGATGAGGAGGGGGGGAAGCAGGATGAAACAATGTGAATAAATTTGGAATACATTGAATAAAACAACAGGTTGCAATTAGTACAACAATAATAATTATAACATAAAAGAAAAACTGAGCCAAGACCAATCAGGGAGCCAATTGGTTAGCCACTCAAAAGGTGAGTAATGAGCAAGGATATTATTTTGAATGTATGATTGTAAATTGGCAAGTTCATCCTCAATAGTTTGATTCAAAGAATGAAAATGCACAGCACATCCACAACGTCCAACTAACATACAGAACTCTCCCTGATGGGCTAAAAGATAGTCTATGGCAAAACGCTGCTGTAAGACATCTTGATTTAAGTCATCTATTTCATGCTTCAAATCACAAATAATATCAGTGGTGGATTTTTCAAGTCTGCAGGTGAGACCAAGAATAATAGATTGTCTGTTTTCTTGAACAAGTATGCCAGGATGAGAGCCTAGAATAAGGACTCCTGTAATTGCACCTGCCAATGCACGGCCAAATGTAGAACCAGAAGACAATTGTGTGTCCATAATGACATGACATTACGTGTAGGCCCCAGAGAGGAACGCCGCAGTTGAGTTGATGGGAGTATACCTATTTTAACAGGTAGAGTAAAATAACCTACAGTTGCACATTGATAATTCTGAGGATGAACATTAGTAGCATATTTATCAAAAAAGAACAACATATTAGGATCCTTAAGCTGCCAACCAGTGCATATCGATCCTGTATTAGATTGATCAGAGGCATTAAAAATAGGAAAATTGTCAGGATACACATCAGGAGCTATATTAATTCCATGCAAAAAAGAATTAAAGGTACCTGACAACCAATAGTAGTAAGAACAATAACTATAATTCCCTAGCTTTTTTAATATGTGCTGAGCAGCATCATAATCAGACCAGTTACGAAGCCAAATGTGTTTAGCATGACAACAGAAATACAGACCCCTTGTAAATTGACTAACTTTCAAGTAACACCAAGGGACAGAATTCAATTGCATAAGGGTTTAGAAAATAGCCAGGAGTGTGAAAAAGATTGTAGTTGTGAGACAATAAATGTAGAAGGCATGATCGAGTTAGGGGTAAAAGAAATTTGACCAAATGCCATTGGGGGCTCATAGTATAAAGTAATATTTGTGCCATGGGTCATAAACATGTATTGGGCATGACAAACCCACAGAAGTGTCATTTTGAGCAGAAACAGCATAAACCATAAACAAGAAAATACAAAGTAAAATGGTAACAGAGTTAGCAGTAATAATGGCAAAAACAGCAGCAACAAGATTTTCAGGAGGTTAAGGTAATGAGGCCTGCTGCAGCTGTTGTTGAGCTTGATATGTAGTAGATTTAACCTGCCCCAAGTGATGGGTTGCGGGCATGTCGACCTTGGAAGACGGACTTCTGTGTTCAGATGAAGATTGAAATCCGGAATCGGGTTGTGAAGGCCCTGATGCCATGCCATGATACGGACAAACACAGTGTGCTGGAACCCACACTGCTTGTTGAGTAGAAGGATCTTCCAGGGTGGCATAACGGCGAACCCAGGTGATCCATCAGTAAAGACTGTAAGAGCTTTAGAAATAGGATTTTTCACAAAAATGGAAGAAAAGGCCGGATTTAAATAGTAGTAACCACTATTCTAGGATCCTTGGGTAAAGAATACAAGTTTCCCACATATTGAGAAAAGGCTATGATTCTGAAATCATCATCAAATGCTCATGTTCAACTTTTGTACAAGTGAAAGCTATGCTAATGAGATCCTGTCCTGTAAGATGTAAGGCTCATTTATAGCCTTTAATAATCAAATCCTCTAATGCTGATTGATAAGGATAAATGTTTCTAGGCAGAGTAGCTGACAAATTAATCCATTCATGAATGTTGACCGCTTGCGAGGACGCATTAGAATAAAGACATCCCATGGGTAAGTGGAAAGTGGGAAGAATAGCTAAGCAAAGTCCTATTGTTAAGAATGTTAGCCTGTCCACATATCGATGCTTAAACTTATTCAATATTTCTTGAAGGCGTGTTCTTTGAAGATCAGTTAATACAAATAGATCTCCTGGTGATTGTGCTCCCTTCAAAGACTGAAATAAGGGCAACATATTACCAGTTGTAATGTAGAAGAATGGGTGTGCCCAATTAATAATGCCAAGTAATTTTTGCCATTGTACTAATGTATATGATTTTTGTATTTGTAATTGAGGAAGAATTGGAATGGAGGAATTGTGCAACATTCTATGTCCTAAGTAGGTATAAGGTTCTACCTTTTGAATTTTGTCTGAGGCTATATACAATCCCTGTTGTGCCGCAATATCCGTTAACTCTTTTAACAACTTAGATTCATCAAAATCCGGGGCTGCTTTCAATATATCATCCATATAACGATGGACTAAATAGGAAGGAAATTTATCCCAAAAGGGTTGAAGGGCATTATCCACAAAATATTGACAAAGTGTAGGGGAATTAAGCATTCTCTGAGGCAACACTCATCAATGATATTTTGTGGGCATGCTATTATTAAAAACTGGGACAGAAATTAAAATTTTTCTTTGTCTTGAGGCTGTAAAGATATAGCAAAAAAGCAGTCTTCAAGATCAACTACCAATAATTTACAAAAATTAGGAATTAAGTTAGGATTTGGTAGGCCACATTGTAAAGGACCAATGGGTTGGATACATTTAAATCATGAAGGAAACACCATTTCCCAATTTTTTTAAATGACAAAAACAGGATTATTCCAAGGACTAGTAGAAGGTTCTATATGACCAGTAGCCAATTGTTCTTGAACCAATTATTGTAAAGCAGCGAGTTTTCCCTTGATAATAGCCATTGTTCCACCCAAACCGGCGTAGAACAGAGCCATTTAAGAGGAAGAGCCATCATCAAGAATCAAATGGGCATTAAGAAGAGAAAGGATATTACGGCCCCAAATATTAGTATGAATATATAGAATGTATGGTTGTAGGAAAAAGGAATTACTTGCAGATGTTGTAACATTAATTTCTTGAACATTCTGCCAACCAGCTGTAGAACCTCCTATTCTCCACAATGAAGAAACTGTCATTTTTTGGCCACTGTCCTGGCCACTGTAAAGAGGAGATGACAGTAACATCGGCTCCAGTATCCAATAACCCTTGAAATGGTTCTTTATTAAGGAAGAGCATTAAAAAAGGACGAGAGGAGTTCAGCTGATGAAATAAATCTACAGATAAAGAAGTTGATCCAAATCCTGCATCCCCACAATTACCTATACCAGGAGATGGAATTTCATATGGAAGAATAAGCAATTGAGCAACAGAAGAATTACAAGGAAGAACTTGAGGAAGATTCACCCAAATCTGAATCATGAGGATACCAGTGTAATCTGAATCTATTACCCCAGGCACAACAAAACAGCCCTTTTTGTGTGCAGAAGAACGAGGCAAAATTAAGCCAACTAATCCTGAAGGAAGAGGACCTTTAAATTGAGATGGAACTATTTTAACTTCCATGGGAAATTTAAACTCAATTTCCTCTTGAGTGATTAATCAATCCCAGCGCTACCGGCTGTGGCTGGGGAGGAGTGAGAGAAACTGCTGGAGGAGTCAAAGTGATGGGAAAGGCACGCTTTGGATTCTGGTGGGTGCTACACCCATTGTCTGAACTGCCTTTTTTAAACTCTCTTAAGATCTGATAAGACAGACCCTCCCATTCTGCTACTTGCAGTCCAAGCTGTGGCCCCTGACCAGGATGATATTGTACTGGACAAACAGACAGTAATTCTGCAAGTTCTATTCCTGAGACAGAGGCATCCCTTTTACAAGTCTCTACCATTTTCTGAAAAGAAGACTGAACAATAGAGTCAGGAGGCTTTTGCCCTGTATTTGCAGGAGCTGAGGGAATTGAAGACATATATTCAGGTGAAGAAGGGGGACAAATGACAGCACTAGTATAACATGAAGGTGGAGGTGTTAAAAGAGAAAGTTCATTGTGACCAAATTTTTCAATTGCATGCCTACATAAATGCCACACATGCAAAACTTCTATTTTTGCTCAAGGTTCAGTATACAATGTTTTTCCAATATGTTCTCAATCAGTTAATTTTAAGGACCCCTTTTCTGTACCATAGGCACTGAGCTGCAATCTCCTGGACCAGCCTTAAGAGATTTCTCTGTGGTAGCTCGATGTTATTTTTCTTCAACAAATAGCCTAATTCATCTACATGCTTCCTTTGTTCCTCAGAAAGTGAAGACCCCATACTAACAGAAACCAAAAGGTTGAAGAAACCACAAAGGGTTGAAGGTGCACCAAATCCTTGCCGGATGAAGTAAGAGGGTCCCTGCTCTTGCGCCACTTGTTGTAATGATGTGGCAGTCGAGTTGTTTGATCATGAACAACTGAATCATGATGATCTTTATTGGAGTATTGTCTTGCATTTATATACATTTTTAGTTATCCTCCAACATTGGATAACTTTGGTTACTGCTTAACTTTTGTTACTGTTTAGTACAGTAATCCATACAATTAATTATGTCTAGTTAAAGTCTAACATGTTTTTTTACTTCCCCTCTCTAATCCTCCTTTAGTTCAGTGACTTTGTTTGCCTGAGTTGTATCTGCTTGGAAACATTCTTTATCTGAGGTTTGCCATCCAAGATTGGAACTTTCCTGCAATTACAACTCTACAGTTATCAGCTGCAGATGCCTTCGGGAAAGCTTTGCTGGCCACAGAAGAAGTTCCTGAAGGTCTCTGACAGCAAAAAGAAGTTCAGGGGCAATGTGCACAAATGAGGTGAGTCCGTGGAAGATATCCCCTCCTGAAAATAAGACCTGGTGTCTTTTTTGGTGGCAAAAAAGACAGTCTTATTTTTGGGAAAACATGGGTAATTGCAGTACATTGTAAACTTACCAGATAATATTTGGGTATTTCTTTTACTCTTGATTGTGGTGGACATGTGTATTTAGGGGAATACATTTAAATTTCTAGTCAACCCATTATTTTCTTTTTTTTCTGCCAAATGAAGGATTCAACTGAGTTTGGGCGTACAATTGCACAGTCAGTTGGGCAGTCCACTCCACCACTTCACCCTTGTTCATCCCATCACCAATTGCTGAGATCAGGTCATGGTCAGACTAGTATTGGTCCCCATGCCGGTCGATGTATGTCATGTACACGATGTATCCTTATGGCATAATCTGAGTAAGATTCTGAATCAAATAAAAGATATTTGCATCTGCATCCATCCTATGACTGAGTATCTTTGCTTTACTGAAATATGAGTAATAGGAAATTCCTAGTGGAAATGATGAGTGCATTTACATTTTAAATAAAGGGAGGGGGAGGGAATTGTTTATTTGGCAATGCTACATAAACTTACCAAAAGAACAGAACGTGGGAATTGCCATACCTGTGCACATGTAATCAGTCTCAGGTTTCTTTATAATTTGTTTAGCATCAAAAATCTGGGAAGTGGTGCTATGAAGTGACAGAGATAAATGTGGCTCCTTACCAACTCAGAAAGCTGCTGAACTTCCACTGTCTACAACAGAATCACTCTGGAAGAGACCAGAAAGGAGAAAATGTATATCTACCCATACCAGCCTAAAATGGCTAACTGATGCTGGGCTGAGTCCACCTAGTGCCCCAACCCAAAATTGCTGGTGAAATACATCTGATTGAATCCAGAGTAAAAAAAAGTAGCAATTATAAGAGGGACCTTGGGAGTCACTTAAATATGAGCCAGTTGTGTGCTGCAACTGCCGCCCCCCCCAAAAGCCAATGCAATCCGAGACTTCATTAGCAGATAGAATCAAGATTGTGTTAATACCATTTTATAATGCCTTGGTAATAGCACACTTGGAATACTGCATCCAGTTTTGGTCACCAGACTCGCCACAATGTAAAAAAGATATTGAGACTCCTAGAGTACAGAGAAAACTGGCAAAGATGATTAGAGGATTGGAGGCTAAAACATATAAAAAATGGTTGCAGGAATTGAGTGTGTTTCGTGAAAAGAAGGGCTAGGGCAAGCATCACAGCACTGTTCAAAGCATCTGAAGGCAAGGCAAGAAGCAATGGTTGGAAACAAGAAGAGAAGCAACGTAGAACTGAGGAGAAATTTCCTGACAGAACAATATATCAGTGGAAAGACTTTCCTCCAGAAATTGTGGTGCTCCAACACTGGAATTTTTAAAGAAGAGATTGGATAACTATTTCTCTAAAATGGCATAGGGTTTCCTGCCCAATCAGGGTTTGGACGAGAAGACCTCCATGATCCTTTCCAGCTCTGTTATTCTGCTGTTTTGCTTGTTTCATGACAAAAGGAGGAAAAGTTTTAAGAGCAGGGCATCTGAAGATGATTTGGCTGGAGTATAAGACAGTGATAAGATGAGGCACATGTCATGAAGAAATAGAAGGCAAAATAGAAAAGGACTTGTTTGTATTATGGTTAGAAGTTTATGTAAATGTTTACTTCGGACTTATTTCAAGTTCTAAGAATGATATCTTCTATTTTCCATTTCCCAGACAATTCTACAGATAAATCTCATTGTACAGCAAATTGCGACATATAGAGGTTACAATAGACACAGTCTGTTTTCTTCTGAAGCTGTACTATTGGTAATAATGTGGGTCTAATAAAACTTGCAATGTGTCACAATAATCAGTTGGACTGATCCAGCCAGTTTTTATTTGAACTGGTGAAACAAACTTTCATCTCATTAATTTCTTCTGAAAACAGAAGCTTGTTCTTTTATAGTAGCATGATAGTAGGCAAAAAGGACAGCTCCCCTTTATAAAATTGGAGCCAGTTTAATATTTAATGAAATTCTCAGAGACTTCAGCCAAGATCTATTATTGGAGAAAAGCAGGGATATGACTTGTAGGGAAACAATGGCAGAGCAAATAAATAATTACAATGCATAACAAAAGCATACAATTGAAATCATTTCCATAAAATAAAAATCCCCATTCCCCCAAGTATATTGCACATCTACTCTACTATTCCCTAGTTGCTATATTTTTAACAGATCTCTATGCTCTGATTCCAGGGGACTAGGACACTCCTTTTTCTGCTTGTAAGTTGGAAGGGAAAAATGTGCTAAGTCCCTCTCATGAGAGAAAAGGCAGAAAGAGGCCAAATGGAGAAGCCCCTGCTTTATAAAAACTCTCTTTGGAGAGGATCTTTCTATCTGTAATTGGATATTTAATATTTAGTTTCATAGGGCTTGATTGTTTCTTCCCTCAAAAATCAAAAGGCTAAATCTGATTGACATTATAGGAGTATTTTAAATTGATATTGATAAGTTGGTTTGGCACCTGTTTTTCTTGCTTATAGATTGTAAAGAAAATGCTTTAAGACTGGAAAACATATTTTCTATAAATTTGTAAATTCTATAAATCTATACAATTATAAATTGTAAATTGATACAATTTAGTTCTAGGCATGTTTTCTTGAAGTGTAATTGAGTTCATAGGAATATTCATGAATAATTATGCTTAGAATTGCAGCCTTAGGCTTCATCAGATCAGTTTGCTATGCACCATGTTTCTGAAGTATCTTCCAGAAAAATCCATTCTCTATAGAAGTGTTTGTGTGTGTACATGGTGAGTCAGAGAATACATACAGTACTTATTCACTATTATGCCAGTTCCAGTGCTATATAGAACATACTTTGCCACCTGAGTATACTTTCTTCTGAATAGAAAGTGTCTTGGATGTGTCTGAAGGAAACCACACAGAATTTATTTCTATTTAGAAATGGATTTCAATGTCTGTAACTACTTTCTTATGCAACTAAGGTCAAGAAAATATATTGATTAAAAATGGTGAAATATAATGCTGTACATATCTGGGTATTCAGTATGTGGGATTCAGAAAAAGCCCACAGGCTTGTCAGAATAATTGAAGATAACTTATATGCTGCTTTTGAAAAATCCCCTCACTTCTTGCAGCTCGGCTTTGAAATCTATTAGGATTCATTTTCAAAAGACTTTAAAATAGAAGCAGCACTCTTCTCATTCATCTGTGGTGAAAACCATAGCATAATGATTACCCAGAGGAACCATTGCAAATGGAAGCTGTAGTATATTAATGAGATTTAGTACACTTCTACGATGGGAAAAGGCCTTATAGACAGGACCAGTAGGTATATTATTACTCTGTCTCTTTAGTTACCTTTTTAATATTCTATATTTGTGCTTTTTAAATATTCCTTTCAAATTTCAAGAACAGCTGTGTAACCAGGAACACATATGTCAGGATATTACACAGATAACCATCTGGTGCCTGGTTCTGCTTGACTGAATCTCAGCTGGAGAGTTTGAATTCATATCTACCCATGACAACTAAAATAGAGGGGTGCATATTATTCCGCTCAAATCACCCCACTGGGATTTCTCATTGAGTGGCATTTTAATATGAACAGAAAGTGCATCACTGCTTGGCTGAATATTTCCATTCATTGTTAAAAAAAAACTTAGTAATCAACTCTGCTCCAGAAATTTTATTGATGGGGAAGGAGGGAAATTCACTTTTTTTGTAGAGTAACTTCTCTGAATTGGAACTGATTCTTAGATTATTTAAATATGAGGTAAAACTTGCTGAAGTAAAAATCATTTTAGTTTCCATTAATGAAAATAATAAAGCCTATATATGCACAAGTTATTTGGATATCAAACTGATTTGCATTCAAATCCATTTTACCATAATGCTATGTTGAATGGCATACACATATATAGTGCAGTAGAATGTTGTATGATATAATTAAGGTCATTACACTTCTATGCAGTTTTTTCAGTCAATATCTGCTGCATTTATTATCAAATAGCATATTACTCTTTTTCTAGAAATTTTTCCCTAGTTTGGTTGGTTCAAACAGCATTTGAAATAAAAATATTCTGCTATTATTCCAGAATTTCCTCTATCAGTGGACCATATAAGACTTGCGTTGTTGGTACTTCTAGATACGTTCTACCAAGTCCATCATTTGAGCCACCATAATGCTCCAGACTGATGAGGCCTGGGCATGACTCCTTTGAGAACTTTGATCATCCCTGAATTATGCAATTATGTTTCACCTTTTATACTGCCTTGTCATTAATTACAAATATAGCTGAGAAGAATCAAAGGAACTGTGAAATCCTTGGTGCTCTTTAAGCTTGGTTGTTTGCTTGCAGACATTTCACTACCTGATCAAGTAACATTATCAGTGTGTGAGAGTGTACTCCTTTCAATGAATCAATTCTTATTCGGTGAACAGGGCATTAATACTTTAATCAAGAAGCTATCAAGGAATAAACCATATTCCCACCAACACTGGTAGGGTAAGCAATTCTTCAAAAACAAAGTATAAACTCCATACGCACTCACACTGATAATGTTACCTTGTAATGAAATGTCTGCAAACAAATAACCAAACTCAGAAAGCACCAGGAATTACACAATTCAACCCTGAGCAACCCTAACCCTTTTGAAGCTAAAGAACTGCAGTTTAGACAAAAACTTCCTGGGAAGCAAGAGAGAAATATGTAATATTTAAGGAACAGTCTCGAGCTAAAGAAATAACCTGTTGAAGGCTGCATGTGGTTGGTAGCCACCATGTATAGCATCTGTTAGGAAGAAAAATGATAAACTGTGGGTAGAGTGAAAGGAACATCCTGAAAAAGAAATACAGCAGGCTAAAATGTAATTCAATTATGAGTATGCTTCCATCCCATAATTATAATGTGCTCATCTGGAAATCAACTTCAGTTAATTATATTGAATTCTTCTGACTTACAATGATTCAACATCCTGAGCTTTTCTGTAGCAACCCAAATCATTACACTGTTGCATTAAAGTGCAGATTTATTTTCCAAGATTCCTTTTTGATATTTTGTATAATATAAAATGTTGCAGGAGCAACAGATGTAAAAATTGTTTCCAGGTTGTTTTTGTTTTAAATTTAGATTTGTAGGAAAATAAATGATTGGTTATGCTTCTGTAACTATTTTTCTGATTTTTGAAATATATGATTTTGCTGGTTAAATGTTTTAAATTACACATTTCTGATTCTAAGACAACACAAACATAGTGTTTATGTTTAGTAGCTATTTTGGGACTTTACAACATTAGTTTTCCATTCTGCTTGTCCCAGTGTTAGTTTGGAATTAATGCTTTGTCAAATTGTTTCATTAGGCCTATATTACATTGGTGAATTGAGTCCCTATTGCAATTATCAAATGAAGCTTTAATTCCTCAGTGGCCTTGATGTGTCTGGCCCGTTAATTACTGTTAGACTAGGCTTGTGATACATGATCAAGTTTCCAGTGCTTATTGATCAGTTCTTTTCAAAATATAATGGTTTAAAGCTATTTGTACTTAACCTTTTAAAAAAGTTGTGCAGTTGCTGAGTATTCTGGATTTTAATTCCCCTAACATTTTTGCCAGTAATGTCCAATATCAGGAAAAGTAGCTTTAAAAGGTTTATTAGGACTTCACAAACATATTTCCACTTCATGTGAACTATAGAATCTGCAGGATTGATGGAGGGGGTATAGGATAAAGAGACTAGTTATTCTTTGTATATATGCACAATAGCATCTGCCTTATTTTGTGCATGACTAAAATTATACCTAGCATTTCCCCCCTCCACTCTGGAAACTCTTCCTCTCCAAAAGTGAGTACCTTACCATGGGGGCGGAGCTGGCGTTGTGACGATACAGCATGCAATCTTGGAGGTCTGAGATCGCTGCCGATATCTTGCTCCTGGATGGTCCAATTGGATCTAAACCATCCTGAAGAGACAGTGAATGGAAAGAGTGCATCCTGTCGATCCCAGGGATACTGCAAAGTCCCTGGTAGATCCAGGAGAAGCTCTTTTTGCCAGCAGCAAAGAGGCAGCCATTAAAGCTGCTGAAGTTGGGACAGTTCCAAAACAAAAGAGAACGGAAAGAGAGAGTGTGCTGGTTTGGTAAGAACTTTTTCTTTATTCTAAGTTTTGAAAGGACACCCTGAGGAAAAGAAAGAATCTGTAAAAGTTTTGACAGAAGTGATAAAGCGGCGATTTTAAACAGGAATGTCAAAGCAATATTTTTATTTTTCTCATTGCTGGATTTTCTACACATGATCTTATATTTTGAAACTGGACTGGTTTTTGTCTCTTCATTCATCTATTCTTTTTCTCTTTTTTGATTTTATAATATTTTAGGCCAGAGATTCTTTTTTAGTTATTTTTTTTAAATATCTTTTTTTAATTAATTCTTATTATATTTTGCTTGGAAAAGGATGGGGAAAGTGAAAGCAAAAGAAACTTTGTAACACTGCCAAGTAGAGGCTTGAAAATATTCTATTTCTCTTTTGACCAGACAAAGCTGAGAAAGAACTGAGACTTCTTTTCAAGGACATTGCTATTTGATAAGATAGAGGGAAGAGCATAGGAGAGTATTATTCCAGGTGCTCTTCTGGGTTTCCATCAACACCTGGAATCTGGTATTGAAGCTGATAGGAAAAGAAAAGGTGATAATTCTCTGGAGAAGAGAGTTATAACAAGAGCCTTGGATAATTAAACAAAGTGCAGTGTGCTCTTTTTATTTTTTCTAAGCTGCACTACCCTTCCTCATCAGTTTACTTTTTGAAATAGCTATTTGGATTTTTGGCTCTTTGGAACTTGTCTTTTTTTTTTTCTTGTCTTTGTAAGTTAAATTTTTACTCTTGCTTTTTATTATAAAGGAAAAGCTTTAGTATTAATGATTCCCTTCCTTTTCTTTTTAAGGGAGTAGCCCAGATGGACTGCCAGCAGAATTTTACAAAACATTACAAGAATCATTGTATTTCCATTGCTAGAAGTTATGAATGGAGTTATGTTAAAGAAGAGGACACCTAAATCATGGTCAGAAGCTTATATCACACTTGTTCCAAAAGAGGAGGCTGATCCATTACAAATCAAGAACTATAGACCTATTTCCCTACTAAACGCAGATTATAAAATCTTTGCTTCAATATTGGCAGAAAGACTTAAAAAATATTCAAATAATTTTAGTCATCCTGATCAAAATGGATTTCTGCCAGAGACAAATTAAAGATAATATGAGAGTAATTTTGAACACTTTGGAATACTAAGAGGCACAGCCTGAAAAACAAATGACTCTGATATTTCTAGAAGTACAGAAGGCATTTGATAATGTGAATTGGAGATTCAAGTTCTTACTGCTGGAACAGATGGGCTTTGCTAGAAAATTTATTCAAGCAATAGAAGCTATGTATCATAAGCAAACGGCAATGGCAATGATAGAGGGAGAACTGACAGACTCTATTGATATAAGAAAAGGAACAAGACAAAGGTGCCCGCTATCACCTCTGTTGTTTGTGTTAACTTTGGAAGTGCTAAATAGAAATATTAGAGATGAAAAGAATATAAAAGAGATGAAAATTAAAAAATTAAGAATTTAAGTTGCAAGCATTTGTAGATGATCTGTTTTTCATCTTAGAAGACCCACTAGAAACAGCATCAAAACTGATAGAAATGATAGAGACATATGGAAAGGTGGCTGGTTTGAAAATAAACAAAGATAAGACAAAGATCTTGACAAAGAATATGCTATCAAGACAAAAGTAAGAACTGGCAGACCTATCGAAAATTCAGGTCACGAATAAGATCAAGTACTTGAGGATATATTTGACAGTAAGATGCAGTACACTAAAAGAGAATAATTATGTCAAACTTAAAGAGCAGATAGTGCTAGATTTGGCGAAATGGGAAAACTTATAACTGTCACTAATAGGGAAAATATCAACAATCAAGATGAATATATTATCCAGAATTTTATATTTGTTTCAAACAATTCCAATTAGGCTTGGAAAAGGCTACTTTGAAGATTTAAATAAAATTGTGTTGAAATATAAGGCAAGGAAGAAAGCGAGAATAAAGTTAAAACTTTTGCAAGATGTGAGAATAAGAGGAGAATTTGGTTTGCCCAATTGGGAGTTGTATTACCAAGCTACAAATTTGATGTGGGTTAAGGAATGAATTAACATTAAGAAATACTAGATTGTTGAGATTAGAAGGACATGATCTGTTGTTGGGGTGGCATGCTTTTTTATGGTCTGAAGGAACCAAAACACAGGGGTATTTTAAAAGACATTATATACGTTTTTGTGGTTAAATTGGGAGAAGACTAAAAGACAATGTTATTTGAAAATTCCAGTCTGGCTATCGACTATTGAAGCATTTTCTTATCCTATAATATACAAAAAGGAACAAACAGTTAGATATGGTGAAATATTAAATGAAAAGGGTGAACTTAATTCTATACAAAAACTAGAAGAACAAGTTATAAAGATGAACTGGTTTTCATGTGCGCAAATACATTCAAGGTATGATAAAGATTCTAAAACAGAAGGTTTATTTGACAAACTGACTGACTTCGATAAGATTTTGACAGGTACTGATGAAAAGGTGATTAAAAAATTGTATGGATATTTATTAGGAATTAAACTAGAAGAAGAACAAGTTAAAGAAACTATGATTGCTTGGGGAAGAATTTTGGATATGGGATTGATTTAGAGAAATGGCAAAAATTGTGGTCTCAAAATTGTAAAATAACAATGTCAACAGCATATAAAGAAAATTTGTATAAGATGTTTTACAGGTGGCGTTTTCCCCCGACAAGGATAGCAAGAATGTTCAAGAATAAATCTGAAAAATGTTGGAAATGTCATCAGACACCTGGCTCATATTACCATATATGTGGTGGACTTGTGCAGATGCTAAAAAATATTGGACTAAAATCCACATGTGGTTAGAAAAAATGACAAAAAAACATATAGGTTTGAAATCAGAGATATTTTTATTGGGAATTTTACCTCAAATATATAATAAAGACTTGAAATACCTGGTTGTAAATGTATTAACAGTGGTTAGGATTGCATTTGCTAAAAATTGGAAAAATGAGAAAAAAAACCATCGCAGGAGGAAATTATTAAGAAAATATTGGAATGTGCTGAAATGAGTAGATTGACCTTTGATTATTTTGTAAAACATGAATGAATAAAAGTAAAGTCAAATGATTGATCAATAATGATATTAATGTTTTTAATATTTGATTAAAAATATGAGATTATATACAATATAATTGTAATTGAAGACTACAAAATGGAAGCACAAAACAATTTGTAAACTAACCGGCACACTGTATGTATATATATGGAAGATGGCTTCATGTTTTTATGTTTTGTTTGTTTATGTTTGTTTTAAAAACCAATTAAAAACATAAAAATAAAATAATTATAATAAAAAAGTACCTTACCTTTGGGTTCAGGAAACTCAGGATTAGTCTTTTTCAACAGTCCAATGATATCAGTAACAAAAGTCAGCCCTAGTATTCGTCTTGGTCCTTTTTCATACTGTTGTAAGAAGGAGGTCTCACTCTGTCTGGAACTGACCCTCTGTTGTTCTATTTTCTCATACAGTCAGGGTGGGACTGAATGGAGAAAATCACCCATTGGGATGCTATGCTCCTTGACTTTTTTCTTTCAGCAGCTCTTTATCACTGTGTGGAAAATGTCTTTTGCTCAATGATTACTGCTGAGGAGCTGGAGCTTGTAGATGGCCATTTGTATTCTTTAATATTTTTTAATAATGACTTGGATCATTTGGTAGATGGAAAGCTGAGCAGATGTATAAATGACCCACGAGGGAAGTAACCAGTTAAGCAATTCAGTTTCTTTATTATAGGTCAGAGACCCAACATTCATATCAAAACAATCAGATTAAATACAATAAGACAGATAAAAGAATAAATAAAAAATTATGAGAAAATAGCATCAAGATTTAACAGTACTTTGTGGAGAACTCTGTTCTCCACAGTACAGTCAAAAGAATGAATGTCCCATTCTGGTGGTGATGATGATGACAATTTTTCCTTAGATATTTGGCAGAATCTCACCCTACCTGCCACTATCAGCTGAGTCCAGGCTACACAAGCAGCTTTTCCTTTTGATGGCGATCATATATTTAACGTGCTTCTTCTGAAACATAACTCTTTAGTATGGATTCTGTCTGTAAGCCCGAAATACAGCAGTTGGTACAGGTACTCAATGTCCATTCAGTAACAATTTCAAGTGTCACTACAGATCCTTCTTTCATGCATCAATCTCTTTCACATGTCACCTGAGTCTTCCTTTCACATACTGGCAGAGCCTCCTTTTGCAAAAGAAAGACGCAACCAGTACATGAAATAAGTCTTAGCTATGAAAGAAAGCCCTGGCTGTGCAAGTATGAAAGAAGGACTCAACCAGTGCACAAACAGAGGCTGGCTGGGGCAAAAAAAAAAAAAAGGCAGCTGAAAAGGGTCGTCTGGTAGTGGCACACAGTGCATCAGGCCTGGTTGGTATAGCCCTAAATACAGCAGTTGGTACAGGTTGTCTTCACCTGTACCAACAAGTACAGCAGGATTAAATAGTGAGGTCAGATGGTAGCAATGTGAAAGTGGATGGGCAAAAGGACAGAGATAAAGGAGAGGGAGGTTTTCCAAGAACCACTTTGATTTGGGTAGATCCTCACTTAATGCCTGCATGAGATTCTCTCAATGACAGCAACTTGCTATTATTGCTGTTTTTAAGGGACATTTTGCTGAATGACCCTGTCATTTAGTGGCACTTAGTGAATTAAATGAGGATTGCTTGTATTTTTAAAAAACACAAGCTCAAGAGAAGAGGATTTAAACTTTATGATGACTGTTAATGTTGTCTGAAATAAAGCTAGAATGCTAAGATATGCCTTCTATTTGGTGGAGACTAATATGGCCATATTTCCATTTGGCTGCCTTCCTGACAAAATATTTAAAACTGTTTAAAACTTGATCATAATTCTAATAACCTAAACAACAGGTTTAAACTAAATTTAATCTGGATAGATTAGGAAATGAACAGAAACTAGTAGAACAAGATTTAAGAGAAACAATTTACAATTTCTTCAATTAGGAAACCAAACTTTCAAGTCCATGTTGGAGGATTCCTAGCTTGGTAAATGGCATATGGGGAAAATACTTTTACATTTTTTATATTCTTGATTGCTTGGAATGTAAGTATGTTGGACTAAGTTCAATTTCATACTCAACTTTAGAAGCTCCCTGGCTCATTGGGCCAGTTTCAGAATAATTAACCATACATGACTGATGTTGTGAAATTTAATTGAAAACAGGAATACAATGAATGTTGCCTTGAAGTCTTAGAGAAAAGACAAGATAAACATCATAAAAATCAATTAAGATCTTAAGCAGAGCTTGATAGGTTTAGGTTTAGTTATATAGTGCCTTCGCTTATAGCATAAGCAGCCAAATGAAAACTCACATCTGGCTCATTATCTATATTAGGTCGAACTGGTTTTGTGATAGCTATCCCCATGTATACTTAAATTGCATACTACATTACTCTAGACAGAAAGATGTGATAATTTGTCTGTCTACCCAGTTGAGGGAGAGATTTTTGAAGCTTTTTCCATTTCCCCCTATTCCTAAAATTATCATCTTTAAGCCTGAAATCTTTTTTTAATTAGGTAAAAAGCCCCAGCCCTAATAGAGATCTTGGTTTTTTGGGATTGGTAATAAAGGAGGCAGCAGAAGTCTTGATGCACAGCCCAATGTGGACATTATTTTTGCTACAATCCTAATATTTTGCATATGAAGCATGTATTCTCAAGCTTGACATGGTATGCTACACATAGGTAAATGCCAGGGCTGGGCTTCAAAAATTTTAGCTACAAGTTCTCTGCCTGGTTGCTGGGGTGAGTGGGTGGGGCCAGCCAGGAGTGGGATTGGGGGCTTCTCTGAACTGCACAGAATCTGAGCTAGGGGCTCTCCCAAACCCCCAGCAGTCCACCCCTGGTAAATGCCTAACTGTTGTCTCAAAAAAGCTGGGTCCGTATCTGGTGTGCTATGCTCAGTGAAACAGACACTGAGGTGGAGATTTGCAAACACTTTATTCTGCACAGGAAAAAAACAACAACATAGGGGGATTTACTAGGCCTGTGCAAAGGGCACTCCTTCAATAGTACCATTACCTAGTATCAAGGCTTATATGCTTCTAAATTTTAGCATCTTAATATAAAGATATTAGAAGAGGGTTTTTAGCCTTCCCTTTAACAACAGCAACAATAATGGTAATGAGATAAAATTCAAGTGCAGACTCATTCTTCCCACAAAGCAAATTTGTTATATAGAGGTAGATGGTTAGATGATGGTTAGAACATTATCGTTAACATGATAGATACCAGGGTTTGAATCACAAGTTGTGCAAATTGGGACCAAATAAATGTGACCAGATAAATTTTTTTTTTGCAAATATTTATTGCCATAAATTATTGTATAAGAGGATTTAGATGAAAAATCGTGTTTCCCTTATCTAATGAAATCTTCCCATCCCTGCAAAGGTATATGCATTTTAGTAAGTTTATGTGTGTGATTGAGAAAGTGAGGAAACACAGATTTTCTTCAAAAATATTATTAACTGATCACTTCAATAGTAGTTCTTCTGGTGACATTATTGTCTAGACTTCACTGAATAATTCAGTTGCAGCTGTCTTTTGTTAGAAAAAATACTGAGTAATGAAACCTTCACTGGATGCTTTTTATCATTTTGGATGACTATATTTTTGTCTTGGTAATGTAGACAGGATAGATGAGAAGGAAAAGATATAGGCAGTCCAATGGAAAATTGGCATTGGTACTAGAAATAATGGTTAAAATTATTTTGCTACAGAAGCAGTAATGGCATCTGTTTCCCCCTATCTTGTACAGACTGGTTACTTTCAGGCTCTTTGTACCTGAAAATAGCCTCCGGAAAGGAAAATATAAATCTTAATAGCTTTTTAAAATTGTAATTATGTTGTTAGATATCTTGATACATCATATTGTTTCAATACAGTGACATTTATACAATATGATTAAATATTACTAACATTCTGTTTTGCAGATAGCTCAGAGTACTGAGAATAGGGAAGAGAAAGAAAAATATTCTGTCAATTCAAGTTACAATTCAGGATGTCATTGTTACAAAAATAAAATTATTTGGCTTATCATCAAAAGTTGAGTGTAACACTGAAAAAAATCAGTATGACTCACTTTGAAGTACGTATTGTATAATAGAGGTTCCAATCTTAAACATCACTTAACATTAAAAAAAATATTATATTTTATATATATGGACACACACATGTTAGTGGAAAAAAAGAAATACATAAATTAAGAAAATTGAAAAATAATTAAAAACAAAAAATTAGAAAAAAAGAGTGAAAAAATCTGATTGGTTTTTAGAGTCCCCTTTAGAAGGGATTATATGTGTCATACTGTGCGTTGTGTTATATATAAATGGGAATCATTCTTGCTTAAATTTAATTAAACTTGTATTTCTCTCCCACAACCTATACCATACCAACCTATACATACAAATATGAACAAATACAGTTCCATTTCTGCATATTTTCCAGGTTTAAGTTGCTAATTATATATTGTTGCAATTGGGTCTTCCTTCCCATATTGAGTAAAATAAATTTTTATTGTTTTAAGCAAGTATGTCGTTAAATGTTTATTGTTACAATGTTTCTCACAAAATAAGGCCAGGCCTTATTATTTTTTGACCCCCGAAAAAACAGCTAGGTCGTCTTTTCAGGGGTGATTTAATCCCCCCCTTGCATCCTTGGGTGTGTGGGCAGCGACAGCTTGGATGTTGACCTCGATGTTGGTGGGGCACTTCGTATCGGGAGACCTTCTGCCACCGTTGCTTTCCCTTCTCCTGTGCTGCCACGGCGTTTAGAGCAATACCACAGCATTTGGAGCAGCCACGTGCGGCCAGCCAGGACTCCTCCCTGCAAACGGAGCCTGGCGGAGACATTCGGCTTCAGGCACTCCTGTCGCCACTTTCCCTTCACCTTGAAGGCAAAGCCAATTCTTTTAAAAATGATGCCCTACTACTGGTACGACAAAGCCTCCCCTGCCCAAGAGGGCAGCCCAACCCCATGTGGGGAGGCGAATCTCCTGGGGCCACCGTGCAGGATTGGCCCACTCCAGGAGAAGCGCCCAGCCACCATTCCTGCCTGGTGAAGAGCTTCACCTGGGGCACCCAGCACAGCTGACAGGTGGGCCCTCCTGCCTGGCAGTGGAGCTCTTGCCAAGGCAGTGATCGCCTCCCTGCTGGACCTTCCATTCATCCCTCTAGGGCCACTCCAGAGCTGTGTGGGCTGGGCAGAGCCAGGAAAGTGAGCCGCAGGTGCACGTCCGCCTGCCAAGCAAAAGAGCCGGGCCTACCTGAGCTTGGCTTCCTTCCCAAGTCCCTCCAGCCCGAACCCAAAAGGACCACTGGGAGAGGCTGCCCAAAGCAGTGATAGTGCCCCCCCATCCACAGACAGGGAGGCGAGGTGATGACAGCGCTGCTTCCCTGGCCAGTGGATCCGGCAGAGAGAGCCCAAAGTTGCCCCTTCTTTCCACCCCTTGCCCAGCCTGTCCCCATCCCCATGCATCTCCAAATGTGTTGGCAGCTCCAAACGCTGAAGCAGCATGGGCATCAGACAGAGGTGCTGACTTAGTGGGGCTCAGCTTGGAGGAGGACACGGTGCAGGTCGTCGCCCTGCCTCCCTGTCCACTGATGGTTGGACAATATCACTGCCTTGGGTGGCCTCTCCTGGTGGCCCCTTTGGGTTCAGGCTGAGGGACTAGGAAAAGAAGCCAAGCTCAGGTCGGCCTGGCACTTTTGCTTGGCAGGCAGGCGCGCACCTGCAGCTCGCTTTCCCAGCTCAGCCCAGCCTGCATGGCTCTGGCATGGACCTGGTGAGATGAGTGGAGGACCTGGTGGGGAGGTGCTCACTGCCTTGGCAAGAACTCTGCCGGGCAGGAGGACCTGCCGGTCAGCTGCACTGGGTGTCCCAGGCAAAGCTCTTCATGTTCTGTCATATGCCAGACAAGGATGGTGGCTGGCACTTCTCCCGGGGTGGGCTGATCCTGCACTGTGGCTCTGGAAGATTCACCTCGCCATATGGGGTTGGGCTGCCCTCTTGGGCAGGGGAGGCTTTGTCATACCGGTAGTAGGGCATTGTTTTTAAAAGAATTGGCTTTGCCTTTGAAGTCGAAGGGAAGGTGGTGACAGGAGCACCTGAAGCTGAGTGCCTCCACTGGGCTCCGGTTGCAGGGAGGAGCCCTGGCTAGCCACGCGTGGCTGTGCCAAACACCGCAGTTGCTCTAAATGCTGTGGCAGCATGGGGATAAGGAAAAGCAATGGTGGCGGAAGGTCTCCTGATACGAAGTGCCCCACCAATGCCAAGGTCAATGCAGGCAGCACCATATCCGGGTATGCAACAAAAGTACTTCCTAATGGCAACCCCCCCTGCCATATCCCCCCATTTCACATGTTTAATATCGGCCTTAATTTGGGGGTGGGTGGGGCTTAATTTGATTTTATGCCGATAAAACATGCTGGGACTTCCTATTGGGGAAGGCCGTATTGTTGGAGAAACATGGTATTTTTTTTTCTGAAATTACAACTAATCAGAAAAGCTGTGGTTTCATTTCAAATTTAAATTCAGTCATTATCTGTATTATACTATTCTTGTTTTTTCAGTACTTTTGGGTTTTATACATGTTCATCACATGTGATAAAACATTCCTTATGTTTCATGACATTTCTGACATTTATTACTTTACCATCTGGCGATTTTAAAAATTATTTTGAATTTATATTAAATATTTTTATAGAATAAAAAGGAATTTTGAAAGGAAAGAAAGAAATTAAGTGCAAGAAAAAAGCGAGAGAGGATGAAAAAAAATCATTACAGTTAAACAACGTATTAATGATTTCAACAGATTTTTACAATCTTGCTTCAGTCCCTCCTTTTCTTAGATGCTAGTATATTAAATATTGATAGAGTTGTATACCATCTGTAAAATATTTTGTACCAATTTTCCTTTCAAAGTAGTAAATTTGAAGTAAATTTAATAAATATTGAGTCCATAATTTTTCCATTTGTATGTTGTGACTTTTACTTTGAAGTTTTGCATCCATTTTATCATGCAGGTTTTTTTGTTTGTCCTCTGTGTTATTTCTAATATATGTACTCTAATAGCTAATGTTAGTTTTGTCTGTGTTTCAAATTCTGATTTATTTTTTTCCTGGTGTTCTACTTATGTTTTTGACATATAATTTCATTCTTCTGGCCATTTGTAAATATATCAACCGTAATATATTCCAACTAATTCTCATAGTTAGGGGAATAGTTCTGTTGACCTGGTGCCTGATAGTCCCCATCTTTCTATTTATTTATTTATTTACTGTACTCTGGATCTGTTCTGGAATAAGCTTTAACTGAGGCTTTTCTTTAGAGATCACATGCATCCTAGGAGAAGAAAAATCCTATTATTAGCTTAGAAGTGTGGCAAGTTTGAGGCTTTTGTCTTGCAGAGATACCAGAATGTTAATTTGTGCTTTTGTGACAGTCTGTTTTGAATGACTGTAATTCACAGCTTGCAGGTATCAGTTGGTCCACTCTCCTGAGGACTATGGTATTGAGAGTAATTTCACTACTATAATTTTAAGTATGCACAGTAGCTGGTCATCACATGTTTCAACACAGAGATCTCTGTACTGCCTACCAATTAGATACCACATTGATTTTAAGATCCAGGGAATTTGTTTTTGAACTCCACACGTATCCAAATGAGTTTTTGCTTCCCCATTGTCCCAGCCCAATTTTTACTCAAGTGTAAAAGTGGTGGCTTTCATTTGTTTAGAACTATGATTATAAATCACTGTGCCACATTGCTTTTCCCTGCAGTTTTAGAATGCACTTTACCAGCAGAGAAGCAGAATGTCAGGTCGTTCATTGATCTGAGGTCAGGACCAAAGTGGATTGTTGTTTAAGTTTGTTTGTGCTTACCTGCTGATCAAGCTGTGTTAGGACACATTTAATGAAATATATGATTCCTCTTTGAGTGGGTTGGGAGGAAAAGTATCTTTGGATGTCATGGCATATTGCACCTAGAAACACAATTTGCAAACCCTTTTCTGCATTTCATTGGAGCAGTATAGCCCAGTATGCAAACAAATCTATTTAGGATGTCATGCATCTCTAACAAGTGCAGCTACTAAAATGTCAGGCATGTAAGCAGAAGATGTAGAAATGGGGAGAAAAACCAGCCTCACATTAGATCAATAGTTTTCAAAATATAAGGGAAGGAAAGCTTATACTAACTACGTGCTTCTCCTTGATTCCTGTCAGAGCATGTCTTACTTGGTCTAGAATGAGATTCCCACATTGCTCAAAGTGAATCAAAGTATAAAAGAGACAGCGACTATTTGCCAAACTCACTTTTGTTCAATTCCAGGATAGGATTGGATCTAAGGCATCATTGATACATATGTTTATGTTATTGTTTCTTCATTTGATTTATATTCTGCCTTTCTTCCAGGAGCTCAGCAAAAAGGTACATAGCATCCCTCTTAACAGTTTTTCTTCCAAAAGCTTGAGACAGTTAAACTGATAAAGAATGGCCCAGACTCAGTGAGCTTCTATGACCAAAAATTATATAAACTTATAAACTTATATAAACCTGCTTCCGATCCCAAAACCTTAATCATTACACCTTACTTCTTTCTTTTCTTGTTCTTCTTTCTTAATAAGTGATCGCTATCAGCCAATCTTATGTCTTCTGGAAAAAAAGTATAGGGAGATTCAAGATCAATAAAGAGAAGTGCTTCTTTATCTAGTATTGCGTTAAATAATGAAAAGTGGGAATCAGAAATAGTAATTCCCACTGATTCTAATGGCTTCAAAAGGAAAACAGACAAGGCATATTCTGTACAAGGACAGAATCAAACAGGGTGATCAATTTTTCAATACCAATCAAGGAATATAACAGGCCCAAATGATTTAAATACAGTTTATAAAATTTAGACAAGATCTATTGTTCTTTGGAAGAGTTACAAAGGCAAAAACTGAGAATAAGATCTACTACAGCTATGTGAAAAAGTCCTGCACGCTTTAGTTTTAAGCTGCATTTACATGTTTAATCAATTTTCACTCATAGAAACCACGCAAAATTAGTACTTTGATGAAAATTTCTGTAGTCAGGTTGAGATGCATAACTTTTATTAACATAACCAAAGTCTTTTAAAGGTTTTGAGTGAGTTTATGTACTAAAACAAACACAACTTGCATTTTTGAAAATGTTACAATTGAAAGTAGCCAAACAGCAGCATGCTTTGGTTGACCAATCAAAATGTGTAGAGGCTAAATCTATGAGCCAATCAATGTTGTCATACTCTCTGACTATAAGTAGGCATGAAAAGCATCAAGAAATTTAATTTAGCTCTGGGTATGGGCAAGTATGAAAGCCTTTGCTTTCACTAGTACTGAACAGCGGCATCGCATCATTGTGCTTCATGAGAGGGTTACTCCTGTACAGAAATAGCCAAGAGAGTGAAATGCCTTCACACCACAGTGAGCAGAGTGGTTGGAAAATACCAAATAACTGGTTCATCTGTTGACAGGCTCTGCTCTGGAAGACCAAGAAAGTCGATAAAATGGCAAGATCGGGCTCTGCAATGTATTTTGATGACTAACAGGAAGCTCGCCTCATCTCAGATTACAAGAATTTGGGGTAAAACATGTAATGTAAAAGTGTACACACGCACAGTGCATCCCAGACTGCTTGCCATAGGGCTCAAAGGCTGCAGTGCTCGAAATAAACCTTTGCTCACAGACGCTCACTGTTCTCATTGACGTGCGTGGGCCAAGTGGACCAACGAAGTATGCCAAGTGGGCCAACAAACAGTGGGCCAAAGTCATTTTCCATGATGAGAGCAATTTCTACTTGATTGAGAATCAGTGCAATAAATATGTCAGAAGATTTCAGCTGAAGAATTTAGGCCATGCTGCCTGAATCTATCTATGAAGCATCCATTGCATGTGAAGATCTGGAGCTGTATCACTGCCTCTGGTATTGGTTGGATACAAATCATGCAGGGAATCATGAATTCCAAGCAGTATGTTGAAGTCCTGGAAAAGATCATACTCCCTTCAGCTCAGCAACTTATAGGGAAAGACTTTTAGTTCCAGGATGACAATGATCCTTATCATTGAGCCAAGTCTGTCCCACAGTGGATGAAGAAGCATGGTGTTCGACTCCTGGATTGGCCATCTCAGAGCCTGGATTTGAACCCAGTTGAGAACCTGTGGGCCAAGACTGGTTATGAGATAAGCAAGAAGCTTCTGAAGACCAAGCAGGAGCTGATTGAATCCATTATTGCAGCTTGGCATCACATTGCCACCAATGATCACATGCAGAGGCTTATACAGTCTATGCCGAAGTGATGCTGTCTAGTGATAAGCAATAAGGACTGGCCAATTTCATATTAATAACTTTCAAATTAATAAAATAAATAAATAAAAATAATAAAATGTTTAGTTACTTAAATGGTCCTTTTAAGGGGCACAAACCATAAGAATGTTAACAAAACACTAGCATCGGCCTTAGTAATTGCAACACGTATGCCATGTCATTGTGGTATGCATAGTCATCGTAAGCATGCACTGTAAGCATGCAAGAAAATTCACAATCCCCATCCAAACAGCACCAAATTGCAAAAAGCTTATGCTTTTCACTTAAAAACCGCTAGCATTTATTTAAATATAACAATATTTGCATAGCAGTTAGCATAAAATATCATAAAATCAATGTCCTGTCCAAAAAAATGTCATAAACTGTAAACCGTGCAGGACTTTTTTACACAGCTGTATATGATCTACTTTGAAGGTCACTTTTCAAAAAAGAGTTGGGCCAGGACAAAATAAATTAATATTAAATGGATCAAGAATTACTGATTAACTGGGTATGAAATAAGATATTGTGTTTGTAAAATTAACTGATTCAACTATTTATGCATAGATTCACAAACTATTATTTTTTTCAGATGTAACCATTTTTAGACACATGCCCACAAATATACACACACCACTCTTCCAAAATAAATGGCAAAAGCAGAGAATAGTACAGAACATAAATAGATCTCAAGAAGGATTTCTTTCCAAACTAGTACTTTTGGGACATCTGTTGCTGTTCACATTTCTGTTTGTTATCCTCTTTCTTTATTTCTACTTTTCCCATCCTTTTGGGCTTTTTCAGAGAGCTTAGCCTTTGAATGATGTGTCTGAAACCTAATCATGTGTTTCTTGAGTGAGAATTTTGGATTGATTTGTTTAATGATTCATTTTATTTATCTATGTTTTCTTGTAAGTTTGAAAGCATCAGTACTCTTTCTATCCTGCTTCTTCAAAGCCCAGCTTTCATTTCCATAAATTACCACAAGGAAAATCATTGTATGCACAATTCAGATCTTTTAATTCTGTTTAGTTATTATGAAATACTTTAAGCTCTCTTTGCCTTTAGGTTGGACAAAATAGTTTATGAATGAATGGAGAAGCCTTTCCCAGCTGTATCCTAGCCACAGTATTTGCCACCAGATTACTCTGTCTCCTATTCCTTCCTTCCAATACTGACAGCAAACATTTGGCAAATGAAGATTGCCCAACTTCAACATTAATTCTTATTTGTGTGTCTATTGGGGAGGATTTTTTTCCCTTTTGGAATAAATAAGATAGATTTGAACATTAAAAGAAATAAGACAATGCTTAACAAATCAATTAGCATATACTTTACTTCTTCTTCCATAGCTATTTAGTAGGAGAAGTTTTCAGAAACTGAAAAATATTACTTTATTCTGGTGACTTGGATTTGTGGAGCAGAAGTCTAAAGCAAGATTTTATATATTTTTAGACATTTCAAATTTTTGGGCATAATAGATACATCTTGAACTTTTAGAAAATCTCATGAACATCTGTGGAAGAAACCAAGTGCAAGTAAATCTCATGTATTTTTTTAAATAAAAGAAATATGATCATGTCCATAAAGTCATCAGAAGTTTGAGCCAAGGAAGCTTTTACCTTTCACTACAGGTATAACATTTTTTTTTTAATTTTGGACAAGTCATAAAATACAGAAAAAAATATGAAGCTACTAAATTAATTTACTTGAGAATTATTTGGAAAGAAAGAGGGAGGATGTGACCCTCAAATCACAGTTCCTGGGATCTTTAGTGACCTTGAGTTTTGAGAAGTCTTCAAACATTTGTATTATTTGATAAGATTATCTCTGGGTTCATGGCAGACTTATTGGCATTTTTAGAAATCACTTGGGGGAATTAACTAGAATTTTACCTTCAAGTACTTTGAACTATCTGAAAAATAAAATTAAGAAATAAAAAAAATACAGGTATTGAGATGTCCCTTCATAGTTTAGATAGACATAGCCTAACTGCTGCTATAATTAAATCTGGATTGCTTTCCAATAATTACAAATACTATAGTTCTTCATTGTTCTTTTTTTAAAAAATTCATGTGAGTTAAATGTGTTGGT
>BLBF01000039.1:12205571-12221106 GCA_015471245.1 Laticauda colubrina | reverse complement strand
GGACGCGGAACGGATGCAGAACGGATGCCTAGCGGATGCAGAATGGAAACAAAGCATTTAAAATGGAAAAAACGTTCGCAGAGGGGACCTATCTCGGATATTAAGGATGTATAGAGGATGCCTAGAGGATGCAAAGGGACACCTAGGGGAAAACCTATACTGCCTATAAAAAGGGGGAGCAACTCACCTGGATCTCACTTTCAGACCAGCAGCCCTGCGGTGCAGAACTCTGCAGCCTTCATCTGACTCTTGGTCTTCCACAGCATCCAGTCATGTCCACCGTGGATCGCAACAAAGTCCTTTTGGCAGCCACCATCCTTCTGCAACAGTGCGAAGCCATCTACAGGCTCTGTGAACTCTACTACGGGAAGAAAAGGAGGCGGCCAAGAAGCGTCTGGATCCAAAGATGGATTGCCAGAAGAGCAGAGGACGGACTGTACAACAAGCTGATGGTGGAGCTCAGGAACGAAGACACTCGTCCATTCCAGAACTTCATGAGGATGCCTCCATCCATGTTTGACGAAGTTGTGCAGCGGCTGACTCCCAGATAGACCAAGGCAAACACCAACTTCCGGCCCAGCCTGGAACCTGGGCTCAAGGTGGCACTCACTCTGCGCCACCTGGCCTCAGGGGCCACCTACAGGAGCATGCAGTACGGCTGGAGGGTGCCACCCAACACCATCAGCATTGTGGTCAGAGAAGTGATGCAGGCCATCATCGAAGAATACATGGAGGAGCTCCTCCAGTGCCCCTCCACTGAAGAATGATGGAAGAAAGTTACAGAGCAGTGGTATCAGAGGTGGAACTTCCCACACACCATTGGAGCCATAGATGGCAAGCACGTGGCATGCAAAGCGCCAGCCAAGTCAGGGTCCACTTATTTCAACTACAAGGGCTTCTTCAGCATCATCCTCTTCGCCATGGTCGATGCTGACTACAAGTTCATGTACATCGATGCTTCAGGCAACGGCTCATCTTCAGATGCCCAGGTATACAACGCCAGTCCCCTCAAGGAGGGGCTGGAACGCAACCTCATCGTGGGCTTCCCAGATCCAGACCCCCTGCCCAATGACATGCAAGATGTGCCCTACTTCATCGTGGGGGATGACGCCTTCTCCCTCACAACCTACCTCATGAAGCCCTACACCTCCAAATGCCTCACCCCTGAAGAGAGGATCTTCAACTACAGGCTGTCCAGGGCAAGGCGGGTGGTGGAGAACGCCTTTGGCATCCTGGCCAACAGGTTCCAGGTACTTCTCACCACCATGCAGCATCGCCCAGAGACCGTGGGGAGGATCATGGAAGCTTGCTGCATCCTGCACAATCTCATGCGCACCCGCTACCCAGTGTTGCAGAACAGGCTTGTAGACCTCCAACAAGGCAATGGGGACATGGAGCCTGGGGAATGGAGGCAGGGGCAAAACCTGATAGATACTGAGGATGTGCAAGGCCCCAACAGAGCCTCACGTGAAGGGAAGAAGCAGCACAACCTCCTGAGACACTGGTGCAACTCCTCAGCTTGAGCAGTGGAGTGGCAAGACAGGATGATAGATGCTTAATGGATGCTTCCTTGAGCCTGTGGCATAACACTGATGAGGTTGTGCCATGTAAGTTGTGTTTATGTTGACACATGTGGATGATTGATTACATTATTATTGATAATAAAGGGCCATAGGTGTGGCATCTGGGAGGGTGGACCATCCAGTCCCACTATGCTTGCACTGGAGGTTTATCTATTCCACAGCTATTACCCATCGCAAAGGTATCCCTGCCCATCCCACAGCTATTACCCATCCTACTGCTATCCTTACCCATCCCACAGCTATTACACACCCCACAGGTATCCCTGCCCATCCCACTGCTATCTTAACCCATCCCTCAAGCCTGCAAAGGCTTAAACCATTTCTAAAAGTTTCCACCAAGACTTTATTAAAAAATAGAAATGAAGCAAGTGTGTGAATCAAAGATAGACTTTATTAAGAAGAAGCTATAAAACAAAAATGAGTCTCTGGCACTCCTCTTGGTCATTCAGTCTCAGGGGTGAAGGGTCCAGGTGCTGTGGAGGTGGCTGGTGCTGGAGTGCTTGTCTGATCCCCTGCATCATCAGTTCCTTCAGAAGCATAAGCAGCAGAAGCTCCAGCCCCAGAAGAGCGAGCCCCTGCTTCGGAAGCCCCAGCAGGAAGCCCCAGTAAGGGCAAGGGGGTGGGATGGTAGCCCTGTCCCTCTTGCCAGGGCTGGCAGCAGATGGCTAAGGCTTTCTGTTCTTCCCCATGGTTGTGGGGTTGCTGGCTGGCAGGGAGGCTGGCAGAAACCAAGGCTTGCAGAAAGGCTGGCAGGGATGCAGGCACAAAGGCTGGCAGGCAGGCAGGCACCAAGGCTTGCAGGAAAGCAGGCACCAAGGCTGGCAGGAAGGCTGGCAGGCAGGCATGCACCAAGGCTGGCAGGCAGACATGAACCAAGGCTGGCAGGAAGTCAAGAACCAAAGCTGGCAGGAAGGCAGGCACCAAGGCTGGCAGGCAGGTAGGAACCAAGGCTTGCAGGCAGATTGGCTGGCAGCAAGGCTGGCAGGCAGGCAGACAGCAAGCCTGGCAGGCAGGCAGAAGCAAGGCTGGCAGGCAGGCAGAAGCAAGGCTGGCAGGAAGGCTGGCAGGAAGGCTGGCAGGCAGGCATGCACCAAGGCTTGCAGGCAGGCATGAACCAAGGCTGGCAGGAAGGCAAGAACCAAGGCAGGAAGGCATTCACCAAGGCTGGCAGGCAGGTAGGAACCAAGGCTGGCAGGCAGGCAGGCACCAAGGCTGGCAGGCAGACTGGCTGGCAGCAAGGCTTGCAGGCAGGCAGACAGCAAGGCTGGCAGGGAGGCTGGCAGCAAGGCTTGCAGGCTGGCATGCAGGTAGGGCAGGCAAGGCTGTCAATCCGTCCGGCAGCAGGTCTTTCCTCTGAATGGTGACCTGCTCCGAGCTGCTTCCCTTATATCCGCAGGGCTTACTCAATGCATCCTCCCCGCATGCACAATTAACGCTAGGCATCCGTTAGGCTTCTGCTGTGCATCCGCTGTGCATCCGCTGTGCATCCGCTTCATCCACTGTGCATCCGCTGTGCATCCGCTGTGCATCCGCTTCATCCGTTTCATCACTTTGCTGAGGTCCCCTGGAAGCCTTGCGGATGTGCCATCTGCTCTCATCCGCTTCCATCCGCTGGGCTTCCGTTCCGCATCCACTTTCCATCCGCTCTGCATCCTCCCCCCATCTGTTCCTTTCCGTTATCCACTCTGGTTATGCCAATTTTTGCCCCTTTTTAGAGCGGATAACAACGGATGGAACATTTTTCTCATCCGCTGTGTCCTTTTTACAAACGTTTTGCATCCGTTGGGCAGTGTGACAGGGCCTTTAGATCCAATTTTCTCCATTTGCATCCCATCTTTTGCAGTACACAATTTGCAGTAGCTATCATAATATACATACATATGTATGTTGTACTATGTGCCCTCAGCATCTTCTGTTGTATATAGATTGTGTAGGCAACTATAATTATAATTACAATTATAAATTCTAAATTAAAATCATCCATCACAAATTATCCAGATACCTGGGGAGAATACAGTTTTATGCAACAATGAGTAAAGCATAATATTTATGCCCCATCATACTTGAAACAGCTGCTCAGTTTTATTTTAATCCCATTTGATTATTCCCAGCTTTTGAAGAGGAATTCCATTTCCTTTCTTTACCCTACTAGGAACAGCATAAAACAAAATTCCCTTGCTGTGTTTTTTCTATCATTTCATTCTGCACATAAGGTATTCGGAAACATTAGGAATCCATTTATGTAATATTCTTATCCAGATATAGATGATTTTATGAATCATGGTTATTTATTTCATTTTTTGGTTATTCAGGGCAATTTCAGTGATGTTGCATTATTATTGTAACAATAATCACAGAAGCTATTATTGTCTATCATTTCATAGCAGCTATATTTAATGTACTGTATGTATATAAGGAGAAAATTGCTAGTGTATATACAGGTAAAAGCTTAACTGTTATTAGTAGAACTGTAGCCACTTGCAATGTATATATATATATATTTTTGGTAAATGCTAAGCTTTGGTAGCACTGTCCTTTGATTGGAACAGTCTTAAGGTGGCCAACAATTCCCAAGGCTTTAAAAAATCTGTTCAAGGCAGCATGGGTTAGCATGGTTCTCATAAAAAGCATTGACCTTTTTTGATTGTTTTGTTGACCTTCCAGTTTGAAAAGCAGCCATGTTCTACAAGCTTTGCTTGTTAGCAGCTTGGGCAAAAGTTCCTAGCAGTTCAGAAAAGAAAACACAAGACTTAACGGATGCCATTTTTAAAAGAAATGTTGCTATGCCTCTACCCCTTGCTCTCTTAAAAGTCCATAACATTAGTAACTTTCTTGGGGGGTGGGGGGGTGAATTTCTGTAGAAGGTTATTTCAATGCTCACTGAACTCCTGAACTTAAAATGAAAAACTGACAATTAAGTAAAACAATTATTTATCAGAAAAAGGCTGAAAAGTGCAGCTGCATCAATAAACATTAGCTTGTAAATCTGTGTTTGATGAGTAAGATGGATCCATGAGGACAATGAGGAGACAATTAAGACAGAAAATATTGATAAGCTAATTGATGAAGATAATATGCTTAATCTTTTTTCTACAATTATAGGTAGTCCTCATTTAGTAATTACCTCAGATAGTGACTGTTCACAAATGTATGATAATAAGCCATATTAAAAATAATTTTCTGTTCAATGCATACCTTTATGTCCAGATATCTAACTGACAATAATGCACACTTGAAGAGTAATCCTGCTACATAAAGTAATTTTATTGAAATGAGATCATAGCAACCAATGATCTTGGCAGCATCTCCCTCTTCCTACTGTAGTTTATGTAGTGATCATTTCATTGAAACCATTAGGCAAAAAAACAGTCAAGTTCAAGAATGTGATGTGAGGGGTTCCAACTGCTCTGCAGGATGAGACAAAACTGAATTGAACTTTTATTACTGCAGCAAGAAAACTACATCCAAGTTACTGTTTCACAAGGAGTGTGCTCACATTATCTTTTTATATAACTTCCAGAAATTTCAAGATATGTATTTTACTTCAACATATGTAATTTCATAACTTCTTTCTGCCCAGAAACAGCCAACATGGCTCATTATTATTTGGTTAATCACAGTTGGTCATATTAGATTTAGTATTTTTATTCACCTATCAAGTCCTTCCCAAGGACCTGGAACACACAGATATGATGTTTGATGGTGTTAGAAGTACTGTCACAGAACATAAGCTATTCCAAGGAAAGTGGCATTTTGCAATTGACTGATGGTGAATTTGCCAGGGTTGATGGTGTTCAGGTGATGTTCCAGTTGTTTTGGGATTGTACCCAAGATATCTATTACTATGGCTACTATCTTTGCTTTCTTTTGCTACAGTCTTCTACTTCTATTTTCAGATCTTTGTAATTTGTTACCTTTTCTAGTTCCTTCTCTTCTACTGTGTCCAATATTGCCACATCCACTATCCAGATTTTTTGTCTTATCAACAATTGTTAAGTCTGACAGGTTTTGCAGCAGGTGCATGTCTGCTTCAATTCTAAAGACCCAGATCACTTTAGCTTCCTCATTTTCTATTACTTTCTCTACTTCATGTCCCAGTTCTTGCTTGCAGGCAAATGGTAATCTGGCAGATTTTCCAATTTATTCTTATTGCTACTTTGTCATGCTGTTGTTTGTCATCAGTCTGTGCAATCTTTTTGCAGCAGCTAACCATGTGGTTCACTATTTCTTCAGCTTCTTTACAGAAGTAGCACTTGCTGTCTATTTACTTATTTGCCGGTATTTAAAAGATTTATATGGCTGCCTACTCACTCTCAGTGACTCTGGGCAGTTTACAAAGAATAAAAACCCAATATAAAATAATAAAAAACAATAACCTCCCTCCCTGGTGACAACACACAATCAAACAAACTGCTTGATGGAGTCCATCCCACTCGGGGTTCCCAAGGTTTAGCAGTAAAACCAGGTCTTCAGGCCTTATGAAAAAGTGTCAAAATGGGACCAGTCAAATCTCTGTGGGGATAATATTCCAAAGAGAGGAGCCACCATGCAGAAGGCCCTTCTTCTGGGTCCATCATATGTAACTCCTTGGGAGATAGGACTTGCTTACCTGCTCTAGTAGGTCGGATGACATTGTTTGCTTACCTGCTCTAGTAGGTCGGATGAATATAACGAGGAAGAAACATATGTCCCCTTGTTGGGCCAATGGGAAATCCAAAATTGTTCAATTTTCTATTTTATTCAAAAAAATAGTTTTGAATAATCATTTGAGATACAGAAGTTCAGTCTGTAATCAAATCAGGGCATCTACACTCACATTGGCCTAAATAGCTAAGGTTTCCAAAATGTGAAGTTTTTCACAATTTTTAAAAAAGCAACAGTATTGGATCTTCATGAGTGCCCTTTCTCATCACATTTCCTAGAGCATAAACAGATCCTTCATCACAAGGAGTAGCATTTGTCAGCAATATAGGAAAATAAACAGAAAAACAAATTTCCCACAAACAAATATCAGAAAACAATTGTTTTATCAAGGCTTTCTATTATTAACACAAGTCTGTTTCTATAACAATTCTTATTTTGTCTTTTTAAAGGGTCAGCTACTGTCCATTTGATTCCCTTAAATCAGTGTTGCCCTCTTTTTCAGGGGGTGGATTGGATCTTTTCACTTGAGTATGGAGGATCCAGGTTTGATTTCCCCTACCTGTACTGATTTGTAGGTGGTCAATAGCACATGGAAAGAACCATTCTACTTAAGCTGTAAAATAGCATCTGACTGGCTCCACAATTTTACTAAAATCCATTCTACAGTCTTTTTAAGATGCACTGGATAGTTTAATATGGCTGGTTGGTTTAACTGTAAATAAATAGAAAGGGAAAATAGGGTAGCAGACAGCTTACTAAAGAGGCTTTAAGTATTCTTACCCTATTTGATGGATATTCTGGTTGCAAGAGGTTTGAATTCCTAGGTATGGCCCACCATATAGAATTTCAAAAGGTCTTACACCCAGTCTCCTTTTTAATATAATGCACAATCTTAATAGCATGATAAGGAGAGCCTGAGGCCAAGGCAATTGAGCTATTTTAGCCGGATTTCTTTTCAAGAGACCATTAGCTTGTTCAAACTTCTCTGAGGGCCTCCCTGAAACTACAGGCCTTTTCTTGCTTCCAATTTAATGAAATATAGTTTGAGGCAAGGAATTGAAATATCGTCCTTTAACTGTATTATTATTGTCCTCTGCTAGGTTATCCAGTGGTCCACTCCCAGGGCACTGCTGCATCTTTTGTAATTGTTTCTTTGCTGTTGGATTATGATTCACTTGGTATTAAGGGGAAAATTGTTCTCCATGCCGCATGTTTGGGAATTTTCATGATTATGATTTTTGAGACAAAAAAAATGCAAATAGAACATGTAATTTGCTATGAAGGAAGGAATATATGTTTTTATAGGCAAATTCAGCCACCACCACCGCCTCTGACCAGCTAAACTGCTGTAAGATCATGAAACACTTGAGTTATTGTTCCAAGTGGCATTCATATTTTCCATGTCTCCATCTTTCTCTGGATAATGGGAAGAGGACAGGTACAACTGGACAGTTTCCTTCTGAAGAAGCATCTGCTAGAACCAGGCTGTGAACTGAACCCCATGATTTCTCATGAATCTCTTGAGAAATTTATGCAAACAAAATATATGCTGTATGAACTGTTGTATGGTTTCCTGTGCTATCAGAACCCTGGCACAGGGAATAAAATAAGCTATGTTGATCAGCATATCAATTGCCAACCAATATGATTGTAGCTCTCTTAAAATATGGCAAATCTGTGAGGAAATCCAACAGCACACTGGGGACTTTGAGGGGTGAGCTGAAACAGTCTGGGAGGAACACCTGTGGCATTCTTGGCCTGCTGACACTTTGCACAGGAGGCACACCCTACTATATCATGAAGCATTCAAAACCGCCAAAATGTCCATGAAACCAAATGGAGTGTTTTAAAGAGTTCAAAATGGCCAGCTGTTGGGTTGTCATCATATTGCCATAGGATGACCCTCTGGAATGGGACATAATACCACCCTCAGAAATAGAGTAGATTGTTCTTCCAGGACCAAAAACTGGGTGGTCCCCTGGTACCTCAGTTTAATTTGCCACGCCATGTCACCATCAATGAGTCACATTGTTGCTCTTCCCAGATGTGTGTTCTCAAGTCCACAGGCTCTTGAATAGCTGCAAATTTTTCAGGTGGCATCACCAACCAAAGTAAGAGTTTGTCTTCCACATGAGTGTATTCCAGCTTACAGAACATTGTGTCTGCTTGCTAGTTGCACCCACTCAGAATAGTCACTTTAAGACTTTCAGATGATGTTGTGGCACTGTCGGATGTGAGGAGAGGGTCTCTGTGCTCCCATGCAAAGTTTTCCCTTTTGGAGGGCTCTGAAAAGAGCTAAAGCCACCCTGTAGGGGTGGTGAAGAAAAGAAGGGCACCCTGTAGTTCATGGAAAACAGCAACTCTCTTTCTGGACTCAGAGCTTCTTCTTTCTCCCTTGACGAGAAGAGGCAGCCATCATAGCTGCCATGAAGCTGGGACAGCCGAGGCAACAAAGAACTGTGCAGGAGTGGTGCAGTTCAACAATGACTAGAACTAGGTGAGAAGATTCCTTTTTATTTAGACTCTAATCTTCACAAAAAAGAAAGAGGAAAATCCAGAAAAAGAGACTCTTAGAACTATTTTTTTAAGTGGCTAACAATCATAGAGAGAAAAATCCTAGACCTAAAAGAGGAACTAAAGGGGGAAAAGCTAAAGACCTTTCAGAACATAGAAAATTGGACTCTTAAATTGGGTTGGCATTATTTTGGAAAAGCATTATAAAATGCTGACTATCCAGTTGATTTTATTTGAATAGCTGACTTTGCTTCCATAAATTGAACTAAATTTGGACTAATTAAATTATTAAGATTTGAAACAATGCTGAAACCTAAGCTGAGGGCACCATCTACTGGTGAATGAAAGATACCAGACCCCTAGAAGTTTAGAAAAAAAATTTTTGATGAGAAAAATAAACATTCATCTGGAGGATTGTGATGATATTGAATGTTCTATAACTAGTTACTTCATAATCACTGGAGATACTATTATAAGAATAAGGAAGACTTTTAAGCAAAGTAAAGTGATTTTTGATTTGTGGAAGCTTCCTGGTCTATTTAAGGGGAATTGATTAATAATCCTGAAATGTAAAGAACTATGATTATTGAACTTTCTGAGGACTAATATTGGACTGCAATACATTGTTTTTGGACTTGAGTAAGAGTGGGATTTATTCAATTAAGAAAAGATGCTCCAACAAGGGGAAAGGAGTGAGATTTCAAGAGAAATGGCATTGATGTTCAAAGCATTAGGGGCACTATGGAAAAGAATAACAGAGAAATAAAGTGGGAAAATAGAAAATGTGCTACAACTGATGATGAATTAAGATCAAAGAATCCAGGAAAGAGAGCAGATAGCAGAAAGAACAGAAAAAAGACTGAGCAGGTAAACCAGCAAATAAAGTGGGAAGTTAGAAAGGAGAGGATGATAAAGACTATAATGGTTGATGAAATAAACAAAGGGAAAAGCACTTTAAGTGATTTAAAAAGGGGATCGGATAACTGGGAAGATACTTTTGAAAGGGATACTGGGTTTTGGGTGGATACTCTGGAGACTTGGCAGCTTAGGGGGATAGAGATGGGAGAAATATTCAGTCTCGATGGTGAAGATACAGCTGTTGAAAGAGATAAAGATCCAAGAGAGGAATATGGGAGGCAAACTAATGGTCTGATTAGAAATTGGAATAGAGGTAGAAATAAGAATACACACCTTTCTATGAAGCAATAGTGAGATGGAAATATTGGAGGTTGAAGGAGGGTATTATAAGGTAAGTTTAAATAATAGGAAGACTGGTATTTGAATGGCATATTGTGACTTTGAACATTCAAATAATCAAAAGCTATGCATTATATAAAACATATGTATTAATATTAGGATTAGCAAGAGTGACCTGACTAGAAGTTGGAAAAGAGCTAGAAATAAGAAATAGGGGGAATATTAGCAAATGCAATCTTTATACAAAAGAGTATAAATACTAATTTGATGGAAAAGATTTGAAGTTGAAATATGGTATTATCATGTATGTTTTTACATTAAAATGGAATATAATATTGAATAACTACTTTTTGAAAACCATATATATATATTCAAACTAGGATTATATGTTTGCTTAATATAACAATAATTATGAATATCATTTTTTGTTTGTATCAATGAATTATACTCAGGGGCCACACTATTCATGTAGTGATATTGATGTTTATTTAGAAATAAAAATCTCATAAAACTTGAAAAATAAAAGAACAGTTACTTTAAAATTGAAACAGACCAAAAACAGAGATCATTGGATGTTCTGTTGATTAACTTTTCTAGCTGTCTTTAAATGCTCCAGGTTTCTATGATCTGTTAAGACTTCAATTTGAAGCTGAGCCTCTTAAAGGAAATGTTTCCACACCTTGAAAGCCACTTTCACCACCAGGAACTCTATCCCAGATCATTAAGTGCTTCTCCACTGGATTCAATTTTCAAGAGTAGTAGGCACATGGGAATACATTTCTGGACAATGAAGCAATTTGCATCAAGACTCTGTGACATCTGATGATATATCAGTCTTGATGGTGGTCATGTCAGGTAAGTGTGTTTGATGATAGCTTCCAAAGCAAACATGACTTTTATGGTGTCAAAAGCTCCCTGTTCCACCTTACCCCTCCCAATTTTACTCTCTTTCCTTATGAGGTTGGCTAGAGGTGCAGTGAGCATGGCAAATTGAGGAATAAAGGCTTTGTAGTAATTGGCAAAGCCCAAAAGGCATTGGACATCCTTGACTCAGTGCAGGAATTGGCAGGCATGTTGACTTTGCCTAATAGTTTCACCTGTAAATTTAACAGCAGTGCTTCTTGTCCCAATGAATGCTACATATGCAATTCTGCATGGAAAACTTCACCAATGATTATATTTGGGTTTGTTTTATTTACAGCCTGTAACAAAATTTGCAGCAAAATAGGAATTAGCCCATGCAGTAGATTCTCCTATTAATCAAGTTCCCTGCATATATGGATAAAGCAGAGGTGGTATTCAGCAGGTTCTGGCCAGTTCTGGAGAACCAGTAATGGACATTTTGAGGAGTTCGGAGAACTGGCAAATACCACCTCTGATACGAGATTTTACAGTATCCTTCCCTTACCACATCCACCAAGCCACACCCACAGAACTGGCAGTAAAAAATTTTGAATCCCACTACTGGGATAAAGGTACGAGTTTTGGAAGACAAAACTAACATAAACAGTCACCTGGTAAATCTGAAGGTTGTGCCAGGATCAACACTCGAGTTGATACTTACATCAGTGATTGTTAGTCTACCTCATAGGATCTTAACTGAAATTAGGCTGTTCTCACAGATTAATTTGAGATTTCTAACATATTATTGGATATGCAGTTTACTATGAGATAACTTGGAATATTGCAGGATGTAATCAAATTATTCTGTAGGACCATTGAGACTCAGAAAAACTACAAGCATTATAGTTATTTTTGAGTCCTCCCCCACCCTCCCTTATATAAAATGTAGTGTAACTCAGATCCAGTCAATGACTTCTTTAGAGGAACTAGTACAATTTGCAGTTAGGAAAGTCGAAACTATGGTTCTTGTTATATTTTCTTTACTGATCTAACCAACAATACAACTCAAATGTCTAGTTGTTTGATGCTTTTAGATATGTGTGAAGGTAAAGTTTGTACAGTATCATCACAGGGAGTCTCTCTGATTTGGGCATGGTGGGGATCATAGAGGAGAATTCTTTCTAATTATATTACTATTTCCATTTATTTTTAATGCATTTCTATATTATTGATCTAAGATGGCCGTCCTTGTGGCAGTATAAGCAGCAAAATAGCACTCTTATTGAATCCTCAGACTGTTGCCCAGAGTTCCTGTTTGGAGTCACTTGATCCCTGCTGGATCAAGGAGGCTCAGGTGATCATCTACAGGCCCATGCAGAGGAATTTGTTCAGCACCTAATGAACAAAGTTTCTCACATTCATTTCAAGTTGGATCCCACATAGAGAGACAATCCATGTGAGATGCCTCTTTCCCAATTTTCTGGGAATGGTTTGACCCTGTTGGCTCTTATCTGGGAATGGTTTGACCCTGTTGACAGGATCCACTTCATGTTGTTAGCACCACCACCTCTCATTGTCCATTCTGGATGGTGAAACCTTCCAGGATGGTAACTAGAGGGTGAGTCCAGGCACTCAATAGAGGAGAGGACCTTTCTGGGGGCTTTTAAGGATGTTCTGGTTTGTCCCTGGCTTAAAAAACCATCACTGGATCTCACCTGCTTGAAAAAGTTTTGTCTGATTTCCCACCTACCCTTTTTGGGGAAGGTTCTGGAAAAGGTGGTCATCTGACAGCTTCAGAGGGTCCTGGATGAAACAGATTATCTGGACCCCTTTCAGTCAGGAGTCAGGCCTGGTTATGGGATGGAACAGCATTGGTCACACTTGTCAAGGATCTTTGGTGAGAGTAGAATAGGAGTAGTACAACCATCCCCACTCTCCTTGACTTCTCAGTGGCTTTAAATACTATCAATCATGATATCTTTTTGGGTTGGTTACAGAGGCTGGGATTGGTTGGCATGGTTTTGAGCTGGTTTGGCTGCTTTCTCCAAGGCCAGCCCAGTGGTGGTATTTAAATAAAGTTGCCATCGGTTTGGTGGGTGTGGCCAAACATGCACTTTATGCAGGTGCAGAGACATTCTAACTTGCCTCCTGCAAGCCTGCATGATGGTGGTTGCTGCAGCAGCTGCCGCATGGCATTATTCTGCGCTGCGCAAAGCAGCTGCCCTTCAAATTTTGCTGATAAAAGTAAATATGGGAGACTGGGCAGGTGGGTGGGCCGAACACAGAACAGCGCAGAGAACCAGTTCAGTCTCCACTGCTCATCGCCATTACTGGCTCTCCAGAATTAGGCAGAACCAGTCGAATACCACCACTGGGCCAGCCCCAATCAGTATTGATACAGAATAAGAGGTCCAGTCCTTGGCTGCTTCCTTGTAGTGCAGCAGGGTTTGGTACCCTCTCCACTTCTTTTCAACATCTACATGAACAGCTTGGTGAGATCATCCATCACCATGGGTTGAGATATCTGCAGCATGTTAACTATACCCAACTCTATGTTTCTGCTCCTCGTAACCCAAGTGATGCCACTGGGGGGGGGATTCTGAAGGCCTAGATGGGGCACAATAGTTTTTGACTGAACCCTGGCAAGGCCAAAGGACTTTGTGTATATTGACCTGAGAACTGGGACTTTGTCATCTTTGACCCTGGATGGGGTGGCAGTATCCTCAGACAGATCTGGTCCACAATCGGGTTCTCCTGGACTCACGACTCATGATCAAAAAGTAGATGGTAGTCACGGCTAGGAAAGACTTTGTACAACTTTGGGTTATGCACCAGGTATGGCTTTTCATGTATCAGGAATCCCTTGTAATGATATCTACATGGGATTACCCTTGAAAAGCATTCAGAGGTTACAGCTCATGCAGAATGTGGTAGCATGAGCAGTTCTTCAGAAAAATGGCCAGTGTAACGCTACCAGTCTGTAAGTTGCATTGGCTGCCAATCTGTTTCCAGGTGCAATTCATGGTGTTGAAAATTATCTTTAAAACCCTTTGTGGCATGGGTCCAGGCTACATTGGGGACTGTCTCATCCCATTGGAATTGGTCCATCTCATCTGTGCCAGCAAAGGATTCAGCTTGATTATTGTGGCTGATGGAGTCCAGCAGAAGAGACTTCTTTGCTGTTGCCTCTGCTCTCTAGAACATCTTGCTCAGTGAGGTCAACCTCAACCCTGCTATCCATTCATAAGAGCCTAAAGACATGGCTCTGCCTTAGCTTGGGCTATGCTCCAATTGGGGAGCATCATCACAGTGGAGGTAGTTGAGTAACAACATAAATAAAATAATTATTGATTGATAATGTAAAATGATTCAATTTATAAAGTAACAGATTATACATTTGGAGATTCCCCCAGGCCTCTTGACTAGGTTTCTGAGTCTATTTTCTCATTTCCAATCAAGACCTATATTAAACCACTGATTCATATGTTCACTTCTTTGCTCTATCGTTATTTCAGTTCTCTTCCTGCCTTACTTCATACATGCATATTTTGTCCTATATTTTAGCTGCTTGCATCATTTTTATATTTTTCTTTTATTTCAAGTGATTTATGACTCATCCTTACAGTACACAAGCACCTGCTTGCTTGTGGTCGTGCATCAGGTATCTATATCCCTGCTGTATACATTTCTTGTCCTTTCTTTGCTGACATTTGCTATTTTGAGATGCTGCCACCAAATATCATAAATCTTTCTGCCACCTCTACAGAACAGGGTACTAGGATGAGACTAATCTTATTCAAGAGGGTATAAAACTAAACTTCACATTTTGGTCAGGATGCATCTCTTCTGATTTCAAAACCCTGCCTGAAACAATCATTCCAGATAAACATTGGCTGTGTGTATCTTTGATTTGTGACAAAGGGACTTAAGTGCTCTCTTACTCTAAGGGCAAGATTATGTAGTACTATACATTTTGTTTGTTAATCAGTGAACAGTATACATAAAAATGATTTGTATCACATGTAATTACATCTATTTTCATTCTTGGGAACAATTGAAATAAGATGAATGCATGTAATGCTCATATTTGCATTGTGAAATTTAAACTTTTTAAAACCAAAGGCAAAAGTGATTGAATAACCACCAGGAGCTCAATAATTCTAGTTCTTCTTTCTGTCCATATCATATGTACCCCCATGATAATGTACTCAAAAGGACCAAACTTATCTTCTGCCAAAAATTGCTATGGGGAGCAGTTCTTTTAAAAATAGCTTCTACAATAATAGGAAACTGAAATGCAGTAGTCAGTTAAATATCAGGATTTCTGGGATGTGATCAACATAACAATAAAACGACAATAAAATCCACATCGACCAACTGCCATTCCATCATCCTTAGGATTGATTTGGTGTTTATGGCATGGGTCCCAGCTGGATATCTTTGTATGAATAAGAGCTGTAAGACTTAAGAACTTTTCTGAGGAAAAAAATATACAATAGGACTTGTCAGACATTCCACATTAATCATTGATGCCCCCATTTTCTTTGTAAAAAAGAAACCAGACAAATGCCGGTTGATTATAATTCCATGAATGTAACAAAAAAGAAAAATTGACTTTCCCTGCTGGTGATTTCAAATTTGATGGAGTATTTCTCTGATACCCTAATGTACATTAAATTAGATATATGTATGAATTTATTTATTTATTTCCTTCCTTCCTTCCTTCCTTCCTTCCTTCCTTCCTTCCTTCCTTC
>BLBF01000039.1:12138293-12205561 GCA_015471245.1 Laticauda colubrina | reverse complement strand
CTTCCTTCCTTCCTTCCTTCCTTCCTTCCTTCCTTCCTTCCTTCCTTATATTTCTATGCTGTTCCATGCCTGCAGACAAGCTGACCTTGATGCAAACCATAATATGAAGCTAATTTTGATTATAAGTGCCTAAAGTATGTGTCAAGGAGACAAAGGGAAAATTATGTTCCATACTTCGATTCAACCATTTCAAATGTATGACCATGCTGTTAGGTTTGTACAATGCTGTAAAAGTGGCCCAGCATTTTCAGAAATCTGTTGAACTGTTTTATAATCACATATTTAGTCATTTTATTTTACTCAGTCATCACCAACACCACAGGAATATGAAATTCATGAAAAAGTGGCATGTTTATGGGACTTCCACTATTAAATTAGAGAATTGTGCCTTTGATTTGAATGAAAGGAAATCCCTGTTTAACATCATGGTTAAGACTGAGCCATGAAAATTTGATGCAGTGTTATCTTGGCAGTCACCACAGGCAGTAAACAAGACACAATGCTTTAGGGTGACACAAATTGTTACAACTGCTTTATTTCTTGTTTGTCCAGATAATAGTCCATTTATGTGGTTTATTGAAGACCACATTTCTTTACTGATAGAATGAGCAGATTCAGCAAGGTTCAGATTGATGCAAGTATAAATTCATCCTAAATCAATATTGAAACATCCGGACATTCATACCCTGTTTATTGTTAAGATCTTTAACTCTGAAGTAGACATTGGAACAATGTTTTTACATTTTTTTAAAGGATAAGCAGTCACACATTTCCACATTTCACTGGTTTAATTCTACAAAATATACTGACTTGAATTAGGTGTTATTGGCAATAGAACGGTCATTTGAAAGCTAGGAGTATCATTTAAAGGAAATTAGACAATGTCTCATTTATATTAGCCATCAGAATTAAAATACAATATTTAGAAAAACTAAACAATTCATCTATTTTCAATTTATTTTTGTATAGCATATACATGTAATTTAATCAATGAAAACAAGATATTAAGGATAAATATCATTTGGATATTGTTTTTGTGTCAGATAACTGTAAACATCACAGCAGCAGAATTTGATCAATGGAAAAATTCAGTGGGATAATGAAACAAACAGTGAATACCTATAGTCACCCCTACTTTATCAAATGAAGTTTTCCTACACTGTAGGTTCAATTTTCAATCTTATTCTGGAAAAAATTAACTCTTAAGAGTTAAATCACCATCATCACTATTAGTATTGAATTAGACAGAGTGCACTAATGTAATCTTTGACACTATTTAAGGATTATATAAATTATTATTCTTTCCCAGTTTAATTCTCAGTTGGTAAAAATAAAATGATAGCAAGTAAAAACAACCCCATTAAAAATAAAGAGGATAGGTAGGCAGCTCATTACATAGGCTTCTTAAAATACAGTGGAATCTGGGATAGTCTAGTTATGGTTCCCTAACTTTTCTTCAATAAAGTTCTTGCCTAATTAATTCCAGTCCTGGCGAAAAGTCTGAGAATCAGAAACAGCAGGAAAGGCTACATATCGCAGCAAGGGACAAAGTGTGGCTCTCAATAAAACATTTATATATTTGAGGTCAGACTAGAAAGCTAAATCCTTGACTCATCAGACATTCTTGATTTCCCGTCAGACATTCTTAATTTCCATTAATTGTGGCTTTTTTCATCACTGAATATTCTCCTGGTAATCTACCAACTTCCCTCCTATCCCAAGTATGTAACATACCTTTGTGTAATTGCTAAGAAGTAGGCAAGAGAATTATGAGCTAGCTCAAAATTTTAATTTCACATTTCTAATTATATGCTGTTTGTGTTTAGTAAAGTCTTTCATGAAGATATTCATGTGAATGTTGGTCTGATTTATAATCTCTTAAATTACTTTAAAGGTTCATTTCTCAATATACCAAAAATGACTGCTTCTATAGTCAAATTAAGAACATTCTGAAAGAATGTAATATGATGATTCTTCCATTCTGAACATTTCTGAGGAAGAAGAACTGGATGAGAACTTATCAGAGATAAGTGTTTTGTCTAGGCAGTGGTCTCTAAACTTGGCAACTTTAAGACTTGTGGACTTCAACTCTCAGAATTCTGGAGTTGAAGTCCACAAGTCTTAAAGTTATCAATTTTGGAGACCCCTGGTCTAAGGCCTCAGATTCAGCTTGGGATTCAGGCAGACTCAGGGTCATTCCTTTCTTCTGAGTTAGTGATCCAGATATCTGACTTGGAGATTCTTTTTGATCACCAAACCTGCTGGAGGGATATGATTACCTAACGGTATAGAAACATACTAAACAGCCTGACTTTTCTGGAAGAAAGACAGTTCACCCCATTTTGACTGGAGTTCTGTATTTCAGCCTGCAGCAAAACAAAGCCAGTTACTGAGGGGAAAAAAACTTATTAAAGGCTTTTCATGTCTGGCTGTAGTTTACTTTCTTGAATGTGTGACCCTTGGACTGACTGAATTTCTCCTCACACCTGTTTCTTTCTAGCTTCAGTAATATCTCCTTTATTTTGACCCTTGGACTAGACTTTTGACAATTCTTCATTGTATTTTCTGGGTAGCTCACTCTCGCTTATCTAAATCTAATTTTGTGTGCACCTTTGGAATAGAAAAGCATTATGTCAAATAAATATGAAGAAGCAGTGATGTCAAAGGAAAAGTATTATTGATCAGTCATAGAGATTTGTGCTATAGTTACTTCTTTCAATTATAGCTAATACATTCATTCTAAAATGGCTAAGAAAATATTCTTTTCTGAAATGTCTAAAGGCAATTCCCACTCTTTCCAATTATTTTGGTAATTGGCCATGTTGCTGAGGAACTATGGGGGTTTCAATCCTATTATGGAGATCCCAGGTTTGAGAAAAGTACTGTGTGGCAAGCTATGATTTTACACTGTTAAGGTAATCTTAGGAAAAAATATCGATTGGAGCTTAGAGGTTATAATTATCGACTGCTTATTTATTAATAATATGGGTAGTCTTGGTTTGGTTGTTAACTATAATTAATAACCACTTTAAATTAACTATAGGTAGAGTCTTGGAATAAATTCTTTTTTTAAAATGTACCTTAACATAAATGTTGCTATATTGTAACTTACTAAGATAAACATCTGATTCATAAAATTAAATAAGTACTAAAATGATGGAAATGGAAAATAAAATAGATACATTTCATTTCTTGCAAACTTCTAAACTTTCTAAATTGCCACTGATTTCAATAAAATTTAAAAGATACTGTTTATATTCTAAGTAGGCAGTTTGCAAAGGAGAAATTTTTTTTTGTTGCTTTTAAATTAACTAAAGAGAAAGGGATGGGTATATCATGCAGTTAAGTTGGTACTGCTATGAGAATAAAAATCCACAGGAATAATAAAAATCAAGTAAATGCAATAAAAGCTTTAGCTTCTATTGCTGGCTTTCAAAGCTAGTATCAAAACATCCATTAAGCTTACAGAAAAAAACGTAAAACTTAACACTTTAAAACGACTCTATTAATTTTTAAAAGAAACTTAATTAATAGAACTGTACCTCAGATGTTGATAAGCAACTAAATATTGATTGGAGAAGTAGATGAATTCTTAGAGCTAAACCTCTTAAAGAACTTTTGGATTTTGAGATCACTGAATTTTTAAAAAGTTAATCTCTGTTATCTCAAAATACATGAGGTTTACCATAACAATAGTGTTCAAAACCTGCCAGGTAAGAATAATTGCTTTTCTAGAAATGCATTAAATAAAACTTTAGAGATAACTAGGACTTTAATACATATTTAACTGGGGCGAAATGCCATTGAAATCAATGAAATGTTACTGATGAGTCACAAATAAGCTATGATGTCTACTTATATCAGAGCATAAAATAATGGATCAGAGGGATTTATAGTGAGTTGTATGACTGTATTCAACATGTGGTAGTTACTGGGTCAATATGAGAGTGACATCCAGTGAGATGCCTCTGTATTCTGGGTCTGGTTCCCGTCAACATTTTTATAAATGTTTTAAATGAGGAAAAACAAACAGTTTTTTGCAAACTGACCTCAAAATGATGGGCATTGCTAACTTAAGGTTCAAAAGGATAGTGATTGACCTGAAGTTTGAACTATATCCAACATAATATCGTCCAATGGCAAGAAAAATGTATAGTTTTATACTCATTTGGAAAAAAAACAGGTGCATAAGTACATGATAAAGGAACATATTCAAACAATAAGGATCTCGGGACCATGTTAAATAACACATTAAGTGAGCTGCAGTTACCAAGTTTCAATGCAACCTTGCAATAAAAAAATATAGTATTGAGATCACAGGAAATTATCATAATGTGTCATCATGATGTAAGAATGATGCTGAGTAACTTGGAAAAGTTCGGTAAAGTTCAGAAAGTTCAAACATGGGGAGTGACAAAGATGGGGAGGGGCTTGGACAAAATCATTATGAAGAATTTTTAAAGGAAGTGAAATGTTTAGCTTAAAAGATAAACAGGTAAGAAGAACATCTGATATCTGAAGGGCTTCCTTTGGGAAAAAGGAGTGGATCGGAGGTGGTCTTCAGCAGGTTCTAACCAGTTCTGGAGAACTGGTAGCAGAAATTTTGAGTAGTTTGGAGAACCAGCAAATGCCACCTCTGACTGGAGATTTCCCTGCCATGCCCACCAAACCATGCCCACAGAACCGGTAGTAAAAAAATTGAATCCCACCACTGGAATGTTTATATTCTCCATGGCTCCCAAAGGTAGGATACAAAAATAAGATCCAAGCTGGAAATAAGCAGGAATTTTGTGGAGTCAAGGGTGCTCTATCATTGAAGATTTCAAGCAAAAATTGGGCAGACATTTGTTTAGGATGGTATGAGGATTCCTGCACTGGATGGGTGGTGGTGGTTGGGAATTAGGAGGCATTGATGTTTACTTTCAACTCTATGATTCTGTAGTATATGTATATTTTACTTAGATATATGCATTTATCTCATGCAATAGTAAGATAATGTTCAAGATGTTGCAATTTAGAATTCAAGACTACATAATATACAAGAAGAGTTCAGAACAAACAGTAGCACACAGGATCTTTTTGTCAATACCTAATGAACAAACTAAAGGAGTTTCAAAAAATGTGTCTATTTTTACTTTATTGATTATGCAAAAGATTTATCGGCGTAGACCAAATTTTGGATAGCTCTTTAAAACAGATGTACTGTGTCACCTCATCTGCTTATTGAACACTTTTTCATGATTATTAGTCACAGTTACAGTATAATGGAATATGGTGCAACAAAACTATTGAAAGTTGAGAAAAGATTGCACTAAGTTCAGTCATTTATTTAACCGTATAAGTATACATCAGGAGAAATATTGGACTAGAAGAAAATGAAATGGAAATTGAAAATAAAATTGCTGATGGAATCATCAACAACCTTAAATATGCTGATAATATAATCTTGATGGTTGGAATTCAAGAAAGCTTAAAAGTCTCTTATTGAAGGTGAAAGAAGAAAGTGCAAATGTTAGTCTATTATTTAATATTTAAAACTAAGATTTGTCAACCCAACAGAATGAAGCAAAGCAAAACTAACATAATAACAGATTTATCTGGGCTTAGAAATTTGTGGCAAAAACCTCCCACAACAATAGAACAAGGGAACAAAGGTATGGATAGTCACAGATGTTAATTATGGCTATGAAATCTGGATAATCAGAAAGGCTGATGACTGTAATTTTCATGCAAGAAAAAATTGAGGCCAACACTTTGTGTTGCAAGAAGTACAAAAAATTAAATATTAGATGAGTTAACCCAGAATATGTATGGAAAGTACTAAAATTTAATTATTTTGGATACAGTCACTGGATAAGACCATAATGTTTGGAAATATAGAAGAAAATAACTAGTTAAATAATGACACAACTTTGACATTAGAAGAACTCAAAGAAGATCATATTGGCAGACAATCCAAGCAAAATGATTTCTATTTGTTCACAAAGAGTAAAAACTGGTTGAATAGCTGAACAAGTCATATACACATGTACATCATTTTTAACTTTTTTATCAGATATCCAAGTGGTAAATATTATGCAATGATGCTGAAACCAAATGGCAGCATAGCTGCTGTCCTTGGAGATCTTCAGATTCTGTAATAGTGATCAATTTGCACAAAACATACTTTATATATTTATTAATTTAAAAATCTATTACCTAAAAACCAAAATAAATACAAATGTATGGATTCTAAATGCATTTTTGGACAAAATCATTCCCATAATGCAGTTAATGCATTTTGGGGAAAGATTTTTGATTGTTTTTCAAAATGTCGCATGGACTGTTATTAAAAACTTTTGTAAAATATGTTACGCAAAATATTTACAATAATGTTTTATGCATGCATTATATCAATGTGTCCATATGAAAGCAAAAACAACCAGAAATAAACTAAAATTGGTGATAATTCTTAGATTTTGAAAAATATTTGGTGTTTTTATAGTTTGATATTTTTCACAGTAATAAAAGTAATCATAGGATTTGGTGAATGAGTGCATGAAAGGAATTAATTTAGTGAAATAAAAGAGTAACAGATAGTATTGGTCTAGAACTGCTTGTTCCATAATTGAATGCTGCTTTGCAATTTAATCCTCAATTTTAAATTGAGAAATAATCAAACATTTCATTCCAATAATCATTTTATAGATTAACTGCTAATCTTTCATTCCTTGGCTTCGTTTAAGTTCAAAATTAAACTTCAAAATAAGTGAAATTTGAATTTTTTTTCTTAATTAGCATTCATAGACCTGTATTCTCTCTCTCTCCCTCCCTCCCCCTCTCTCTCTCTTTCTGTCTGTATCTTGAGTATGTCTGTTTAAATTTTTTCTATTCTTGTTTGGTTTTTAGTTTAATTTTAAAATCAATGCTAAATATAATAAACTAACTAAACATTTCCAATACCATAAAAGCTAAAAGAATAGATATAAATTTCTATATATATTCACACATGTTTGATGTTTCCAAAATAGCTGATGACTCAAAGAGGTAGCAATATTATTTTGCCTTCGAACATGGGGGGGGTGTAGGAATGTGTGTGGGGGTTATATTACAGAAACAGTCTACATGCCTAAGCATATGTGCTGTAATAATAATGTATCAATATCTTGTTGAACATTGTCAATAATATTTTTTTTAAAAAAAGCTACACAATTAACCGGGCTAAGCCAATGTACACAATCATTACATGAATGATTCCTTCACACAAAAAGAGTAAAACTTTAATAAGCCTATTCTCATGACAGAAATGAACAGGCATTCCCTTTGAGTTAATAATTTCACCCTCATATGCCAGCAACTCAGGATCTCGGGTTATTCATTAGAGAAATGCATGAGTGGGTTAAAAGCAGGTCTATTCTCTAAGAGCTTTCTTTTCCCTGAACATTTTCTCCCCTAAATCAAGTGCAGCACCAGGAACTAGGAAAAGAATGGCTGTTCTGTAGGGTTTTAGAACCTTAAGTATTGTAGAGTTTCCAGTGCCAGAAATAGTTAATTATTACTATGGCTAGTTGTACACCTTAATTGCAATTATATATTTGTGGTAGTTTTAGTGTGTATTATTAATGTTTTACTGTTCATCTGTGGCTCTTAAAGTTGTTTGACTGAAACTATTTAGAAATTCATAAGTAAATAAATAAAACAGATGGTCCTGTTGTTAAGCCTCCCAGCTACTTAACAGAAGACTATCAATTCCTGATTTTTGTTCCTCCAAAGGGAAGGATATGATGTGGTGTGAAATTAAGGTCAGGGTCTCTGACATTACTTGCTTGCTTTTTAACCTCCTGGTGTCATGGAAGGGAGCTGTGGAAGCTAAATTACCATAGAGTTGAAATACCTTGAAAAACTGTTTTGATAAAATTTATCTAGAATTTTGTTTTGTTTCTTTAGTATTCAACCAAGATTAAAAGGTTCACATGACACAAGGTTGCTTGTACAGAATCTTTAGTTTACACTTTTCAGACTGAAATTAAGTAGCCAACTAAGCTGGTGTGTCCTATTTTAGGGATGTCAAACTGAATTTCTTTGAGGGCTGGATCAGCATTGTACTTCTCTACGGGTAGGCTGTGAGGGAAGGGGGAGACAGGATGGATTACTCCCGCAGCATCCTGCCAGCCAAAACGGGGACTAGGAGGGGGGCCCTCACACACACCCCATATCCCATTTTCAGCCTGGACAGCCTCCTGCAGCAGCCTGCTGACCAAAACAGCTCCCACACCCCATTTTGGCTGGCAGATTGCTTCAGGAGGCCATCCAGGCTCAAAATAGGCTCATCTTATTGGATGGACTTTGTCTCTGAGTGCTGAATGGAGTTGGAATACTGACAGGGGCTGTGCCCTGGTTTGGCTGCCAGAGGCACCGCAGGCTAGTCCTTTGCTATTTCCAGGCTGGCCCCATGGGCCAGATTTAAACACACCCATGGGGGGGGGGATTGGCCCTATTACCTCCCTGTTCCACAAAGACCCTGTGGGTTGAGGTGGGCAGAAGGGCCGTATGGACAATTGTTGGATCTGGCGGAATGAGACCTGTGGAGAGCTTTTGGTGTGTATAATAGACACAGTATCCACACCTGCATAATAGATATAGTATCCATGCTGAGCTTAATAGGGATGCTAAGGTGAAAGTTCAGCTGTTTGTGATGATTGTGATTATTCAACTGAGCAGGCAATTGTGGTCTATGAGGAAGAAGTTGTCTTGGATAAGGGAGGAAGGTGTAAACCAGGCATTGCAAATCAGCCATGTGAGGTGAGTCAGGTATCTAAAAAGAGAAGCCACATACTGGTTGGTGATTCAATTGTAAGAAGTGACAATTTAGAAAAGGATGTGGTGTTTTTGAAAGAGGTGAGGTGCCTGCCTAGTGCCACTGTCAGCAGAGAAAAGAGGCATATTGTTAAGATAATCAAAAAAGCTGGTCAGAATTGTGATGTTGATGTTGTGCATCTTGGTTTTAATGATATGTCCAAAAAATATGTACTTTCTGTGCAGAAATTTCCAGAGCTTGGGGCAGGAACTTTTCAGACATTTAGCCTGTGTATAAGAAGAGAAAAGTAAAAGGTCAGCATATAGCAGAGTTCTATATGTGGCTAAGAATGTGGCATAAAGCAGAAAGTTTTGGTTTTGTTAGTCATGATTTTTGCAACTGGTCTGATGAAAAGCTATGTAAAGGAGATAGTTTGCATCCATCAGAAAGGGACTGAGCTACCTAGTATTAATTTAGGGGTTTGCTGGAGAAGCATTTAAACTGCATAATGGGAACAGAAAGTTAATTGTACAGAACATTTTTCCCCAGGAATCTAAAGTTAACAGGGTTTTCACTGTTTCTAACATAGATATTTGTGTGGTTAGGAATATTAAAGTTGCTCTTAGGAAAAATCAAACTCTTGATAATGTGTGCAATTTCTTGTGCGTTATTCAAACAAGTAGTAAGGAAGAAGGGAAACTCAGAAACAAAATTGGTTATACTGAAGACAAATAGGATAAAAAAGCCTGTATACTTATGCAAAAAGTATGAGGAATAACATAATTTTTATTATCATTTTTTTTTCTGTGAACACACTGGCACACAATAAAAAATGAAATTCTGATGCCTGCTGTCAAAAGAAAATAAGCCAATATTTTGAAACTTTATCCAAGCTAGAGTTTCATAAACAGAGTGAATTAGAAATTCAAGTATGTGAGGACAAATCTGATATTGTTGCCATTACCAAAACTTGGTGGGATGAAACCCATAAATGGATAGCTAGAGGGGTTTATATTGTTTAAAAGAAACAAACTTAATAAAAGAGAAGGTGGAGTTGTGCTACATATAAGAAATAACTACACCTTTACAAAAATACAGCAAAATAATGATGAGAACTGTTTCAAATGCATTTGGGTCAATACAAAATTAAAAAAGAATGACAAAAATGCTTGTATGTATACCTCCCAAAAGCCACATTTCAAAAACAGGAATGATAAAAATCAGAACAAATAATGAATATGTTACCCAAATGGATACAATTTATTAAAATTAATTGTTTATAAAATAGGATGACATTATTTATAAAATCATTCTCCTGTCTTCTGTAATGCCTACTCTTTTTCACACTTACTGCATACCATTTTCTTCTCCAGAAGTACTATCTAAAAAAAAATATACAAAAAAAATAGATGGAGATGTAGTAAGAGGAAAAAATACAATGGAAGAAAAGGAAAAGGAAGAAACAGTAGTGAATGGAAGAGAGAATAAGACAAGGGCAAGACAGGAAGGAAAACAGGTGAGAACCATGTTCGACGTTAGTAAAAAATATGTAATGAATTGTGATTTTAAAGTTACAAAGCACATCGCTCTTCCGAAGCAACAATGTCCAGAAAATCTTTCAATGCATCAATACCTTGTTCAGCAGCAGTGTCTGTAGTCATCTGCATCTTGCTTCCCCACATCGCTTCTTCTGAACTTGGCAAATCTAAGATGATTCCTTATTCCCACTCCACATAATTCACAGGTAATTGGAAGAAACACATATCTTCTTATTTGTTAAATATGAGAAGTATATGTTATAAGTGTTACATATATTTCTAATGCAAAGGCAACATGGTGTGAAATAGCATTGTATTCCCAAAACAGATTAGCTGGGCAGGAAGGATAATGGAATGCAGAACTTGGTATCCAAGCAAAAACACAAGGCACACATTTCTCTTCACATTGGCTTCTTCTTTGTCGTAGTGGCACCTGCCCTTCACTCTCTGTCAGTTCTTAAGACACCTCCTGAGAGATGCATCAAGAGATCTGGATCCCAGCTGGAAATTTCTTGAGATCAGACAATTTTATTGACCAAACAACCTGTTTTCTTACAGTTATGGAAATAAATTTGCTTTGCATTCATTAATTCATTCTTCTCTCGTGTCGCTACACTTTTCCCAGCCACTGTAGAACACTGTTGGTGTAGGTTGGTGTAGCGTGGTAGAAGGATTCGCAGGTAAACAGATACCTGACAGGGGCCGCGACGTGAACGCTCCTTCTATGGCCCCCATTAATTCATTCACTTTTAATTTATTATTAACTCAATGATATCTCAGTTTAATTACAAGTTTCTGGTAAAGACCTATTCCACAAACTTTTTCCTTTTGCCACATTAGACTAAGATACATATTTTATCCTTTTGTATTATTCTAGTTTAATTAATGTGACAGGATGGAATGTCTTTCTACCATATTACAATGTTTGTGTGTGTATGTCTCCATTGTTCACACCCAGCCATAGAGATTCAAGTTCTACCAGTTCAAAAACATTTTATATTTCCTGAGGTCAAGCAAGTCCATTTGAAAAACACTGTGACACAGTTTTACATTTCTGCTTCCCTCAGGCATTCAAGCACAGGTGAATGTCTTTCCCTGTCAAGGTAGCAATGGGAGGTGAAAATGAAAATTCTTTTCTTTTTCTCAGGGAAATTGGACTGTAAAAAGCTGTCAATTTAAAAATGATAGAGTGGCACAGTATTTCTTTAAGATGGCTAGTTTCATTAAAAAAAAAAAAAAACCTCCCGCTGTCTCTGTGACAGTCAAAGTGGCATCAGGAACTGAGATAAGAAATGAGTACTTTTGGCACCTGCCCTCAGGCACAAAATTAATAATGGAAGGAAATAGGCCACCCTATCAAATCCTGGGTGTCCAGGACCTGCCAATTGGGATTGCCTGTCTCTTTAATACGGTACCAAGCATATTGTCTGTGAATCAAATGTTAAGATTATTCACTACAGTTAAGCTTTTTTCCAGAATTATTTTCTGTTTTGACTTTTGTTTGATATGCTTTCATAATTGAATTGGGTGTGTGTTCATATGGCCTGTATAAAACTATAGATTAAAATTTTTAAAAAGTCTTTTACACATCACTTTAGTTCAGCCAGAGGATATATAAATGAAACTTAGCTGTAAAGCAATGATATTAGAGGAATGTCTACATCAACAATCTTAGTCTGTACTTTTTGTTTCTTTTTAGTTTCTTTTGGTGTTTCACATTTTGCTGGCTGCTTTGAAAAGAAAAAAAAATAAATAAAGAGAATGAAGGAAATAAAACATATGTTAACACATGCATAAGAAAATGTGAAAATATAATAGTATATGTATTTTAAAGGAATAATTTAGCATTGTGCAAAAGTCAAATAATTTAGCATTGTGAAAAAACAGATCCAGACTGATTAAAGATAAGATTTTCAGGTGAGTAATTTTCTTCCTTCCCAAATAGACTTTTCAGGAGACCAAATGACACAGGATTCTACCAGTAATGTACTGTTGTGTCTACTGTCTGCTTTTTACCAATGTTTTCTTGACAGGAGCAGTCACTTAAGGAGGGAATGATAAAATAGCTCTGTAATAATTTTTATTGGTAGTACTAGGAACTCTTCAGCCAAAAGACCTCCACTCTTGCTTAGATGAAAATCCTATGCACATCGATAAAGTCTGTTGAACAGACAGCTGCACTGGATCAAAATGAGTAGAAAAATCAATATTTTATACTTGAAGAACAACAAGAGAAAGTAAATAATAAGTTTTCCAGTCTAAGATATATTGTCAAAACTGCAAAACAGAATGTTGATAGAAGCTTATTAAGCTGAAGACCTTAAATAGGTCTTCAGTTGGTCTCAGTGTGGAGAAGTGCTGTGCTTTCATGGAAGAAACTAGTAAACAGAACTAATAGTTTGCCTGATTTTGGAGAATGTGTGGTTGATGATAGTAATACTAGGAGGATGTATGCAGGGCCAGAAAGTAAAAGGTTAATTGAGGCAGAACCTAAAATCAGTTTTGGTTTGTGCTACTTGAAATGTTTAGGTATGTATGATGTGAAAAAAGTGCTATTTCAGACCCGAAGTGTTTTTGGCAATGTGCATCTCCAACTTATACAATTTCAAGTCAAGATGTTGTCCAGATAGTGTCATTTTCTGTTCCTAACCACATTGGTTTTTTTTTTTTCATTTTTTTCCTTTCACTTTTTTTCTTAGAGCAGAAAATTGGTTGTGAGGGGGATAGTATAAAGAATAGCTTTTGATGGGAAGTGCAGGGAACTGTCTGCCTTGCAAGTCTTCCAGAGTTATCAAAAGTTGAATTGTTAGGAACTTTTGGAGTAACTCAAAGGGAGTTTATTCCCATTCTTTCAGCATCTTATCTCAACTCAATTTATTTTGAATGGCTAAAGTACTTTGCTGTACTTAAAGGCACAAAGCTAAGCAATCTGAAGGAAGAGACAAAATGTATTGGTCCTTTCAATCAATTGGATAGAATGTGCATGTTCACTTTGCACTGAGAGTTTATCAACATTTCAGTAGCATTAAACTTCCACCTCACCCTTCTAGGCACAATGACCAGTAAATTAATGGAATTAGACATTTTACCCTGGGCTGATGTCACTGCATGCTCAGCTCAGAGATTAACTTATGTTTACCTTGTGCCTAATTTTCTTCAACAAATCTCATTTAAGTCTTCTTGCAAACATGAAATTTTCCTGCCATTGTGCTGCTACTGGTTCTGTTGCTGCTCTTAGTAATAAATACCTTTTTGTAGAACCTAAGTGATTTATCACCCAAGTAATGTAATAGCCTTCTAAGGTCAGGGCCTGTCAAATAAACCAAGTAAGCATGGTGGAGAGTGTATAGCAGATTGTGTTGGTCTGTTAGAGTTCATTTTCTTTCCTAGCTTCCATCTGAACTTATTAAAACTGCATTTCAATTACTTCTGGTTGTCTATCTCCTAATCATTTAACTCATCCTGATGATCTGGTACATTTATTTAATTAAACTATCAACATTCTTTAAACTATATTTGTACTTTTGTCACTTGCTGTCATCCTTCAATTTTTTATCAACTTGACAAATGCCCCAGTTTTTTTTAAAGTCTACTTTTGATGGTTCTGTTTATTGGTTTTTTAATTTTAAAAGTGTAACTTAAATGTACTAAGTTCATTTAATTTTATCAGACAACATTATATATTAAAAGGTACTTTCTTTTGCTTCTTCTGTATCTTCTCACTGCATTATGTCATGTGTGATAAAAATAATTGCTTGTCCATAATAAGAACAAAACTTTCTAACCTGGAAAAATCAAGTAATGGTTCAGTCCATAGAGTTCAATGTAATAGCCCATATAATTCTCTCTGAAGATTGATAGTGATTAGTATGTTTAAAGTCTTTCCCTTTATTTTAAGGATATTTACTCAATTGGTCACTAGCTTGCTATCTTTTGGCTTGATAGAATTTGTTCCACCTGTCACTATAAAATCAATGAACTGAGAAACAATTGAGACATTACAAGATACATGGGGTTATTCCATTCTAAATCCATTCATAACACGGCATGAAACAAAATGATTTTCCAAATGAACCAGTCCAAGAAGAAACCTTAGACACAGAGATATTGATAACACTGTGATGCTAGGATGCACACTGTATCATTCAAGATGAAGAGAAGAAAGAGTTCTGATTTTCTTCAATTATTTAGGTCTATCATTTTAGGTTTTTCATTTAAGACCAGATATTTCAAACTTTCCTTTTCACTGTTTGAATTTCTATTAAGTTATTTAAAATTATGCCATTTCTTTGATGTGCTCGTAAACCACAGGAAACTAAAACTTACAGTCATGGAGAGTTTTATTAGGCACTGATATTCTTGCATGTAGAGTAATAGATTCCATCATATATTTTTACATTCATAAGGTGAGATAAGAAATATTATCCCATATCATACAACTTTACATGAATCTTTGCATATTACAGCTTTACATAGATTACTATAATTTTATAGCAATTAGAACAGAAAAAAAAATATGGCCATACTGTTTAGGTTTGTTTTTGTTTCTGCATATCTGCTTCTCTTTTAATTGATATTTCATCTCTTTTTCCATGAATTATTCCTCTAACAATCTATGAATCCTCCATTGTCTGAAAGTACTATACACTGAAGTTTTATGGCTAGGTAAATATTAGGAGAAGGAGAAAGAAGAAAACCCATCCAGTAAGACACAAATACTGAACTGGCCTTATTCAAATGGATTTATATTTTGTTCCACCTTCTGACATCTATTCTCTTTTTATTACGTTTAAAAGCCTATAATTGGTAAGTGGCCTTAGAACAAATGATATACTTGTTTATATTCTTGATTTTCTACTTTGAATTAAATGCCAGTTTATTCTTTGGTTTCATAAAATATTTTTAAAAAGTTGACTCCTAACATTTTATAACACAGCCTAATAGAAGAAAAGAGATCTCATTAGTTTAGTTGCCAATTGATTTTAACCATTTTACTTAAATCATTCCAGTTATGAAACATTAAATAATTTACTTGCACATCTATATTTTAAGCTTCTTTTATTATAGAAAAATAAATATCACATTAGAACAGTCTTTTGCAATAGAAAATGTGCATATGTGTAATAAAAGGAGAATGATGGTTTGATAGTCTTTCCTTTTGAATGCCTTGGCTGGAAAAATAAAGAGGATTATCTACTAAAAATGATATGTTAGTCAAATAACACAAGTAGACCTGCTTTTTCAACATTTCCCCAAGCCACCTTTACAAAGTTGTTTTACATCAAAGTTATTTTCATATGAGATTATGATTATTCTTTCCTTATAATGTGTTATTTCTCAAAGGGATGTGATGCAATTAAGAGCAATTTAACATCATTTTTAGCTGTGTCCTATTAGAATACTGAAGGGAAACTATAAGTGTTGTATTTTTCAACAGGGATTTTTAAAGGTTAAAAGTTCTGTATAAATTTCCAGTAAAGGAAATGGTAAGATATTCTTGAAGGCTTACTGGATATAAAATATTCAGATTTCTTAACAATTATATTTCTACTAGGAACTATTTGATCATGTCTCTAATGAAGTATGAAGAATTCTAAGCTAGCATTGAATGGGCTATTTTCTTTTAAAATTGTTAACTTGAAAGATTTTGGCATTTCCAGGTTTAATTTTAGATGTAGTGTATTAGATGTAGTATATACCAGGTAAGAATTTATTTCATATTCACAGAGAAAAAGTCTGACTAGAGCAATATTTTTTCAGTATAGTCAATCTGCGATTTAAAATGGAGTTTATATCAGTAATTTAAACACACACAATTTAACTCTTTTTTTCTTATTCCCCACTACTTTTTATTATGTTTTCATTTACTATTTCTTTTCTTTCTGTGTATTCTAATAAATAACATTTGTAAAAAACTGTTCATTTATTCCCTCCTTAAATATTATAAGCAGTCACATACTGAAACCTCTTTAGATTTCTTTGGGTAATTTGATGCACATTCACAGAAAGTCCATGATAGATTTTGCATCCCTTTGGTTACAAAACTTTATAGTGTTAACATAGGAGAATATGAAGAAACACACAACCACCAACCAATTTATTATGTAAAAACATAAGAATATAGCAAACATGTGAATGAAGTAAGTTTTGTTATTAATCTTATGAAGAACAAATAAGTTGTCTTGATTGATAGAAATATATTTGCACAGTGATATATTGATTCTTAAAAGAAAATTATGACTTCTTCACCACAAGGGTAAAGCCTGAATTTAAATGGAATGCCTCTGTATTTCCTAAGACCTCTGATGAAAGCACATTGAACTATGCCAAGGTTAAGGAACTTCTTAATTTGGGGACAATATTTGATTAGGATACCTGGCTGGTCTATAAAGGGTACAAGATCTACCTGCCTGGGCAGAGACATCAGGCTTATTTGAATATTAATATACTCAAGACATTGCTTCATTGTTTCTGCTATGTATTCTTGTCCAACATGCACACCGGAGTTAACCCTCCCCCCAAAGTTCCAGTTATTTATGCATCATTTTGACCCAAGCGTAAACCACTTTTTTTTCCCCAGAAAAGATCCAGGAGTTAGACCTGCAAGGGAAATAAGTAACACAGCCTCATGATAGGACAACATTTTAAATGCAACATAGGACCTGAAATAAGTCTTGAGGAGCTTAGTTTCAGCCCTTCCAAAGGGGCAAAAGAATTGTGTGCACCTATCTGAGCCCAAACAAGAATTGTACCCGGACTTAGGCTCAAACATTAAGCCCACACCAGGGGTGGGCTTCAAACATTTTAGCAAAGGGTTCTCTGCCTGGTTGCTGGGTGGGCGTGGCCATGGTGGCCATGCACCATGGGCTCTGGAGGCTTTACCTGAGCCTCCAGGAGGGCAAAAACAACCTTCCCAGGTTTTCTGGAAGCCAGAAACTGGCCCATTTCCACCCTTCCTGAACTTCCAGGGGGCCCATTTTTTACCTTCCTTGAGCCTCCATGTGCATCCTGCATTTACCTGCATCCAAAATGGGCCATGTGGGCCCTCCTGGGAGGGTGGGCAGAACAAGCCAGGATTGGGATTTGGGGGGTTCTCCGAACTGTGCAGAATCTCAGGAAGGGGCTCTACTGAACTCATATGGACCCCCCAGCAGCCCACCCCTGGAATACACTCCAAATACAACAAAAATATATGATGGCTCTTTAGTATAAAACAGATTTTCAGGCATTTTACATTACATATATTGGACATAGCCTACACATAGTTGTGGCATGAAATACAATGCCAAGATACTTGAATAACCTGCACTGCTCAATTGGATTATTATTTAATTTTCAGATGTGCGATGTACAACATTTCATGAACACAAACACCCTGCTTTTATTATAGTTCTTAAGCATTCAGCCAGGCTTGTAATGCTTGCAATACTCTTTTTTAAAGTCAATATGGGCCTGAGAGAGAAATACTACATTGTTAGCATATAAAAAATTGCTATATGTTTTTGCCAGTTTCAGGGATAATGTGAAAGGTTATTTATCTTGGCTATTGTAGAATTAATATAATAATTGAATAATGAAAGTGCCAGAATGCATCCCTGCTAAATTCCTTTGATAACAGGCATTTCCTTAGTACAATGATCCTGAGAGCTACATCTTGTTATGTAGTTGGTTGGGAAGCAGAACAGTTCTTCTGTCTGTGGTGAAATTTTGGAGTTTGCACCAAAGATTAGAGTGGGAGATTGAGAAAAAAGCTGCTCCGGATCTATGAAGGTTGTATATAGCTTCATTTTTGAAATTTATTTCTTGGTCAAGTGCTGCAGACTCAGAACATGACCAAAAGTAGTGACCACTTCTAAATACAGCTTATTTCTTGTCTATCTTATTTTGTTGGTATAAGCAGTATTGACATGTTCAAACAAGTATGTGGATATACTGTATTTTCCTGCTAATGCTAGTAAACTGATAAGATATTAGTTAACTGGAAGTGTCAAATTACCTTTATTCTAAATAGCAATTATTAGGTCATGGTTGCAATCTTTGGAAATCATTGCTGTGTAGTCAGTATATGTAAACAGAGAGGCAAATACCAAAGTCCACCAGTCCAAATTATTTTGAAGAACCTCAGCTATAATAAAATATATTTCTTGTGCCTTCCCTGTGCTGTGCTGTTTGATTTTATATGAATGTTCAGATCATGTAGTGTGTGTGTGTGTGTGTGTGTGTGTGTGTAGTTACTAAGCATATGAATTGTCAGTTATATTGAATTTGACATCAAACATATCACCTGTCACATATAGGGTCCAAAATTGTCTTCCCATTTGACAATTGATATTAAGTACAGAGCTCAAGGTAGTTTAGTGGAAATATGGTTGAAATTATGATGCCAAAAAGGGATATGGGACATGCTGCCAGAGGCCCTTAGGTATTATTGAATTAGCCTTTTGTATAGCCTTTTCATGTTTCATCTTGGGGAATGTATGAAGTAGGGTCTTCTCTGTATTTCTTTTAAAGCAGGTAAACAACTCTCTACTGGCATCCAGGCAGTCATGGTCATACCATGATTGGTTTGGAGTAGAACAATACTGATATTTGCAACCTGGATTTACCTTGCTATGGCAAGGACTAGTTGTAATAGCTGCATCAAATGTCCATAGGCATCAAAATCTGAAGATCTATTAATATTTTCTATAAGGATAATCCTTTTGCCACTTTCTCTTCTAGCTGTGACAAAGATCGGTCCTAATTCTAATTTGTTTCTCCGAGCAGATCTATCTCTTGGCAAAAGTCTTAGCATATTAAGGAAATTGTCTTAGCACATTAAGGAAAGTCTTAGCATATTAAGGAAATTCAAGATGAAAGTAAATTTTGAAGTATTGTAAAAATGGATACAAAACAGAAATATCTTCCAACAATCACAAAAAGAAAAATTTGTCAAACTTTCAGAAATATGATTTTATTTTTTTAACTCTTTCATCAAATAAGAAAATTGCAAGCATCTTTTTGTAAATGAATTATTTCATATAACCACTAGACGGCAGCATAATCAAGTCATTCAGCTAGGTAAAGCACTTCAAGCCTTGAGAAACCAAAATTAATGTGAGAAATATAGGTATCCATGAAACAGTTAATAAAATAAATAGGAAAAATGAAATGTAGTGTTTTGGCTATCTAATTTAACAAACTGAAGATGGACTGGCTAAAGAGATTTGAAATTTTGGGCAGGGACATGAAATCTAAAACGTTTGCTTATTCTTTATATTTATAGAAAAGAAATAAAATTACACAGGCTATCTAGACAAAAAAAAGTTAAGGTTTTTCAAAATAACAGCAGAAATAGGAAGCAGCCAACATCTCCCAGCAGCTGATCTTCTAATGTGCCACTCTTTAGTGCATCGGTGCCTATCATTTTATAAATTGGGTCACATCAGTAGAGCACAAAAGGGAATTTTGAGCAGCTATTATGTACAGTAGCCACTTCTATGATTGCAATCAATGTTTCAAATTAGAGTGCTCTTCTGACTTGAGTTCCGTTATGAAAAAAAAAAAAGTATTGCTGAGTTGAGTTAAAGATGGCCACTCACAGTTCAGCCAGATTCTCAGATTCATTTCCAGGTTTCTTTGGTTTGATTCAGTTTGCAATCCCACAAAAGTTTGAAGTCCCAAATAACTAGAAATTAATTTTAATTAAAGAACTGTGGGCTGTAATGTATGCATTGCTAATGGTGACAGCCAGGAGAAAGAGGTCAGCTTTCTGTTCCCTCTAGAAAAATGCATGAATAGGCTACAGGTGAAAACCTTATCAGCGATATTCAGCAAGAGTGCAGAGAGACTTGTCCCCATGTGGTACCACACAAAATCTTGGAAAACTTAAACTTATCATGAAATGAAACTGAGAAATGAACAAGGCTGTATTAATAGTTATGCTGAAGTCCGAAGAGGCTAAATTTAATTCATTACAACTTCTAATGTGAAAATCTATTGGTTTCTCTTTTCTAAAGCCCCTGTCAAACTGCACCAACGGATGCAAAGAGGATGTAAAACGGACAAAAAAGCTTGCCATCCGTTGGTTAACGTGATGTATCCGTTCTGTACTCACTGCCTCAGTTTTGCTTCTCTCTATCCGTACAGTATCCGTTTATGGACGTTTCATCCGCTCAGAAAGTTTTGAGCTGCTCGTCCATTCTGCATCCGCTAGGCATCTGCTAGGCATCCGTTCTGCATCTGTTACGCATCCGCTATATCCACTAGGCATCCATTCCGCATCCGCGCAACTCATATCCGCTCGGACACAGGGAGGAAGCGGAACGGATGCAGAACGGATGCCTAGCGGATGCAGCATGGAAACAAAGCATTTAAAATGGAAAAAATGTTTGCAGAGGGGACCTATCTCGGATATTAAGGCTGTCTAGTGGATGCCTAGAGGATGCCTAGAGGATGCAAAGGGACACCTATACTGCCTATAAAAAGGGGGATCAACTCACCTGGATCTCACTTTCAGCCCAGCAGCCCAGCTGTGCAGACCTCTGCAGCCTTCATCTGACTCTTGCTCTTCCACAGCATCTAGTCATGTCCACCGTGGATCATAACACAGTCCTTTTGGCAGCCACCATCCTTCTGCAACAGTGCGAAGCCATCTACAGGCTCTGTGAACTCTACTACGGGAAGAAAAGAAGGCAGCCAAGAAGCGTCTGGGTCCAAAGATGGTTCACCAGAAGAGCAGAGGATGGACTGTACAACAAGCTGATGGTGGAGCTCAAGAACGAAGACACTCGTGCATTCCAGAACTTCATGAGAATGCCTCCAGCCATGTTTGACGAAGTTGTGCAGTGGCTAACACCCAGGTTGACCAAGGCAAACACCAACTTCCAGCCCAGCCTGGAACCTGGGCTGAAGGTGGCACTCACTCTGCGCCACCTGGCCTCAGGGACGACCTACAGGAGCATGCAGTATGGCTGGAGGGTGCCACACAACACCATCAGCATTGTGGTCAGAGAAGTGGTGCAGGCCATCATCGAAGAATACCTGGAGGAACTCCCCCAGTGCCCCTCCACTGAAGAAGGATGGAAGAAAGTTGCAGAGCAGTAGTATCAGAGGTGGAACTTCCCACACACTGTTGGAGCCATAGATGGCAAGCACGTGGCCTGCAAAGCACCACCCAAGTCAGGCTCCACTTATTTCAACTACAAGGGCTTCTTCAGCATCGCCCTTTTTGCCATGGTCGATGCTGACTATAAGTTCATGTACATTGATGCTTCAGGCAACAGCTCATGTTCAGATGCCCAGGTATACAATGCCAGTGACCTCAAGGAGGGGCTGGAAGGCAACCTCATCATGGGCTTCCCAGATCCAGACCCCCTGCCCAACGACACGCAAGATGTGCCCTACTTCATCGTGGGGGATGACACCTTCTCCCTCAGAACCTACCTCATGAAGCCCTACACTTCCAGACTCCTCACCCCTGAAGAGAGGATCTTCAACTACAGGCTGTCCAGGGCAAGGTGGGTGGTGGAGAACGCCTTTGGCATCCTGGCCAACAGGTTCCAGGTACTTCTCGCCACCATGCAGCATCGCCCACAGACCGTGAGGAGGATCGTGGAAGCTTGCTGCATCCTGCACAATCTCATGCGCACCTGCTACCCAGTCTTGCAGAACAGGCTCGTGGACCTCCAACAAGGCAATGGGGACATGGAGCCTGGGGAATGGAGGCAAGGGCGAAAACCTGATAGACACTGAGGATGTGCAAGGCCCCAACAGAGCCTCACATGAAGGGAAGAAGCAGCGCAACCTCCTGAGACACTGGTGCAACTCCCCAGCTGGAGCAGTGGAGTGGCAAGACAGGATGATAGATGACTAATGGGTGCTTCCTTCAGCCTGTCTCATCACACTGATGAGATTGGGCCATGTAGGTTGGGTGGGCCTACAATGAACAGGGCGTTTAACAAAGAGTTGTGTTTGTATTGACATGTGTGGATCAATGATTACATTGTTATTGATAATAAAGGGCCATAGGTGTGGTACCTGGGAGGGTGGACCATACAGTCCCACTATGCTTACACTGGAAGTTTATCTATCCCCACAGCTATTACCCATCCCAAAGGTATCCCTCCCCACCCCACTGCTATCTTAACCCATCCCACAAACATGCAAAGGCTTAAACTAATTCTAAAAGTTTTCACCAAGACTTTATTAAAAAAAAAAGAAATGAAGCAAGTGTGTGAATCAAACTTTATTGAACAACAAGCTGTAAAGAAAAATGACCCAAGTCAAGTATCCAAATAAAGTCCACACCCAGTCTCTGGCAGTCTTCACGGACACTCGGAGGTGTGCCCAGTTTCAGGGGTGAAGGGTCCAGGTGCTGTGGAGGTGGTTGCTGCTGCAGTGCTGGTCTGAAGCACCACTGGGGTGCCTGGCCCCGAGAGGACAACAGGTGATGGTGTGTTGAGAAAGCTCTCGGACAACTGGCTCAGACCCGTGATGCTGAGAGGTCCTTCCTCCATGCCATGGGGTGTCAGCCCCAGTACTGATGACAGATGTACTGAGGCCAGGCTTGGCTTTGGGGTGGAGGAAGGAGTAGTGTAGTGGGGCTTGTGGTCTACAGTTGGGTGAGGACTGGCGTGGGTGGCATCGCTGTCGTCGGTGGCATCATTGGCGTGGGTGGCATCGGTGGCATTGGTGGAACCAGTGGCAAAGGTGTCACCCGATGACTCTGTGCCTGGACTGGGAAGGGCTGCTGCCTGTGCTGCTGGACCTCCTGGTAGCCGTAGCCCTGGTAGGTGAGGGGCTGTGGGAAGCCTTGGAATGGGAGGGACATCACCTGGGGTGGAGAAGCAGACCTGGACTGGGTGGGAGCAGGTTCCTCTGGATCTGGAGGGTTGTGAAGCAGCTCGGTGATCCGGTCCTTCACCACCTGGTACTGGGGTTCCTCCATGTTCCTGAGGGTCTGGTTGACATAGGTGAGGAAGGGCTTGCGGTTGGAGGATGAGGAGTCGGTGTTGACCAGCTGAGAGAGGAGATCTATGCTGGTGCGGATGGTGTTCCTGATCTCCAGCAGGACAGTGTGGCTCTGCCCCTCTTGCTGTCTGGCTCTCTGCCTTTCTGTGGAGGTGGAGCTGGGGGGGGTGGATGCAGCTACAGCTGTGGTGGACGCGATGTCTCCTTTCTCCCACCGCACCAGGGAGTCCTCCACGCGCTCCACCACAGTTACAACACCTGTCCGCAGGTTCTCCGCCGTGGCACGCTCCACAGAAACCTGCCTGGAGACAGGGACTGACTCACGGCTGGAAGAGGACTGGCTCTCAGCAGGCTGCCGGAGAGAGAGGGTCGTGAGAGGAGCTGCTGGTGCTCCTCAGTGGTGGATCTCACCCTCCAGGAAGCTGCACCTGGCCATGACGTAGGTCTCTCTGTCCGTCAGCTTAACCGTGGCCTGGCCAGATTTCTTCAGGTGCAGCTTCCCGTACCAGTGTGCAGGTGCTTCCACCAGCCGAGGAGCACCTCCGAAGTGTAACCCATACTCTCCGCCCTCTCTCTCCAAGCAGCCTGCTTCCTTTTGGTGTCCCTGTACAGCTGGTGTCCCTTCCTCCACAGATAGTCATTTTCTCTCAGCCATTCCAGCACCTCATACTCGTGTTCCTCCTCAATATAGTATTGCCTCCTCTCCCGTCCCCGCATATGCCTCTTCCTCCCTTTGGCAGGACCAAATGGGCCCTCATCAGAGGGGCTCCCAGGTAGTAGGGGCTGCTCCTCCACACCACCACCACCACCAGCAGCAGCAGGATCATCATCATCACCAGCAGGATCATAATCAGCAGCAGCAGCAGCAGCAGCAGCAGTAGCAGCAGCACCAGCAGGATCATCATCATCATCATCATCAGTAGCAGCAGCAGCAGCACCAGCACCAGCAGGATCAGCAGCAGCAACAGCAGCAGCAGCACCAGCACCAGCAGGACCAGGAGCACGAGCAGGACGAGCAAGACCAGCAGCACGAGCAGTACGAGAAGGACGAGCAAGTCCAGGAGCACGAGCAGGACCAGCAGGACCAGCAGGACCAGGAGCAGCTTCAGCAGAGTACGCAGCAGCAGAAGCACCACCCCCAGGAGCAGCTACAGCAGAACCTCCAGCACCAGAAGAGCAAGCCTGAGCAGCAGAAGCCCCAACAGAAGCAGAGTCAGGGACAGGGGGCAGGAGGGTGGCCCTGTCCCTCTTGCCAGGGATGGCAGCAGGTTGCTGAGGCTTTTTCCTCTTCCACATGGTTGTGGGATTGCTGGCTGGCAGGGAGGCTGGCAGGCACCAAGGCTGGCACCAAGGCTGGCAGGAAGCCTGGCAGCCAGTCAGGCACCAAGGCTGGCAGTCAGGCTGGCAGGAAGCCTGGCAGGAAGCCTGGCAGGCAGGCTGGCAGGCAGGCAGGCACCAAGGCTGGCAGACAGGATGGCTGGCAGGCAGAGAGCAAGGCTGGCAGGGAGGCTGGCCAGGAGGCTTGGAGGCAGGCTGGCAGGAAGGCTGGCAGCAAGGCTTGCAGGCAGGCATGCAGGCAGGGCAGGCAAGGACTCGATGTATCCAGCAGCAGGTCTTTCCTCTGAATGCTGGCCACGTGTGAGCTGCTTCCCTTTATATCCACGTGGCTTACGCAATGCATCCCCCCCGCATGCGCAATTAACGCTCGGCATCCGTTCGTCTTCCGCTGTGCATCCGCTAGGCTTCCGCTCTGCATCCACTTCATCCGCTGTGCATCCACTGTGCATCCGCTATATCCGTTCCGCGTCCACTTTGCTGAGGTCCCCCGGAAGCCTTGCGGATGTGCCATCCGCTCCCATCCGCTCCCATCCGCGGGGGTTCCGTTCCGCATCCGCTTTCCATCTGCTCTGCGTCCTCCCCGTGTCTGTTCCTTTCCATGTTATCCGCTCCAGTTATGCAAATTTTGGCCCCTTTTGAGAGCGGATAACAACGGATGGAACATTTTGCTCGTCCGTTGTATCCTTTTTATATACGTTTTGCATCTGTTGGGCAGTGTGACAGGGCCTCAAGATTATTTTTTTTCTGGGTACTTATTTCATTAAATTTTACCAAGTAAACAGAATGTGCTGTTTGTCATATCTGATTCTTTCATTGTATTATATAGTTTGCTTTCTCCTTTGCCCTACTATTTTTGCTATCCTTAACAATGCAACTAAAGTATATGAGTTTGCAACGATGTTGGTGATTTTTAATGGTTTATTGCTGATTTTTAGCATTGTAAATTTGTAAAGCCGTATTTAAATCTTTTGGTTTGGACATTTGAATAACTTTACATGTAAAACTATTTTCATTTCAGCATCCTTTTGGCATTATAATTGCAATGTTATATTGCATCTATTTAGGAGGAGATGGAAGCAACACAAGATTCAAAACATATTAGGGTAAGATGTAAAAGAATCATGATGCAATTCTACATTTGGATGATGAATGGAATAACAGCACATGAGGGACCAGAGTAGAAAAGAAGGAATAAGGAGGAATCAATGTCCTAGTGTGACTGATGGCACTGTGTGAGTGAGACTTTAAATGGAACAATTACTTCACAAACAGAGACCAGGGATGGTTTTTTTTGTTTCTTCTGTTTGTACAAGTTCTATTTATAGAAATTTAGGGAAAAACTAAACTGTACACAGCAGTATGTCTAATTCTCTCAGTAGAAGGTATTTCTTATCTCCTATTACTTGAAAGGCTTGACCTTTTACTCTCTCTCTCCCAGAGCTATTTGCTAGCAACCACCCACTCCATTGTTTAGTTACAATTTCCCCTCTTTCTCCTTTTCCTTTTGTGTTTCCTTCAGTTTTTTTCAGTGAGAGATAAGGAATTGGCTGATTTATGTTGGTTCATTTCTTAAAATCTGTGCTCTTTTTTTTTTTTTTTCTGTTCTTGACTGTCTTCCCTCTGCAATGATGTTGCAGGATGCAAGTTCCTCTGAACATTTTTCTCACCCCTTCCCAGAATAGGGCTTCCTTGTGGTTTCCAAGCATCCTTTTGCAGGCAGCCATTTTCCTTGGTCATAATTTGCCTTGGTATTTGGGTGAAACATGTCCTTCTGTCTGGTTCTTCACTTCTCTAGACTCTAACATCTTTATTCCCTTCTTCTCTTTTGAGCCAGTAAAAACTGCTTAATCCAATCCAAAAGCCCAGTATACAAACAGTGAAGTATCTCTTAACTACCAACTTCCTGTGCAGTTATTCCAAAACACTCACTGCTCCAGAAGCACTGACGTAGTGGCAATATTTCTCTATCTTCTTCATTTCTCTTTTTATGGCTCAAACCAGCATTTTACCTCAGCAACTGAGGAAGTGACTTCCTTTCCCAGGGCCAAACTATAACTTAGTTTAGCCCATTGGAATGCTGTTTCTATTTTCCCCACAATGGTCCTGGCTAGCAGGCTAGGCAGTTTGCCCTCATGACAGCACAACTAACTTCACGGTCATACATGAGTTTCTTCTCTTCACTTGTTTTCATTTCTTTGCATCAAAGAACCAGCAGCAACTAGCCTGGCCACAAAACCCAAATGGCACAATGAAGGAATTTTGTGAGGGTTTGTGGAAAACCTGGGAAGATACTGGAAGGTAGAACAAATACAAATAATCAATACATGATGGGTGAATCGTTTGCCATTTTATCTCATAAATGGCAACTTAACCCAGGTGAAAATAATCCTAGGATGAAGCATTTGAAATCATTCAAAGAGATTGCACCTTAATTATTTTCCTGTAAATAAGAAAATTCTCTTTCATTTCCAAGGTTCTGAATTTTTTTCAGTCTATCATTAAAAACATTATTAAAACATTATTAATATTCAAATGCTTCTTTAAACATGCTCAAGTGCAAAGGGCTTCATACAATGAAGGCAGAAGACAAAGACACTGAAGCAGGAATACACTACGCAGTTGTGCATCTCATGTTGATATACAGGGTGGTCCTTGCAGTGGTGGGATTCAAATTTTTTACTACCGGTTCTGTGGGCATGGCTTGGTGGGCATGGCTGGGGAAAAATACTGTAAAATCTCCAGTCATTTGCTGGTTCTCCGAACTACTCAAAATTTCTGCTACTGATTCTCCAGAACTGGTCAGAACCTGCTGAATACCACCTCTAGGTCCTTGTCATTTAAACTTGCCTACAGTAAATGGTTTTCTCTTTACCATTTTCTTGCTTATTTGACTTTCATTCCTAATCTGCATTTTAGGGTATTTCTTTGATAGGTTGGATTGTTTTTTTTTTCTTTTGTGTAAAAACAGATGTACAAAATGAGTTAAGCAGTTCTTCTTTCTCCCTGTTAGTCACCTTCTTGCTATTTTATCCCATAAATGGACCAATCATTTCCTTGACTTTTGTTTTTGTTTTACATGTTGAAATAAGTTTTTTTTTTCTTTTTGGTTATTTCTGATATTTGTCACGAGCATTAGTTCATTTTGAGCCTAGCTTTCCTGACTTTATCTTTGCATGTATGGGTTATTTATTGATATTCTACTCTATGAGGCCTTGTTTCCACTTTTTATACTTGTCCTTATTTTTCAACCTATCAGAAATTTCTTTGTTCCTGAAACTTCAATGCCTTCTATCATTTCATCTCTGTTAGTAAGAATTAAGTCCATTATGACTGAACCTCTAGTTCCTTTCTCTACTATTTGGTGGAGACATTTGGTACCATTTGGTAGAGACATTTGGGAATCAAGATGTATGCTAAGTTTGTCAAAAATCCATTAGGTGCAGAGTTCGTCTCTCAGTTGATGTCAGGTAGTTAAAGTCCCCCATTACTATTGTGGTAAGCTATATACCTCAGTTAACTGATTAGACTACAAATGGGCTAACTTACAGAATGTGTCCAAAATTCAGGATCTGTGACTTCCCTGAAATTGAAATTTGGCAAACTTTATAAAATATTTTATAACATAAACATAATATGTCACCCTAAAGCATTTTATGAGATAACAGAAATATCCTAAAACATTTCCTGCGATCAACTCCTGATATTTGGCTGTGCTATATAATTAAATATGGGTTATTTTCAAGGCAAATATCTTCCTCAATTTTAAGAACTTTTTCAGTGAAGGCAATACATTAGAAACTCAGTCATTTTTGAAGGCATTAAGGAATCTGGTAAGAAAATATCCATGGATCAATGATCCAACATTCACAGGTTGGCTAGTCATTAATAATTGCATGCTAACTTGATTTTCAGTCAGTTTGGTGTCATGGTTAATGCATCACAGTGATGGGATTCAAACTGGTTCAGTGTCATGGCTTGGTGGGCGTGCTTTGCTTAATGCGCACGCAACACCAGCTGAGGCCTGCAGTGCCAATCAGATGAGAGGATAAAGAAGAGAAAAACGCAGGGGTGGGTGAGGGCCAATCCTGTGCTTTTCTCTTCTTTCTCCTCTCAGTTGATTGTAGGAGGCTTCCCCCCCCCCTCTTTTCAGCTAATCGGAGGCTTTTTTAACCACCAGTTTGACTGAACTGGTCTGAACCAGTAGCATACTGCCACTGAGGCATCAAGCAAGAAACTGAGAGACACTGAATTCTAGTCCTGCTTTGGCCAGCTGAATGATTTTAGACCAGTCACTTTCTCTCAGAAAGAGGCAAAGCAAATCACTTCTGAAAAGACTTGCCAAGAAAACTACAGGAACTTATGCAAGCAGTCTCCAGGAGTCAAAGACGGATTCAGAGAAACCAGAACAACAGCAAGAACAAGGAAATCCCAAACCACACTACATAATTCTAATCATGATTTGAAGATTTAAAATGGTATCTCTACATTTCTTCCATCTGAAGTGGTTGATTTCATCTGCCAAAGATACACCAACCATAATTTCAAGTGTGTCTTGGCCATCAGAGAATGTCTCTGATTCTATATCGGTTGCAAAGCCAAAGGTATTGAAGGAACACCTATATTCATCAGAGCCTGCCAGTGCAGAGTCTTTGTTTACAAATAGCCTCATTAGTGGCAGTGATTCAGTCGTGGATGAAAGAGTCTTTTCCTCTAAACCTTTCACAGATAATGATACCTTCAGAGTGAGCTATGCTTGATCCAACTTATACATCTTTTAAAAGGCTTACTTTGGATATCCTATTTTTAGGCTAGTTTTGCACTATATGGTCTTATTCCTTTTTTATTCTATTTTTATTTATTATTTGATCTTTCAGCATATTTTAGTAGTAGCATTAGTAGTATCATTTCAAAAGCTATGTGATGTTCTATGTTTTCAAAGGCAGCAATCTGTAGAAACAAATACATTAAATAGGATTTTTTTTCTTTGTAATGTGTGCTTACATGTATGTATCTAACTTGAGTCCACCCTTACATAGAAGCAAATACCAGCTCATTAGCTCCATCACAGGTCACACCTTAGGCAGGTTTATCCTTCTGGGAGTCTTCTAATGCTCTGGAGGATCCTATCATCTTCCTTAAGAACCACATACATTTGCTCCATATGATCCTACATATCTGATTCCAGTATGTACTTTAGGGCTAACTATGACTTTATGATTGCAGAATCTGAAAAGGCTCAAAAATATAATACATAAGTTTAATAATAATAGTGTTGTGAATTAATGAAGGTCTTCATGTCCCAGTACCACAAAATATAATTATAGTGAAAAATTTTACAAACACATAATTTTTGTTTAGTCTGAAACATTTGCTCCATCCCTGTGCCAAGCTGGTGATTTAGCTGTGAAATGACCTTATTTAAAGGACCATAATCACTATGAAATTGACATTAAATTCTGAAAATTAATTATAAAAGCATTACAATTATAAAATGTTATTTAAAAATTAAACATTGATTATTATGTACAGGTGAAACTTATTTAAAATTTATAATGAGGCTTTGGGAGACTTCTTAAAGGTGTGTATCATTTTACTGAACCTCTAACGAATAATGTATTAAAAATATAGGGATGAAAGCATTTTTGTTCAAGTCAGATTAAAACTATAAGCTTTCCTAATATAATTTACAAAGTATGTTATCAGATGAGTAACATTTCAAAGAAGAATTACCAAGGTACTTAAAACTAACAATATAATTTTTAATTTTTTGCTTTGTTTTTATGAAAAGGCATATTCTAGAATTCATTTGAAATGTTTCCATATTTGTTTTAATAAAGATTACAAACAGATTACTTGAAGTCCTTTGGTCCAAATCAATCTAAGAAGAGTTACAAATCCCTTTTCCAGCTTTCTCTTTTTCTTTCATGTAATCTTCTCATCCCACCTGTTCTAGCTCTTGTTCTGCCAACCAGTAATTGGTATGCTTCAAACACTCCTAAGCATTAGATGGACATCAACATTAAAGGAAAGCATTCAAGCAGGTAATTGAATGGTTCCACCATCCCTAAATTCTAAAAATTGTAATGATACTATTTTAAAGGTGTTACAACTGGAGCACTATACAATTCAAAGAGAATTCGAGTTCCATATTGTGCAAACAAGCAGCAGATTAGTCTGCTTATATTTCCTTCCTACAAGAATCTTACAGAAGATGCCATTTTTCACTTTCTTTTGGTTTGCTGAAGCTAGTGATCCCATGTTGAGTTAAATCGTTTATACTCCATGACCCATTAGCCATTCAGTCTTGTTAACTTAGCTTCTAAACCCCTAAATGTAACTCCCAGTCTTCTAGATCTTCCCAGAAATACTACTTAATAACCCTTTTCACCTCTTAACTCATCACCACTTGTACAGAGAAAAAGCTCCCCAATAGCATATTGACTATTTAGTTAAAGTAATGGAATCCTTTTGTATTGTTATTTACAGTTGAATGTTTCGTAAAGAAACTGACTCTGAATGAATAGGTCATGGGGATGATTTCATTCACAGATTTAAAATCCTGCACAACTTTTTTCATGATGTTTAGCAAAACATTTTTATAAAACTATAAGGTTTCAACAGTACTGAACATTTTTATATGCCTGTTTTACTTATAAGTGAGAATTTTTTTAAAAAAGGAACTAAAGGAAGACATATTGAGCCCCTATAAGCATGGAGAAATATTCTGCCAGCCTGGCCACAGCATCAAGCAGCTTGGGTAGAGGAGCCACCATGAAATAGGATATCAGTCACAGTAGAACTACTGACATCTATTCTCTACTGCCCAACCCAATCTGCAGGGTTTCACATCTATTTATATGTGGGGCAGCACCTATAAAAAATATCTGATAGGTGACTATGATCATTCCATTGTGTCTACCCTGGAGTTGCAACTGATGCCACATTCAAAATTCAAGTACGCAGATTTCTGAGAGAGGGACACCTCCCTAAGATCTCAGTAAGGTATCCCAGCCCTCTTATCCACTATTCAGCCATGGATTTTGGAGGACTTGTTTCAAGTTGAAATGATACTCAAGAACAGCAGCATCAATTAAAAGCATGTGCCACTGAGGGTCTTTTGACTAGGTTTTAGGTCAGGCTAAGCAGACTAGAATGCAGAATCAGTATTAAACACAAGATCATCTTCCTTAAGCACAACCTGTGACCTATTTCCCACCAAAATGTCTTTTCCCCAGTTCATAACCACTTTGATGTTTTGCCTGCATCTTATCTCCAGAAACTTTAGCCCTTTCAACGTCTAATATTACATCTCCCATCAAAGGGCTTCATCACACAATTCAACAACATAATCTAACCAAAACAGCTGATTTATATTGATTTGTATAAAAGTAACATGAGGTTCATAAAATGGAAAATTAAGTTTCCTAATTTTACTAAACTTTTTAATCAATCTAGCTTCACTGCCACTTTTCAAAATAGGCACTTTCTCACTTTTATACAATTTTCACTTGTATATTTTAAAATACTATAAATGTATTTCTAAATTATTAAAATTTTCTGAAAAAAATACAAGTATCTGTGAAATACCTCAGTGACAACTGTCTCTATAGAACTGTCAGATACATCTCATGTGGCAGGATCACACCAAATTTTTACTAATCTAATTTCATATATCATAGCTTAAAAAGCTTTATCATGAGCACTTGAGGTGCAGAAATTTTATCTGAGAAAGATTTCAGAACAAATAGGTGAGGATTTAAGAAAAGGTTCTTCCTCAAGGTTAAGACAGTTTGCAAAAGACAAAAAGTATGCTGTGTGTAATATGAATAAGACCAAAATGATTTTGCTGAAGAGAAAACAATTTTTATCATACCTTCAATGCTTAACTAAATTAGTGATATCCTTAATGGAAATTAATACAGGATTGCATTCATAATGTCAATTTAATCCTGGTCAAAAATGTAACCAGTTAAACATATTTGGATCGAGTAATTGTATAACTATGTACAGGTAAAACTCAAAAAATTAGAATATCGTGCAAAAGTTCATTTATTTCAGTAATGCAACTTAAAAGGTGAAACTAATATATGACTCATTACAGGTAGACTCATTACATGCAAAGCAAGATAGGTCAAACCGTGATGTGTCATAATTGAGATGATTATGGTTTTCAGTTCATGAAAACCCCTAATCTACGATCTCAGAACATTAAATTATTACACTCAATCAATAAAACAAGGATTGTACATAGAACAATATCGGACCTCTGAAAAGTATAAGCATGCATATGTACTTAATACTTGGTTTGGGCCCCTTTTGCAGCAATGACTGACTCAGTGTGGCGTGGCATGGAAGCTATCAGAGTGTGGCACTGCTAAGGTGTTATGGAAGACCAGGATGCTTCAATAGTGGCCTTCAGCTCTTCTGCATTGTTAGGTCTCATGTCTCTCATCTTTCTCTTGGCAATGTCCCATAGATTCTCTATGGGGTTCAGGTCAGGCGAGTTTGCTGGCCAATCAAGCACAGGAATCCCACGGTCATTGAACCAGGTTTTGGTGCTTTTGGCAGTGTGGGCAGGTGCCAAGTCCTGCTGGAAAATGAAGTCAGCATCCCCATAAAGGTCATCCACAGAAGGAAGCATGAAGCCCTCCAAAATCTCCTGGAAGACAGCTGTGTTGATCCTGGACTTAATGAAGCACAGTGGACCAACACCAGCAGATGACATGGCTCCCCAAATCAACACAGACTATGGAAACTTCACACTGGAATTCAAGCTTCTTGCACTGTGTGCCTCTCCATTCTTCCTCCAGACACTGGGTCATTGGTTTCCAATGAGATGCAAAAGTTACTCTCATCAGAAAAGAGGACTTTGGACCACTGAGCAACAGATGAGTTCTCTTTTTGTTTAGCCCAGGTAAGATGCTTCTGACATTGTTTGTTGTTCAGGAAGGCTTGACAAGAGGAATACGACATTTGAAGCCCATGTCCAGGTTCCATCTGTGTGTGGTGGCTCTTGATGCACTGACTCCAGCCTCAGTCCACTCCTTGTGAAAGTCTCCAACACTTTTGAATGGCCTTTTCCCAACAATCCTCTCCAGGCTGCATTCATCCCTGCTGCTTGTGCACCTTTTTCTTCCACACTTTTCCCTTCCACATAACTTTCTACCAATGTGTTTTGATACAGCACATTATCACATTATACAGCAGTTAGATGGGAACATCCAACTTCTTTTGCAATTACTTTTTGAGGCTTTCCCTCCTTATGGAGGATGTCAATGATGGTTTTCTGCACAACTGTCAGGTCAGCAGTCTTTCCCATGATTGTGATTCCTGCTGAACCTGACTGAGAGACCATTTAAAGGCTCAGGAACCCTTTGCAGGTGTTATGGCTTAATTAGCTGATTACAGTGGGACACTTCGAACCTAGAATATTGAACCTTTTCATAATATTCTAATTTTTTGATCCTGTGGATTTGGGGTTTTCATGAGCTGTAAGCCATAATCATCTCAGTTATGACAAATCACGGCTTGAACTATCTTGCTTTGCATATAATGAATCTATCTCATATATTAGTTTCACCTTTTAAGTTGCATTACTGAAATAAATGAACTTTTGCATGATATTCTAATTTTTTGAGTTTCACCTATATTTGTAAGCAAATATACCAGACGGTACATGAAAATTAAGTTGTTCAGAAGTTGTTGGAACTCAGAAAATGGACTGTTAAAACTCTTGGATCTGTAACCTTTAACTGGGCAAAATGTTTGCAACCAAGGTATACCAAATAGGCTAACAGAAATGAAATTTGAAGAATATGTAGTCCTATTTTCAAGATTCCCTGATAGCTTATTGGCTATTTGCATGATCCCTCACTCCCTTTCCCACTCAGCAGTAGTCATTTGCCTGCTGAGGAGAGGGAAAAAAGGAAGGGAGGGAGGAACATGAAAGGAGGAAGGAAATCTCCCTCTTCTCTCCCTTCTTTTCTTCCTGCTTCCTCCCTCCCCTCCCTAACATTCACTGCCAACTTCCCACAAAAACATCAAACAAACAAACAGTGAGAAGAATGACAAGAAATCAGAAATCACTCCCTGCTTTGGTAAGGAAATATATTTGAAATGATGACTCATCATATTTGATGGATATGTAAAATTGCAAGAACATTATGGATTCAAATATATACATTGTTTCAGAGGATTTTAAACCATAACTGCTGCAAAACTATTGTATGCAAAATGATGGAAAGTTTTGCCATTACTCACAATGGAGGAATGGTTGGCAAAGATGATGGAACTTCCTGAGATGGTTAAAATGTCTTCTTTCATAAAGACAATGTTTATATTGTTGACTGGAAACCCCTTATGGATTTTTGTGTAAAACAGAAAAAGCCTTACAATTTATATTTTTGAGATTCGATGGGATACATAATAAAAAGAAAATTATGTTGAAACCATAGAGAAGAACAAATTATAACTCCTATAAAGAAGTTCGGAAGCTACTTCTATCTTTTTTCTTTGTTTTTTCTTTTGTTTTTTCCCTTTTCTTGCATTTTCCCCTTTGATTTTTTTCTTCTTCTTGCTTTATATTTTTGTACTTTTATCATATACATAGGAAATGGTTTGTGAGAAACACACATTAATTTTTGATGAGCATCCATTCCTAGCAACTTCTGTAAGAAACAAAGAGTATTTCAAATTAAGATACTAAACATGGCTGAGATGAGAAAGAAAAAGAATTATATTCCTTGTTGCCCAAGTTCTTGAACCATGTTCTTAATACAGAAAGAAAATTTAAGGGAACAATTCCACACTCAAAAGTTACGCATGAGAAAAGTTCCCTTGAGTAATTCTGCTTTTTAAAATTGCAGAATGAACTGCAATTACTTTGGCAGGATGTTCAGACAAGGTCTTTTCAAAGCAGCAATTTATTGAAAGTGATAAGTTGAGGCAAATGCATAATTGGCAGATCATGAAATAAGCACATTTAAAAGCACCTGAATTTATTCAGACAATTATCAGAAATTACATTTGCTAGAGACCTTGCAATTAAAAGTGAAAATGTATAAATCTTTTCAAGGGTTTTATTTTTGTGCTTTGTATTCAGTGCATTCAGTGAGAGGAAAACAATCAGAATAAATGTAGCTTATGAAATATCTGCATTTTTACTACATTGAAAACAAAATTATAATAACAATATTGTGATGAAAATAATTTTCATTGATGTATATGAAGGAAACCATGAATTTACTTTTGGTTTTTTTTTTGTACTCCACAACTATTAATATAAACATTCTCTCAAGCCAAACGATGTTATCCAAAATCTGCAACCTATGTGATCTGCTGTATTTATCAACTGATCAGAAAGTTGTAGGAAATTACGAGTAGAATTGGAGAAACCATAAAACTTCCAGTTTCTTTCCTGAAAATGAATTTAAACTTACTGTATTTCTGCTACTGGTGATGTGAACACAAAAATCTTCCCTTCTTTTATTGGAAAAGGTTCCCTTTCCTCACAGTGAAAAAAATTAAAATTACTATATTTAATTGTCAATAAACAATACATATAGTTGTTTTTTTCCGAATAAGAACACAGACTGAGCAGTCTTCTCGCTTCTTGTCCTCCCCACTCCCAGATATGTACACATGAAAAGAAAGTTAGAAATACTTCTTTGTCAGAGTATATTCATGAACTGGAATAGAGCTTAGGAACAAGGTTGGCCAATGAGAGCTGAATTGAGAGCTGAAACTTAAAGGCCCGGTCCCACTGCACTTACTGATGCAAAGAGGATGTAAAATGTTAAAAAAAGCTTGCCATCCATTGGAAAATGCTATGCATCTGTTGTGTACTCACTGCATATGTGTTTCATACGCTCTATCTGTCGAGCATCCGTCCACTGCGATTTCATCTGTGCAAAAAGTTTTGAGCTGCACAAAACTTTTTGAACGGATGAACTTTCCACCGCGTATGATGTACATCCACAACATATACGGGCAACAAATGTTCTATGTCCGTTATCATCCATTAAACGTCTGCTGTATCCTCTCTGCATCCTCTGGCCATCCTCGCAACTCACATCCGCTGCAGCTGAAAACGGAAAGAGGGAGGAAACAAAAGATACAAGGAATGTCTACACAGCGTTAGTAGCACGGAAATAGAAAGGATGTAAGTGGATGCATCTCATATATAAAGTATTAAAAATGGACAAAACATTTGTATGTGGGATGTATCTCATATATGTAGGATGTCTGGAGTATGTCTAGAGTATGTAGAAGGACATCTAGAGGACAACCAATATTTTCCATACAAAGGGAGAGAAAATCATCTGGATCTCAGTATGAGTCCAGCAGCCAGGGTGTACAGACCTCATCACCCTTGGTCTTGGTCTTCAACATCATCAAGTGTTCTTCACCATGTTTGATGAAACAGTCCATATGATAGCTGCGCTCATTCATCACCAGAACCAAAATCTGTTCAGACTGTATCAAGTTTTACACAAAAGGAGAGGAAGGAGACGTCCAAGAGCTGTGTGGGTCTGAAGATGGATCATGAGAAGAATGGAGTTTGGACTGTATGACCAGTTGATGGTGGAGCTGAGGAATGAAGACCCTTGTGAATTCCATCACTTCATGAGGATGCCACCAGCCATGTTTGACGAACTTGTACAGCATCTGAGACCCAAGTTGACCAAGCCTAACACCAACTTCCCTTCCAACCTGGACCCCGGACTGAAGGTGGCACTGACTCTGCGTCACCTGGCCTCTGTAACCACATACAGAAACATGCAGTATGCATGGAGGGTGCCACACAACACCATCAGCATTGTAGTCAGAGAAGTGGTGCAGGCCATCATCGAAGAATACATGGAGAAGCTCCTCAGGTGCCCCACCACTGAACAAGGCTGGAGAAAACTTGCAGAAGAGTGGTATCAGAGGTGGAACTTTCCCCACACCATTGGAGCCATAGATGGGAAGCATGTGGCCTGCAAAGCTCCAGCGAACTCAGGGTCCACTTATTTCAACTACAAGGGTTTCTTCAGTATCATCCTCTTTGCCATGGTTGATGCTGACTACAAGTTCCTGTACATCGATGAAGGCAATGGGTCAGCTTCAGATGGCCAGGTATACAACGCAAGTGACCTCAAGGATGGGCTGGAACACAACCTCATCATGGGTTTTCCAGATCCAGACCTCCTACCCAATGACACACAAGATGTGCCCTACTACATCGTCGGTGATGACGCGTTCTCCCTCAGAACCTACCTCATGAAGCCCTACACTTCCAAATACCTCACCCGTGAAGAGAGGATCTTCAACTACAGGCTGTCCGGGGCAAGACGGGTGGTGGAGAACGCCTTTGGCATCCTGGCCAACAGGTTCCAGATACTTCTCATCACCATGCAGCATGACCCACAGACCATGAGGAGCATCGTGGAAGCTTGCTGCATCCTGCACAATCTCATGCGCACCTGCTACCCAGTGTTGCAGAACAGACTTATTGACCGTCAACAAGGGATTGGGGACATGGAGCCTGGTGAATGGAAGCAAGGACGTAACCTGGTAGACACTGTGGATGTACAAGGCCCCAACAGAGCTTCATGTGAAGGGAAGAAGCAGCGCAACCTCCTGAGACATTGGTGCAACTCCGCAGCTGGAACAGTGGAGTGGCAAGACAGGATGATAGATGATTAATGGATGCTTCCTTGAGACTGTTGCATAACACTGATGAGATTGTGCCATTTTTGTTGATTGCTGCTACAATGAATAGGGCATTAATAAAGAGCTTTGTTTATTTGAAAATGTGTTGATCAATGAATAAATTGATAATAAAGGTTCATATGTGTGGCAGCTGGGATGGTAGACCATACAGTCCCACTATGGTTACACTGGAGGTTTATCTATCCCACAACTATCCTTATCTATCCCAGAAGCATGCAAAAGCGTAACCATTTTTTCAAAGTTTTTACCAATACTTTATTAAGTAAACAAAATGAACCAAGTAAACTTTATTAACTGTCTTAAGCAAAGATAAACTTTATTAAACTTTATTGCCTTTGGTGTTCCTGCAAGATGTATCTGGCAGCACGTCTTTCCCCTTTATGCTGACTGTGTGCGTGCTGCATCTTTTTATATGTACGGAGCGGACGCAATTCATACACCCCGCATGCACAGTGAATGCTTTGCATCCGATATACATCAGCACAGCATTCCTTTTGTTTCCTATAGGGATACGTGATGCATCCGCTTCATCCACTATGTATCCGCTCCTTCCGCTATGCGTCCGCTTTGAAATTCTCCCCCGGAACCCCTTCAGAGGTGTCATCCACTTCCATCCTCTTTTATTCGCTAGGCTTCCGATGAACATCCATTTAACATCCCCACTACATACTACCCACATTCGTTCTTTTCCGTTCTGTTTATGCAAATTTTCACCACTTTTTGGAGTGGATGAAAACGGATGGAGCCATCCCCGAAATTTTGCTCATCTGCTGTGTCGTTTATGCATACGTTTTGTGTCCATCGGCCAGTGGGACGGGGCCTTTAAAGAAAGAATCTGTGTGTGGTTTGTCTCTGTTCTATGCTCAGCTCTAAAGTGAAAGAGAAACTAACTTGCTTGCTGAAAACTAGAGCTCTGCTCTGAATCTGTAACATGTCTGCTTCTGTTTGAGTTTGTTCCATGTTGGAGAAATCTACAACTGGTATTGTAAAATTTATATATTTATAAAGAAGTTACATGAAGCCTCAGCCATCTGTGTTTACTTTTCTGGCGCTGAATTTATGCTGCAATACTCTTAACATACTTTGTATTTAGGGCAGTTATAGAGTTTTCTGTTCTGCTTCTATTATTCTAAGTAAGTATAAATAAATATATTATTGGGTTTGAACTAACAGTGAAAATTTTTGTTTTGCATCCATAGTTTTATGTATCTCAATAAATATGGAATGGACGATAAAAACCTTCTGTATAAAATTGATTAAGTTTCAAAAAGCAGCACAGTTAGCCAGAGGGAACTAATTAACTAATTAATAATTAAATAATTAACTTAATTAAATATTCATTAGTTGATGTATAAGAATAATCTAATAAAGCTGCCTGAAATTTTTGTATCAACTTCTTATACCTATGTAGAGGATTATGTGAATCTTGATTTTCTGAGCTTCACATTCAGTGGACAACATTCTGTTGCAGTGTACATAATGATGTTATTGCACAAATGATGAATACTTCATCATTGGCAGAAATTTACATCATTGCATAATAATGCCATTACACAATCTGCATCATTTGCTTAATGGTGCCATAACACAATGCACATCATTTGTGTAAAGTTATCAGGCAAATATTTGCTACAATGTTATATTCTGATATACAATGATATACTCAGCAGACTTGTGGAATAATAGACACTCCTCACCCTAATTAATCTGTTCAAATGTTGTTTCATTTTATTTTAGCCCATTTGTTATAAGAGTACAAAATAATTTATGGGAAGCAAAAGATAATATCGAAAAGTTCCTTATTATCTATAACTTATTCTTGTTTCAAGAAAGAGGTGAACTGCGATTGTAAGACCTTAAATGGTAGTAAATTCTAAAGAGCTTAAATACTAGAATTTATTGATCTTGTTCTAGAATCTAGCTCATTTAATGATATAGAACACGGAATAAAAGCTTGAAAAGGACTTTGGAGGTCTTCTAGTTCAACCCCTGCTTGAGCAGGAGACCTTATATCATTCTGGACACATGGTTTTTCAATCTTTTTTTAAAAAACCTTCAGTGAGAATTGGAACCACATTAGCTCTTTTCCAGTTTTTTAATAGTTTCCTGATGCCTGGGAGCTTTAAAATTTTTGGTTCATTGGTTCTGAGATCACATCTACCAGCTCCTTCAAAAGGCTGAGATGTAATGCATGTGATCTTGGTGATTTTTATTTGCCTAGATTGGATAAGTGTTTTATTACCATTTTCTCACCTATTTTGACTTACTTTCTGGTTTTGTCTCCTCTGATGTTACTTTTGATAGGTTGGTTTATTTTTTCTTTTTTGCATGAAGATAGAGGCAAAGAATGATTTAAGCCAGGGATGTCAAACTCAATTTCATTGAGGGCCGCATCAGGCTTGTGTTTGACCTGAGGGCCAGTGGGCATGGCTGGATTGGGTGTGGCCACAGAGGGACGGCCAGAGAGAGTGTGACCAACTTAACATCACTTGTGTCTGGGGCACCTGTGATGGTCTGGGTGGGGCTGGGGGATCCATTGTCTCCAGTGGAGAAAGGCAAGATCAGGGAGAGCATCAAATCGTTGTCCTCCAGAGGAGCCTTGCCATTCCACTCAGGCCACTTGGAGGACCTCCAGAGGGTGGCGCAGGCTGTCCAGAGCCCCAAGCAGCAAAGGGCAAGTGCCCAGCCCAGCCCTGGAGCTCCCAGTGCCTGGCTTCACTTACCTCTTCCTCAAAGCTGCTGCTGCTGTTCTCGCTCTCCTTGGCCAGGTTGTTCATGGTGTGTGCGGGAATGGTACACGTCCCCCCACCATCTTCATTTTTGCTAACAAATGCACTGCAGGATGGTTCTTTGCTGTTTCTAAGGATCCCCATGGGCCAGATCTAAGCACTCCATGGGGCTTGAGTTTGACACCCCTGATTTAAGCAATTCCACTTTCTCCCTGTTACCCATCACCCCTTCCAATTGTTTTTTTTTTTTTTTTGACTTTTTTCTTGTTTCTTACATGTTGAAAGAAACTTTTAAAAATTATTTTTTGGCATTTGTTCCAAGTTTTAGTTCATTCTCAGCCTTAGCTTTCCTGACTCCATCATTGCAGATTGAAATATTCTGTTTTGGTTATATGTCTCTCTTTTCATTTTGTATGCTTGTCTTTTTTTCCCCCTCAGTTTGTCAGATTTCTTTATGCAGTCATGCTGATTTTGAGCTGGGTCTCCTGTTTTCTTCCCTGTGGTGTTGTGTTAGATTGTGCTTTTATATCATTTTTCAGAAATTTCCTAGCATCCTGAGTTTTTTCACCTTTAGGATTTCCATTCATGGAACCTTTCTTAAACTCTTATCTTGTTGAAGTCATTTCTCTTAAAGTCTAAGACACTAGTTTGTGCATGATGAATTCTAGTATAACATGGCCACTCTTCCCCAACATTCTTTAACTTCAACACCCTCCATTATTTCATCTCTGTTAGTAAGAACTAAGTTTAGTATATCTGATCATAGTTCTAATAACACAGAATGTGATTTTAATCCCAGAAGTTATATCAATCCCAGAGGCTATTATTTCAGTCTCAAATCTTTCATCACTTTGACAGTTATCATCCTTGCAGGGACCTTCATGACATCAGTCAAAATAAGGGGTTTCTGTTGGTTGAAACAGTTGCTTTAACAAAAGCTAAAATAAATGGATAAATTACATTACAATTAGGTCAAAACACTTAGTAGATAATTCCCATTAATTAAACACCTAGGTTTTGAAAGAACCTGGTATATTTTTGGATTTTAAAAAAATATTTTTTCAGCAAACTCTTATTAGACTTCAATCATTTCCAGTGGTCAACTTTTATAACCAGGCTAAATGCTATATAAGTTAGAAAACAGTGATTTTTATTTACTATTGCAAACTATCAAGAAAAACTGGAATTATTTCCCAGAAACGTCCTGAAGATGGCATAGTAAGTACATTTTGATCTAGAGATTTTTTTCCATTGAGAATGGAAACAAAATCTTTAAAAAATTAAATTGCTATTGACCATTCTCAAAGAATAAGCAGAGAAGTATGTTCAATCTTTTTAAAACTGAACCTCAAAAAGTGTTTTAAAAAGCAGAACATTGTCTCTTAATTTTATTCTGTCTAAAAGGATAAGAACTATGGTAGTCTCTCATTGTCAGTTCTTACTGGTGAGTTATTTTTTTTGTCACTGATAATCCAATATTGTTCACTAGATATTACACAGGATGCACACATCCTTTTCACTTGGTAAAACAGTTTATTATAAAATGAATGCTATTTCAATTACAAAAGAAAGAGTATTATTTTATAATATAAAATCAATGTCTGTTGTATTATTACCATTTCTAAAGATTATCTTAATCTTCTAAGCTATATTTCATTTATTTCTATTTTAACTTTTATTTCACTATTCTTTCCAATTCTAACTTCTAAGCTTCATAACATCAGTGCTAGCTTCAACTTTTATAAAAGTCTATTTATCTACCTGTCCCTGGCTTTCCTCATTTCTGGGTTGGTCTTCACTGGCAATTGACTCAGCTGTACTTAATGGATAACAGATAATCAGAGTTGGAAGGGACCTTGTAGGTAATCTAATCCAACCCCCTGCCCAAGCAGGAGACCCTACACCATTTCTGACAGATGGGAGTCCAATCTCTTCTTGAAAGTCTCAAGTGATGGCACTCCCACAATTTATGAGTGCAAGCTGTTCCATTAGTGGATTGTTCTCACCATCAGAAAGTTTCTTCTTATTTCCAAGTTAAATCTCCCCTTCTACAGTTTCCATCCATTATTCCTTGTCTGGCCTACAGGTGCTTTAGAAAATAGCTTGACCCCTTCCTCTCTGTGGCAGCTCCTCAAATATTGGAACACTGTTGTCATATCTCTCCTGCTCCTTCTCTTCACTAGATTAGCCATGTCAGTTCCCGTAACTGTTCTTCATATGTTTTAGTCTCCAGTCTCCTAATCATCCTGGTTGCTCTTCTCTGTACTTTTTCTAGAGTCTCAACATCTTTTTTATAGTGTGGGGACCAAAACTGGATGCAGTACTCTAGATATAGCCTTACTAAGGCTTTATAGAGTGGTATTGTACCTCACTTAATCTTGATTGTATCCCTCTGTTAATGCAATTTAAGATTGCATTAGCTTTTTTGGCTGCTGCTGCTGCACACTGCCAGCTCATATTTAGCTGGTTGTCCACTAAGACTCCAAGACCCCTCTCACAGTTACTGCTATTAAGCCTGGTTTCACCCAATCTATATGTGTATTTTTGGTTTTTCTTGCCTAAATATAAGATTTTACTTTTTTCTACATTGAATTTCATTTTGTTAGATATGGCCCAGTGTTTTAGTCTGTCAAGATTCATCTGGATCTTGAGCTTATCTTCTTGGGTGTTAGCTATTCCTGCCTGCTTAGTATCATCTGCAAATTTGGTAAGTTCCCCTTCTAGTTCCTCATTTATGTCATTAATGAAGATGTTGAAGAGTACTTGGCCTAAGATGGAACTTTGTGGCACCCCATTGCTTACTTCCCTCCATGTAGACTTAGACCTATTAAGGACTACTTGTTGAATACAGTTTGTCAGCCAGTTGTGAATCCATCTGGTGGTGGTGCTATCTATCCCACTTTTTTCTAGCTTACCATAAAGTAAGTTGTGGTCTAGTTTCTCAAATGCCTTGCTGAAATCTAAGTATATTATATCCACAGTATTTTGCGGGTCTACTAATTTAGACACTATGTTGGAGAATGAAATAAGATTGGTTGACATGATCTGTTTTTAACAAACCTGTGCTGACTTCTAATTATTACTTTACTTGTTTCTAGATGTTGACAGATCTATTTTTAATTATCTTTTCCAGTATCTTCCTGGCAGGGGTGGGATTCAGTTTTTTTAACAACCGGTTCTGTGGACATGGCTTAGTTGGTGGGTGTAGCTTGATGGTGATGTGACTGGGTGGGCATGGCCAACTCAACATCACTCATGTCAAGAGGCGCTTCTCCTCGCCTGACCTCTCATGACAGTGGGGATGCTGCAACTGTCATAAGTGTGAAAAATGGCCACAAGTTACTTTTTTCAATGCCATTGTAACTTTGAATGGTCACTAAATGAACTGTTGTAAGTCAAGGATTACCTGTACAGAAATACAAAAAGTATCTTTGCTTGCAACAAACTGCTCTAAATACCAATCATTAGATTAAAAATACCTGCAAGCCAGAGTTATAAATCAGGCAGGGTGCCAGAGCACCTTAAGGAATGAAAATAGTTAAAATGAAATGATAACTATCAAGCAGCCAACTTTTGCTCATAAAATGAAATCCTTTAGCAGAGAGGTCATTTAAGCTCTCCAGAAAAAGCACACCCAGGAAAAGCAATCCTTAGATCCATTTGCAGCACTTAAAGATACCAGCTTGTCTCACTCACCTCACAAGATATCCTAAGGAAGTCATCCAGATTTAAGGAAAGGTCACATGCCCCCTAGAATGGCAGTAAAAAAAATCAGTGCCAAGCTTGCATCCTGCCTCTTAGAAGTCTATGCTAAAAGGAAATTGCCAGATTGTACTAAAGCAGTGAGGAAAACTCCCTCCTCAGATAGAAAAAGAAACCATGAGGCAAGAAAAAATTCAAATACAATACAAATAATTAAATCACAACAGTAGCTGTTGCTTCTTGAATAGGGAAAATTATCCCCTCAATAAACACAGGTTTAACTGTCACCAAGAACAGAATTAACCTGCACCAAAAACCAGTTTTAGACCAAAATTCAGAAGGGTATGTAAACTCACATTTGAATATCAGTCTTTCTAGTTAGCCAATAAGACTTGCTGAATGTCACTCATCTTGGTTCGCTGTCACTAAAAGTTTTGCTTCATTATTCAATTATTTCTTCAAAGTGCTGATTGTTCAAGGAAGTATTTCCTCCTAACAGCAGTGTAAAAATCTTAAAACAACCCTTCCATTTTAAGAAAGCCAAACCTCAGAAGCTCTGGAAACAGGAAGTCTAGGCGTACTGACAAGAATATAATTAGGGTGGAAAAAAACAAAAGGAGATTGCTTCTAACTACTGGTTCTCCGAACTGCTTAGAAAGTTAACAAGGGGTTCTATAGAACTGGATAGAACTGGTGGAATCCTCCCACCTGCTTCCCATGTTCGGCTAATTGGTCTGTAGTTTCCTGGGTTTGTTTTTTCCCCCTTTTTTGAAGATGGGAACCACATCAGCTGTTTTCCAGTCCTCTGGTAGTTTCCTGGTGCTCCAGGATTTTTGAAAGATATGGTGCAATGTTCTGAAATGACCTCTGCCAGCTCCTTTAAAACTCTGGGATGTAATCCTTTAGGTCCCTGTGATTTGTGTTCAAGATCAAACAGATTTTCTCTTACTATGTATGTATGTATGTATGTAAGTATGTATGTATGTAAGTATGTATGTATGTATGTATGTATGTATGTATGGTATTCAGCTTTGTTTGGGTAGTTTCCTACATCATTATAGTTGTGCTTTAAAAGTTGTAGCGATGTTCCGGCAGAATCTCATCTGCCATCATCAGGCTTGTGTATTGCGTTCGTCTGTGTGTCAGACTTGAAGCTGTTTCTGTTTTAAATTTGGTGCGAACCTCATGCTGACATACAGGTGAACCTAATACACAAACCTGATGATTCAGCAGATAAGATTCTGCTGAAACATCACGACAACTTAAAAGCACAACTATAATGATGTGGGAAAATACCTGAACAAAGGAGAATACCATACATATCAATACCCATGAAAACTTAAGAATATATATATGCTTATTTCAGCTTTTATTTCTAGTCTGTCTATTACTGTTATGTTTTTGGTGGGTTGAGCTATAGTTTCTTTTTGTGTGAAGATAGATGCAAAGAATGAATTCTGCTTTCTCTCTGTTGCCTGTTACTTCCTTGTTGTCTTCTCCCCTTAGTTGACCGATTGTTCCTTGATTTTTTTTTTGTTATTTATATGTTGGAAGAAACTTTTTTTAAATTATCTTGGACTTTTGTTGCAAGTTTTTGTTCGTTCTGAGCCTTTGCTTTCCTGACTTTGTCTTTGCAGATTCTGACTATCTACTGATATTCTTCTTTAATTGTATGTCCCTCTTTCCATTTTTTGTACTTGTCCTTTTTTCCTTTCAATTTGCCAGAGAGATCTCTGTGCAGCCATGCTGGTTTCTTCTTGGATTTCTTGTTTCTTTCTTGTCATGGTATTGGAACTCTTTTGGTGTTGCTTATCATCATCCCTAATATCACATCATGTAATGTTGATTCTTTATCTGGAGCTTCTTATCACTGGTTCTCAAATGATGGCCCTTGATACTGGCTCTACTAGTTTTGTTTCTCTTGGCAAGTTAGTGCTTCAAATTCCTTCTGGCTTGACATTTGGCTTGACATTCTCTGGTTTGTCATTTTATTTTTATTTGTTTATGTAAAAGCAGGTTGTGTTGGCTGCTATTATGGTCACAATTTCTGGCTCTCTGAGGTTGTGTCCCATGAATGTTGCCCAACTTTTTCAGGCTGCATAAGGCATGTCTCACCATATCTTCTTGGCCCTTTTGTTCCATTTACATTTATCTCATTTCATGCTTTGAACTTTGCTGCATCCTACTCTCTCCTAATAGACTAGCTATTGATTTTTATGATAGCTTAGGCCAGGATTGTCAAACTCCCAGTCTGTGAGCTAGATGTGTCACACACTGGCCATGCCTATGCCCAATTTAGCGAAGGGGAAAAAGTCCCGATATATCATGTGACACCATGTGACGACATGAGTTTGAAACTCCTGGCTTAGGCTTGGACTAATTGGGTGCACTACTATCAGTCCAACCTCTTGCTAAGTCTGTTGAGTCTCTCTTCTTTGCATTCCATAGATAGAGAGACCAACCACTTTCCTGTTCCTTTCTTCTGGCTTTATCTTCTTTCTAGACACAAAGCCTATCACTTCTAAAGGCCCTGTCACACTGCCCAACGGATGCAAAACGTTTGTAAAAAGGACACAGCGGATGAAAAAAATGTTCCATCCATTATTATCCACTCTCAAAAGGGGCAAAAATTTGCATAAGCAGAGCGGATAACACGGAAAGGAACGGACGGGGGGAGGACGCAGATCAGATGGAAAGCGGATGCGGAACGGAAGCCTAGCCGATGGAAGCGGATGCAGAGCGGATGCAGAGCGGATGCGTAGAGGATGCGTAGAGGATGCAGAGCGGATGCGTAGAGGATGCGTAGAGGATGCAGAGCGGATGCCTAGAGGATGCATAGAGGATGCGTAGAGGATGCGTAGAGGATGCCGAGCGGATGCGTAGCGGATTTGCATCCGCTTTCATCCTTTCTCTGTCCATGCTACTAACGCTGTGTGTCCGTTCTGTTTCCTCCCTGCGTCTGTTTACCTCTGGAATGGATTTGAGTTGCGCGGATGCGCAGCGGATGCCTAGCGGATATAGCAGATGTGAAATGGATGCAGAACGGATGTCCCCCGTATGCCTAGAGGATGCAGAATGGATGCATTGGATACATTTTCCACTCAAAAGTTTTGAGCAGCTCAAAACCTTCTGAGCGGATGAAATGTCAATAGACAGATGCTGGACGGATAGAGAGGAAGCAAAACGGAGGCAGTGAGTACAGAACGGAAGCATCGCGTTAAGCAATGGATGGCAAGTGTTTTTCTCCGTTTTACATCCTCTTTCCATCCGTTGGTGCAGTGTGACAGGGGCTTAAGCTTCTGCACTGTGACTTCCAAATAGCAATCGCAGTAGCACTTAGACTTATATACTGCTTTCCAGTGCTTTCCAGTGCTTTCCAGCCCTCTCTAAGCAGTTTACAGAATCAGCCTATTGCTCCCAACAATTTGGCTCCTCATTTTATCCACATTAGAAGGATGGAAGGCTGAGACATCCCTGAGCCTGGTGAGATTTGAACTGCCAAATTGTAGGCAGCTGACAGTCAGCAGAAATAGCCTGCAGTACTGCACTCTAACCACAGCTCAAATAATTTTCTTCACTTGAGTTGTCATAGTTTCTTCAATTTTAGCTGGGCTTGCTACTGTTTAGTTCTTCTGGAATATGCTATCCAATTGCCAAGAGCCTTTTTTCCTTCCTGTACTTTGCTATAAAGGTGGTTTTTACAATCTTGCATATCGAACTGCAGGTACCTCTCTTTTTCAGTATCTTTGGGCTGTACTTTTCTTTTTCTAGACTTAATTCTCCAGTAATCTTCTTTTTAAACTTTCTTTCTTAAGGGCTTTAATGTTTGATATTTCTTTTGGCCTTTGGAAATATAGTGGTTGAGACCAGCAAGCAAGCCCCTTAAAAATTGCATTTCTTTTAAATGGAAGGACTCCTTTTTCTTCCTGGTTGGACTCTTAAACTTTTAAAGGAATAGAAATGAGAAAAAAGAGCCTTGCATTTTTTCCTGACAGTCATTCTCTCACACCCCATCTATTATCTCTTGCTAATACATAGTCTTCATCTAAATGCCAATTTTTATTCGGAACATTATGAGTATGGCAAGAAAAAGATTACTTGCAAAATCTTTGTTTTATTAAATTTTAAAAATGTTACTTTTTAATATAAAAGAATGCTTGATATCAGCTTGAATTAATGAGTTTTATTCAATACCTGTTTAAAAAGACAGCATAAATAAGCATTGTTCATCTATTGTCTGACTTATGAAATTATTTAAGTGCTACTTAGAAAAATGTTATGATAGAAAGGAAGTATGGACAAAAAGACCAAGAGAATAAGAAGATCCATTGACAATGAAAAAATATAAAAGGTTAGATGTCCAATATTATGAACTAAAAATGTTCTGAACATTAACTTGATATATATCTAGAAAGGACAGAAACCCTTTCGTTCAAATTTAATCTGAATGTGGCTTCTTAGTTGCTATTCTTGTTTATAACCCAAATCCTTACCCAGACTTTTTGCTGCAAAATAAACATCTCATGTTAATTACAATGGACTAAGAGCCACAACCACTCGCAGTTCTTGAACAAATACAAAGGCAGACTCTAATGATAGATTCCAGGTGGTATCAAATCCTGGTGGTTCAATTTTAGTAATTAGATTAGTGAATTTTTCTAGCTTGTACTGTATTCTATGGTCAGAATCCAAACAGATTTCTGATGAGAATGTGGATTGTCACCTCAAGTTTCCCTAAATCAAGGAAAGCCAACAGCAATTCTTTCTATATTTTTTCCATTAAATAACATTGTCTGAATCTCCTACTACAAACTTTACCATAGCTCCCACAGTCTCTGTCCATATTCCTGGGCTCTGAAGGGATCATAGTTTCTTTAGGATTAGAATTAACAATAAGAATGGAATCACTAGTCTGCAGTCGTCAGCTAACTCTCGCCAGGAGCTGGAAAAGATATCCCCTATCCTTCTATTTCAACATTTAAGACTGCTTACAATTCTGAATACAAAATGTTAAAGTAAAATTATTACATTTAAAATCAAAACTAAAACTAGCTCTTCACCATTATAATCTTAATCATTAGATTAACCATCAGAAAGACAAAATAAATCATTGTCTAAATATTAGAAAACAGGAACCTACCTGTTACCAGCCTTGGGATCATAATCCCAAGCTTGGAAGTCACCACTAATGTACCCAAAAATTCAAAAAGGCCTCTTGTTGATTTAAGTAACCAAGCAGGTTTATTTCAATGCAGTCTGCCCAGGAGTTAGTCAGGATCTAAGCATTTAGGGTTTTAAAAGTCAACATCAGCAGTTGAAATTATGCATATGAATCATTTTATCTATATAAAATTATATTTTATATAATTTTATATAAAAATTATATAAAAATAAAATTTTATATAAAAAAATTTATATAAAAATCTATATAAAATTGCATTAATAAGCATCATGGCCATGAAATTGTGTACCCCAAACAGCTCCCAAAATGGCAAACCTCGTGAGTTATACTTTTTTACAGTAATATCAAAACATTTTCTCTAGCACATTGAATGTTGTTATACTCAAAGTAGAAGGATGAAATCTCTTCACAGAGACTCCACTTGGGAAACTGTTTACTTGGTTCTGCAAAAATGTTATCTTCTGCTGCAGCTTGTCTCTCTATGTTGGAATTTGCAATAAGCTCTCCAATGCACTGGTAATTAGTGTGGCCTACAGGAGATGAGGCCTGCTTTGTCAGGTCAGCATGAATACCTTTCCTGAATTTTATCCAAGGTAGCATGTGTTCTGTTCGGAAATAAGATGCACGAGACCAGGTTCTAACAAACAGCTCTTTATTTAAACAGTAAAGTAACTGGTAACAGAACATTGGCTCAAGCCATGGCAGCCCTTCTTATAACGGCTTGCTCACGGCTTGTATCCAATGACAGTTGTTTGAGTGCTCCCACCATTCAGTGGGCCAATCGGAATGGCTCTTAAGTAACCAATCCGAGAACGGCCTTTTTGGCCAATCAGACCGAGGTATTTGGAGTCTACCAAGTAATATACACAACACCCCTCCCCCCTTGGTTTCATCCAACGTGCGTAACATAGTCATGCAGGTAGGTGGGGCTTTTGTGAGTCCTGGTTAACCTGCGCAGCTCAGTTTCAGCATGGTCCTCAAGCGGTTTGGACGGGATCGCTTTTTCTCTGCGACTTCTTCATGGAACCTCCTGGAAGGGTGAGCCAGCCTTGCCGCTTCCGTCTGGGTTTCTCGGGCCGGTTGAGGTGGCTCTGCCACTCCCTCCTGGTTCATCTGGGCTGGTCAAGCTAGCCTGGCTGTCTCATTCCAGGAAGGCCTCCCCTCATTCTTCTGCTCCTGGACTTCTTCTCTGGAGGTCATCTATCTGTGAGTGCTCTTTTTGTTTTATTTGAGTTTCTTGTAGTGATTCTTGTCATGTTATTGGAGGTTCATCTCTCCCTTTTTTATTATTTTGTGTCTCCCCCCCCCCTCGGTTGTTTTGGGTTCGTTTATTTGCGGTGCTGGTGTGTTTTTGCATTCTAGTGTTCGAGAGCGAAGCTGGTCGATGTGCCACTTCCATGTTCTACCATCGTCCAAAACAAGTCGGAAAGACCAGGGGCCTGTGATTTGGATAATTGTGGCTGGAAGCCATAATGGGTCCCGGTAAGGTTTTTTGCATAGACTAAATCGCCGATTTCAAATGATCGGTATTTACTGGAGGAGTCAGGGGATTTGTCCCAGGTATAGGTGGGGTGCAGTCTATCGAGGTGGGAATGCAGTTTCCTACCCATGAGGAGTTCTGCTGGGATTTTGTTGGTTGTTGTGCTAGGGGTGATATGTTGGAGTGCTAACAATCTGTTAAGTTTATCTTGCACATCCCCGTGTCCATTTTTTCTAGGGCCTCCTTAATATAATGAACCATGCGTTCAACCCCTCCATTTGAAGCCAGATGAGCCGGCGCTGTGAGGGCATGTCGGATGACCTGTGCAACCAAGTACTGCTCGAACGCTAGAGCAGTAAACTGGGCCTCATTATCCGAAACTATTACATCTGGCAGTCCATGCGTAGCAAAAAGTTTGTTTAACTGTTTCATGACTGCCTCAGTGGTAGTAGATGCCATAATAATGACTTCTAACCAGTTCAAGTAGGCATCCACGATTATAAAATAGGTGTTCCCTTTTGTAGGCCCAGCAAAGTCAATATGCAGTCTCGACCATGGGCCTCTGGGAGTTTCCCATTCCATGACACCATTCCATGGTGCCAGTGAGGGGGTAGGCCGTGATTTTTGGCAGTCATGACATGTTTTCACCCATCGTTCAATGTCCTTGTCCAGCCCTGGCCACCAGACGTAGCTTCTGGCCAGGGCTTTCATTTTGACTATGCCCGGGTGCCCCTTGTGCAACATGCACAACAACTCTTCCTGTAATTTTTCTGGGATTAGCACCCTGTCCCCCCACAATATACAACCTTTTTCAACAGACAGTTCAGTCAGTTGGGTGCAAAAAGGTTTAAAAGTCTCCCTTTTGTTTTCATCTGGCCAGCCCTTACCTACCCAATGCAGGATTTGAGCTGTCAGTGGGTCTTTCGCGGTAGCTTAAGCGACATCTGCTGTGGTTAGTGGCAGATTCAGCCAGGACTCGATTTGGAGAGTGGAGACGGTGGGAACTGGCTCGTCTTCTGTGTTGGGCAGTGGGGAATGGCTCAAGGCATCCGCATGGGTGGTGGTCTTTCCTGAGCTATGGAGGAGCGTGTAGTTGTAGGCAGTGAGGAATTCAGACCGCCTCATCATTCTTGGTGATAGAATATTTGGGGTTGGTTTGTTTCCTGCCAGGATCCCTAGCAGGGGTTTGTGGTCTGTGATAATTGAAAAAGTCCTACCATAAAGGTATTTATGGAATCTTTTTATGCCGACTATGATTGCGAGAGCTTCTCGGTCGAGTTGGCTATAATTTCTTTCCAATTTTGACACCATTTTGGAGTAGAAGGTGATTGGTGCCTCTCTGCCGTCTGGTAGCTGGTGGCTCAGTATGGCACCGATTCCAAAAGGTGATGCATCACAGGTGACTGTCAAAGGCAAGGTGTTGCTGTACTGGATCAAAATGGTGTTAGACATTAATAAGTCCTTGATACTTTGGATTGCTGCTTGTTCCCAGTGGCCCCATTTCCATATAGTTTTTTTGTCTAACAACCGATGTAAGGGTTATGCTACAGTTGCTTTTTGGGGCAGGAATACATTGTAGAAATTTATGAGACCTAAGAATGCTTGTAAGTCAGTTTTGTTCTTAGGTCTAGGTACGTCTTTGATTTCCTTTATCTTTTTTTGGGTGGGGTGTATCCCTTGCTCATCTATGAGATAGCCTAAAAATTCGACCTGATCGGTGGCTTAATTTACATTTTTCTCTCTTGACTTTTAGCCCTGGGTCTCTGAATCATCACAAAACTTCTTTTAGTCTACTTTCTAATTGGTTTACGTTCTTTGCTGACACCAGTACATCATCAAAATAGGGGATGACTCCCTTGATTCTGTTTAGAAGGCACTCCATGAGGCTTTGGAAAATGCCTGGGGCAACACTAACACCAAATTGTACTTGGTTGCCTTTGAATGCCCCCCTGTGTGTGACTATAATCTGTGCCTCTCCAGTTGTGGGATCAACTGGTAGCTGTTGATACGCTTGTGTGAGATCGAGCTTTGCAAAAAATTTTCTTCCCCCTAGTGAGTGTAATAACTGTTGCACTACCGGTACTGGGTATGCGCTTTGCTAGAGTGCATTATTTAGGATTGCCTGATCTCCATAGATGCGCACCGACCCATCTGGTTTGATAGGAGTCACAATGGGTGTTTCCCACCTGGCATGATTGATTGGTTCTAACACCCCTTGTGCTATAAGTTTGTTTAATTGTTCATCTATTTTTGGTTTTAAGGCAAAGTAAACGCGTCTGGCTTTGAGACTGATGGGAGCTATCTTTGGGTCTAGGCTAAACAAGATTGGGTTCCCCTTGTACTTGCCTAGGGTCTCGTTGAATACATCTCAGAACTCTTTCAACAGGTTCTCTTCCCAATTGGCCACAACAACGCTGTTGATTCCTGTCACTCTGATTCCCAGGGGCACGAACCATTCGATACCCAGTAGGCTAGGGCTAACACGGTCGACGATTGTTAGAGGCAGGATTTCAGCATGATTTTTAAATTCAACTAGGAAATGTCCAAGGCCCACTACCGAGATTCGGTTTCCCTGGTAGTCCTTTAATATCAGTTTTTGTTGTTCCAGTTCTCTTTTCTTGATGTCTGGTATCAGGCGTCTAATAGTGTCCCAAGATACCATTGATAAGTATGATCCAGAGTCTACTTCCATCTCACAGGGCTTCCCTTCGATGTTACCTTTACCTGGACCTTTTTTACGTGAGCTGCCCTGGCATTTCCGATGGTTATCGTCTGGTGCGTCTCTTCTCTGTCGCTCGTTCGTCAGTTTCTGCTCTCATGGTTCCACCTGCTTCTGGCTTGTCTCTCTTCATTTCTGGGGTGGTGGTGCTGCCGCATCTTTTAGGACTACAGCTCTTTTTGTTTCAGCAGACCCTTGTGATGTGCTCCTGTTTTCCACAAGCTCTGCAGATGGCATCTAGGAACCAACATTCTGAATGTGGGTGGTTGCCTCCACTGGAGGAGGAATTCCAGCACACTGGAATTCCCACCTGCCTTTTCTTTTTTCCCACCATTGTTTGTCCGACTGAAGCCTATGTACATCTTCATTGTCATCATCATTGTCGCTTGGGGAGTCGAGATCTCCATAGTGGGCGGTCGCTGTGGGCTGTTTCTTGCTTCCTTCCACCCTTTTTTCTCTGGGTTGATTCGGCGGATCAGGAGTTGCGTTCATCTGGCGCATAGTGGCTGCGGATTTCTTGGCTGCTTCAGCAGCAGTGGTTTCTGCAATGGCCTGGACCACTGTAATATTCGATCTGTTAAGCAGCTTGTTTTGGAGAGTAGCATCCTTCAATCCGAGGACCACGTGGTCCCTCATGGCCTTGTCCATGTTCTGGAACTCGCAGGCTCCTTCAATATTTCTCAGGGCTGCTACGAAATCTCCGACGCTCTCTATCTTCCTTTTGGTCTCTTTTGTAAAACTCGTGTCTTTGATCAGGTTGGAGACCACAGGCACGTAATGGGCTTGGAGCATTCTGTTTTTAAATGTGTGTAGCAGTCACAGTGAAAACTACATTTTCCAGTAATTGGCTATTATGGTCTAACAAGAAATTTTTAAAAAAGTGATCTTAGCATATAAATCAACCAGCATTCTGTTCAGCTCAGGCCATGCCATCTGCTTAACCACCTGCTTAACATCTCTTGGTTTTGCTAGCGCCTTTGCCATTTTAAAAATGGCTGGTCCACAGTGCGTGAGGAATATTCCTCTTCCTCTGGTCAGATATCTCCTGCAGCTCATTGTTTTCTAGAAAGATTAGGAAGCAATCAATGTACAACTCCCAATCTTCTTCGGCTGGGTGGAACGGTGGAGGTGGCACATTGTTACTGGCCATCTCTGTTACTTGGTTCTGGTTGCCGCGTGCTTTGGTCTCACCTTCTACGACAATCCCATCCTTGTCACCAGTGTTCTGTTCGGAAATAAGGTGTGCAAGACCGGGTTCTAACAAACAGCTCTTTATTTAAACAGTAAAGTAACTGGTAACAGAACATTGGCTCAAGCCGCAACAGCCCTTCTTATAGCGGCTTGCTCGCGGCTTGTGGCCAATGACAGTTGTTTGAGTGCTCCCGCCATTCGGTGGCCCAATCGGAATGTCTCTTAAGTAACCAATCCAAGAACGGCCTTTTTGTCCATTGGTATTTGGAGTCTACCAAGTTCTATACACAACAGCATGCATGTCTATTTCCTTCATTGTCATATAAGCTGGTTGATTTATATGCTAAGATCACTTTTTTAAAAATTTCTTGTTCGACCATAATAGCCAATTACGTGGAAAATGTAATTTTCACTGTGACTGCTACACACATTTAAAAATGGGGCCACAAATATTCTCACATAGTAATTCATAGAGAATGAGATTTCTTCACATTCATCATCACAAGGGCATTTTCAACTCCATTTTAAATGTACAGGAAACTGCCATTTAGGCAGTTGGTTCCAGAGATGAGAACAACTTGATTTATATATGTATTTGAAGTATTAACTTCAACTACTACTAACTTTGTTAGTAGTAGTTGAACCTTTGTTCTGAGCCACTCAAAGACATATACTCAAAGACCAAAAACAAAACATTTTCTTTATGAAAGCATGACACTTGCTATATTATTTTACTGATAGCTCTTCCGGTTCAAATTTAAATTTAGTAAATATGAAACTGTATGTACTTAAAAAACAATTTAGAAAAGTGTCTCTTGGCTTGTAGTAATCCAGTGAGCTTAAATAAAAAGTGCTATTACTTTTATATAATTAGTTCTATTAGTTCTATTAGTTCTATTAGTTTCTAGATTCAGCCAGAAGCCTGAAAAAAAATTAGAAAGCCCACTGCTCTGGTGATATTACTTAGTTGGGTTATGAAATGTTTGCCAGCAAATAATCAAACCCAGAAATATCAAGCACCCATATGCATTTTAACTGATAGCAAAAGGCCAGGTGTTACAATATGTGGTGTATAATCAAACAAAAGCAAGGACCTTCATTTCGTCTCTCACGTTCAAAGCAGAAGGCACATGGGAAACTAGCAGGGAGGTTAAACAGTAAACATTCAGCTAGAGACAAGGCACTTGGGATTCAGTTTTCTGACAGACAACTTGGTTTCCTGACAGACAACTTATTTTGATGACTTCATATTTATTTTGATGAGTTCATATTTATTAAAAAAAATTTGGACAGTACACTTTAAAAAAATCATGTATTCAATTGTATATACACAATTTTTTCCATATTAAAGCCTATAGCTGAGTAAGGAAATTTGCTTCATGAATTGTTTTGCTATTAGATATGTGATGTGCTTTTAGATTGTTGCTATTAATTAGATATTTTATGTGGCTTGTGTATTTTGAAAATTGCAAGTGACTGCTACATTTGCAGTAAAGAATGGATCTCATAAAAAGGCTGCAACAGGAACTTGCCATTCAGTTCACTTTAAAAAAAATACTTGTGTGAAGAATTTGGAAATTCTTGAAGTGGCTGATCAGAAATATTGCACTGGTAGTTATTCCAGATACTAATTATAAAAGATTTGATTGTAAGGATGTTCACTCAGACAAATATATGTCTCTTTTCTGTGCCTGTTTGCAGAAGATTCTCATCCAGGATTTTCACAAGGATGAAATGAACGCAGCATTTAAAGGCTAGGTCACACTGGCTGATGGATGCAAAACGTATGCAAAAAGGACACAGCGGAATTTCCATCCATTGTTATCCGCTCTCAAAAGTGCCCTAAATTTGCATAAACAAAGCAGACAACAACGGAAAGGAATGGAGGTGGGGAGGATGTAGCGGGGATGTAAAGTGGATGTTCTAGGAAGCCTAGCAGATGGAAGTGGATGGAAGCAGATGACACATCCGCAGGGCTTCCGGGGGAGAATAGCAAAGCAGAGGCATAGCGGAAGGAGCAGATGCGTAGCGGATGCGTAGTGGATGATGCAGATGCATCACGGGTGCCTAGAGGATGCAAAGCGGATACAAAGGGGATGCAAAGGGGATGTAAAGTGTTCACTGCGCATGCGGGGAGGATGAATTGCATCAGCTCCATGGATATAAAAGGAGGCAGCTCGCAAGCAGTCACCATTCAGAGGAAAGACCTGCTGCCAGAGACATCTTGAGAGAAAACTATGGGGAAGAAGAGGAAGCCTGTGCCTACTCCTACCAGCCCTGGCAAGAAGGACAGAAGCATCATCCCACCCCCTGGCGCTGACTCTGAAGCTGCTAGTGCTTCTGCTGCTGCTGCTGGTCCTCCTGGTGTTGCTGCTGTTGGTGCTTCTGCTGCTGGTGCTGCTGATGCTGCTGGTGCTGCTGGTGCTTTCCTGCTGCTGCTGGTGCTTCTCCTGCTGCTTCTCCTGCTGCTGCTGGTGCTTCTCCTGCTGCTGCTGCTGTGATGGACCAGCCGCAAGGCCCTCAAAGCCCTGCTGCTGAAGGCCCTGAAGCCCCTGCCAGAGGAAAGAAGAGGCAAGGCAAGGAGAAGGGGGAGAGGAAACAGTACTCCATTTCCGAAGACCATGAGGAGGAGGTGCTGGAATGGCTAAGGGAGAACGAGTAAGGGAGGAGGAAGGGACATAGGTTCTATCGCGACACCAAGAGGAAGCAGGCAGCGTAGAGAGAGAAGTCAGAGAGCCTGGGCTACACTTCAGATGTACTCCTTGGATGGTGGAAGCACATGCACACCTGGTATGGCAAGCTGCACCTGAAGAAATCCGGGCAGGCCGCTGTCAAGCTCACTGACCGGGAGACCTATGTCATGGCCAGGTGCAGCTTCCTGGAGGGTGAGATCCACCACCGAGGAGCAGCCCCTCTGTTAACCCTCTCTTTCAGACAGCCCACAGAGAGCCACTCCTCTTCCAGCCAGGAGACAGCTACCTTGTCCAGGCAGGTGTCTTTGGAGGGCCCAATGACACAGAGCCCTCCAACAGCTGTACTCTCCATACCAGAGGACATGGAGGATCCCCTGTCTCAGATGGAGCAAGAAGAAGCAGCCACCAGAGACCAACCCACACCCACCCCCAGCTCCACCTCCACAGAAAGCAGGCAGAGAGGCAGACCAGAGGGACAGAGCCACACTGTCCTCTTGGAGATCAGGGACACAATAAAAGCCAGCACAGATCTCCTCTCCCAGCTGGTCCACTTCGACATACCATCCTCTAACCACAAGCCCTTCATCACATATGTGAGCCAGACCATGGACATGCCCAAGGCCCAGTACCAGACGATGAAGGAGAGGATCACAGCTCTTCTGCACCACCCTCCAGGCTCAGCTGAACCTGCTCCTGCCCACTCCAGGTCTGCTCCTCCACCCCAGGCGATGTCACAGCCCTTCCAGGGATTTCAACAGCCCCTCGCTTATCAAGCCTACCACTACCAGGACTTCCCACAGCAGAGGCAGCCCTTCCCAGTCCAGGCCCAGGTTCATCGCATGCCACAGACACCATAGATGCCTCACCTGACCCAGCTGCAGACCAGACAGCCCCACTACACTCATCTTCCTCCAGCCCACAGCCAAGCCCTTCCTCAGAACATCTGTCATCAGTCTTGGGCCTCACATCCCAGGTACTTGATGAAGAGCCTCTCAACCTCACAGGACTGAGTCAGCTCTCTGAGAGCTTCCTGCACACACCATCTCCTGTTGTACTCTCGGAACCAGGCACCCAATGGCACCTCAGCACTCCAGCAACAGCCACCTCCACAGTCCCTGGCCCCTTTACATCTGAGATCATGGGCATGCCTCAGAGTGACTGAGAAGAGTGCCAGAGACTGAGTTGTTACCTGTTCACTTTATCTTTGCTTTACTTTACTTGGGTCATTTTGCTTTTTAGTAAAGTCATACAGTTTGTTATTAATAAAGGTTATCTTTGCTTCACACACTGGGTTCATTTTTTTAACTTAATAAAGTGTTGGGGACAACTTTGAAAAAAAGGTTAAGCCTTTGCATGCTTGTGGGATTGGGAAGGATAGCTGTGGGATGGGTAAGGATAGTTGTGGGATGGGTATGGATAGTTGTGGGATAGATAAACCTCCAGTGCAAGCATAGTGGGACTGTATGTTCCACCCTCCCAGCTGCCACACATATGGTCCTTTATCATCAATAACAATTTAATCATTGATCAACACATTTCAACATAAACAAAACTCTTTATTAATGCCCTGTTCATCGTAGGGCCACTCAACATACATGGCACAATCTCCTCAGTGTGATGAGACAGGCTCAAGGAAGCATCCATTAAGCATCTACCATCCTGTCTTGCCACTCCACTGCTCCAGCTGGGGAGTTGCACCAGTGTTTCAGGAGGTTGCGGTGCTTCTTCCCTTCACGTGAAGCTCTGTTGGGGCCTTGCACATCCACAGTGTCTATCAGGTTTTGTCCTTGCCTCCATTCACCAGGCTCCAATTCACCCTCATTGCCTTGTTGACAGTCCACAAGCCTGTTCTGCAACACTGGGTAGCGGGTGCACATGAGATTGTGCAGGATGCAGCAAGCTTCCACGATGCTCCTCACTGTCTGTGGGTGATGCTGCATGGTGGTGAGAAGTACCTGGAACCTGTTGGCCAGGATGCCAAAGGCGTTCTCCACCACCCATCGTGCCCTGGACAGCCTGTAGTTGAAGATCCTCTCTTCACGGGTGAAGTATCTTGAAGTGTAGGGCTTCTTGAGGTAGGTTCTGAGGGAGAAGGCGTCATCACCCACAATGAAGTAGGGCACATCTTGTGTGTCGTTGGGTAGGGGTTCTGGATCTAGAAAATCCATGATGAGGTTGCGTTCCAGCCCATCCTTGAGGACACTGGCATTGTATATCTGGGCATCTGAAGCTGACCCATTGCCTGAAGCATTGATGTACATGAACTTGTAGTCAGAATCAACCATGGCAAAGAGGATGATGCTGAAGAAGCCCTTGTAGTTGAAGTAATTGGACCCTGAGTTGGCTGGAGCTTTGCAGGCCACGTGCTTCCCATCTATGGCTCCAACGGTGTGGGGAAAGTTCCACCTCTGATACCACTGCTCTGCAACTTTCTTCCATCCTTCTTCAGTGGTGGGACACTGGAGGAGCTCCTCCAGGTATTCTTCGATGATGGCCTGCACCACTTCTCTGACCACAATGCTGATGGTGTTGTGTGGCACCCTCCAGGCATACTGCATGTTTCTGTATGTGGTTCCAGAGGCCAGGTGGCGCAGAGTCAGTGCCACCTTCAGTCCAGGGTCCAGGCTGGGATGGAAGTTGGTGCTTGGCTTGGTCAACCTGGGTCTCAGACGCTCCACAACTTTGTCAAACATGGCTGGAGGCATCCTCATGAAGTGCTGGAATGCACGAAGATCTTCATTCCTCAGCTCCACCATCAGCTTGTCATAGAGTCCAAACTCCACTCTTCTCCTGATCCATCTTCGGACTCAGACAGCTCTTGGATGTTTCCTTCTCCTTGCATAGAAAAGTTGAAACAGTCTGAAGAGGGCTTGGTTCTGGTGTTGAATGATGGCAGCTACCAAAAGGAGTGTGCGATGATCCATGGTGGAGATCAATGGATGCTGTGGAAGAGAAAGAGCAAGGCTGAAGAGGTCTGCACACCAGGGCTGCTGGACTGAAAGTCAGATCCAGGTGATTTCCTCCCCCTTTTTATGGGAAATGTCGGTTTTCCGCTAGGTGTCCTTCCACATACTCTTGGCATCCTCCATACATCCTAAATATCCGAGATACGTCCCATATACGAACGTTTTGTCCGTTTTAATGCTTTATATCCCAGCTGCATCCGCTTTCATCCTTTCTATGTCTGTGCTACTAATGATGTGTGGACGTTCCACGTACCTTTCACTTCCTCCCTCTTTCCGCTTTCCAATGGAGTGGATGTGAGTTGCGCAGATGGCCAGAGGATGCCGAGAGGATACATCGGACATGTAACGGATGACAACGGACGTAGAACCTTTGTTGCCCATATGTGTCACGGATGTAGATTGTACGTGGTGGAAAGTTCATCCACTCAAAAAGTTTTGTGCAGCTCAAAACTTTTTGAGCGGATGAAATAGCAGTAGACGGATGTTTCACGGATAGAGCGTATGAAAGACATACGCAGTGAGTACACAATGGATGCATTGCGTTTTCCAACGGATGGCAAGCTTTTTTGTCCATTTTACATCCTCTTTGCATCCGTTGGTGCAGTGTGACATGGGCTTTAACTGAAGGGGCTTTAATCTTTCATTGCTTTTTTGAAGAAGCAACAGTTGCACTGATAGAAAACAGAAAATATATGTATATAAAGCCCTGGGAATAAAAACAACATATTGGAAAGGAAGGAGACAAAGGAAGATGATGATAAATGTATTTGATTCATTAATTCTCTCTGGACCTTATTGTTTATATATTTTAAATTTTCAATAATTTAATTTTTAATAATGAATTATATATTTTTATAATTATATTTTTTAAAAATATTTGTTTTATTCAATTGTTGTATACTGTCTAAGTCACTTTTTCTGAGATGGACAGCATATAAATTCAATTGATAAGTAAATATCTACATTTAAACTCCAGTAACAGAAAACCATTGTGAAATTATATTTTTAACACCAGCTTTTAATATAAATATATACTCCCAGTTTTCTTCTTGTGCACACACATGAATACCTTCATATTTATTTAAAAAATTGGACAGTACACTTTAAAAAAAGCATGTATTCAATTGTATATACACACATTTTTTTTCCATATTGAATATGAATTGTTTTGCTATTAGATATGTTATTTGCTTTTAGATTGTTGCTATTATTTAGATATTTTATGTAGCTCATGTATTTTGAAAATTGCAAGGTGGACTAAGCCAAAAACAGGAGAATTCTGTGTGCCTAGCACAAAACCTTTATCCTATGAAGAAATTCAGTAAAGGGAATCATGACATATAAAATCATGTATGGTAGAATTGCTGCATATTTGAAAGGATGTAATGCTGAAATTATTCATGATTGATAAAAGATAATAAATTGCTGAATTATGAAAAGATACTTTTCAATTTCCTTTGTTTCTTTTTTCTGCATTATCTACTTCATAGATGGAAAGCTACAGTGATTGTTCAACTCCTTTTTTTGTCGAAGCTTTTTCCATTGTACTCCATTATCATTATATCACAATTTTCATCAGTTGTTCTTCACTGATATTTAAATTAGGTGGTAATACTTTTCAGTATATTTGTTTACTTTGGATCTCTTTTGGTAAAAATAAACTAGTAATTAATTATATGTGTATCAGATGATGTTATCAGTTTACTGTGATTATACCAGAATATATTAGATATATATTCTATCTTTTAATGTTCAAGTGCAATTTTACTGTATGTCATTTCATATTAGTCAAAGACCCCTTATGAGTTGTTGATCAATTTAAATTCTTCTAGTGTTCCTTATTTTTAAAAACAAATATTTAAACTTCTAAGTAATCTGTGCATTCTATTCGAAGCTTAATGCAATATAGCCTTTCTTCTAATTTAACTTTAGAATCCCAGTAAAATACCTATCATGTTTCTAATGGTTATCTTAAAGTTTTTAACTTTGTTTTGTCATTTTTCCTATTCAGTCACTTCTGGTATTCAAGCTAATTTTTCAGCCTGAGGACTTTAGAAATTATGTATAGTTAGTTGTAGAAATGATGCCTTCGGTTTGTAGATCATCTTGATATATTTTTTCAGTCTCATTTGCTTGGAGTTTCCACCCCATGAATTTTCAGGAAATCTAGTGTTGAATGGAATGTCATTTGGTAATCTATATATAACTGTGTATAATCTAACAAAATGAGATTATTTCCTTCTGAGTAAGGTTGTAAGAATACAGAGCCTGGTCCATCTGCTAGTATGTGGACTATGACCAGAAAAATGTACTAATAATGACTTCTTCTTAGTGAATGACAAAGCCAAGAAGGTGGCTTCATTCTGGCAGTTTAAAGTTTGATATTGACACAGAAGAAGAAAATCAGAGTAATATCCATCTAGTATGTATAGAATGGACTGTAGGTGTCTTTGAATCAGTGTTTTCTTCTAGTAATTGCTGGGATTATTCCCTGAAGTTTTCTTGACAAGATTTTGGAAGTGATATGCTATTGCATCAGGACTGAGCGAGAAGTGGTTTTGTGCCTAAATTTTAAGGCACAAAGTTCACAAGGCCTTGTTTCAAGTCCAATGCTTTAACACCAAACTGGCTCAAAAATGTTGGAGAGAAACTTAATTCACTTGAACTTGGCTCCATCCAAATGAACTGATGCAATATCTCTAAATTAAAATGCAGTCTAGTTATGACTTGTTGTCTCAAGAATAAGACTTATTGAACTTATGTTCTTCCCATAAAAATATTATTGGATCATCTCACTTTGTAAATCTGTTTTTCAAATTTTTGCATCGATTGTTATTTTAAAATATGTGATAGTGTGTGATAATGTATGAAATTTAAAATGTATATGTAATTTTGTTCTGACTGATATTTTGGATTTCATTTTCAACTTTTATGATGATGATTTATAAGATTTTTTAAAAATTGAATAAAATCTAGCCCATGCTAGATCTAGCTCAAATCTAGCTCATCCTCTTTTTCACAGTATCTCAAGCTTTTTGAAGCACAAGAGCTGTTAATCCCTAGGCATTCTGCATACCAGTAAGGAAAATAGAACAAATATAAGTAGTAACTTTTCAGGATACTTGGATCTAAACTATTATTCCAAAGTAGTTGAAACTAATACCAGCTTAGAAATGAAATATTTATTTTTCTAATAAAAATAATATGAACAAAATTGGTAGAGTTAAACAAATCATTTATTTGGTTTGTATAACTTTCTATCTTCAGTATGACAGTCATTCATTTGAAATTTCAGGAAAAAGCCAACTTTTAACTGTTTCATGTCAATGGTTTATGAGCAGATATCAGCATTATGACAAAAAAGCAACTTTTTAATTTAGAGGTTTTTTAAAGCTGAATTTTAGAATACCTGCACAGTATTTTCCTTATATTAGAGCTGGCTGAAGACGTTTTCCTCTCAAAGGAAAAAAAATGACATTCTTTTCCCCATTCTTTATATAAAAACCAGCAAAGCTGAGACTTTGAGCTTGCTTTATCACTAATGACAGGATCTTTCATCCTGTCTTGGATCAACAGGCTAACCAAGGGAGCTCAGGGCAAAGTAAATGCAGTTTGTTCCTTGGTTCCTTGCTGCCACTCCCTGCCATCCAGCATTTGTTCCTTACTTTTACTAATATTCACTACACTTTCACCATATTAGGGAGCCTTATAAATCCATCATTTTCTACTATGCAGGTTTTCCTTGATTTACTTCTCCCCTCAAGTTTTATTAGATTTTTATTTTTAAGTAAATATCAATACATGAACAGTGTGGCCCCTGGGTATATTTCTCTTGCTTTGTGAAAGGTTTTTGTGGAATGTAACACTAGCATAAAGTGAGAGAAGCAAATACATAGGTTTCATGTGCATTCATTATGCCAAATTGATAGGCAAAATTATGAAGAGGAACTATTTTAAATCAGCAATGTATGTCTCTCATATTTACCTACAGGTTGTTATTGTAGGTAGTGTAGTTCCTTGACCTAAATAGAATCTCATTAAAAATCCTATTATTTGATATTATAGCAATAATGTGTAATTTATAGTGTGTGGCATGATGCTTATTTTGTATCTAAATATGATAATTAATTATTTATGTTTCTCTTCTCCATTCTCCATGAATGAGCTTGATGCATTATTGGATCTCTTTTAAAAATATAAGTATTACATAAAATAAAAATAATGACATAAATCAATCCAGTATCCAATGCCACTATCTATAATAAAAAAGCTGAAATATACACCTTTTTTTAAAAAAAGTTGCTTATTTTATTAAATAAATGTAGCAAAATATGTACATACTCAACAACATTGCTATAGCATAATAACATCAGTAGTTAAAATTACTACATCAAGATTACGAAACATATTCGATTTTGCTGATGCACTGCATCAAAAGGGAAAAAACCTTACCAACTAACTTTTTCAATTTGAAAATCTCCAGAATGATTCAACATTCTCAAACAACATCCGTGCTACCTCTGAAAGCTGGAAAGCTTATTCCAATACAGCCATCTGAAGCAAGGAACCATGAATTGTTGTTTATCACTACCATTAGTGAAATCCATCCATTTCATTAAAATCTATGGGTAGGAGGCAGGATTTTCTATTAATCTGGCCAAAGCAGCTTGTTACTGTGCATGGCTGCACTCCTAGAACTATCATGACAATGGCTGGCTGTATTTGACAATATTTCATAGCATTTTCTAAGAGTAAAAAAGCTTTTCTTCCTATTATGTTATAGAACTGATTTATGTTCTGTATAGTTTGAATAATTTTTAAAGTTGTTTATCGGGAGACAGAATAAACTGTAAAGGTCATGGAATGACAAAAATATTATTGAAGGACCAACATTTTAAAGAACCATAGAACTTGCCCTTCTCCTTCTAAGTTAACTTGCTGCTTTCTAGTGAGGCGGACTATTTGGCTTGCACCTGTGAGAAAGCAAGTGTGAGGCAGTGGCTAAAATGTTAGACTGAGGAGACCCAGATTTCAATTCCTTCTTAGGCACAGAAGCCATCTGGGTTACCTTGGGTCAGTCATCCCCTTTCAACTCTGATTAGTGTCTGTCTGTGACAAAGTAGCTGAAAAACCTCTCTCATTTCTCATTGAGATCTCTCAAACCTCTCATTTTATTATGCATTCCCAGCTTTGCTATGTAAAGGCCCTGTCACACTGGCCGACGGATGCAAAACGTTTGTAAAAAGGACACAATGGAGGAGCAAAATGTTCCATCCGTTGTTATCTGCTCTCAAAAGTGCCCCGAATTTGCATAACCAGAGTGGACAACACGGAAAGGAATGGACGGGGGGTGGACGTAGGGTGGATGGAAAGCAGATGCTCCACGGAAGCCTAGTGGATGGAAGCGGATGGAAGCGGATGGCACATCCACAAGGCTTCCAGGGAAGCACAGCAAAGCGGACGAGGAACAGAAAGAGCGGATGCAGAGCAGATGCAGAGCAGATGCAGAGCAGATGCCTAGCGGATGCCTACTGTTCACTGCGCATGCGGGGAGGATACATTGCCTCAGCCCCGCGGATATAAAGGGAAGCAGCTCGCAAGCAGGTCACCATTCAGAGGAAAGACCTGCTTCCAGACACAGCTTGCCAGCCAGCCAGCCAGCCAGCAACCCAACAACCATGAGGAAGAAACGGAAGCCTCTGCCATCTGCTGCCAGCCCTGGCAAGAGGGACAGGGCCACCCTCCCTCCCCCTGGCTCTGACTCTGCTTCTGCTGGGGCTTCTGCTGCCCGGGCTCGATCTTCTGGTGCTGGGGCTTCTGCTGATGCTTCTTCTGGAGGTGGTGCTTCTGCTGATGCTGCTCCTGGTGCTGGTGCTTCTGCTGGTGCTGCTCCTGATGCTGGTGCTTCTGCTGGTGCTTACTCTGCTGGTGCTGCTCCTGGTGCTGGTGCTTCTGCTGGTGCTTACTCTGCTGGCGCTGCTCCTGGTGCTGGCGCTTCTGCTGGGGCTGACTCTGCTGGCGCTGCTCCTGGTGCTGGTGCTTCTGCTGGTGCTGCTCCTGGTGCTGGTGCTTCTGCTGGTGCTTACTCTGCTGGTGCTGCTCCTGGTCCTGCTGGTCCTGCTGGTGCTTACTCTGCTGGTGCTGCTCCTGGTCCTGCTGGTCCTGTTGGTGCTCCTGGTCCTGCTGGTTTTCCTGGTCCTGCTGGTCCTGCTGGTACTCCTGGTCCTGCTCCTGGTCCTGCTGGTGCTGCTGGTGCTGCTGGTGCTGCTGGTGCTGCTGGTGCTGCTGGT
>BLBF01000039.1:12080191-12138283 GCA_015471245.1 Laticauda colubrina | reverse complement strand
GTGCTGCTGGTGCTGCTGGTGCTGCTGGTGCTGCTGGTGCTGCTGGTACTGCTGGTGTGGAGGAGCAGCCCCTACAATCTTGAAGCCCCTCTGATGAGGGCCCATATGGCCCTGCCAAAGGGAGGAAGAGGCAGACGCATGAACGGGAGAGGAGGCAATACACCATAGAAGAGGAACATGAGGAGGAGGTGCTGGAGTGGCTGAGGGAGAATGAATATCTTTGGCGGAAGGGACACAGGCTCTCTCGAGACACCAAGAGGAAGCAGGCTGCTTGGAGAGAGAAGGCGGAGAGCCTGGGCTACACTTCGGAGGTGCTCCTCGGCTGGTGGAAGCACATGCACACCTGGTACGGGAAGCTACACCTCAAGAAATCTGGCCAGGCCGCGGTCAAGCTGATGGACAGAGAGACCTACATGATGGCCAAGTGCAGCTTCTTGGAGGGTGAGATCCGCCACCAAGGAGCAGCCCCTCTCACAACCCTCTCTCTCAGGCAGCCTGCTGAGAACCAGTCCTGTTCTGGCCAAGAGTCAGCTTCTGTCTCCAGGCAGGTATCTGTGGAGCGTGCCACGACGGAGACCCGCCCAACAGCTGTACTACCCGTGGCGGAGCGCGTGGAGAACCCCTGACGCAGTGGGAGAAAGGAGACGGCACTTCCACCACAGCCCAACCCGCATCCACCCCCAGCTCTACCTCCACAGAAAGGCAGAGAGGCAGACGGGAGGGGCAGAGCCACACTGTCCTGCTGGAGATAAAAGACACCATCAGGAGCAGCGTAGATCTCCTCTCTCAGCTGGTACACACCGATGCCCCATCCTCCAACCGCAAGCCCTTCCTCACCTATGTCAACCAGACCTTCATGAACATGTCAGAACCCCAGTACCAGGTGGTGAAGGACAGGATCACCGATCTTCTTCACAACCCTCCAGACCAAGTTGAACCTGCTCCCACCCAGTCCAGGCCTGCTCCTCCACCCCAGGTGATGTCACTGCCCTTCCAAGACTTTCCACAGGCCTCCCCTACCAAGGCTACGGCTACCAGGAGGTCCAGCAGCATAGGCAGCCCTTCCCAGTCCAGGCACAGGTACATCGGATGCCACTTGTGCCACTGATGCCACCGATGCCACCCATGCCACCGATGCCACCCACGCCACAGATGCCACCAACGCCAGTCCTCACCCAGATGCAGACCAGACACCCCACTACACTGCTACTTCCTCCACCCCACAGCCAAGCCCGGCCTCAGTACATTTGTCATCGGTATTGGGGCTGACACCCCATGTCATGGAGGAAGAGGCTCTCAACATCACGGGGCTGAGCGAGCTGTCTGAGAGCTTCCTCAACACACCGTCCCCTGTTGTCCTCTCGGGGCCAGGCACCCCCGTGGCGCCTCAGACCAGCACTCCAGCAGCAGCCATCTCCACAGCACCTGGACCCTTCACCCCTGAGAATGGGCACGCCTCAGAGTGACCAAGAAGATTGCCAGAGACTGGGTGGCTACCTGTTGACTTTATTTTTGCTTTGGACACTTGACTTGGGTCATTTTTCTTTTATAGCTTGTTATTAATAAAGATTATCTTTGCTTCATACACTTGCTTCATTTATTTTTGTCAATAAAGTCTTGGTGGAAACTTTGAGAAATGGTTTAAGCCTTTGCATGCTTGTGGGATGGGTAAGGATAGCAGTGGGATGGGTAATAGCTGTGGGATAGATAAACCTCCAGTGCAAGCATAGTGGGACTGTATGGTCCACCCTTCCAGGTGCCACACCTATGGCCCTTTATTTTCAATAATAATGTAATCAATCATCCACACATGTCAACATAAACACAACTCTTTATTAAATGCCCTGTTCATTGTAGGCCCACCCAACATACATGGCCCAATCTCATCCATGTGATGAGACAGGCTGAAGGAAGCATCCATTAATCATCTATCATCCTGTCTTGCCATTCCACTGCTCCAGCTGGGGAGTTGCACCAGTGTCTCAGGAGGTTGCGCTACTTCTTCCCTTCACGTGAGGCTCTGTTGGGGCCTTGCACATCCTTAGTGTCTATCAGGTTTCGCCCTTGCCTCCATTCCCCAGGCTCCCTGTCCCCATTGCCTTATTGGAGGTCCACAAGCCTGTTCTGCAACACTGGGTAGCGGGTGCGCATGAGATTGTGCAGGATGCAGCAAGCTTCCACGATCGTCCTCACGGTCTGTGGGCGATGCTGCATGGTGGTGAGAAGTACCTGGAACCTGTTGGCCAGGATGCCAAAGGCGTTCTCCACCACCCACCTTGCCCTGGACAGCCTGTAGTTGAAGATCCTCTCTTCATAGGTGAGGCATCTGGAGGTGTAGGGCTTCATGAGGTAGGTTCTGAGGGAGAAGGCGTCATCCCCCATGATGAAGTAGGGCACATCTTGCGTGTCATTGGGCAGGGGGTCTGGATCTGGGAAGCCCATGATGAGGTTGCCTTCCAGCCCCTCCTTGAGCTGACTGGCGTTGTATACCTGGGCATCTGAAGCTGACCCATTGCCTGAGGCATCGATGTACATGAACTTGTAGTCAGCATCGACCATGGCGAAGAGGATGATGCTGAAGAAGCCCTTGTAGTTGAAATAAGTGGACCCTGAGTTGGCTGGAGCTTTGCAGGCCACGTGCTTCCCATCTATAGTTCCAAAGGTGTGGGGGAAGTTCCACTTCTGATACCACTGCTCTGCAACTTTCTTCCAGCCTTCTTCAGTGGAGGGACACTGGAGGAGCTCCTCCAGGTATTCTTCAATGATGGCTTGCACCACTTCTCTGACAACAATGCTGATGGTGTTGTGTGGCACCCTCCAGCTGTACTGCATGCTCCTGTAGGTGGTCCCTGAGGCCAGGTGGCGCAGAGTCAGTGCCACCTTGAGCCCAGGGTCCAGGCTGGGCCAGAAGTTGGTGTTTGCCTTGGTCAACCTGGGTGTCAGCTGCTGCACAACTTCGTCAAACATGGCTGGAGGCATCCTCATGATGTTCTGGAATGCACGAGGGTCTTTGTTCCTCAGTTCCACCATCAGCTTGTTGTACAGTCCGAACTCTGCTCTTCTCCCAATCCATCTTCCGACCGAGAGGCTTCTTGGCCGCCTCCTTTTCTTCCCATAGAACAGGTGAAAGAGCCTGTAGATGGCTTTGCACTTTTGTAGAACGATTGTGGCTTCTAAAAGGACTGTGTTACGATCCATGGTGGACATCAATGGATGCTGTGGAAGAGCAAGAGCCAGTGGAAGGCTGCAGAGGTCTGCACAGCAGGGCTGCTGGACTGAAAGTGAGATCCAGGTAAGTTCCTCCCCCTTTTTATAGGCAATATAGGTTTTCCACTAGGTGTCCTTTTGCATCCTCTAGACATCCTGCAGACATCCTAAATATCCGAGATAGGTCCCCTCTGCAAACGTTTTTTTCATTTAAATGCTTTGTATGTGAGCTGCATCCACTTTCATCCTTTTTCCGTCCATGCTACTAATGCTGTTCATCCGTTCCACGTCTGCTTTGCTTCCTCCCTGTGTCCGTTTTCCGCTGGAGCGGATTTGAGTTGTGCGGATGCGCAGCGGAGGCCTAGCGGATATAGAGGACGCGTAACAGATGACGACGGATTTAGTACGGATGTTCCCCATGTTGCGGATGCAGAAAGGACGCGTTGGATATATTTTCCGCTCAAAAAGTTTTGAGCAGCTCAAAACTTTTTGAGCGGATGGAACCTCGACGGATGCTGGACGGATAGAGAGGATGAAAAACGGAGGCAGTGAGTACAGAACGGATGAATCACGTTAACCAATGGATGGCAAGTGTTTCTCTCCGTTTTACATCCTCTTTCCATCCGTTGGTGCAGTGTGACATGGGCTTTAAGTGCAGCAAGTATACACAAAATAAGTGGACCCTACTACTAAGAAGAACAAATGCTAGGAAGAACATCACTTGCATTAAAGTGATGACTTGGATTGAGGCAGAACAGAATTTAACTTCTAATGTGAATTGCTAATTGAGGTAAAGTGGGAATGGACTTGATCAGAATAGAGCTGAAGGAACCTTGGAGGTCTTGTAGTCCAGCCCTTGCTCAAGGAGGAAATCCTATATGATTTCAAACAGATAGTCTTTTCTTTAAAACCTCCAATGATAAAGCACCTACAATTTCTGAAGAAAATCTGTTGTTTTCACTGTTAGGAAATTTCTCCTTAATTCCAGATTGCTTCTGTCAATTTTTAGTTTCCATCCATTGTCTTATCTTTTGGTGCTTGATAAATTGACCCTGTCTTCTTTGTCGCAGCTCCTTAAATACTGGAATACTGTGATCATGTCACCCTTCTTCTTCTTTTTTCTAGGCTAGCCATACCCAATTCCTGCAACCCCTTTTCATATGTTTTTGTCTCCAGGCCTTTAATTATCTTAGTTGCTCTTCTTTGCACTTTTCCCCAAATCTCAACATCTTTTTTGTAATGTGTTGACCAAACTGGATGCAGTATTTCAGGTATGGCCTTAACTAAGGATTTATAAAGTGGTATTCATACGTCACATGATTTTGATTCTATGCCTCTGTTTATACAACCAAGGAGTGTATCAGCTTGTACAGTAGGACTCCAAGGTCTCTGTTATAATTACTGTATTTGAGCCAGGTTTTGCCAAATCTGTACTTGTACCTTTGTTTTCCCACCTAGGTGTAAAACCTTGCCTTTTCTCCACATTAAATTTCATGTTGTTGGAGAGGGCCCATTTTTCAAGTCTGTCAAGATCATTTTGGATCCTGAACTCTGGGTGTTAGCTATTCCTGCCAGTTTAGTGTCATCTGCAAATTTGATGAGTTCCTCTTCTATTCCCTCATCTAAGTCATTTATGAAGATATTGAAGAGGAAACCTAAGATAAAATCTTTGGTACCTACTGCTTATTTCTCTCTATGTAGATGTTTTTTTTAAATGAATTTTTATTGGTTTTAAAACAAACATAAACATCAAGCCATCTTCCATATATATACATCCAGTGTATTGGTTGGTTTACAAATTTTTTGTGCTTCCATTTGGTAGTCTTCAATTATAATTATATTATATATGATCTCGTATTTTCAATCCAATATTAAATGCATTAATATCACTATTAATCAGTCATTTGACTATACTTATTATTCATTCATGCTTTAAAAATTAATCATATTTTACTCAATTTATTTTGTGACAATTCATATTATCATCCCAAATCTATCCTAAAATTATTTAAAAGATATAAGAAAAAAAAAACATCTTTATATGTTTAGTATTTTATAAAAGTCTACAAATTTCATTACTATATTTTATTTTCTAACCATTGATAGAATAGATCCCAAATTTTATAAACTTGTTTATCTTCTTGCTCTCTAATTTCAAAAGTCTATCTACTCATTTCAGCACATTCCAATATTTTCTTAATAATTTCCTCCTGTGATAGTATTTTCTCATTTTTCCAGTTTTTATCAAATACAATCCTAGCCACTGTTAATATATTTACAATCAGGTATTTCAAGTCTTTATGATATATTTCAGGTAAAATTCCCAATAAAAATATCTCTGTTTTCAAATCTATATGTTTTTTTGTTATTTTTTTCCAACTACATGTGGATTTTAGTCCAGTATTTTTTAGCGTCCGCACAAGTCCACCACATATGGTAATATGAGCCAGGTGTCTGATGACATTTCCAACATTTTTCGGATTTATTCTTGAATATTCTTGCTATTCTTGTCGGGGGGAAATGCCACCTGTAAAACATCTTGTACAAATTTTCTTTATATGCTGTTGACATTATCATCTTATAATTTTGAGACCACAATTTTTGCCATTTCTCTAGGTCAATCCCCTATCCAAAATTCTTCCCCCAAACAATCATAGTTTCTTTAACTTGTTCTTCTTCTAGTTTAATTTCTAATAAATATCCATACAATTTTTAAATCACCTTTTCATCAGTACCTGTCAAAATGTTATCTAAGTCAGTCAGTTTATCATAGAAACCTTCTGTTTTAGAATCTTTATCATACCTTGAATGTATTTGCGCACATGAAAACCAGTTCATCTTTATAACTTGTTCCTCTAGTTTTTGTATAGAATTAAGTTCACCCTTTTCATTTAATATTTCACCATATCTAACTGTTTGTTCCTTTTTGTATATTATAGGATAAGAAAATGCTTCAGCAGTCGATAGCCAGACTGGAATTCTCAAATAACATTGTCTTTTAATCTTCTCCCATATATAATGAGACTCCCGTATATAATCTCTTCTAAGATACCCCTGTATTTTAGTTCCTTTGTACCATAAAAAAGCATGCCACTCCAACAACAGATCATGTCCTTCTAATCTCAACAATCTAGTATTTCTTAATGTTTTCCATTCCTTAACCCACATCAAATTTTTAGCTTTGTAATACAACTCCCTATTAGGCAAACCAAATCAACCTCTTATTCTCACATCTTGCAAAAGTTTTAACTTTATTCTCGCTTTCTTACCTTGCCATATATATTTCAATACAATTTTATTCAAATCTTCAAAGTAATCTTTTCCAAGCCTAATTTGAATTGTCTGAAAGAAATATAAAATTCTGGATAATATATTCATCTTGATTGTTGATATTCTCCCTATTAATGACAGTTGTAAGTTTTCCCATTTTGCCAAATCTAGTACTATCTGCTGTTTGAGTTTGATATAATTATTCTCTTTTAATGTACTGCATCTTGCTGTCAAGTATATCCCTAAGTACTTGATCTTGTTCATGACCTGAATTTTCAATAAGTCTGCCAGTTTTTCCTTTTGTCTAGATAGCATGTTCTTTGTCAAGATCTTTGTCTTATCTTTATTTATTTTCAAACCAGCTACCTTTCCATATGTCTCTATCTTTTCTATCAATTTTGATGCTGTTTGTAGTGGATCTTCTAAGATAAAAACCAGGTCATCTGCAAATGCTTGCAACTTAAATTCTTCCTTTTTAATTTTCATCCCTTTTATGTACTTTTCATCTGTAATATTTCTATTTAGCACTTCCAAAGTTAACGCAAACAACAAAGGTGACAGTGGGCACCCTTGCCTTGTTCATTTTCTTATGTCAATAAGGTCTGTCAGGTCTCCCTCTATCTTTACCTTTGCCATTTGCTCATGATATATAGCTTCTATTGCTTGGATAATTTTTCTAGCAAAGCCCATCTGTTCCAATAGTAATAACATGAATCTCCAATTCACATTATCAAATGCCTTCTGTGCTTCTAGAAATATCAAAGCCATTTGTTTTTCAGGCTGTGCCTCATAGTATTCCAAAGTGTCCAAGATTACTCTCATATTGTCTTTAATTTGTCTCTTTGGCAGAAATCCATTTGATCAGGATGAATAAAATTATTTAAGTATTTTTTAAGTCTTTCTGCCAATATTGAAGCAAAGATTTTATAATCTGCGTTTAGTAGGGAAATAGGTCTATAGTTCTTGATTTGTAATGGGTTGGTCTAATCTTTTGGAACAAGTGTGATATAAGCTTCTGACCATGATTTTGGTATCCTCTTCTTAAACATAACTTCATTCATAACTTCTAGCAATGGAAAGTACAATGATTCTTGTAATGTTTGTAAAATTCTGCCGGAAATCCATCTGGGCCTGGTGCCTTTCCATTATTTTGCTTCTTGAGTGCTTCAGTTAACTCCATCCTCATTATGTTGCTTTCTAGCATTGTTTCGATCTCTTTGGGTATCTGGGATAAATTAGCATTCTGTAAATGCTATTTAATTCTTTCCTCATCAATATTCTTTTGTGTGTATAGTTTCCCATAATAATCTTGAATAATTTCCTTCTTCTCTGTACTAGCATAGCAAAATTGAGGTTGATCATCTCTTAATTACAATATTTTCCTTGATTCTTTCTTCTTTCTCAGTTTATATGCTAACCATCTACCTGGTTTATTTGCATCTTCAAAGTAGTTCTGTTTAGCATCCCTAATTTTCTGTTCTAGTTCTTTTTCTATTAAACCTATTTTATGTTTAATTATATCCATTTTTTGCTTAATGTCCTTTTTCTGTGGCGTTTTCTGTAGCTCTTTTTCAAGTCCTTTATACTCATTATCTAATGCCTTACAGGCTTATCTTTTCATAGTATTTCTTTTCCTTGTATAGTCTATTATCAAGTCTCTGGATTGTATCCCATACATTCTGGATTGATGTATCCCATACATTCTGGATTGATGTATCTTCTTTTTTGTTTTCTCTGAAAAAAAAAGCCAATTCTCTCTCCATCCACTGTGTGAAATCTTTTTCCTTTAAAATAGTATTATTCAACATCCATCTAGATCTTCTTCTTTGTCTTTTCCATTTAATTGTCAGTGGATTATGATCTGCCAAAGTACTTGATTCAATATTTATTTCTTGAATATTAGTTCACAATGCTGTTGACATCCCTATCATATCTATTCTGGACCATGATAAATGTCTATTTGAATAAAAGGTGTATTGTTTAATTTCGGCATTTCTTTCTCTCCATGTATCTTTTAAATTTATTTAATCTACCATTTTAAAGAAAGATTTCGGGAGAGTCTTTCTGTTTTGCTTTATTGTTTTCTGTACTGTATAGTCCAATTTGTTGTCTACAATTCCATTAAAATCTCCCATCATAACTATATTAGCTTAGTCCAGTTCAATTATTTTCATATGTAATTTTTATAAAATTCTTCTTGATTGTCATTTGGGGCATAGATTGCAATCAGGAGTGTTTTCATATTGTTGTTCATTATTTCCACCATTAGTATTCTTCCATCGTCATCAGTATAAATCAATTTCGCTGGAATGGTCTCTTTAACATGTAAAACCACTTCTCTTTTCTTGCATTGTGTCAAGGACGTAAATATTTTCCCTAGTTTTGGCTGTATCAACAATTGTTCATATTGCTTTTTAATATGTGCTTCTTGTGGACAAATTATATCAAATTTTAATTTCTCTAATTTATGGAAAGTTTTCCTTCTTTTAACGGCTGAATTAAGTCCATTTATATTAATTGTAATCATTTTTTTCTCTTCCATGATTATATTTTATAATTAGGTTTGGCAGCTCTCATAGATCTTGGTTCACATTGTTCTTTGGCTTCCTCCTTTCCACCTTCTTCTTTTTCAGTCGTCATTTGGCAGTCCTCTTGGTATTCAATTAGTGAAATTTCTTTTTCTGCCTCTTCCTCCTTCCCTCTGAAAAATTCTGTGTAAAATGATTCAGCTTTCTCAATTGAATCAATTCTATATCTCGGTTCTTGCCATATGAACATCAAACCTTCTGGAATCAGCCATCTATAATTCACCTCTTTTTAAAGTAGCAATTTGGTCAAGAATCGGTATTCTCTTCTCATCTCTCTCAATCTTCTGGGTACTTGTTTCAAAACCACAATCTCCTTATCTTTATATTTCAATGTTTTCTCTCTTGCCACTTGCAATATTTGCGTTTTAATGGCTTTTTTTGTAAATCTGATGTGAATTTCTCGTGGTAAGCTATTTCTTATTTCGTAGATCCAGGAGAAGCTCTTCTTGCCAGCGGCAAAGAGGCAGCCATTAAAGCTGCTGAAGTTGGGACAGCTCCGAAGCAGAAGAGAACAGAAAGAGAGAGTGTGCTGGTTTGGTGAGAACTTTTTCTTTATTTTAAGATCTGAAAGGACACCCAAAGGAAAAGAATCGATAAAAATTTTGACAGAAGTGATTAAGCGGCGATTTTAAACAGAAATGTCAAAGTAATGTTTTTTTTTCATAGTTGGATTTTCTATACATGGTCTTATACTTTGAAATTGGGCTGGGTTTTTTTTCTTATTAATTTTTTTCTCCTTTTTGATTTTGCAACATTTTAGACTAGACAGTCCCTTTTAGCTATTTCTCTTTTTAAATATATTTTTCTTTTTCTTTTCCTTATTAATCCTTATTATATTTTGCTGGGAAAGGAGGGGGAAAGTGAAAAGAATGAAACTTTGTAACACTGCCAACTAGAGGCTTGGAAATATTCTATTTCTCTTGTGACCAGACAAAGCTGAGAAAGAAAGAACTAAGACTCTTTTTTTTTTTTCAAGGACATTGTTATTTGATAAGATAGAGGGAAGAGCATGGGAGAGTATTATTGCAGGTGCTTTTCTGGGTTTCTATCAACAGCTGGAGCCTGGTGTTGAAGTTTAAAGGAAAAGAAAGATGATAAGTCTGTGGAGAAGGGTGCTGTTATAAGAGCCTTAGATAATTAAACAAAGTGCAGTGGTTGTTTTTTTTTTTAAATTTCTCCTAAGCTGCGTTACCCCTCCTCAACAGTTTATTTTTTGAAATAAGTTAAATTTTTACGCTTGCTTTTTATTTTATAATAAAATAATTATTTTTTAAGGGAGTAGCCTTTTTTTTCTCTTTTTCTCTTTCTGCCTTGCTGGTATTTTTGTTTTTCCATCTACCACCCATACTGATTTTTTCTTTTTTTTGTCTTCTTGGCCTTTTTCTTTCCTCCTCTTCTCTTTTGCAGCCTTTTATATTTGAGACCTTTTAATTTGGATTAAGGTACTGAAGAATCTGAAGAATTCTTCCTTTTTTTTTTTTTAGCTTTTTATTCCTCACTTTTCCGTCTTATTTGGGATTTTTACAACTTTTTCTCTTTTGTGTGTGTCTATGGTGTTTTTCTCCATTTTTGAATTTTTACTGCTATCTACTCAACCAATTGGATTTTTCTTTTCTTTTTTTTTCTTTTTTATCATTATTACTATTTGGCTTTTTTCCCCCTTCTATTTTTATTTGGAATTGCAATTGGTTATTTCACAATTGGATTAAGGTCTAGAAGAACCTGAAGATTTTGAATTGTTTGAAATGAGTAGGAAATTAACAGCTCCTGGTTCTTCAACTTCCACTTCCTCCTCTCCACCATCTTGAGGACAACGTTTAATACAGACAATGTTAAGGCAAGAGTAAGAACAAGAACAAGAAAAAGAAAAAGCAATCCTGGAGATGATTTTGCAAGGAATTCAAAACATTCAAACAAGATCTGAGAATACTGAAAAGAGAATAGAGAACATCGAACAAAGAACAGAGAACTTGAACAAAGAATAAGGAAAACCGATGAAAAAGTGGAGAACATCCAACAAATGATGATGAAGTATGATGAGAGACTACTGAAAATTGAAGAAGAAATTAAACAAAGAGATAAGAAGATTGGATACATTGATAACAGATTAACAGTGGTTGAACAAGATAAAAGTGGTATGTTGCAATGGGAGATGGATAGATCAGAATTCTATCTTAGATTTCAAAACATAGAGGAAGAAAAAGGACAAAATCTAGCTGAGATAATGATAGAAATATTGGCTGAAGCTTTGGAAATATCTGAAGAGAAGATGATGGATGGAATAGATGAGGTTTATCGAGTTTTCACAAGATACGCAATGAGAAATATATGTAATACCATTAAGGACTACTAATTGAGTATGGTTTGTCAGCCAATTATAAAGCCATCTGGTAGTGATACTCTCTATCCCACACTTTTCTAGTTTACGAAGAAGTAGGTTGTGATCTACTTTGCTGAAGTATACTATGTCTGCAGTAGTATCATAGTCAGTATATCCTGGGTAGCAAAATATCTCCTGCCAAACAATTAGTTATTTCATTATATTTATCTCCTGAGATCAGCTAGAATAAAATTTTCATTGCGGAGTTGTTTATGTTATAATTGTTTACAATTGTATAGTTTCATCCCTGGTAAAAGCTACAACTTGACTTATATTCTGTACGACACTACTATATTGTAATAAATGTTAAATAACCTTCCAAGGGATTTTTAAACCATAGCCATTAATGGTGCTATATAAATAATAAATCCTGCAGCATTTATTCCAGAGATAGCCTTGGAGAAAGTTCAATAGAAAGAAAGAAAAAAGAACAAAAAGGTCAGACCAAGATTTTACAAACTGCCTGCACTCTTAATAAATCTGAAAAGTCTTCTATGCTGTAAATAGCTGGCACACTAAAGGCAATAGCAGTTAAATCAGTAGGTCAGGTCAGTGTAAAATTTGACAATGAATTGTCTTTTGTTCAAATCACATAGTCTGTCTTAACCAAAGCATATAGGCAGCAGGAGATGAATATTCCTAAGTTATTGAAGTTAGATAAAACATTCAGGAGTGCATAAAGAAAGAACTTAAAATTGTCATCCAGCTTGGACAGTTTTAGAAGAGGAATAAGAGAAAAATTAAATTAATCAGGTAATGTTATTCTTAGCTACTGATCATGATGTATGATCCCATACAGGAACTTGTTGCAGTTACTGCTAGACTGGTCCTTGATACATACTATATGCCAATTCTTTCAAACTAATATCTTCAATAGAAGTCTCTCTGTGTGTTTGTTTATGTGTGTGTGAAATATAGGTAGAAACATACAAAAACAAGACATAACCTTTTTCAAATTAGGCTATAAATATCAGTGGCATGTAATTTTCAGTACAGATGCATAACATTATTAAACCTATTTCCATCTCCCATGCTTGCCTTAACCTGAAAAAGAGCAACCATCAGAGAATACTCAATTATAATTTTTGTGGATCCAAACCGAACCAAAGATAGCTTAGTGGATAAGTTTTAAACTTTGTTTTGTTAGTTTTCCTTTGGCTTTTAGATAGTATTTATTTAGTGGCCATTAATTTAGCAACTATTTGAAGTAGTGATAAGCACTGAAAATAGTGACTTAGAATCAGTCCTCAGATCTATGACTGTTGCAGTATCCCCATGATCATATGATCACTGTTTGGGTGTTTGGTCACTGTTATGCACTTAATAATGGTCACAACATCATGAAGCCACATGACATGACCCTTTTTGGCAATCTTCCTAATTAGCTTCTGACAAAAGTCAATGAGGAAGTCAGCAGGAGTTCACAAACTGCTGTCACTAAGCAGAGCAGCCAAGTGATATTTTGCTTAATGACTGCTTCACTTAGCCATGAAGTTACGAGTCCCAATATGGTTATCAAGCAAAGACTATTTATATTGTAAAATATTAGTCATCCCACAAATTTTAGTAACTATATTAAAAATGTTAACTTCCTTTTCTGCTGGGTATATGAAATACTAACAATGCATAACATTTCAGTGACTTATATTTGAGGCTTTGTATCCCTTGGCTGTAGCTCAACATTGCTTAATGATATGCTAATGTAAATTCAGGCATATACCACTGGTAACTTTGTAAGCCCCAATAATGGCAATACCTAAATTTAAGACTACTGTTTGTGGAATATGCAGCCATTAGAACCATATGCTCTAGATTCAGTTAAAAAAAATGCTTGAGAGAATATGGATGTGAGTGTAGCCCTACGTGTAATTTTAAAACAGATCTGTCTTTTCCCTGAATCATGTGACAATTGGGGAAGCAGCAACATCTTTATGACATTGAAGTGTAAGATAATCCTATTTGCCATTTGTTTACAATAAGGCTGGATGCTACATGAAGAGTTTATTATGCATTTACATGAAACTGTGTTCTCATACTTGACATGCAACAAGATGCATTCAAAACTTTGATTCAGCCCAAGTGTATCAGTATCTGTTTTGGAGCTGTGGGAAAGATGTGGTGGAAATTAGGAGCTTTGAGAATATTGGAAAATAAGGAAAGAAAACTGAAGAAAGAAGAAAGGCTACATAAGGATGTAACAGGACAAAAAATTATCAATAGACTTACAACCTAGGGAGTTTCAAGATAGGTTTATTTCAACAAGGGCAAAACAGAATTAAACTCCTGAGTACAGCTTATCTAAAATGCTGTCTCCTCAAAAGGCAGACTAGCTGGAACTCTCTCATTAGCATCTGCTTCCTTTAAACAGCATCTGCATTTTTAAACAGCAGCTGCTTCTGTCTTGGGAATGTAAGACACTTCCCACCTCATTAATTGGTCAAGATAAGTACATAAACATACAAACACACACATACACACACAGCCTATTTTGCCTTTCTCCTTAGCTCTACCATAGTATAGTATATGTATATCAGGAAAGAAAACAATGAAGAGATAGGAAAACTCTTTCACTGTATTTAGCAAACTTTTCACTTTAATCAGATATTATAAATGACTTCGGATTAACTTTAAAACACATGGTTGGATAATACCTTAATTTTGGACCAATCAAAATGGAATAAATAAAGTGCAACTTTCTAATTTCTACAAAACTTTTTTTCAGGCTAATAGTTTAAAAAAGAAAGAGAGATGAAAATTTGGAAAATGAGGCCTGGTGTTTCAATGTTCTGAGTTCAAAATCTGTCTGAGATGAAGTTTATAGATTGAATAAAAGTATTATTGAAAGAAATAGAAACTGAGGTTCAAGTTTCATCCTTCTCCTACTTCCATAGTGTCCAAATATGTTTTTACCTTCTTTCCCACTTTTCATTTCACGAAGAAGTGACTCATTATGCTTCTTAAGTGAGTGGCAGGGAGTTGAAGACAAGGGTTCTACCTTGGAATAAGACAACAGTGAGGGAGGGGAATTCTGTCACTCTTTTCAGAATGGATGACAGCAAGGTAGGAATTACAGAGAAGAAAGAAATTTGTAGAAAGAGAGAGAAGGTAGCCAGGAAAGTGGTTAGTTGGTTCTCGAGAAAGACTGAGTGTATTAACTGAATATTGCTGTCAGATATAATAATGATACTGTTGAATTATGTGTTGTGCAGGGCTAGCAGGAAATAAAAGTTTAATTACCTAGGGGAGATGGTAATAGACAGGAGGATAATTACAGTGATGGGCAGTGAGAAATATGGCAGGAGGTTGGGATAGCAGGATTATTATTATTATTATTGCATTGTCTTTACTATTTGATCTTGTATGATCCTTACAACATTTTTAAATGTGTTTAAAGCCATTTGTATTACAAAGTATTAATTTATGATATGCTGTATTTTCAGTCATCTACTCTATTGAAGCTAAATACTAAAAATTCAAGTGGAAAATTCACTTGAATCAACACTTTTTAAAATAATAGCTTGAAAATATAATAGTCAAGAATTGTGTTCAAATCAATTATTTAATTATTAATGTCTTTTATACATCACTTGATATTTGGATGACAAGCCCTCAAGACAACTTAACCAATTTTAAAATGGAAAACAATAAAATCCTAATGGAAAAATTGTATCTTTATAAATGTCCTAAATGCTGATAAAGCCTCATCTAAATGAAACTCCTTAAAGAGAATGTTCTGTATATAAATAGTAGACTCCTAAATGCAAGATTCTGATTGGTCAAATAACCAATAATCAAACAGAGAATATTCCATCCTCAGAGAACAGTTCAGGAGAAGACATTAGTCCAGGGGTGGGATTCAAAAATCCCAGCAACTGGTTTGCTGCCCAGTTGCAGGGTGGATTTGGCCATGGTGGATGTGGCCTACTGCAACTTTGCCTTCCCAAGGGTCTAGAGGTTTCCCTCAGGCTTCTGGGAGGGCAAAAACAGCCTCCCTGGGCTCTGGAGGCTCTCTGGAAGCCAAAAACAGGCCTGTTTCTGGACTTCTAGAAGGCCCGTTTCTCTCCCTTCCAGACCCTCTGTGCAGACCTGCACTTACCTACATCAAAAATGGGCCACATGGAGACTCCTGGGAGGGGAAGGGTGGGGTGGGTGGGGCCAGCTGGTCGGTTCAAATGCTGGTTCAGTGAACCAGATGCAAATTTAACATCTGGTTCGCCTGAACCGATCCAAGCCAGTAGAATCCCACCCCTGCATTAGCCCATATGGACTATCTGATAGCAGAAGTCTCTTCAGGAGGGCCTTTATTGCAGACAGGTTCACAACAGGATAGAGACTGCTTATATGGACAGATGCTAATCTGTTTAAAGATCAATACCAATATATTAAATTTTGCCCAATAGTCAGTGCAAGTTTTTCAGAGAAAATATCTAGTTATTCACAGGGATAAATAACAGCGTCCAGAGTTTTCCAAAAGAAGCCCTAAAGAAAGCATGCCGTAAGAGTCAAGACAGGATGTAAATAAGGCTGTTATCAAATCTGTCTTCCTCAAACGGGTTGCAACATGTGCACTAGCTTAATTATGTAAAATAACTTTTTGCTAAACTGCAAATCAAGGATTCCCAGATTGTGCATTTACTACTTTACAATGAATATCAGTTACATGTATACACAGCCTATGAACATTCAAGCACTGAATATAATATCACCAATCTTAATATGGGCAAATTGATTGATATAAACAGTTGGTGCATTCCATAAATTTCTTTTAAGAATGTTATAGCCTCAATTTCATAATGAGGCCTTCAAAATAATTCACTGCTTCTTTTATTATTATCAACATCATTATTTCAAGAGATTTCCAAATCATTGTTTTGGAATTCAGTCCAGGCAAGTGTTTTTGTTGCAAAGAAAGAACTGTTGATATTGACCAAATAAATACCAGCTGTTAAATGATTCCCTTCAAACAAGTCTTTTAAAACCTAAAGTACATTGCTTCAAAAACTAAATCTAAAGTGTTTTTTTTAACAGATTAACAGATTAACTCAGTGTTGGAAGGGACCTTGTATGTCATCTAGTCCAACTCCTTGCCCAAGCAGGAGATCCTACACTATTTCTGACAAATGGCAATCCAATCTCTTCTTGGAAGCTTCTAGTAATGAAGCTCCCACAACTTCTCAAGGTCAGATGTTTCACTGGTTGATTGTTCTCACTGTCAGAAAATTTCTCCTTATTTCTAGATTGAATCTCTCCTTGATCAGTTTCTGTCCATTATTCCTTGACTGGCCTTTCTGTGGTAGCCCCTCAAATATTGTGAAGATATTGAAGAGTACCTACGACAGAACTTGCGGTACCCCACTGCTTACTTCCCTCCATGTGACATGGTACCATTAAATGCCACTTGTTGAATACAGTTTGTCAGCCAGTTACATATCCATGTAATGGTGATGCTATCTATCCTGCTTTTTTCTAGCTTACCAGAAGTAGGTTGTTGTCTACTTTGTCAATTGCCTTGCTGAAGTCTAAGTATACTATGTCCACAGTGTTTTGCTGGTCCAGTAATTTAGTCACTATGTTGAAGAATGAAGTAAGATTGGTTTGGCATGATCTGTTTTTAATGTTCATGGATGTCATGGTATAAATTGTGACTAACCATTTTCCTTGTGGAAAGAAATAACAAGGAGTAAATTTCTGTTTGGAAAAATCACCTAGCAGGAGTTTCTTTTCATACTAAAATTAAAATAAAAAACTATTAGGAAGTTTAAAGAAAAGACCAATAACTGGAAATGTTAAAGGATCATAAACAAAGAAAATATTTCTTTTTTTTAACTTCTTGTAAACATTGAGAGAATTCAGTGGTTGTGACACAAGGATAGAATATAGCCAGGCACATGATTTTTCATACCACAAGTATTCAGAGAAGTCAACCATCAACTTTACTATCTGATTACTTAAAAATAAAAGACCTATTTCCTATTGTCCAATAAACCATTCCTGATTACCCCAGTGTGATATAAACACATTTATTTTTTCCTTATTTTTGATTTGCTTAAAAGCCTAATGAATAAGTTAATTCTACTTGAATAAGTCAAGAAATAAGACAATGTGAAGTAACACAAATTTGAGCCTCTGGAATATTAAGAACTGATCTATACATTTCATTAACATACTTGAAAATGTGCCTAGTACTGTTATGTTTATCACGAAGACAAGGTGTCTTGGGCTAAATTTAAGAGATGTAAAGCTTCTGGGAATTTTGAAGCCATGAGAAGAAAAAAATATTCCCCACTTTTTTCCTGAAAAAGAAAAATAGAAATTTTAGAAAAATTGAAAAAAAGTTCAGTGTGGAGTAGTTTTACAAATTGTGTGAAATGCAGTGTATATAAAAGTATGCTTGCAATAAAACAGGTACCACCACCCCATTCCCTCAAAAGCAACAACAACAAAAAATATCAAAAAATTAACAACATAAAAAAAAATCAGATTTCCCTAGCATCAATAGCAAATAAAATTAAGGTCCACCTCAGTATTTAAACTCCATAAAAGGTTTACCTTTTGAATGGTGCTTTAAAGAAAAAGAAACAGAAGACAACATATACATTTTGTTCTATCTCATTTTCGAAACTATTGCTATCATTTTCCATATCTTCTTTCTCTTTCTCTTTGTCATTTTTCTCTTGGACTTCTTAAAACTTTAGGTTTGCATAGATTGAAATAAGCTTTTCTATCTTTTCACAGACCAGTTTGTTTCTTGATTTGGTACGAATATTAGACCAGATTCTTCCACATGCAGCAGAAGATGAAGGAATCTGCAGTAAGCGAAATGCAAAAGATGTCAGAGCAGTGGCGGATTCAAATTTTTTTACTACTGCTTATGTGGGCGTGGCTTGGTGGGTGCGGATACTAAAATCTACATTCAGAGGTGGTATTTGCCAGTTTTCTGAACAACTCAAAATTTCTGCTACCGGTTCTCCAGAACTGGTTGAACCAGCTGAATACCACCTCTGCTAGCATTGGAACTACCCATATCTGATTATAATACAATAATGCTTACAAAAGCTAAACTGTGTAACTCTGTTATAGATAATGTGGTCTTATTGCCACCATATTGCAGGAGAGATATATTTTGCAGAATCCCAGAAGGTATTCCTGGCCCAAATCCCTGAAAATATTTTATATTCTGCAACATTTGAAAGTAATTTTCCAACATGAAGTCTTAAATGCACAGCTTGTTTCATAATGTAGTCAATCTAGTCATAATAATCTAGTCATAATCTGGTCAAATGCATCACTCACACCACTCCCTTTGAATCTTCGATCGAGTAGATTTGCAGCAGCATGTATTGGGTGGCAACAAAATTATTCCTATTTCACTTTACTTTTTTCAGCAATTGTAAGTGGAGATGCACTTAGGTTTTCAAAAGCAGATATTTTTATCATAGCTATGTGGTTAGGAATTTCTGACAAAAGCATAATGTCTGATTCAGATGCGTGGATTGCTGAAAAAAATATTGTTAAAATCTGTAGGGAGTTCTGCAGCTGAACCCAAAACATGTCCTCATCAGTGATGGGATTCATTTTTTTTTTTTACTACTGGTTCTGTGGGCATGGCATGGTGGGCATGGCAGGGGAAGGACACTGTAATATTTCCAGTCAGAGGTGGTATTTGCCGGTTCTCCCAACTACTCAAAATTTCTGCTACTGGTTCTCCCGAACTGGTCAGAACCTGCTGAATACCACTTCTGGTCCTCATCAAGAACAGTGTTCCTTATATTTCTGGGAATTTTAAAACCCTCAGTTATTATTGTTGCTTGAAGAGCTTTGTCTTTTGGTAAACTTTCAAAGGAGATCATCACAGCACATGTTTTACTACAGAACTTCAATGTCGCTATTTTATTCTGTGCATTTTTTTCCTTCTTGCTTCTTCTTGAAGACTGCTGTGATAACATGAGTAGCTTTTAAATATTTGATAACTTCTTTAGGTCTTCTATAAATCCTCTGAAGGGTGTCCAGTTTCATGAAGTCACTAGAAAGTAAGTTTAGTCCATGAGATGCACATCCTACTGCAGTAATATGTGGATTCTTGTCCGTTATGATTTCCATGCAGCTTTTATATTACTTGCATTATCAGTCAGCAAAGCAAATACTTTACCACTCTCAATTTTCTGTAAAACTGGACATATTTCATTGCTGATATACTCTGCAGTATGTCTGTTCTCTATAGTTTCAATGCTTCTATAAAAGACTGGTTGAGGTGTTGTTGTCATAAAGTTGATGATTCCTTGTCCCTGAATATTTATCCATCCATCTGTAAGTGCTGCAAGACATAGTGCTTTACTAATTTTTCCTTGTACAGATTCCATCACACGTTCATATTCGGACTCCAAAAGAGGCTTGCTCAAGGAATCTCTGCTTGGCAAATGGCATGGTGGCTGTAATAATTTAAAAGCTTCATGCCAATATGCATTTTCAGTTATTGACAATGCTGATCCAGAAGCATATATTGCTCTTGCAAGAGCATGATCGATTTTCTACTGATTTTCAGTTGCCATTTTATCTATAAATGAAGATATTGTGTATTTTTGTGAGTGAGTGGTTTGCAAAACTTTCTTTCTTGAAGATGCTGCTGGTGAAGAAATTCTTTGTGATGAACCAGAAGCAGCAGAAAGTGTTTCTGGAATTAGAACTCTGGAAGGAAGAGATACTTACACTTTCATTGTGGTCCTTATTTTTTAATTCTGTAAAGAATTTTTAAAATATCTTTAGGGCACCTCTGGCATGTGAAGATGTGTTTTATCATCCTTGTACCATTCTGAAAAGAATATTTCTTCTCACAATATTGCAGCTTTGCAAATTGCAGCTTTGCTCTCAGCAGAATTTACACTGTGCAAACATTTTCAAACTCTAGATGTTGGTGTCACCATTTTACTGAGAGGAGCAAAAACAAAACCAATTTACTGACCAGACTATATGTAAACATTATGCTGTGTTGATGGAGAACATTAATAGAAATCATTTAAGGGAAATTAATCAAAAGAGAAATTAATTTGTCAGACAAATTTATGCTCTTACCTGTCAATTAAGGTCCAAGAGGAGGACAGAAACTATCAACTATTGCACAGGTGTCAAACTGGCTGCATCATGATGCATGACGTGATGTTTTGCTATGTTTTTTCCCTTTGTGGAGCTGGGGTGGGCATGGCCTGTGCATGATGCATGTGGCTCCTGGACCATCAGTTTGATTCCCCTGATCTATTGTATACCAATAATTATTCAACTGTAGGAAGTCCGGGATACACAAGCAAACTAAACTGGAGCCTTATTGCTGCAGTATTCCCTTCATGGCACAAATTTCTCATGTTTAAGAACTGCATTGAGAAGTACAGTGTGTTACTTGAATTTTATTTCAGGATTTGCTTGTCTTCAGCTGAGAGAACTTGCAATAATTTAAGACTTTATAAAAACTCTCAGAAATTTTTCATTAAGGTCTTATAGCTTGAATACAGTGTCATAGATATATTATTTATCATTGGAAAAGAATACATTCCACACCCGTTTCCCCCTTCCCAATTTTTTGGGAAAAAATGGCTTTGGAAAAAAAAAAAAAAACCAACCTTTCCCCCCAATGTTTCTGTTTTTTTTCCCCAGCCCTTCCGATCTCTAGTTCTACTACATATGTTTGGTAGATCATTACAGTGATATCCAGTCTCAAGCTGCTCCACAAGTTCTACATGACACTGAAAATATTGTTTACTATAAAACAACAATCCAGTGGCATATGGTAGAAAGCAGTGGGACAGGTTCAGTGAGAATCCAACATATAAAAGTACACAACTGAGTGAGGAGCAAAAATAACAACTACGAACATACCAAAAACAAATCAAACCAAAACAGGAGGAAAAAAGTGAGATCGGGGTGCAACTGTCTGGAATGTCTAATAGGCTAGTCTTTTATGATTTCCTAAAGAACATAAGAGTAGAAGCTATAATGTGTTGGTGCAGTGGTTAGAATGTACTACTACATTCTAACTCTATAGGTGAACTCTGCCTACAGCCTGGAGTTCGATCCTGACTACTCAAGGTTGACTCAACTGCACACCAGAACAACTAGACACAAGGACAGTTTTTCCCTGAACGCCATCACTGCTAAACAAAAAATTCCCTCAACACTGTTCAACTATTTACAGTCTATTGAAAGTATGCACTACTATTACTATTAATCTTCTCATCACTCCTTTTCACCCAACCCCTCCCATTTGTGATTGTATGACTACAACTTTGTTGCTTGTATCCTTACAATTTATATTGACTGTTTCCTCGTATGATTTGATTGTTTATTGTACCCTATGACTATTATTAAATGTTGTACCTTATGATTCTTGTCTCTTTATGAATGTATCTTTTCTTTTATGTACACCAAGAGCATTTGCACCAAATTCCTTGTGTGTCCAATCACACTTGGCCCATAAAGAATTCTATTCTATTTCTATCCTTCTGAGATCAGTAAAATGAAAATCCAGATTACTGGGGTAAACTGCTGACATTTGTGTTGTAAAGTGCTATGAAACAGTATACATATCTAAGTACTATTGCTACTGTGCATTTTGATACATGTGTGAATTTGTTAGCATCATAACTGGCCCCAGATTCTTGGGGAAAATTAGTTCGGGCTACAGTTGAGAGTGTATGTAATTTAGCCAAAGTGGTTAAATTTTTGACACATTATAGGCATAAGTAATCTTTTCCTTTGTGAGTCAGGCAATGCTCCATTTGTGCCTTCTTTTTCTTTTTCACAGATGCATAAAGAGGAAGAGGACAGTTGAGTGAGCAAGATGTAGCTTACAACATCAAGGCTAAACGGACTGGCCGACGGACGCAAAATGTATGCATAAAGGACACAGCGGACGAGCAAAATTTCAGGGGTGGCTCCATCCGTTGTCATCTGCTCCAAAAAGTGGCAAAAATTTGCATAAACAGAATGGAAAAGAATGAAAAAGAACAGACGTAGGTAGTCTGTTGCGGGGATGTTAAACGGATGTTCATAGGAAGCCTAGCAGATGGAAGCGGAAGGGGTTCCAGGGGATAATTGCAAAGCGGACGCATTGCAGATGAAGCGGATGCATCACATATGCCTAAAGGAAAGGGGATGCCGTGCGGATGGATATTGGATGCAAACTGTTCACTGCGCATCCTTTCTATTTCCGTGCTACTCACGCTGTGTAGACATTCCGTGTACCTTTTGTTTCCTCCCTCTTTCCATTTTCAGCTGCAGCGGATGTGAGTTGCGAGGATGCCCAGAGGATGCAGAGAGCATACAGTGGACATTTAACGGATGATAAATGGACATAGAATGTTTGTTGCTCGTATGTCGTGGCTTTACATCATACACGGCGGAAAGTTAATCTGTTCACAAAGTTTTGTGCAGCTCAAAACTTCTTGCGTGGATGAAATCTCAGTGGATGGATGCTCGATGGATAGAGCGTATGAAACACGTATGCAGTGAGTACACAATGGATGCATAGCGTTTTCCAACGGATGGCAAGCTTTTTTTAACATTCTACATCCTCTTTGCATCCGTAACTGCAGTGGGACAGGGCCTTCAGGAAAGCTTCAAAGAGCACATGCTTTGCATGCAAAAGATCCCAAATTCTCTTATCTGATATCCTCCAGTTCATTTTTTGGAATCTATTCTGCAAAGTTATGTGGACAAATAAACTTAATAAGCATATATTATATCCATGTCTAGAAAGTCAAACAAAGATACATGTTTCAGCATGATCTTATATCACATGGGCAGGCTGTATTTAAAGAACCATGTTTGCATAGCATAATCAGCAGTACTCTTTTTTTATATTTGTTGCAGCCAGCATTATTGCTAATGTTTGATGATAAAGTGGTACAAATCAACTTAAAATAATTAATCAATCAAACATTTATTGTCAATGCACAACATGTGTACAATGAAATTAAAACCCTCTACAATATGTGTGAAAGCTAGTAATTATATTGTAATGAACTATACATAGATAACAAAGCTATTTAAGTAGATATGTATGTATGTGTATGCATATTATGTTTATGTGTGTGTATATAGTTGGATTACACGTAGGTGTGTATTATGTGCATGTAACTCAGTGATGTGCATGGAAATTGAGACAGGCTAAAATTGACATCTAATAGCTAGATTGGAGGGCACAAAAAACAGGAAGGATAAATATGTAAATGGAACTACAGATTGGGAAAAGTAGAACGACTTCTTGTCAGACATCCTGACCCCACATTATAATTCAATGAACCCCTGAGCTGAAAGCCAGGCAATGAAAAGGGATGGAATAGAGGAAAGGAAGCTAGTTTGGGAAGGGACGGTAAAGCTCAGAAATGTGTGTGTGTGTGTGTGTGTGTGTGTGTAGGACTCAACTTTGGGTGTGGTAAGAAAAGAGATAAAAGGGAGGCAAGACAAATGAGATAGAAGGACAGAAGACTTTGGGAACCAGCAGGGTGCCTTCTTGGCATAAATAGCTTGTGGGCAAGAACAGAATGAGAAAAGGCTGAATCAATTTTTTCTGGAAGTTCACATATAAGAAGAAGCTGAGAAATGACTTGAAGACTTGACCCAAGAAGGGAAATTTTTTTTTAGAGAAGATGAAAGGGGAAAAAAAGAGATTGAAAACCAGCAAAACAAAGAACTATAGGAGAAGTTGGCAGGGACAATTGGAATACAAGTAGAGAGGAAAGGAGAGTTCTGCTTGCTGGACTTAATAGCTTAATAGTGGGCATATTGTACATACAGCTATATTTTATTTCCTGATAAGTAAAACCTGTTAAAAATTCACAGTTAGATCTGGAATATTCTTTTTTCTTCTTCTTGGGTGGCTCAGGAGAAAACAAAGTATCTAAGAAGCTCTACAAAATATTTAGAAGCAGGTTGTCAGGGCTCCAACAAATCCCTCTCATTCAAAGCAAAAGTCTATAGCCACATCTCAGAAAAAAGTAAATTAGTTTATTAGAAATTGCCATGTTGATGTGTGGCTGCAGCCAGTACTAAATCACATCATACAGTTCCACCTTGACTTTCCCCCACCCCCTGGATTTGACTTCTCCAATAGGACACATCAGTCACCAAGAGTCATCCATCATGCTCTCCAATAACTTCTTATTCTTCGACAACTTTGGGCTGCTGAATTGATATCTAGGCATTTCAAGAGTGCCTTGTTTTTCCCCACTTCCTTTTTCTGGCAGTTAAAAAGACCAAAGGAGTATCTTTTTAGTTGACACAGATTTTATAAGAATAATTCAACAGGAATTGAAAGAGATTATCTTTCATATGCCAAATATTGGTGAGGAAAATGATGGAACACTTACCTACTTTTTCATTTATAAAGTTGTAGATTGTTGAATACTGGAGTATTGTCTACCTTTGCGCCAAATAATATTTATTATGAGGCACAGGTGGACCATCCTCACACCATCTTTTGCTTCTCTATACTCTGATGCTGATCTCTGATATCTTCCTTCTAACATCTGTGGTCTGCATCACTACTCTGAATGATAATTCTGTCTCAGATGATCAAAAAGCATATGAATGACTGAGAACAGTGATCCATGTTTCTCGGAAAAGTGGCATGATTCTAGGGAAACTGGTGAGATACCAGTTTTGTAAGTAGTTCAGAATCCTAATAAAGATTTGACTTTAAGAACAAGTTCCAGAATATATTTTACCAAATAGAATTCAACTGTTTATTTTAATGTTCAAAAAGTTCATAATTGTATTTATATGGATTCTCTCCCACAGAGGAGAAAAAATTGCACAAAAATAAATAAAAGTTTTATCCTCTATGCACATTACAAGCACTGAAAGCCTCTAGCTAGATGGAGAACATACCAAATTGTGTCCTTTCTAACTTTTAACCTAGAACTTGGCATTCCTATTTACTTCTGAATATAAGAACAACAGGTGAAACTGTATATTATCTACTGAAGATTATATGGAATTTGCTTTAAATCGTAATATTTTATTTACTTCCTCCTTGCATGTTGACAGGTTTTGTATGATTCTGTCTTAATTCTTGGGAACTGATTAACACATAGCATATAACTGAGTTTAACTAAACATATTTCTATGAAACTTATCAATATTAGAGTTGCATCATATCTAGTAGCTTTGGAAGGTGTTTTTGTGTGACATGAAGCACCATGGAATTTAAAAGGATATTTTTCAGCAGTTTCTATGAATCTGTACTTCGAAGTTTTCTTTTCCAGTTGGTTTATTTTTATCCTGACATTTTATCCATTCTTCAGAATTCATCCTGCTGAAGAAACAGCAGGTTTGTCTCAGAACAGTTCAATTTCAATCTCCAGGTGACAAGATGATATTTCTTCCTTTTCTGAAGAAACTTTTAATATAGTGCGTTAAAGGTCATGAAAACTCCACAACATCTAGTGAACTTTACTAAGCTTATTTCTCTTAATATTGATGATGTATTGACATATCTCTTTTTTTCTGAAAAATGAACACTTCAAACATATGTCAACTCTTAAAGTCTTTTTCATATGCACCCTGTAATATTTTTGGTTACAATGATAGAAAATGTTATTATAAAATTTCACAGCATAGCAAGCACCTACATTTCCCCTTTTTATTCAAAAGTATTACAACATTTAGATCATAGTTTTAGAAGTTGAAAGCTTTAATTTCTCTCTCTACTGCAATCCTGCTTGAGTTAGCTTTCTCCATGTCTAACATTTATAGTACCAAAAAGAATCCACTGCAGTGTTTGATATGGTTGTACATACTATACAAACCATGAATCCTGAAAGAATCCAGGAAGTTAAGCTGTAGTTTTGAAATCATTTGAGTGGAATATATATCTTTAATTTGCTATGCCTCTCATTCAAAGCCTTCTCTAAAGCTCCAGCTCTGATAAATATTCATGGAATATCTAACATTCTGCATGGAAGTCATCCCCTGCAAAAAAGGGTTTTCAAAACACTGACTTTTAGAGCTTTCTACATTTGGTAGCAAGAAAAAGATGTGAGCACTAAATACCATGATTAACAGATCTGACCTGATCATAATGATTCATAAAAGTTAATTTACCTTTGACCAAGCAGAGGAACCTAGGGTGGGAAGACCTTGAGAAATTTTTTCTGTTTCTCTCAGAATTTATAAGAAATTGTATGGTTACAATGGACAACTACCTTTTACAAGTGCTTCTTGAAAAAATTTTGGTGGTTGTGATAGACCCCTTCAAGATGAACAGAAACATAACTTCAGAATGTCTGTATCATGTAGAAATCTTGAGAAATATGAAATTAACTTTTAATGACTATAATGTATTTAATCACAGAATGTTTCCAATCCACTGCATCCACTGGGCTAAAAGGGTTTTGCTGCTGATTTTCATTTGTCATTGGTATCTGATGCATCTTACTGTGGAGACCAAAATAGTCAGCCAGTCGTGATGGATTCCAGTTGTCCTGTTATTATTTTTCCATTGTAGCAATGAGCTGGAGTAAATTTCACCATGTTCCATCACCCACTGTACCTATATTTTTGGAAGAAATCCAAGTGTGAATGCAGAAAATGAATAATCAGTGACATGTTGGATTTCATGGTCTTGTATGCTGTAAGAAGTTAGGCAATCAACTGAATGTAGTTTCCAAGAAAATTATCAATGACATTATTGAATGCTTTGCAGGAAATTTTCTATGGCTCAACTAATAGTTTGAACCACTTGTCATTGATGATGTGTCTGATATGGACCATCAAAAATAAAGTCCTTAATCTTTGCATTAGTTGTTCGTGAGAACATTTGTCTCAAAAAATTAAAACCTTCACATCTCCTTTTTCATCACTTAAAAAAAAACATCAATCCAAGCTTTATGTGAAACAATGGCAAAAGTGTTTTTGTTGAGTCAACAGCTGATATGTCACATTTTTCTGTACTGAAAGTAAATTCTCTCTGAGTGGAATTTTTTTAAAATGTAATTCAACTCTATTGCATGGCTGTCCCATTTGTATGTATAACAACAGTACTTGGTATGTCAAAGATGCATTCCAAGCAGCAGAGATATTACTTTTAATTCTCCACAGATATTCCAGTTGTAGTTGATGTTGTATATGTGTTTCAACAATTATTCCATACTTTTGTATACTTCTTTTCCTGTGAGCAGTATAGCCAACGTGTACTGAACAATGTACATTGGCATTGTGTAAAAGCAGAGATTTATATAAAACAGTACAAGATAGGTTAAGTTACAGATTGTTTTATGATTAGCAGCCCAAAATCTATAAAACAAGCAAAAAATGTTTAGGAAATCTTTGTTTTCCAATTTTATTTATCTAATTGGAATAATAATTTTCTCCATATACCATGTTTAATGTTCCTATCACGGTAAATAACAATATAATATAACTAAATATTATAGTTATATTTTTTTGTATAAGGTAATGAAAGAGCATGGCATTAGATTTTCTACTATTACAGAATGTTAGAATGAATGACTCTCCCTTTTCTATTCCCCCCTTCTGCCCAAGGCAATACAAATAGATCAGACTATCTGATCCGGCCTCAAGGCAAGTTTGCAGTCCTTGGATGGTTCTGGTATGTGGGTCTATTTGGCAGTGCTGATGTGCAGTGTTCACCTTTGAGTAAGAGAGGTAAACAACATCCCTATAGGTATAATATGTTGCTTGATTTTCCTACAAGCCTAGAATCTATCCATCCCTTTGACCAAGAAGAAATAAAATGCAGTAGAAAGGGTTAATCTGGCATACTCTATAGATTTTTATATCTATGTACATCTGTGATATGATGCCTGACAAAAAGAAAACTACATGATACTAAATTTGATATTTTCAGAAATAGCCATGTTCCTATTTTGATTTTACTTCTCAAAGGGAATCAAAATAATTGTCAGTTATCTAGTTCATTGGTACAAACGGTGTGGTAGGCCACTTGTGTAAAACATTTTCGACATGAATTTTGAATTTTCAATTAGGCTAGCCACAGTTTTTTTTTCCAGAATTTTATGTTGAGCAAGAAAATGCCATTTTAACTAGTACTAATAATTCTGATTCTGATTTAGGATTCCAATTATTTTGTGTGTACAAACTTTCTCTACAACACTACATAAAATATCTTCAGAAATTATGACCTGTGAAGATTTGTCTATTTAGTTTAAAAAATCACCACTCAATTAATGGTGCCTCTAGGTGGTTTCTATTCTGAATTTTGGTTATATAATGTATATAATGTGTTATATATATGAGTGTGTGTGCGTGTGTGTGTATATTATATAATATAATATCTGGATAGAATCTCTGCATTCATTAATCCAGTTTAAGAATGCATTAAAAAATGTTCTTGTTCTTTCATCAGCATGCCATGAAAATGTGTGAAGAAAGCAACAGAAAAGGGGGTACTCATGAATCCTCTTTCATTTTGTTGCTGGATTTGTGAGTACTTGCTGCATAGTCATTACAAACAGTGGTTCTGATTTTTTGGTTTTTTCTTTGTAGAAGCAGCATTCTTCTATGCTATCTTCCATTGAGTGTTTATCTCATTTAACTGTAGTTAATATTTTATCATTCATTATCATTGGTTCCTTTTTGCACAAAGTGCAAAGGGCAGCAATGAATCCTATTTACAGCAGCGTCTTTGGAACCTTCCCAATTGTTGTCCACTGACATCTGCATTATGCTGACATTTTGTTATAAGATGATACTGAAACAGGCTGGCATTATTCTATTGGATGTTAGCCAGTTGTGATTAATGTGATAGGAGAGTAGCTCTGAATCAACATGACTTTGGACTATATGCATTATCATATAGTCATACTTTTCTAGCCTCAGTGTGTAAATTTGTAGTCATATCCTGCAGGGAGGCACTAGTTTCTAACAACAATGCAACATCATCAGCAAAATCAAAGTCAGTGAGCCTTACTCCAGGGTATTCCAGTGTTTGGCCCATTCATTGCTTTATGCATAACAAAAATCTATGATGATGAGAAACAGAAAGGGTAATAAAATGCAGCCTGTCTAATACCAGTATTGATGTTGAAAAGGTTGGTGGCTTCACTGTCAGTTTTTATCCAGTAACTGCTGTTATGATAGAGATTTTTGAAGATGTTAATAAATTGATCTGGTATTCCATACCTTCTACATATGTTCCACAAAGAGTCCCAATGTACAGCATACTATCAAAAGCCTCCCTGAAATCTATAAAATTTAGGGCAAGTCGTCACTGGAATGGCATTGCTCAATAATGTTATGTAGACTCCTCCTATCCTTCCCACAACATTTGGTCAATTGCTCTTTATAGGCACCTAAGAAGAATGATGGAGAATACATTGCCTGGTATGGAAAGAAGACTGATGCCTCACCAGTTACTACAGTCACTTGAAAGATTTAACAATAACTCCCTTCTGCCAATCATTGGAAACACATTATATGTACCAATAATGTTTAACAACATGGTCAGCTTCATTACTAGATCATCCCTGCCAGTATTCAAGAGTTCTATGGGATCTGGTCTATGTCAGGACTTTATTCTTCTTCAGCACGTGAAGTGCTTGTCAAATTTCATTCATTACAATCATGCTCAATGCAATGTGATCAGCATCATTAAAGTCATAGGTCATACTAGGGGTTGGCTGATTCAAGGTTTCTTTAAAATGTTCTGTCCATCTCACCTCTTGTTCTTTCTTTGCAAGCAAAAGTTTCCTAATCTTGTTTTTAATATGAACATCAAGTCTTTCTTTACTGATATTATGGTCAGTTCTCAGAGAGCAATGTATATTTGAAGCTACAAGAAGTCTACTTCCCAGAAGTAATATTTTTAATAGAGAGTAATTAATATTCTTCAAAAACTAATTAGTTCTCTCCAAAGAATTATTTTCTTAAAGGATACAGAATTTTATAGCAACTATATGTTGTACATAACTCATTATATAGGTCATTTTTATTACTAGATTAGGAAATTAAATGTCAGACCTTCTAATAGCATGACAAAATTGGAAAATTCTAAATATTTCTTATCAAATTATTAAACTGCTTAATTTTTTCTCAGATTTTAGGTCACAGAACATGTGAACTAAAGTATTTTATTCTCAGAAAAAAATGCAATTATTTATTTCCTAACTAGTTTGGGCAGAACTGCATTTTTAAACTTCTCTTCAGAGAATCAAACTGATATCAGTACTGAATTGCAATTAATTTTCCATTCGCAAATAGTCCTGCAGAAAACATTTTAGCACTTAAATAATTACTTGGTAGTATTTTCTTGCATGCCCCTAATTATTTAATGACCCTAGAAAATTTAGTAGGAAGAAGTCAAATTAAGGAGGTGCTTTTTCAAATGTATTTCAAGTGTGAGTTTCATAATCCTGCTGCAGATAATGTTAGGCTACATATAGTTCTCAATGTTTTGACTACTGGCTGTATGTTAGCAGATATAAAAATGGAGCATCCAAACAACATTTCATCAGCTTCTTTGTTGTCTAATTCTGCTATCTGGCTTGTTCAAAATATAGCTGGTTTGTAAAGTATAGTTTGCCTTTCTAGTTCACACAGTAGTTGTGTGACACTTTCTTCTAATGCATCACTGGAATTGTACTGCTGATCTAATCTTGTTGATTTGGAACATGAAAAACAGAGGAGAAATGCAATAATTATTAGAATCTCTTCTAGAATTTTCTGGAAAATCATAACAAGCTCTTCCCCAGAATAAACAGATAAACAATACAGCTATTGTGATTCAAGATCAATAGTTCAAAAGGCAGATCTATCTACAAATCAGCAAATAACTACACTTCTTGCAGTGCTTTGGAAGCAGAAATTTGCTGCGAATGAAGAAAACAGCTAAGTTAATGTTCGAAGGAATACAAAAAGATTTACACAGTTATAGTTGAAAGTGAAGGACCCATTTTCTTCCTTTTGAAACTTTTTTTATTGGCTTATCAAAATATAAAATACAATGAGAAATTCAAAAAAGTAATAGAAAACTAGGAGGGAGAGGGAAAAGAAAAAACAATGGTGTAAAGCAGGGGTGTCAAACTCATGACCCATGGAGCGGATGCTTAACATGCTGGCACGCCCACCCCTGTTTAGCGAAGGGGAAAAAAGTCATGATAGGTCACGTGATGACAATGTGACGCTGCAGTTTGACACTCCTGGTATAAAAAGAGAAAAGGAAAAAAAAAGACACCAAATTCTGATTCTCTTTAGCACAGTAGAAAATAACAACATATAACAACATTACAATTTCAACTTTTTACTTTTACACAACAGTATGTACAAGCCATTTCTATAACAATAAACATAGCTAATTAGCAAAAACAAAAATGAAAGTTTAAGTTTTTTTCATTGCAAGCACAAAATCTGGAAGCAATTTCAAAATAGAAACTAGGTTAGATGTATTCTGTTCTTTGGATAAAAGAATCAGTTTGACCATCTCTATTTTTCTTTGCTTTTTGGGAATAATATATGCTTCTGTTAACTCATTAATCTTTATCATAATTCATATTAAGAGAATCCTCTATATCAGGGGTAGCAAACTCACCTTGCTACTATTCATGAAGAAAAACTCCCAAATGTGACTTCTTAAGAGTTGTGAATTTAGTTGGCAATCTTGTTTCAGTTGCACTGGGAACAGTGGTGGGATTCAAAAACTTTTACCACCAGTTCAGTGGGCATGGCTTGGTGGGCATGCTTTGCATGCATGCACACACTTTGCATGCACAGGTACACCAAACACACACTTTGCACAGGCACAGAGGCATTCCAACTCATCTCCTGCAAACCTACTCTCTCCCCATCACTCTAGCAGCTGCTGCATGGCACAAAACAGCTGCTTCAAAAGCAGAGGATAAAGGTGAATATGGGAGCCCAGGAAGATGGGTGGGCCCAACAGCAGAGTGGCAGACAGAACTGATTTGGTCTCTGCTCCTGATCGCTGCTATCAGCTTGGCAGAACCAGGCTGAACCAGTAGAATACCCCCACTGACTGGGAGGGTTCTATTCAAACCATCATCATAATAAAAGCTGGTGTCAGATTTATATTCCAAAGGTACAACTGAATTATTTGCCAAATGTCCAGCATTTGTAGAGTTAACACAATGGGTTATAATTTTCTACACCTAATTGTGTCTCTTATTCTTTTTAAATATCCTCTGTATTTCTTTGGACTCTTAAGTGATTTATGGTATGAATGATTTTCTGCATGGGCCGCGTTCTGTATGGAACTTGGTAGGTTCCAAGTTCCTCTTTCTGATTGGCCGAAAAGGCCACTCGCGGATTGGTTATTTAAGAACCAATCTGGGAAGCCGCCAAATGATGGGAACAGTCAAAAGAGTGTCATTGGCCACAAGCCGCAGGAAAGCCGCTATAAAAAGGGCTGCAGCAGCTTGGGCTGTTGTTCCGTATACTTTTGCCTTGCGAATTTAATAAATAGTTGTTGTTTAGAACCCGGCCTCACGCGCTTCTTTCCGGACGGAACAGGCCGTTTAAAGATTTTCTTGATGACAGACTTCAACTCAGAGCTAAACATCTTCGTATCTCGCTCTCATGGTCATTTTATTTATTTATTCCTTTTCTTCTAGCCAGAGTTCATGAAAATCAGAAAATTTCAACCACCACAACAAAGCAATACTATTAAACTGCTAAGATTCTCCGGGTCTCTCCCTAACGCAGGAGAGTCAGATAAATGAAAGGAAACCTGTTCCTTTTGTTGTTAAGTTGGAGGAATCACAGTCCAAAGAAAGGAGATTTTCTGAATGTGTCATGTGCTGGCTATGTCTTCACTGGAAGTTCCTGAAGAACCCATTTTTTTAATCATGTTATTCAGATTCCACCATTTCATCATAATTAATTTAGTTTTCAGTTTAATATTGGCCAACTTTGAGACATTTTTTCTCTCTATGTCCTTTAAAAAATATTGGGATATATTGGGATGATAGTTTGTGTAAATGTAATGATTATTTTTTGTTAGGACAGCAATTAATAAAATATTGGTAGGAAATAAAGCTATGATTCTGTTTTACTGAAAATGACTATGAATAACCAACTTGAATCTGTTCCATTTGTCTGTATTATCATTAAAGCCCACCAGCTGGCTCTATTGCATGAAAGCATAATTCATACAAGATGTAAGATCTATTCATTATTCTAGCTATAATTATAGTCAGCTGGTTCTTGATAAATCTGCAAAATTAATAATTGTTCTGGGGAAAATGCTTTGTGGCCTTTTTAATGATATAGTAAAGATCCTGTATCTAAAAACAGTCAGACTTGCTAATATTGGAGGAGGTTGAAATGTACAACACTTTTGCACATGATTTCAAACAGTTGTTTCATGTCAAGCTAACAAGATTCAGATGGTTCATATGTGTATAAGAAGTGAGAAGCGATATAGCATAATCAGATCTGCAAGTTTCTGTTATTATAGCAACTCGAAATAAAAGTACTTTTTAGCCTCTCTTTGGAGTTCATTCCTTGTATGGCCTATCAGATGGAGCTGACAGTTTAGGATCCAAAGATTTACAGGTAGTCCTTGACTTAAAACAGTTCACTTAGTGATTGTTCAAAGTCACAGAAGCACTGAAAAAAGTGACTTATGACTGTTTTTCACACTTATGATCATTGCCATATCCACATGTCACATAATCAAATTTGTATGCTTCGGAACTGACTCATGATGGTTGCAGTTTCCCCAGATCATGTGACCACTTTTTGTGATCTTCTGACAATGGGGAAGGCAGATTCATTTAACAACTTTGTTACTAACTTAACAATAGCAGTGATTCAGAACTACGGCACAAAAGGTCATAAAATGGGACAACATTTACTTCATTCACTTAGCAACAAATATTTTGGGCTCCATTGTGGCCGAGGACTACCTGCATTTTGATATAATAGGTAATAGACATGATTAATACATGAATCACTCAGTGATAATTAATTATATAGATTAATCTGTCTTTAAATGTATTTTTCTTAAGAAAGAGATTTTTATTTCTAAGGGTTCTTAGATGTCTTAATTGCAGCATCGGTATCTTGACTGTTATTGTCCATATGAGAAAATTCCAATGACTTCTTGTTGTTTGGAAAATATATATATTTCTCATTAAAACAAAAATGCACAACTGTTTAACAAACTGTCATCTACCCAAAGAAACAGACTTTCACATAAAAGACATACTCATCCAAAACATGTTAATAAATAGATCTATATCTGCTGAAGCAACTATGGATCAAATTCAAACTTTATTAAGCTTAAATAAATTATTTATGTATCCAAGACCAAATTGTCTTGCACATATAAAGATATCCACTTTAATGAAAATTAATTCTGAATCCAACACAATAATTACAAAGTCACCCAACTGTGCATATCTTTAAGATTGCCCTGTCCTCATCTTTGTGTCCTCAATACTTTCTCAGCTAGGAACTATCACTATTATATATTATGTGGTGCAAAGGTACATTAATCCTTTTGCTTCCCTAGGAAGTAATGATATGACAGATATCTTGTCAACCTCTGTATATCTTGGTTTAGCAGGAAGTTATCTTCCTTGAAGATAATCCTTTATCTACAGATCCTTAAACAGTTTAGTGGTTTTCCAGGCATGATGACAAAACTATGTCTTCAGAGCCTTCTGAAAAGGCCAGCAAGGGTGGGGGGAGCAATCTAACTTTGGAGGGAACTATGTTCCAAAGGATGGATGCTGAGCCATGAAAGGCCCTCCTACTGAGTCCCATCAGATGACATTCCTTATCAAACAACCTGTAACATGCCTCTCTTCTGCTGGAAGTAATCAAGTTGGTAAATGTAACAGGAGAAAGGGAGAGGAATGGAAGAACGTGGTGCCTCAAATAGCAAGGCAATTCTAAAATGGAATAACATCTAATAAGTAATGGAGCCTTAAAATGGGTTATTATAATATGATATCAGAAATCTCCAAGATCTCTGTGACTCAATTATATTTTTCTCATTTTTTTTCTTTTATGCTGTAAATGGTTTCATTGCAGCATAGGCATATAAAAATGGCCATGAAAAGAAAACTAAAAGTATATGCTTCCCGTGGTTAATGATATTTTAGCAGTCAATCAATTTATTCAGCATACAACTACTGAAACTGTTACATACTAAGCAAAAGGAGTAGTTCTCAGTCTGGTCTGCCATTCAGGTGGGAAAATACTTTAAGTTGATTGGCCAAACTGTCTCACAGCTCCTATAAAAGGATAATGATCACTCTGGTTTTTTTCTGGGTTGTGTTTTCTGAAATAAAGAGTTGAACTGTCAGCACCATCTCCATCTCTTCCATCGCCCATAACTTAACAGAAACAGCTAGATTTAAACAGCTGCAAGTTATTTTCAGCAGTCCTGAAAATGGAATACATTATGATTATGTAAACTTTCCTGCACTCCAAACTCCAAATAACAAGGATTCTTGCCTGTTACTTAAGCAAAGGTCCACTTCACTGAACTTCATTCAGACATTACTAATGATTTCCATTTCCCAGTTTTAACTGGCAAATTTATTCTGAAGTATTCTGAAGTTGCTCTTTTTGGGTGACAGAAGAAACTCCAATATTCCTGAGAGTAAATTGCAAATCACCATTTTTAATGTTGCCTGGAACCTTTTCTATTTTTGAAACTGCCAACTTATATCAAGTTTATGTTAATTGAGCAAATCATGTAAATCATCAGTAACATTTACTGTAAGCAATATTAAGTAGTTAATCTGGTTCTAGAACTGTGATGGTGAACCTATGGCACGTGTGTCACAGGTGGCACACAGAGCCCACTCTGCAGGCACTCAAGCGGCCTGCCCAACTCAGCTCCACTGCGCATGCCCACCTCCCAGCTGATTTTCAGGTCTGTAAATCATACTGAGCTCCCCCATCCTATTTGCAAAAACCTTAACTTTTTGCCTCACTACTTGGCCCTGCCCCGCCCTATCTGCCTCTCCCACCTCCAGAGTCATGCACACTGCCTAATGGTTCTTTGGCTGCTCTGGTTCCTGCTCCTTGCTTTTTATTGTTGCCATTTGTTTGCTTGCCTACTTGATGTTTGCCTGCCTGCTTGCCCCGACTTCTCACTTGACTGCATAATATTTGGTAAGTTGCTGACTTTGTGACCCCCCCCCTTTTCTCGCTTGCTTGCCTGCCCAGGGCCAGCTGCTCCCACTCCTGGCCTGCTTGCTGATGTTGCCCACATCTGTCCCCTTTCAAGCCATGAGTGCTGCCACTGGTTGCTCCCCTGTGCCCACCTCACGCCCCTGGTGGCTTTTAACAACACCACAGGAAAGGCCTGGGATCCATGTGAGCTGGGTGGGGGCAGAGAGCAGGCATGGTTGACTGGATGCTGCCTGGAGCGCAATTCTGGCAGAGAAGGGGTGGGTATCCCTGCGCCCCTCACCTGCTCATGCTGCCACTGCCACCAGGAAAGGCTGGTAGTCCGCAGCTCACCTGTGTTGATAACAGGAGTGGAAAATGGGGAGGGAGGGTACCACATGGGAGATCATGGCATCGGAGCTCTTCCCAGGTGTCCCTGGGCCTGCGAGGAGAGGGCACAATCTCCTGTGCTCCCCTCACCCATCTTATGAGCTTTAAAGCCCTCGCCTCCCCTCTGGCACCTGCTAAGCCTCATCCCACTTCATTTCTTTTCCTCGCCAGAAGTGCTCACATGCCCAGCAGGAAGGAAGCAGCTTGGCGAGGGGCAGAGGGGCAGCAAGTCCATTGCATCTCATGGGTTGGGTGGGGAAACAGAGGAGACCTCCTGGGGAGGTCAAGCCTCCAACTCTCAACATCTTTGGCATCTGAGGGCATCACTGGCAGCTATTTTGTGCAACTCAGGAGTTCCGTGCTCTTCGCTCTGCTGCTCAGCCTCCTCGATGTGCAGAAGCAAGAGGCAGCAGCCATGACACGTGTTTGCTAGGGAGCCAGGCAGTCTTCAGGAAAAATATTACCCCTGCCCTGCTTGGCCCTGCCCCAGCCTGCCCATCTGGTTGCTGCCCATGTCTTGTTTAAAGCTTTCATTTAGCTTAGCTCTGAGACAAAAAAAAATAAATTATCCCGATCAGCCTATTTCTAAGCAGGAGAGAAAGACATAGCCACCTGAAGCGGCTCCCCTTGAGCACGGAGAAATGTTGCAATTTAATCCCCTTTACCCTCCAAAAGCCCCTTCCCTCCCGCCTCAGACCTTTGGAGGCTCGCACTGTCAATCGTTCACACTACTCAAAGCTATTTGTTTAAAGTAAAACTAACAGGTGTGAATTAAGTTTTAGCTAAAAAATGGAGCTTTAATTCCAGAATTTTGTGTTTTTTAGACTCCAAGACAGTCTTGAATATCCAAAAATGAGTGCAGCAAAAAAAAAGCAAAAACAGATAGTGGAAGATCATTCCAAGAGGCCTGGACAGAGTCATTTGGAGTGATTGAACGCAGTGGGGAAACATTATGTATTGTATGAAATGAAAGCGTTGTGTGTTGCACATCAAGTGTCAGATGGCACTTTGAGACCAACCACAAAAGGGTTGTGCTTGATGCAACTGAAAGAAAACAGTTTATTGAAGGGAAATTGAAGAATTATCATTCCCAGTCTCTTACTTTTTTCCAACTATCTTTCCAAAACAAATCATCTGATAGCTGCCAGTTTTCAGATTTCACTGTGCATAGCAGAACATGGGAAGTCCCTTTTGGATGGGGATATTCTCAAAACAGCTGTTAGGGATAACATTGTTCACCCTAACTGTTTTAGGTGAAATACTAACTATAAATCATAGTTAGTGTATGCAGCTTTAACTGTAAAATAGCAACTGTGGGTGTGGTTATGAAAACCATATAAAAGTAGCAAGGCTACAGCTTGCTCTCTCTCTCTCTGGCTTTGATGATCCCTGATTACTGCTTGGAAGCAAGACTGCATTGCTCGAACGGGAGAGACAACAACGGACTGATTTATGTAAACTGACAATAGGATATTCTACATGGACTTTGCTAACTGAATATCCCTGAAAGGACTGACTACATGGTAAATGAATATTGGACTGTTTTTGACTATGCTATAAACTTATACTGGAATAAAACATATTCTTGATAGCACAAGCGTATCTGTTATTTTTACTGTATGTTAATAAACATACAAGCTTAGCTCACTCATTTATCTGTGTGCCTATCTGACTAACGCTGCACATTCTGTTTAGCTTGTCTACCTAACCCTGGTTGGGGAACCCAGGCTTAACACTGGTTATGGGCCCAGAGGCTGCAAAGTCAGTTTAACTAGGTTAAACAGATTTATGTAAAAGGTGAGAGTTTGTATTGTTATACATTACAGTAAACAGACAGCTGTGTTTTATTAATTATATTTTTATATCCATATAAGAAAACATGGCACAAGTCAATTTACAAAGTTTGTCCCTTATATCCAAGCTGGATGGAACAAACTATGTATCATGGTCTACAAAATGTAGTATACTTCTACAAAGTGAAGGTCTGTGGAACATAATTGAAAATCCACCAAACGTAGAAGAATGGGATCCAGAGGATGAGGAAGACAGACTAAAGATAGAAGAATTTAAGCATAAAAATCAACAAGCTATTTGCATAATTGCGTTAACCTTAACTGATCAACAGCTTGTTTATATCCACGGAGAGAAAACGGCTTTTGGCTGTTGGCAGAAGCTGAAGAGGATTTATGTCCGAGATAAGGTTGGTTCACACATAAATCTAACACGGAAGCTTTTCAGGACACATCTCCAAACAAAAGGTGATATGCAGAGTCATTTAAAAACTATGCAAAGCATTTTCCAGGAATTAAATGAAAAAGAGCTTATATTCTCTAAACAACATCAAGTTTATATAATTCTATCTTCCCTTGATGAAAGTTATGATAACTACGTAACTTCACTTGAAATTTTGCCAAAGGAAAATTTAACTTTAACTGATATAACTGGCAGATTGATTGAAGAGGCCAGAAGAAGGCATGAAAGAGATGAATTAAGGAGGGAGCAACCTCAAAAAGAAGATAATAAATCTCCTACTGCATACGCAATTAAAAGGTGCTTTAATTGTGGAGGAAGAGGACATTTGGCAAGATTTTGTAAAAAGGCAAAGCGCCAGAACGCTGGCCAGAATACTACAAATCATCAAAAGATAAATAAACATTTAGAGTTAGCCATGTATACTAACGGAGCTGTAAGAAATAATTTATGGGTGGTTGACAGTGGGGCATCCCATTGTATAACAAATGATAACAAAAAGTTTATAAAAATGACCCAGAGTAAACAACAGATATCGTTAGCCAATGGCTGGAAACTGAAAGCTAAAGGTGAAGGTATAGCATATTGTTCTTTTATAAAAGAGAATGTAAAAATGTTATATGTACCACAACTTAAGTTTAATTTAATTTCAGTTAGAATTTTGGTTAAACTAGGATATGTAGTTACATTTAGGGGAGATAACTGCTTAATTACAAAAGATGATAAGAACATTACTGCATCTTTAAGAGATGGATTATATGTGTTAAAAGATGATGGTTTAAAGGTGGCTAACACAATTTATGAAAACCAGAAACCTCATGATGAATGTATTCACTTGTTACATAGAAGGCTAGGGCATTTAAATTTTAAAATGCTTAAGAAAACTGTTGAATTGTCTAAGGGAATAAGTTTGAAACCTTGTGATAAGTATTTGCAATGTAATGCCTGTAATCAAAATAAGAGCAGGGTCATACCAGCTAATAGAGTTGATGGATTTACTACTAAAGAGCCTTTAGAAGTAGTATTTGCTGATTTAATAGGTCCGAAAAAACCAAGTGTAGGAGGAGCTCGCTATATACTTAGTATAATGGATCACTATTCTAGATATGGGTTTTGCTATTTAATGAAGAGCAAAACTGAAACATATCAAAATATATTTAATTGGCTAAAATTCGCTGAGAGAAAAACAAAAAGAAAACTGGTAACTCTCATCACTGATAATGGCACAGAATTCACAAATAATAAATTTAAAAACAGAATAAAACAATTGGGGATTCAACACAAAATGTCTGCACCATATAGGCCACAACATAATGCCTTTATAGAGAGAAGAGGCCAAACATTACAATCAATGGCACAAACTATGATGTCTGATTCAGGATTACCTGACAATTTATGGGGAGAAGCAATAATGTGTGGTAATCATATATTAAATAATGTTGTTAATTCAACAACAGGTGAATTACCATTCACACTGTGGCATGGTACAAAACCTGATTTAAGTTACATGCACACATTTGGAGCACCAGCATGGGTGCATATCCCTAAACAACTTAGATACAAAGGACAGCATAGAGCTAAAAGATTGATTTTTGTAGGTTACACCTCTAATCATCGATCCTATAGATTCTGGGAACCAGGTACATCTAGAGTTTACACCAGTGCTAGTGCAAAATTCCTAGAACATGTAGGATGGAATAGATTAGAGCAAGATTCAAACAATGAAATATTTATTGAACCCTACAAAAGTCATAAAGATGAGATTAACTGTAAAAAGAGTCCAATTAAAGAAGAAGTCCACGAAGAGCAAATAGGACAGGAACAAGAAGAAATAGTTGATCAGGAAGAATTACATGATCAGGAACAATTAGTAGAGGAAAGTCCACCTGCAAGTCCTATTATACCTAGACGTACTACACGTATAACTAGACCACCTGATAGGTATCAAGCAAGTATAGTTTGCCAAGTAACTAAAGTTCCAACTAGTGTAGAAGAACTTAGGATGTATCCTGCTAAGGATCAGGAGAATTGGCAAAAGGCAATGGAAAAAGAACTAAATTCATTAAAGGTAATGAAAGTGTATGAAGATGCCAAATTACCTCCAGGAGAAAAATCCATTGGGTGCAAATGGATATTTAAAGTAAAAACTGGAAATGATGGGACTGTTACCCATAAAGCTAGGTTAGTAGCTCAAGGATTTAATCAAACTGCATCTGATTACGATGAAGTTTTTGCGCCAAGCCTTAAAGCTACATCTTTAAGAACAGCATTAGTGTGGGCAGCTAAGAAAAACTATATTATTAATCATTTGGATGTAGAAACTGCTTATCTACATGCACCATTGCAGCACACTTTATATTTAAGAAAACCTATTGGCATAAAAGAAAATAATATAAATAGCAATGATTGTTGGAAACTCAAAAAGAGTCTTTATGGATTAAAACAATCTGGGTTTGAGTGGAACCAATATATTGTGAAAGAGTTAAACAATATAGGTTTTAAATCTGGTTTAGCAGATCCTTGTGTATTTAAAAGAGAAAATAATGGAACGGTGTCATTATTATTGTTATTCACTGATGATATTGCTTTAATAACTAAAACTAATAATGAGGCTAATGAGATAATATCATTATTAGCCAAGAAAATAAAAATAAAGCATTTAGGTGAAATTAAAAGATATCTAGGATTGACAATAAATAAAACAAATCATGGTTTTAAAATATCTCAAGAAGATAAAATTTGCCAATTACTTAAAAATTATAAGATGGAACTTTGTAAACCGGCAAAGACTCCAATGAGTCAAGAAGTTTGCCAAATTAATGATCAAAGTCCCAAATTTGATAAGTCCATATATCAATCTTTGATTGGTAGCTTATCATATATAAGCAATTGGTCAAGACCAGATATTGCTTATAGTGTAAATCAGCTGGCACGTTTTAATTCAGATCCAAAAGAATATCATTGGACATCTTTAAAACGAATACTGAGATATCTGAAGGGAACTATAAACCATGCATTATATATAGAGCCAAAGGGTGATTTGAGTCTTAGTGCTTATGCAGATGCAAGTTTTGCAACTGATATAAACACTAGAAAATCAACATCTGGTATGGCTATATTATTTGGTAAGACACTGATAGGATGGAGGTCAATCAGACAACAGCATATTAGCTTATCTACAATGGAAGCTGAATTTTCATGTCTATCATTAGTATGCACTGATTTAATTTTCTACAAACAATTGTTGTTGGACATGGGAATAACAATAAAAGATCCCATTATGGTATATGAGGATAATCAAGCAGCTATAAAGTTAGCTACTAGTATTGCTGTAAAAACTAGATCAAAACATACTGACCTAAGATATCTGAATGTAAGAGAAGCAGTGAAGAATGAACTGATAAGATTGGAATACTGCATGTCAGAGGAAAACATAGCAGACCAATTTACAAAGGCTCAAGGAGCAACTAAGTTTAAAGAAAGTTGCGAAAAATATAATTTAAAAATGTAAATGATTCATAGTTATTATTGTAACCTAAAAGGGGAGAATGTTAGGGATAACATTGTTCACCCTAACTGTTTTAGGTGAAATACTAACTATAAATCATAGTTAGTGTATGCAGCTTTAACTGTAAAATAGCAACTGTGGGTGTGGTTATGAAAACCATATAAAAGTAGCAAGGCTACAGCTTGCTCTCTCTCTCTCTGGCTTTGATGATCCCTGATTACTGCTTGGAAGCAAGACTGCATTGCTCGAACGGGAGAGACAACAACGGACTGATTTATATGAACTGACAATAGGATATTCTACATGGACTTTGCTAACTGAATATCCCTGAATGGACTGACTACATGGTAAATGAATATAGGACTGTTTTTGACTATGCTATAAACTTATACTGGAATAAAATATATTCTTGATAGCACAAGCGTATCTGTTATTTTTACTGTATGTTAATAAACATACAAGCTTAGCTCACTCATTTATCTGTGTGCCTATCTGACTAACGCTGCACATTCTGTTTAGCTTGTCTACCTAACCCTGGTTGGGGAACCCAGGCTTAACAACAGCCATGTTGTCTGGCAGTAATTCCCTTTTTCATGATTTCCCAAACAGAGATAAAATTATTAAACGCACCTCTGAGGTGCCACTTAGCAGAACTACTGTTAAAGACAGAATCCAGCCCATGGCAAGTGATGTTAGTCAGCAGCTCACCACTGACTTACAAAAGGTAGCCTCTTACTCCATGTGCTTGGATGAAAGCACAGATGTAAATAATCATGCAAGTCGAGCAGTAATTTTTTGTTGTGCTATTGATGACATCATGAGAAAAGAACTGGTAAAACTGGTGTCTTTGCCTCAAAGAACACAAGGGATAGATATCTACAATGCTGTGATGGAGGCTTTTTTGTCATAAGGCATAAAACCAGAAAAGTGGTATCAATTACCAGTAATGGGGCACCTTCAATGGTGGGGGCAACATCTGCTTTCATGCAGCTGTTTGTAAAAGAAAGCATGAAGTCATTCAATTTCATTGTATTATACATCAAGAAGCTCTTTGTGCTAGGGAAAGCAGCAAAAAACTTGAAGATGTACTCAAAGATGTCACAAAAATGGCTTGTGCTCTGAATTTTTGTCAGTTTAAAGCACTTCTTGAGGAGGTTCAGTCACAGTATAGTTGTTTACTGATGTATAATAATGTCTGGTGGCTGAGCAGAGGACGAGTCCTGGAGAGATTTGTAGCCTGCTTGGATGAAATCAGGCTGTTTATGAATGAAAAAGGGCAGGAATATCCACAGTTCACTGATATGGTCTGTTTTTTACTGATTTTACAGTACATTTCAATGCACTGAACAAACAGCTACAAGGTTTAGGGAAAACAGCAGAAAGAATGTTTTGTGATATCAAAACATTTGAGATAAAACTGCAGGTTTTTAAAAGAGACCCTGAAAGTGGGCACTGAAATATTTTCCAAATCTAAAAATACATTGAGAAAACTCTAAATTTGCAGATAATCCTACAAGCCATCAAGAAACCTACAAGAAATTTTCTAGCATTGTAGCAGCTGCAAAGATGAATTTTAGTAACAGGTTTTTACAGTCCCGTAAAATGGAAACAACTCTGTATTTTCTTACTTCGCTAGATAAAGCCAAATTCCAAGAACTTAATCTTTCCTGCTTACACTGGTTAAATTTAGAAAATCTGGAAATGGAGCTATTGGAATTCCAAGAAAGTTCCATGTTGAAAAATAAATTCTGTGACCTGCGTGAAATGCTTGAGAATATAGAAAGGATGGCAAATGACAGCACAGTTAGTTCTGAAATTGAAATCCTTGAAGTGTGGAATTGTCTGCCAAATAATTTTAAATCAATGAAAAACTTTGGATTTCTTTCCTTATGATTTGTTTGGATCATCATATGCTTGTGAGCAGCTGTTTTCAGCTTTAAATTATATAAAATCGGACACAAGAAACAAATTAATGGATGACCTGAATACAGTATGTGTTGCTCTCAAACTTAAAAAGTATGAACTAAGGCTAGGAAAATTATCAGCATGCATACAAGAGCAAAAGTCACATTAATCAAAAGTATGCCAAATGCAAAATTTTAACTTCAATAAAAAGTTATTTGTATCATTGAAAGAGCTGTTATTGTGGGGTTTTTTTTTTTCAGAGAAAATAAGTTGATCACACATGAGTTTTTTCTAAACTAAAACATTATTCAGGTTAAATTGCCTTGTCGGGATGGGGCTCTGCCAAGGTGTAGCTGGGAAGATCAGCAGAGTGAGAACTGGTTCTCTCTGTTGATCTTCTCGGCTTCTGTTGTGGCCTGCCCGCCTGGGCTCTTGGCTGTCCTTTATTTCCTGCTTTTTCAACCTTAACTGCTTTGCACAGCACAGTTGAGGTTGAAAAAACAGGAAAGAAGAGGATTTTCAAATGCTGTGCACCTGCGTACAGTGCTTGTCAGCTGTCCAGGCAGCACAGCTGATGATTTCTTGCAAATGATGTGCACTTCCAACGTAGAGCACATGTTAGGCATGGCCATGCTCACGGTCGCGTGCAAAACATGTGCTCACCATACCGGTTGTAACACCGGTTGGATCCCACCCTGCGTGTTGGCACTTCACAATAAATAAGTGGGATTTGGGCACTCGGTGCCCGAAAGGTTTGTCATCACTGTTCTAGAACAACTGATTTTATTTTTTCATATAATCATCACATCAACATTAAGCTCCTGTACAAAAGATGGGATACAAGCCCACCAAATAAATTGTATGTCTGTGTCTGAAAGAGAGATAATAATTTTAATTGTATTAAAAATAAATGTTATAAATAATGGTGAATTTATTTAATTTTTTTCTTTTAGTACAAACATCATCATTAGTAAATAATAATGACTTAAGGTGGTATGGAATATATGTTTGTGTATATTTCCTGAGAATTGTTTTTTTTTTAAATGCAAAAATGTGAAAGTAGAAATCCTAAGTGAATTAATAGATAAACAGGTTTCATGGTTAGAGATAATGTGATAAACTTCAAGCTAAATAGATGATTTCCCTGGCATTTTTGGCATTCAATATATAATTTTAGATTGTGAAATTTATATTGTCTCCCCTCCCAAAATAGAAAAAATACAAAGAGGAAGCTTTTTGTTTAAATGTTACCTTGCTGGGTTTTAATGCTTTTCATGTAATACAATATGGAAACATTAATTGATATAATCTATCTGAAATTGTGGGAGACATATTGTATGATTAGTACGTTTTCCTTGTGTGGAAAATTTCTAAATGCTTGTTTATTTGTTCATTAATATATGTAATGTTTACATGAACATACACACCCAGAATATATAACATTTCAACCAACATCAAACCATTTTAAAATTAGAAATATATATCAAAGTGCTGTCCTAGTTTTTGGTTTCAGCTGAATATTATAAACAGAAACCTCATTTAATATTGGCAATGTGTCTATCACAATAAAGGTAGCAAAATATTTTACAGACATACAAAAAGCAATGAAATGAATCCTGCTAGACTGAAAAAAACAAATTTTTAATGTGAAAGGTGTGGAACTCCGGGGACTAAACTTGATAACAGGCCTGAAATTCTCTTCAACAGCCTATGAAGACTGATTATACAGCAGCATGCTTATATCCTTTATTGTTGTTTTATTTATAGAAACAAAATGTCTTAGTGCTGGAGGATATACCTTTAGAGATGGTCCTAAATCATACTTTCACGTTCATCAGTCGAAAGCCTTAATGGTTTCTCACACTGAGATTTATGCTCTGAACAGATTAATACAACCTGAACTGTGCATGACTTTACATTGTGTTGTACACTCAGAACAGTCCATTTACAAAAGTTTTTCCATTCACTGTTGAAAAAGGACTCTGACACCTATTCCTTACATCAGTATGAACTGGAATATCAGCTTAATGACCAATTCTATAGTGCATGAAAACTGAAACTTAATGGGAAGTTTTTAGCAAAAGGCAGAATAATAATAGTATCTGTGGATGTAAAAACTTGCTTTGATTTTTTTAAACAATTCATCACACAATGTAAAGTCAAGATCAACTTTGAAATTCATTGATAATCAACATTTCCAGTTCAACACAGAGGGCATCATCCAATCATTTCTCATTTATTCTCTTTCCATAGATCAGTTGTTGTGTGTACTGACTATGGCCTTTTCAACTTCTTTCAAAAAAAAAAACAGCAAGTAAATTTCTACTTTTTCTTGCATCCTTCCATTCCCATCCCAAAACATATAGCCTTTGTGTTGGGCACATTTATGTAGTGCATTTAAAGCCCATGTCACACTGCATTAATGGATGGAAAGAGAATGTAAAACGGAGAGAAACACTTGCCATCCGTTGGTTAACGCGATGCTTCTTTTCTGTACTCACTGCGTCTGTTTTTCATCCTGTCTATCCATCCAGCATCCGTCGACTGAGATTCCATCCACTCAAAAAGTTTTGAGCTGCTCAAAACTTTTTGAGTGGAAAATGTATCCAACGCGTCCGTTCTGCATCCGCAATGCATACGGGGAACATCCGTTCTACATCCATCGTCATCCGTTACGCGTCCGCTCAATCCGCTAGGCATCCACTGCACATCTGTGCAACTCACATCCGCTCAAGCGGAAAATGGACACAGGGAGGAAGCGAAATGGACACGGAACGGACACGCAGCGTTAGTAGCACGGACGGAGAAAGGATGAAAGCGGATGCAGCTCGCATACAAAGCATTTAAATGGAAAAAACGTTCGCAGAGGGGACCTATCGCGGATATTTAGGATGTCTGCAGGATGTCTAGAGGATGCGGAAGGACACCAAGCAGAAAAATGATATTTCCTATAAAAAGGGGGAGGAACTCACCTGGATCTCACTTTCAGTCCAGCAGCCCTGCGGTGCAGACCTCTTCAGCCTTGCTCTTGCTCTTCCACAGCATCCAGTCATCCCCACCATGGATCATCACACACTCCTTTTGGTAGCCACCATGGTTCTACAACAGTGCGAAGCCATCTACAGGCTCTTTCACCTGTTCTACGGGAAGAAAAGGAGGCGGCCAAGAAGTGTCTGGGTCCGAAGATGGATCACCAGAAGAGCCAAGTACGGACTGTATAACAAGCTGATGGTGGAGCTGAGGAACGAAGACCCTCGTGCATTCCAGAACTTCATGAGGATGCCTCCAGCCATGTTTGATGAAGTTGTGGAGCGGCTGAGACCCAGGTTGACCAAGCAGAGCACCAACTTCCAGTCCAGCCTGGGACCTGGACTCAAGGTGGCACTGACTCTCACCACCTGGCCTCAGGGACCACCTACAGGAGCATGCAGTACAGCTGGAGGGTGCCACACAACACTATCAGCATTGTGGTCAGAGAAGTGGTGCAGGCCATCATCGAAGAATACCTGGAGGAGCTCCTCCAGTGCCCCTCCATTGAAGAAGGCTGGAAGAAAGTTGCAGAGCAGTGGGATCAGAAGTGGAACTTCCCCCACACCGTTGGAGCCATAGATGGCAAGCACGTGGCCTGCAAAGCTCCAACCAACTCAGGGTCCACTTATTTCAACTACAAGGGCTTCTTCAGCATCATCCTCTTGTAGTCGATGCTGACTACAAGTTCATGTACATCGATGCTTCAGGCAACGGGTCATCTTCAGATGCCTAGGTATACAACGCCAGTCACCTCAAGGAGGGGCTGAAATGCAACCTCATCATGGACTTCCCAGATACAGACCCCCCACCCAACGACACACAAGATGTGCCCTACTTCATCATGGGGGATGACGCCTTCTCCCTCAGAACCTACCTCATGAAGACCTACACCTCCAGATGCCTCACCCGTGAAGAGAGGATCTTCAACTACAGGCTATTCAGGGCAAGGCGGGTGGTGGAGAACGCCTTTGGCATCCTGGCCAACAGGTTCCAGGTACTTCTCACCACCATGCAGCATCTCCCACAGACCGTGAGGAGGATCGTGGAAGCTTGCTGCATCCTGCATAATCTCATGCGCACCCGCTACCCAGTGTTGCAGAACAGGCTCGTGGACCTCCAACAAGGGATTGGGGACATGAAGCCTGGTGAATGGAAGCAAGGACGGAACCTGGTAGACACTGTGGATGTGCAAGGCCCCAACAGAGCTTCACGTGAAGGGAAGAAGCAGCGCAACCTCCTGAAACACTGGTGCAGCTCCCCAGCTGGAGCAGGGGAGTGGCAAGACAGGATGATAGATGCTTAATGGATGCTTCCTTCAGCCTGTCTCATCACACTGATGAGATTGGGCCATGTATGTTGGGTGGGCCTACAATGAACAGGGCATTTAATAAAGAGTTGTGTTTATGTTCAAATGTGTGGATGATTGATTACATTATTATTGATAATAAAGAGCCATAGGTGTGGCACCTGGGAGGGTGGACCATACAGCCCCACTATGCTTGCACTGGAAGTTTATCTATCCCATAGCTATTACCCATCTCAAAGGTATCCCTGCCTATCCCACAGCTATTACCCATCCCAAAGGTATCGCTGCCCATCCCACAGCTATTACTCATCCCAAAGGTATCTCTGCCCATCCCACAGCTATTACCCACCCCAAAGGTATCCCTGCCCATCCCACTGCTATCCTAACCCATCCCACAAGCATGCAAAGGCTTAAACCATTTCTAAAAGTTTCCACCAAGACTTTATTGACTAAAATAAATGAAGCAAGTGTGTGAAGCAAAGATAAACTTTATTAATAACAAGCTGTAAAAGAAAAATGACCCAAGTCAAGTGTCCAAATAAAGTCTACAGGTAGCCACCCAGTCTCTGGCACTCTTCTTGGTCACTCTGAGGTGTGCCCAGTCTCAGGGGTGAAGGGTCCAGGTGCTGTGGAGGTGGCTGCTGCTGGAATGCTGGTCTGAGGCGTCATTGGAGTGCTGGCCCTGAGAGGACAACAGGGGATGGTGTGTGGAGGAAGCTCTCAGAGAGCTGGCTCAGTGCTGTGATGTTGAGAGCCCCTTCCTCCAGGACATGGGGTGTCAGCCCCAATACCGATGACAGATGTTCTGAGGCCGGGCTTGGCTGTGGGGTGGAGGAAGGAGCAGTATAGTGGGGCTGTCTGGTCTGCAGATGAGCGAGGTGAGGCGTGGGTGGCATCTGTGGCGTGGGTGGCATCGGTGGCATCGGTGGCGTCGGTGGCATCAGTGGCATCGATGGCAGTGGTGGCGTACGATGTACCTGTGACTGGACTGGGAAGGGCTGCCTGTGTTGCTGGAGCTCCTGGTAGCCATAGCCTTGGTAGGTGAGGGCCTGTAGAAAGCCTTGGAAGGGCAGTGACATCACCTGGGGTTGAGGAGCAAGCCTGGACTGGGTGGGAGCAGGTTCAACTGGGTCTGGAGGGTTGTGAAGAAGACCGGTGATTCTGTCCTTTATCACCTGGTAATGTGATTCGGACATGTCCAGGAGGGTCTGCTTGATGTAGGTGAGGAAGGGCTTGCCGTTGGAGGATGGGACATCGGTGTGTACCAGCTGAGAGAGATCTATGCTGCTTCTGATGGTGTCCCTGATCTCCAGCAGGACACTGTGGCTCTGCCCCTCCAGTCTGCCTCTCTGCCTTTCTGTGGAGGTGGAGCTGGGGGTGGGTTGGCCTCTGGTGGAAGTGCCCTCTCCTTGCTCCCACTGCGTCAGGGGGTCCTCCACGCGCTCCTCCATGGGTAGTGTAGCTGTCGGGGGGTTCTCCGTCGTTGCACGCTCCACAGATACCTGCCTGGACACAGGAACTGACTCTTGGCCAGAAGAGGACTGGCTCTCAGCGGGTTGCCTGAGAGAGAGGGTTGTGAGAGGGGCTGCTCCTCGGTGGTGGATCTCACCCTCCAAGAAGCTGCACTTGGCCATCACGTAGGTCTCTCGGTCTGTCAGCTTGACCATGGTCTGGCCAGATTTCTTGAGGTGCAGCTTCCCGTACCAGGTGTGCATGTGCTTCCACCAGCCGAGGAGCACCTCCGAAGTGTAGCCCAGGCTCTCCGCCTTCTCTCTCCAAGCAGCCTGCTTCCTTTTGGTGTCTCGATAGAGCCTGTGTCCCTTCCGCCAAAGATATTCATTCTCCCTCAGCCATTCCAGCACCTCATCCTCATGTTCCTCTTCTATGGAGTATTGCCTCCTCTCCCGTTCATGCGTATGCCTCTTCTTCCTTCTGGCAGGGCCATATGGGCCCTCATCAGAGGGGCTTTGAGGTTGTAGGGGCTGTTCCTCCACACCACCACCAGCAGCCGTAGCAACAACAACAGTGGCAGCAAAAGCAGGACCAGCAGCACCAGCAGCAGCGCCAGCAGCACCAGGAGCACCAGCAACACCAGCAGGACCAGGATCAGCAGCAGCAGAGTAAGCACCAGTCGCGCCAGCAGCACCAGCAGGACCAGGAGCACCAGCAGGACTAGCAGGACCAGGAGCACCAGCAGGGCCAGGAGCACCAGCAGAACCAGCAGGACCAGGAGCACCAGGAGCACCAGGAGCACCAGGAGCACCAGCAGGACCAGCAGGACCAGGAGCAGCGCCAGAAGAGTAAGCACCAGCAGAAGCACCAGCACCAGGAGCAGCGCCACCAGAGTAAGCACCAGCAGAAGCACCAGCACCAGGAGCAGCGCCAGCAGAAGCTCCAGCACCAAAAGAATCAGCTCCAGCAGCAGAAGCCCCAGAAGAAGCAGAGTCAGGGCCAGGGGATGGGATGGTGGCCCTGTCCCTCTTGCCAGGGCTGGCAGCAGATGGCAGAGGCTTTCTCTTCTTCCCCATGGTTGTTGGCTGGCTGGCTGGCTGGCTGGCTGGAGCTGTGTCTGGCAGCAGGTCTTTCCTCTGAATGGTGACCTGCTTGCGAGCTGTTCCCTTTATATCCATGGGGCTGATGCAATGCATCCTCCCCGCATGCGCAGTGAACACTTTGCATCCGCTGGGCATCCACTAGGCTTCTGCTCTGCATCCGCTTCATCCGCTCGGCATCCGCTCTGCATCCGCTCTCTCTGCTGTGTGTCCACTTCACTGTGCTCCCCCAGAAGCCCTGCGGATGTGCCCATCCACTTCCATCCGCTAGGCTTCCGTGGAGCATCTGCTTTCCATCCGCCCTACATCTTCCCCCCGTCCATTCCTTTCCATGTTGTCCGCTCTGCTTATGCAAATTCGGGGCACCTTTGAGAGCGGATAACAATGGACGGAACATTTTCTCATCCGCTGTGGCCTTTTTAGAAATGTTTTGCATCCGTCGGCCAATGTAACAAGCCCTTAAGTGGCAGGTGGCAAAATATGTGATACATTGTTAAACAAATAGATGCAAGAATGCATAATTTTTCAAACTAATGTAAAATGTACTGAGAAGGTACAAAGTTCAGTATCAGGTCAGAATTGTAGTGGCATTCTAGGAAGTCACATATTTATCTCCATAAATTTAAATATTGCTAAATTGTAGCATCTCTGAGTTTTGCATTCTCTGAATTTTGCAAACTTTGAATTTTGCATTTCTTCTAGCTTGGCTATGTAAAATGGGAAGCAGGTGGTGTAAGAAAATAAATATTCATAAATACAGTGATTTCATTTGTCTCTGAAGCAAGGGAGAGAAAATACAAACAAGTTTTCCAGGAATGGTTAAGAATTGGAAGTTTTGAAAATTTGCATTAGCTTTAGTTTTCATGTGATGAAGAAGGAAATGTGCAGTCTGAAATGCAAGAAAGTTGTGGTAGTGCTAATCAAAATAGATTTCTACTATTTCTACAAATTAATAAAAAAAGATTTTTTTAAAAAAATAAAGCAACAGAAAAATGAAGAAATCTAGGAATATATCACATTTTATGTATGTTAAACCTTACAATAATTTCTAAGAGCATAACTATAAAATATATTTTGCTTTGTTTTTAAGTTTATGAATGCTTCAGAGTTCATTTTAAAATTTCTTAATGGCTCTAGTCAAAAGCTAATCTAACCTGTACTTTGAAGCTTCTGCTCAAAGTGACCCAGGGTGGAATAACTGTTTCCATTTTGAAAGTATGTTTGTAGCCAGGGGTGGGATTCTACAGATTCGCTCCTATTCACTAGAACCAGTTGCTAACATTCAAAGCAGTTTGGAGAACCAGTTGTTAGAAGAAACTACTGGCCTAATCCTGTAAGGAAGGCAGGAAGGAAACATTCTGGTGTTGCTTACAGAAACTGCCTCTCCGTTAATCCTTATTAGATTCTTGGCAGGACTGGACTTTCTGTCTCAGGAACTTCTCTGGAGTTTTTTTCCTCCTTTGCTGGTACTTTGCTTGTGTAGAGTGACCATTCAAAGTTACAATGGCACTGAAAAAAGTGACTTATGACCATTTTTCACACTTATGACTGTTGTAGCATCCCCACAATCATGAAAGGCCAGGCGAGGAGATGCGTGCCTTGATGTGAATGACATTGAGTTGGCCACACCCAGCCAGTCACATGACCACCAAGCCATGACCACCAATTAAGCCACAGCCACAGAACCAGTTGTTAAAAAATTTGAATCGCACCCCTGTTTGTAACTATAATTCAAAGAAAAGAATTTCAACAAAAGTAAGGAAAAAGCAGAGTTCTAAATTGACCTACAATCAACTTTATTTGGATCTTTTAGTAAATCCCATCAAAACATTTGATAGTTCATAGTAAGAATTAAGAATATTTTCATCATGAAGCTAGCTGTGTAAAATGCAAAAATGGTAACAAATGTGATCCATACTTGATTTTCCTAATTTCCATTTTATAATATTTTAATATTTCCTACATTGAAAAAAAAAACTATTTTGCAGCTATTTTGTTTGGATTTATGCTTTATTTATAAATTGTTAACCATGTAAATTAATGGTTCAGAACTCTATGTCCTAGAACGAGTAATGAATCTTCCTCAAATGATGAAAAGAAATAGTTAAGTCACAATAACTCCTTCACATCTCTGATCAGCAGCAAAGCCAGAAAACAGCAAGAATGGCTGTGACTGTTTTGTTTCCCTGTTAATGAACTGGGTTAACCAGCATAATCCACAATGTAGTTACTTGTAGTTTTTGATCAGTTCATTAGCTTTCTACAATTTATCTTTCAATCAGTCTACAATGGAGAAGGGAGACTGGGAATTTTCTCTTGATCCTGCTTCACATGAGTACCTTTTCCCTATACCTATGGCAATCATTGTACACTTTTGATTGAAGAATTGCACATTATTTACTTGAATGAATGTTCTCTGTTATTGAGTGCACTTCTTTGTGAAAGCTGCACTGAGATGAAGCACTGAGGTGAAGATAAAGACATCTGTTTAGTCAACCACTGTTATGTCAACCTCACAAGGTAGACCAGACCAGGAATCAACTCCACAGAAAAGTTAAAACTATTTTTATTGAGATTGATTATAATATCAGAATTTCAAGTCTGAGTGTTCTATTCTTCTCTCTCTTCTTATACTCAGTGAATTAGGAAACATCTGCCTGACCCTTGTTTTAATGCTCTGGACTTAAAAAAATATTTCAGCTCCTTTTGCTAGGAAACAGGTTATACGTATTTCTTTCAAGGTCATCTTCCTTACACTACAGGCAATCAATAGAATGAAAAATGTCACAGCCAAATTGCCCTCATGCCTTTTGGGAATTGTTATCTGTAATGTTGCTGGGATAAATCCAAATCTAATATTTTGGTTATCAATTTACTATCTATTTTTAACATCTTATTTTTACAGATGAATTGGCTTCTGTATAGCTTAACATATGAATGGATTTTATTCTCATTCTTTCAGTGAGACTCCAGGAGTTGGAACAGGAAGCAAAGTCTCTATCTCTATTGTCTTGAAAAATTAATCTTCAAGAATGTCATTGTTAAAACATCATGCAATGGCATTGGTTGCAAAATTTAGAAATACCATTGTTAATTAGTGTGCATATCATACATGTTATGATTGAGTACATATGACCTAGGGTGTAATATTATTTTAAATATTTAAAACAGATGTACCATCTACACAAGCCTCACTCATAACAGTGGGAGATGTTAATACAATAATGGATATCAATTATTTGAGAAGTTCAGTCCCTATCCCAATGAAAATGAAACAGCAATTCTATTGCTCTTATGACATTTTAAATACATAAGTAATTTTGTAGGACTATATTTGAGTCAAACATTTGGTAATTTAGATTTCCAGTATATATCTTAAGTGGTACTGTACTTACTGGTACTTACTGTACAGGTCAGCTTACATATTGGGCTGGAAATAGAACCAACTATGGATTATGTAGCTGTTTCGTAATACACAATTATTTTGCTAAAGCAATATAAAATACAGTAGTTAGCATATTATATAATGAGTTCTTCACCAAAAGTGCTTGACTTATAGTATATGCTTTCACAGTGTAACATCAAAAATATTTTTGTGTGGAGCAATTTCTACAGATGAATTTTCATACTATACTTACCAAGGACAATACTATTCTGAATAATTTTGAACAGCTGTCCTTCCCTGGATATACTCTTTGCTAGAAGCTTACAAATTAAGAAGCCAACATAAATATATAGAAATAATCACTGCGTCAGTGTTCCAAGTAACAACCCCCAAACTAAATGAGACCAAGACCATCACTTTTTCACAGATCCATTTTATTAGAGATGTCATATTAGCACATCTGGGTAAACCCCAAATCTGAAGGCCATGGGTTTTCCACACCCAAAAGAAAATCAAACTCCATCTCCTGCACCCACAAGTTCATCACATGGTCCAATCATGTCTTTGTCCCAACTGGAGACTATCCCCAGTCACTCCCCTCCAGGTGCAGGGCAATTGTCCTTGGCTCCTAGAGACAGGAATGATGTTATGGCTAATCTTCCACCGCTCTTTGTAATCCTCCCTCCCAATTTCCCAGGCACTAAATGTGGTAGCCCAGAAGCCTCAGTACAAAATGGCTTCCAAGCTGACACACTGGCCTGATTATGATTGTTCAAAATCAGAAAAAGCATGTACCAAAAACATCCAGAAATTTAAAATAAACTCTTCAGATGTTGAGAACCAATATATGAATTGCTGCATTAAAGAATAATATAAATATAAATAGTTCTTTTAAAAAAAGTAAGACATCTTTGATTTGTGGAACAAGGTAATTTCTGTTGTATCAATCAAAACCTTATCCGTATTCTGGCAAGTATTTACCTATCTGTATTCTAAGGATTCCTCAGACCTCATTAATGTGAGAACATTATTTTTGTAAATGATATGACAAAAAAAGAGAGATCTTGCCAACCAGTTGACTCTCTACATAAACTTTTGACACTGCATTAGTAGCCAAGAGATGGAAATTGGGCAAAGCACTTAGTACTTTATCTCTGGTGGAGCAATTCAGAATATTCTCTTTTGATGTATACTAATCCTGTCCTCATTATATACACCATCAGTCCAATCTCTAGAATATCTTTAAAAAGAGATAGTGGAGAGTTTTCTTCAAATTATTGTTCTATTAGTTTTTTAAACCAAATTAGCAAAGCATTATATCTTTATGAGACAATTTTGAATTGGACAGAAGCAGAAAATGGTCCTACGTACAGTGCAACTCCACTTCCTCTTTTATGGGGTCTGGTTTTTTTGAACAGTTTGTATCCTTCTACCAGTATGTTCCAATAATTGGTTTCATCCTACCAAGTTTCTGTTATTCCAACAATATCATATCTACCTTCATGTATTAGTAGTTCAAGTTCACCCTGCTTGTTCCCCAGACTTTGTACATTTGTGTATAAAAGAAGAACATTTAGCCATCAGCCATACTCCAAGATATTGTTATTTGGATCCCCAATTCCTCCTTCTGCTTCACAGTCATATTCTTTGTTAATATCTTTGTTTTTTCTTTATTTATTTTTAGTCCCACCACTCTGCCAAATTCTTCAATTTCCTGTAACAATATATATCCTGTTTCCAAAGGCTTTTCTATAATGAATACCATGTAATCAGCAAATTCTTGCATTTTATATTCTTCTGTTCTGATTCTCAGTCCCTTTATTTCTTGGTTATGTCTAATTTGTGTTAATAGTACCTTTTCTGCAATGATAAATAGTAGTGGTGATAGCGGGCACCCCTGTCTATGATTAAATCTATATATACCACCCAAACAGCAAAGATAACCTTGAATAGAGAATTAACAGAGAAATTTATTATATCAAAAGGAGTAAGACATTTTTTCTCTAAAATTCATTAAATGTAACAAAAAAATTCCAGTTCAAATTATGGAAGGCTTTTTGTGCATCCATAAACATCAATGCCAATTATTTATCCAGGTGCACCTCATAATACTCTAGTACACTCATTTTCATTCTGGTGTTATTTCTTAGATGTCTCTTTGGTATGAATCCATTTTGATCAGGGTGTATGTATTCATGTAAGATTTTCTTGACCCTCTCCACAATTATTGTAACAATAATTTTAAATGGAACGGAGGCAACTTCAATCTACCTTTGCCTTGGGTACTCACTCTTGATCTCCCCCACAAAGAGCCAGCAGCTTCTCCCACCAACCTCTGGGAAGTTTAAATCAAGTATGGCAGATGACTATCACTGTAGTAAATTTTATTACATTTGATGGAAAATACAGATCCAAACCAAACTGTGCCTTCTATCCAGTATCTGTTGCATATAAATTTGCTTTTAGTACCATATTGTAAAAGCTTGTGAACTCCATAATTGAATGGCATATGGTTCCTTTGACTTAAAGGTTTAACAAACATACCTGTTTGAAAGTCCATTATAATGCAATGTGTTATACAACAAGATACATTCTAACATTCAAAACAAAAGAAAACAAAAACCACACAATGGCTTTTGCTACTATTTCTCTTTAAGTGTTTGATCAATCCCAATATCTCACTTTTAGATAATCCAGATTATCATCTTTCTGCACCTGATTTCTAAGTTCTGTCAATGCTGTTGTATGCACATAATGCATACAGGATAATGCAGGAACTCCCAGGTCTGCTTCCTGTAGCCACTTTGTCACCTCTACTGCCACTTGTAGCCTCCGCCCGCCATCCCTGACACCACCTGCTGCCTGCCACCCACTACCTCTGCTGCTGCCCACCATCCTCCACCTCCGCTACTGCCTGTTTCCTTTCACCACCTGGGAGAAGCAAGCAGTGGCAGAAGTGCTCCAAAAGAGAGGGCAGGTGGATGTCCCAGGGCTGCTCACTTTTTTTGTTCTCCCACTGCCCGCTGCTCTGGAGTTTACCGGATCAGTTCATTCCAGACAAGGGATGTGTCACGAGAGAGAGTGGTGTGTGTGTGTGCGTGTGTGTGCATGTGTGTGTGTGTGTGTGTGTGAGAGAGAGAGAGAGACAAGAAAGAAAGAAAGAAAGAAAGAAAGAAAGAAAGAAAGAAAGAAAGAAAGAAAGAAAGAA
>BLBF01000039.1:12052804-12080181 GCA_015471245.1 Laticauda colubrina | reverse complement strand
GAAAGAAAGAAAGAAAGAAAGAAAGAAAGAAAGAAAGAAAGAAAGAAGAGCAAACAAAGAAGAAAGAGGAAGGGAAAGAAAGAAATGAAGAAAGAGAAAAAGAGAAAGAAAGAAAGAAAAAGCAAGAAAGAAAGAGGAACAGAGAAAGAAAGAAAGAAAGAGAGAAAGAAAGATAAAGAGAGAAAGAAAGAAAGAAAAAGAAATAGAAAAGAAGGGGGAGAGAGAGAAAAAACCTCTGTACTATTACTTTAAATTGTTCCATTATTTATCATATATTAATATTTTACACTATCCTTACACCTACAGGGATTTTACTGCCTTTCTTTTGCCCAGGTATTTTTCAGAGCTTACATGCATTCAATGTCAATAGTACAGAGCATAAATGCAAGTGTGTTTAACAGAGCTAAAAGGGACTTTGGAGGTTTTCTAATCTTTCCCCTGCTCAGGCAGGAAAACTGAAGATGCCAAACTCTGAGTAGAGGTCCTGGGAAAGGTGTCAGATTAACAGAATAACACTGAGAAGGGACCTTGGGGAGAACCCTATATCATTTTGGAGAAATGGCTGTCCAGTGTTTTCTTTAAAACTTCCAGTGATTGAGCACCCAGAACTTCTGGAGACAAGAGTTCCATGGGTTAATTGTTCTCACTGTCAGGAATTTTATTCTTAGTTTTAGGTTGCTTCTCTCTTTGTTCAGTTTCAATTAATTGCTTCTTGTTTGCCTTCTGATGCTTTGGAAAATACATTGCCCCCCCCCCTTCTTTTTTTCAGCCCCTTAAAAGCCTCTTGCCTATCACACCCTTGAGCAAAGCATGAGAGCCACTTCCTCCTTTCAGTGGTCCATGAAAGTACATATACAGTACATAGATAATAAAGTAAAAAAAAGTGAACAACATTATTACAGAACTATAGATATGTTAAGGCTGGGAATGACAAGGAATGGCTGGGAGGGGAGGGGTCAGGTGAGTCACCCCTTGAAATGAGTGACATTGAGTTGGCCATACCCACTCAGTCACATAACCACCAAGCCACACCTGCCCACTCACATAACCACTGAATCCCACCACTGCCCTACATCATTTCTGAAAGATTACAGTCCAGATTAATCTTGAAAGCTTACAGTGATGAAGCTCACACAACGTCTAGTAGCAACTTCTGTTCCATGGGTTGATTGTTCACATTTTCAGAAAATGTCTCCTTATTTCTAGGTTGAATCTCTCCTTGTTCAGTTTCCATCCATCATTCCTTGTTTGGCCTTCAAGTGCCTTGGAAAATAGCTTGACTCCCACCTCTCTGTGGCAGCCTCTCAAATATTGGAACACTGCTGTCATGTCTCCCCTGGTCCTTCTCTTCACTAGATTAGCCATGTCCAGTTGCTGAAACCATTCACTCTATGTCTTAGTCTCCAGTCCCTTAATCATCAATGATTTCTCTTCTCTGCACTTTTTCTAGAGTCTCAACATCTTTTTTATAATGTGGCAAACAAAACTGGATGCAGTATTCTAGATGTGGTCTTACTAAGGCTTTATAGAGTGATATTGGTACCTTTCTTGATCTTGATTGTATCCCTCTGTTAATGCAACTTAGGTTTGCACTGGCTTTTTTGGCTTCCGCCACACACTCCTGCCTCATATTCAACTGGTTGTCCACTAAGACTTCAAGATCACTCTCACAGTTACTGCTATTAAGCCTGGTTTCAGTAAAGTCTTAGACTAAGGCAAAAAAATCCAAAAGTACACATACAGACATGGTTTTTATTGCTTAAGTGTAGGACTTGACTATTCTCTATATTGATTTTCATTTTGTTAGAAGGGGCCTGGTGTTCAAGGCTGTCAAGATCCATCTGGATCTTGAGCCTATCATCCTGGGTCTTGGCTATTCTTGCCAGCTTAGTATCATCTGCAAATTTGGTAAGTTCCCAGTCTATTCCCTCATCTAAATAGGTTATGATTGCATCATTGTTGATGCTTTGACCTCTGGGCAACCCAGCCCTGGGTGTTGTTGGAATGATAGTTGATCCACCTGCCAGATGATGTGATAGAGGAGGAGGCTCTTGGAGGAGATCCTATAGGCATAATAGTTTAAACACACTTTATATCTTTATGTCATTGTCCAGAAGCCGTTAGCAACACCAGCATTGTCCGTTAGCAACACCAGGATTTCCTTGAGTAATCAGGGAAAAAATGTCTTCTTCCAATGTTGTAGATCAAAAGACAGAGAGGTCATTTATGTGCTCTCTCCATCAAGATCCAGAACTGAGTTGTAGTTAAAAAGGAGAAGGGCATTGGCAATTACTCTGAGCTATCGGTCCAAGTGAAAGTCCAAGGATGTGGTCACAATGTTTATGGCCCCTATTATTTTTGGTCTTCCAGAGCTGCAGCCCCAGACACAACCTGAAAGGCTCAGTTTTTGGTCTACCAATGGAGCAGTACCAATGTTGGCAAACACATTTGGATCTTCCTTCTCAGAGGAAGGTAGCTTTATTTGTTACCATCCAGGAATCACTAGTCTGCGTTAATTAACATCTAGAGGCCATCAGATTGGGGCAGACTGTTCTAATTCATTAGCAACAACTAAGAGAGACTAACAGCAATGAATTAGCAGGTGGCGGACACCTGTTCAGTAATTGTCAGTTCTGTCCTATTTTTTTTCAAACTTGATAGCTGCAACATCAGTGCAATGGTTCATTCATTTAAGATATATTTTGTGATGACCCAGGGCGTGGCACAAAGGCAACACAGTGAGATAATCAATAAGGGTCCCTTGATTAGCTCCAACTTTGCCCCCAATGTCCATGTTACCTTCTGGCTGGAGAAAAACTCTTCCAGGAACAGCCTTTGACTGCAGAAAATTACATCCAAAACATGGTCAACACAAACTTTAACTTTAAGTCCAATCAAGCCAAACTGAGGTGGCTGGGCAGAAACAAGAATTCCAGACATGAAGGCACAGCAAACCTCATACAGTTGGGAAGAAGCCAGTAGCACAGATGATGAACAACAACACAGGATAAAGTCATGTATGCTCCCAGAAGCTGCCGCAGCCACCATTCAGTTCTTATAAACTTTCATTCCCAGGTGAGGCTAATGAAGAAAATCAGGGCCCTTTCTTCCCCTGTAAGCCACACAACCCACGTTGTTCTCTTCTCCATTCCTCCCTGCTTACAATAGGATGAAGAGGCGGTGGCCCTGGATCTTCCTCTGTACATATTCTCCCTGCTCTGCTCAGCTGGACTTTGCCATTCCCCAGCCTCCTCCACAGCCAATGGAGCCACACTCCCAATTCCTGTCAACTGTTTGTCTTCCTCCTTGGATTCAGACTCTGATAGGGGCATGACACATTTATTGTTACTTTATCTGAAGAAAGTGGTCACTACATGAGGAAGAGTCAACTCTATCATGTGTCTTTCTAAGTACAATTCTTGGCAAATGGAATCGCATCCAATCCAATCAAATCCAATCATGTTTATTACAGTCAAAGTGCAGAGACCAGAACAAATAAAAAATACTCAAGGAATATCCAGTTAAATTTTTTAAAATAGAATAATAAATACCAGATACATTCTATATTAAAATCACATATGTTCAAATTGCTCCTGATCCAGATTGTTGATATAGTTCTTCTTGTTTTTCTTCACACTCTGAATAGGGGTAATTTTCTCCTTCAGTTGGCTGGAATGGCTTTTCTCAATAACTGGTTTATTTTAGCCAGTTCATACTGTAGACTGTAGAGGTGCATCTAATTTTCTTAAGAAGTTTCCAGACCTCTTCTCGGACTTTGTCAAAGGTTCTAAGGCAGCCTTTTAATGTTAGGCCCCTTGGATAATAACCTGCACAGGTTGGATCATAACCTGCCACTTGGATAATAACCTGCACAGTTCTTTCTGGAGTTCTTCTATGTGTTTCAGTGATGAATTGTTGAGGATGGAGAATTGGGGGAGAAAGGGCGGAGGTGGGTGGGGGACTTGCTTCCTTGTGTGCCAGGTGAGTCTGGCAAGAGCTGGGTCTGGGAACTGGAACAGAGCAACCAAATGCACCAAGCAATCGGGGTCCAAGCAGCCCGCAGGAGAGTCGAAGAGAGGAGAGCAGCCAGAAGCTGTAGGGGAGTGGAGGGGTCCCCAGGAGAGGCCTTGGAGGAGCAGAGAGCCCTGAGGCAGCAAGGCTGAGGGAGCAGGTGGCATAATGGGAGGATAGAGCTTGGTGGAGGGTCTCAGGGCCAGGCAGATGCCCTTGCTGATCCAGAGCCTCTCAGGGGGAAGCAAGAGAAGGAGGAGGCCATGCTTAACATCTACTTGTCCTCTTCTTCTGTCCTACTTCATGTATGCCCACTTTTGAAAGAAGATTAAGTAAAAACAAAACCTCCATTAACCAAAAAAGCTCTGATATATACCTATATTCTGTGTTTGTAATGTGTCATGTATGTCAAATGCTTTACAAAGGTTATTACTTAAAAATACTAAAAAAACTAAAAAAACTTCCTAATATAAGCCTAGACTTTATTTCCTTTCTCTATTATATGGGACCACTTTTTGAAAAACATTTTTGGTTAATAAAAACTCAAGTGACTCAACAAGCCCTAACAGATAGTTAAATTCTGTACCAGTACTGTACTTTAATGTATCCAGTTTGATTAAAAAAAGCCTCCAGTTGCTAAAAAAAACCCCACCTCTGCTATCTGCATAAACTAAAACCCCAGAGCCTGCTCTCCCCCCGTCAAGAAACTGGGATGTATCCTGTTCAACCTTTCTGACTCTCACCCCAGGGGGAGCCCCCCAAACACACTTAATCGAGCCCAGGGAACTTAACCAAGCAACAATAACAGTATAAGAGAGTTGGGAGGGACCTTGCAGGTCTTCTAGTCCAAGCACTGCCAAGCAGCCTAATACTTTAGTCTTTAAGAGAGCTGACTTCAACAAGCTAACAGAGACTAGGAAGGATTCCATGAGTGGATATCCAAAAAGGAAAAACAATTGAAGATGATTGGAAACCCTGAAAAATGAAGCCATTTAGGAGCCAACAACAATAATAGGACATGAAAAAATTAAAGATGCCATGTGATACTAGCATGTTTGTGCAAAGAGCCTTCTGACAAGTGGAGGTACAAAAACATGAAGTTGAAAAAATGGAAAGAGGGGCACAGAACTAAAACGGAATACCAACAAGAAAACTGAATTTGCAAGGAGGGAATCGGGATAGCAAAGGCCCAAAATGGGCAAAGACTAGCAACTTATGCCCAAAATAAAAAAAGAAATGTGGGGAACAAGTTGGAAGTCAATGAAATAAGAGGTCCATTAATGGAAGCAGAAGAGAAGAAGGAGACAGGCAGCAGGGTGAACCCAATAATGCTTAATTCCTTCTTTGCATCCCTTTTGATGCAAAATGGGGGAAATGTATGAAAAAGCAATACCAAGGGAGATAGAATCAGTATATAATTTCAAATAGGCAGAAAATTAGTAAGAGAAGCACAAATCATGTGGACTAGATGACTTGTATCTTAGGTTTCAGTGAGGATAAATTTCTAGACAAGAGGAAGAATTAAAGCCCATGTCACACTGAACCAACGGATGCAAAGAGGATGTAAAATGGACAAAAAAGCTTGCCATCCGTTGGAAAACGCGATGTACTCACTGCCTCCGTTTTGCTTCCTCTCTATCCGTCCAGCATCCGTTTATGGACGTTTCATCCGCTCCAAAAGTTTTGGGATGCCCAAAACTTTTGCGCGGAAAATGTATCCAGTTTGTCCGTTCTGCATCTGCTATGCATCTGCTACGCATCCGTTACGCATCCGTTATGCATCCGCTATATCCACTAGGTATCCACTCCGCATCCGTGCAACTCGCATCCGCCCGGATGCAGGGAGGAAGCGGAATGGATGCAGAATGGATGCAGAACGGATGCAGCATGGAAAGAAAGTGTTTAAAATGGAAAAAACGTTCGCAGAGGGGACCTATCTCGGATATTAAGGATGTCTAGAGGATGCAAAGGGACACCTATACTGCCTATAAAAAGGGGGAGCAACTCGCCTGCATCTCACTTTCAGAACAGCAGCCAAGCTGTGCAGACCTCTGCAGCCTTCATCTGACTCTTCCTCTTCCACAGCATCCAGTCATGTCCACTGTGGATTGTGACAAAATCCTTTCGGCAGCCACCATTCTTCTGCAACAGTGTGAAAACATCTACAGGCTCTGTGAACTCTACTACGGGAAGAAAAGGAGGCACCCAAAAAAAGTCTGGGTCCAAAGATGGTTCACCAGAAGAGCAGACGACGGACTGTACAACAAGCTGATGGTGGAGCTCAGGAGCGAAGACACTCGGGCATTCCAGAACTTCATGAGGATGCCTCCAGCTATGTTTGATGAACTTGTGCAGCGGCTGACATCCAGGTTGACCAAGACAAACACCAACTTCCAGCCCAGCCTGGAACCTGGGCTCAAGGTGGCACTGACTCTGCACCACCTGGCCTCAGGGACCACCTACAGGAGCATGCAGTACGGCTGGAGGGTGCCACCCAACACCATCAGCATTGTGGTCAGAGAAGTGGTGCAGGCCATCATCGAAGAATACAAGGAGGAGCTCCTCCAGTACCCCTCCACTGAAGAAGGATGGAAGAAAGTTGCAGAGCAGTGGTATCAGAAGTGGAACTTCCCCCACACCGTTGGAGCCATAGATGGCAAGCACGTGGCCTGCAAAGCTCCAGCCAAGTCGGGGTCCACTTATCACAACTACAAGGGCTTCTTCAGCATCATCCTCTTCACCATGGTCGATGCAGACTACAAGTTCATGTACATCGATGCTTCAGGCAACGGATCATCTTCAGATGCCCAGGTATACTACGTCAGTGACCTCAAGGAGGGGCTGGAAGGCAACCTCATGGTGGGCTTCCCAGATCCAGACCCGCTGCCCAACGACAAGCAAGATGTGCCCTACTTCATCGTGGGGGATGATGCCTTCTCCCTCACAACCTACCTCATGAAGCCCTACACCTCCAAATACCTCACCCGTGAAGAGAGGATCTTCAACTACAGGCTGTTCAGGGCAAGACGGGTGGTGGAGAACGCCTTTGGCATCCTGGCCAACAGGTTCCAGGTACTTCTCACCAACATGCAGCATAGCCCAGAGACTATGAGGAGGATCGTGGAAGCTTGCTGCATCCTGCACAATCTCATGCGCACCCGCTACCCAGTGTTGCAGAACAGGCTCGTGGACCTCCAACGAGGCAATGGGGACATGGAGCCTGGGGAATGGAGGAAAGGGCAAAACCTGATAGACACTGAGGATGTGCAAGGCTCCAACAGAGCCTCACGTGAAGGGAAGAAGCAGCGCAACCTCCTGAAACACTGGTGCAACTCCCCAGCTGGAGCAGTGGAATGGCAAGACAGGATGGTAAATGCTTAATGGATGCTTCCTTGAGCCTGTCTCATCACACTGATGAGATTGGGCCATGTATGTTGAGTGGCCCAACAATGAACAGGGTGTTTAATAAAGAGTTGTGTTTATGTTGACATGTGTGGATAATTATTACATTATTATTGATAATAAAGGGCCATAGGTGTGGCACCTGGGAGGGTGGACCATACAGTCCCACTATGCTTGCACTGGAGGTTTATCTATCCCACTGCTATCCTAACCCATCCCACAGCTATTACCCATCCCACAGGTATCCTAACCCATCCAAAGCTATCCTTACCCATCCCACAAGCATGCAAAGGCTTAAACCATTTCTAAAAGTTTCCACCAAGACTTTATTAAAAAAAAGTAATGAAGCAAGTGTGTGAATCATAAATAGACTTTATTAACAACAAGCTATAAAACAAAAATGAGTCTCTGGCACTCCTCTTGGTCGGTCAGTCTCAGGGGTGAAGGGTCCAGGTGCTGTGGAGGTGGCTGGTGCTGGAGTGCTTGTCATCAGCTCCTCCAGAAGCAGAAGCAGCAGAAGCCCCAGCCCCAGAAGAGCGAGCCCATGCTGCAGAAGCCCCAGCAGAACCAGAGTGAGGGCCAGGGGGCGGGATGGTAGCCCTGTCCCTCTTGCAAGGGCTGGCAGCAGATGGCTGAGGCTTGCTGTGCTTCCGCATGGTTGTGGGGTTGCTGGCTGGCAGGGAGGCTTGCAGGAACCAAGGCTGGCAACGAGGCTGGCACCAAGGCTGGTAGGAAGGCTGGCAAGCTGGCAGGCACCAATGCTGGCAGGCAGGCATGCACCAAGGCTGGCTGGAAGGCTGGCACCAAGGCTGGCAGGAAGGCTGGCAGGCAGGCAGGCAGGCAGGCACCAAGGCTGGCAGGCAGACATGAACCAAGGCTGGCAGGAAGGCAGGCAGGAAGGCTGGCAGGCAGGCAGGCACCAAGGCTTGCAGCAAGGCTGGCACCAAGGCTGGCAGCAAGGCTGGTAGCAAGGCTTGCAGGCAGGCTGGCACCAAGGCTGGCAGCAAGGCTGGCAGCAAGGCTGGCAGCAAGGCTTGCAGGCAGACATGCAGGCAGGGCAGCCAAGGCAGCCAAGGCAGCCAATCCATCCGGCAGCAGGTCTTTCCTCTGAATGGTGACCTGCTTCCGAGCTGCTTCCGTTATATCCACGGGGTGACGCAATGCATCCTCCCCGCATGCGCAATTAACGCCAGGCATCAATTAGGCTTCCGCTCTGCATCTGCTCTGCATCTGCTGTGCATCTGCTTCATCCGTTCCACGTCCGCTGTGCATCTGCTGTATCCGTTCCGCGTCCTCTTTGCTGAGGCCCCCTGGAAGCCTAGTGGATGTGCCATCCGGTCCCATCTGCTTCCATCCACTGGGCTTCCGTTCCGCATTTACTTTGCATCCGCCCTGCGTCCTCCCCGCGTCCGTGTTATCCGCTCTGGTTATGCAAATTTTTGCCCCTTTTGAGAGCGGATAACAACGGATGGAACATTTTGCTCGTCCGTTATGTCCTTTTTTCATCCATTGGCAATGTGACATGGGTTTAAGCAATGGAATAGGTTGCTTCTGAAATTTGTGAGTTCTCAGAATGGAGAAGAGAACCATTTCACTGGGATGGTATGAAGTTCCCTCCTTGAGCAGAGGAAAACCTCCAAAGTCCCTTCCATCAATCTATCTCCTATGTTCTCCCATCCCTAAAACTACTTCACCACCCAGAGGCTATTGATCAACTCTAGTTGGCCTTGGTGTCCCCTGTCTTCTCCCTTCTATTGCTTCTTTCTTGCAGGCTCTGGTGTAGCAGGAGCTTCTCCCTGCCCCTGAGACCCTCAACCCAGCCCTGTCTTCTAGCCCTGTCATTAGCTCCATTAGTCTTGCTGTCTCTGAGGGTCTCTGCTGCCTCAAGGTGTCTCCTGCAAGGCCCTTGGCTCCCAGTTCAGCTTCTAGCTGTTCTCCTCTCTTCTCTTCTACCGTGGACTGCTCAGATCTCAAGTGCTTGGTTCATTCAGCTGCTCTGTTTTGACTCCCAGGACTGGGTCTGGCCAGACTCTCTGCTCTTCCCACAGCAGAGCCCTCACCCTCGTCTCCACTGCCCCTCATCTTCAGGTGGCACTCTGAGGCTTGGAGCTGAGCTTTTGGATGTATATCTCAACCTCACCAGGCTTCCACAAGGCTACCATCTCCACCCTCATTCTTGGATTGGATCCCTGGGATTCCTCAGTGCTCTGAGGACCTGATCCACCATGGCTGGGAGTTTTTTCAACTTAGCTAACAGTACTGCAATGATTGGTAAGGTTGGGCTTAAGGATGGTATTGCCCCTGGTAAGGGTGGAGCTCACCTGACTCCCCTGGCACACTCAGTGGCAAGTCAAGGGAAGAGAGGGAAAGAATTACTTTTCTTTTTCAAAAGGGCAAAAGGCTGCCATTCCTCCAATCCAGCTATGAAGAGAGAGAATGTCCCATATGCCGGTTGCTTAGGGGTGCCAAAGTCATTTCTGAAGAAGTCCACTTGGCTGGTTACTTCTGTGTGGTAGATCTTCCCTGCCTTTCTCCAAATATCTCTTCTGCTGCTCTAATTCTTGGATTGCCATTCTGACATGGTTCAGTCTTTCTCTGTTGTTCTTTGAAGCTCTTTGATTGTGGCCACAAGTCTGGTCCTACTGCTACAGACTGTTGATATGCTTCTTAGTTTCCCTCATATTCAGAAGAGGGATGAGTTTCTCCTTCAGTTGGCTGGCTTATCTCAACAGAGGAACTTTGGTTGATTTCAGACAATTCATGCTGAACACTGTAGAGGTGCTTCTTATGTTCTTCAGAAGTTTCCAGATCTCCTCCAGGACTTTGTCAAGGTTCTAAAGCAGCCTTTGCATGTTTGAGGAAGGCCACTTGGATAATGACTTGCACAGTTCTTTCTAGAGTTCTGCAGTGTGTTTCATCAAAGATTTCTTCTGTGGGCCTAACTGATGGGTTGTGGTGGCATGGTGCAATCTTTCTCTTTTGCGCACAGTTTTGCAGTTTTTTTTTTTGTGGTTGAAGTTGATCTACTCTCTGTTTGAGACAGCTGTGCTTCTCTTTCATCCATTGTTCATCTTTTTTGAAATCCTGGATGTGAAGGTCAAAGAAATCTTTCATCTGCTTAATCTGGAGATGGGAACCATCAATGGTGCCTGAGAGATACCCAAGGATGTTCACTACAGGACTATTTCTTCACTCTTGCTGACCTATTTGAAAAATGGAGAGACACAGTCACTTCCTCTCTGTTCAGCAGACATTTTGCTAACGGTCCTTAAATCCACAGATGCCTTCAAGTGGCCCAGTTTGAGAAACACTGATGTAATCCATGAAAATGGATCTCCATTTAATGTATCCTGACTTCCCATTTGATTCAGATTCCCATTTGATTCTGAAGGCATATCTCCCATCAAAGCACTCCAAAGCAATCAGAATCAACAATCAATCAATTCAGGCATCTCTGCATTGCTAGGCTGGTTCTGATAAGAATGAAAAGTAGTGACCATTTGAATTAGGCAAGTGCCCATCCCCTCTAAGAACTTACCAGTCCCATCCAAGGCATGAAAGCTTGGTGGGTCACCTTGAGACAATCCCTCACTCTCAGACGTAGCCTACCTCACCAGCTTGTTGTTTTGGGTTCAAAGAAGCCTTCAATATATTTACAGCCTTGAGCTCTTTAGGGAAAGGATGAAGGTAGATAACAAACTAAATAATAATAATGAAAAATAAATAAATATGTCGAGCCCATGCGTGTTATAATGAGCTTAGGAGGAGCCTCTGATGTCACAATCCAGATTTTGCCCCTGGTTTGTGGGTGAAGTCAAAAAGGAAACCATTCATTTAGTGACAGTTTTAGAGGCTTTGGAGTCAGAACTGTCATAAATCAATGCTTTTCTTTTGATTTATCATGTGTCCTCACACATATAACTGTAGCATCATCCTCACCATGACTACTTTATAATTTACAGCAAAGGTTGGATTCTACTGGTTTGGACCGTTTCTATAAAACCAATTGTTATGATTTTGCACAGTTCAGAATACCAGCAAATCATGGCCCTGGCTGTCCTCATCCCTTATGCCCACACTGCCCCTCCCTACTCAGTCAGTTTTTGTTGCATATGTGTGATATCGCACACATGCCCAACATCGCTGACTTCATTCTTCCTGTCCCAATCACTCCTTAAAATATTTCTTTTTTCTCCTCCCTTCAATCAGTTGTTCCAATGTTCAGCTGTTCTGTCTTACTACATTGGCCAGGAGGGTTTCCTGCAGCCCAGGAGGCAAAGGGAGGCTCGCCGGGGGGGGGGGGAGGTGCACTTTTCCGCACTCCATTTTTTTCCTGAGCCACAGGGAAGCTTTCTGAGAGCAAAAAATGCCCCCGCAGGTTTGACTGAGGCCCAGGAGGCTTAAAGATGGCGCATGAGGCGGGGGAGGCTGTACATTCCCCCAGGTTCTGTTCTTTGCCTTCCTAAGCTCCAGGGAAGTCTTCTGGGAGCAATAACATCCCCCCAGGAGGCTCCCTTGAGGCCCAGTAGGCAGAAAAAAAGAAAAAACAAACAAACAGGGAAGTGGTATGGTGAAAAAAAAAACCAAAACAAAAAGAAACCATACCACCCAGTCACATTGCCACGCCCACCTAGTCACAGCTTCCTGGAAACAGTTGCTAAAATTTTTGAATCTCACCCCTGCTTGGGTATCAAGATATCCTTTGGTCTTCAGCAGCACACAAAGGACTTTGGTTTCTTCCAATTCTTTCTTCCAATAGAATTATATTTTAAGAAATTACATTTTTCCTCACTATTTCTTTGGCCGAATCCTATTTAGAGCACGGTTGGATTCATATTTTAAAAAAACTATCGATCTAAATCCATTCATTTTTTTCATTACCACTCTTTTTTCATCTCAAATACACTTCTCTGCATTTAGATTATCTGAATAGCATAATGGTTAACAGGAGACATTTCTCTCTCTCTGCTAAAGTTAATTTTTTATCATCACAAGTTTAGCACTTCTGATTTTGGGAGATAAGTCCTCTTTGTTTTAGCAGCACATGTTTCAGAAGAAGAGATTGTTTCAGGATGGCTTCCATTTAGATTTTGTGCTTATTGTTTTATGATTGTGTCAAATTGGAGAGTATACAAAAGAATCTTTGACATGGAGTATCCATCTTATCAAAACAGGAAAATAAAAACAGTTGGTGGAATAGTTGGTGCAGACCCCTGACTGCAGCAAAGGTGCTTGGTGGGGGTAAGGGAGCCCTCCGCGCTTCGCCATGATTGGCTCTTAGGAACGGCTGATGGTGAGGCATAGCTGCCGGCGGGGCACTCCTAATTGTAAGTTACCCCCTGCCTTCTCCCCCCAATTTTGCATGTTTTAAAATAGGTCTAAATTTGGGAGGAGGGGTTTTAATTTCATTCTATGCCTAGAAAACATGCTGGATTTTCTAGGCATAGAAAACCCTATTTGGGGGGGGGGTTATTGTTGTAGAAACATGGTGTTATTAGTAAACTTCAATATATTCCATTCAGTAGGATTCTAAGGAAAATATATGAGGAGACTATATTCCAAGAGATATGTTCATATGGCTTTGGGACAGGAAAAACTATTCATTTAGAGCAGGGATGTCAAACTCACAGCCCATGGGCCAGATACATCATGTGCCGGCCCTGCCCCCACCCGGTTTAGTGAAGTCCCAATATGTCACATGATGCCGCCATGATAACACAAATTTGACACCCCTGGTTTAGAGTATGATCTCTTTTTAAAAAATATCCAAGTCAGCCTGACGTATTTAAATTACTAACTTTTATTCAACCAACATGATAAACTCAGCTAGATAGTTGCTATATATATGCATGTGTAATGAAAATCTGGTAACTATTATTCACTTATAGATGAACATCCAGGGAGCCATAGGGTTAGGGTTAGGATGGTAGGGTTAGAAATGTTATAATATTTTGCTTAATTAATTTCTTTCAACATCTTTAGTTGTTTTATCCAAGTAAGAACATCAAGCTAAAACAAATCAGAATTAAAAAAATATTGAAAAAGCCTATTCAATCAATAACGAAACAGCTTATAACAATACATTCTTCATCCTATAGCTTGTTTGTATAATTGTATATGTTAATTTTAAAACTCTATGAAATTAAGATAATTAAATAATATAGATCACAGAGGATATTCAGAATTTAGGTGATACAGTATGGAAGATTCTTTCTCTAGGGACATACAGTATATTAACTTTGTATTCTGGGATAGGCCAATACTGTTATCTGAAGGTATCAGATAATATATTCAGGAGCCTTTAATTTATGCTATTACATTTATATTATATATTATATTATATCTGGAAACAAATATGCAACATGGTAGACATTAATTTAGTCTACTATAAACTGATTGGGTCATATTTAGACATGCTATGAGAATCAATAGGATAACTTATTATTTTTAATGGAGCTTGTCTACTAATGACTAAGCCTGAATCTAAGTCAATGTTCTTAATTAGTTAAAAGAAATCCTACATGTTTGTTTAAAAGAAAACAAAGGGAGAACTACAAGAACCACTTAATGACATCCAGAATGAATGAGGGCCAGTCTGCTTACTATCACTGAGGTATAAAATAAATTTGAAAAGTGAACTAGAAGTGTACTATAAACTCTATCAAGTATTTTGCTTTAAATCCAAACTTGATAATTTTCATTCTCAGCATATTTCTTAAAATGTAATCTTATAAATACTATGCATAATGTTTGCTTCATACTGATTATTGTTAGATGAAATAAAAATGGCGAGTCTTCAAAAATCCCTTGGTTTAATTTCCATTTAAATTTATTACACATGCATTTTAATTAACATTGTGTTCTACACCACTTCTTACTGACAAAGTAGTTTTACCCTTGGTTTTATGAATGCTATACATCTACACTGTATATTTAAACTAAAATGTATTTGAAGTGGAGACACTGTTTATTAGAAATATATAACAAGCAAAATCTAGTGGGTGAACATTGGTTTCTGGGATTAAGCAAGGATAATAAAGCAACGGTCAACCAGGGGAACAGTGAATAATGCATGTAATTGCAAAATAAACAAACTTAACAGTTTTAGAAATTCAAACATTTATACTGCAGTAGAAATATTACTTTTGCTTCTGTTCACTTTAAGATAAACCATAGGATTTATTCTAATAAAACTATGTGAAATGTGTTACATTGAGGAACACTTTTTGTTATTAATGAACCTTCTGTCTGAAGTGGCATTTTAACCATCTTCTTCATCAGTATATAATTTTTATATTACTTGGAAGTCCAGTTTGTGATGTTGCAATTCAATGAAAAGTTCAGATAAAATACAAACAATGAATTTGAAGCTCCCGTATAAGATTCAATTACTACACTATAAAGGGACATATTATTGCAATTGTGTTTTTATGTTGAAATGCAAAAAAGTTTAGAATTGATCTTGAGTCTTGTTTTCATTTGTCTGACTTGAATGTTTTGCTTATTACAGAAGATTTTATTTTTTTAAAGAAATGAGGTCACAAAACTGTTTAATCTTTAAGGGATCCACACTGAAGCACTGTTTGGATCCATACTGAAGCAACTCCATAGTCATAATTATGACTAAGTATGGACATACTATAGATCAGGGGTCATCAACCTTTTGGACATCAGGGACCACCAAAATAATAATTTTAAATCCCATGGACCACTAATATGCATTTTGATTGATGGTGGCTTGCTGACATTGGTGGGAAAGTCAGTCCCACATTCCTTCCAGATCTGCAGTAGTCATAGAACTGGCCCTTTGGTCATCCGGAGCAGCTGCTCCTCCACCAGGGTGCACTGGCCTGCTATGTGACTACTGCAGCTCTGGATTATGGGACTGACTTTCCCACCAACATCAGCAAGCCACCCTGGGGCGGATTTTCGTCCCTCGCCATTGGTTTACCTTCTAGTTCCAGCTCACATGACTCTACTCAAGGTTAGGTTTGTGCTTGGCTGAAGAGTGGGGGCCAGCGTGTGGACAGGCAATGTGGGCAGTGCAGCTTTGTGTTCCCGCGCAGCCTGGATTAATTGCTTTGGGGGAAGTGCTTGGGGGGCATTTCTCTGTGGCCCACCAAAAATTTTTTGTGGACCACCAGTGGTCCCCAGCCCACCAGTTGCCAACCACTACTATAGATAGTAACAACAGAAAATGGAAGAAATTTCAGAAGTATCATCTATGGAAATAATGCTCATATGACTTTTAATATCTGCAAGTGTGTGTGTGTTGGGGGTTGCTACAACTTTTTTACTCAATGAAAAAGTTCTGAAAAATGGGCTGAGAGGTATATTTCATTACACAGTTGAGACATATTGATTTTCTTGGGGAAAGAAAAGGAAAGAAAACATTGGCAAGCTCCAGTGTGCAAAATGTGATGGTGTGTTTTGTTTACTGATCATTGGAGTGAGGCAACATTCAAATGAACTCTCTTCTGCTTCTAAGAAAACTACTGAAAGTACCAGGGGAAGAAATGGTACTAGACATGCTATAGGAAAGAGAGTGAGTTATTGATATCTTGATTAGGGCTAGTTTAGGAAGCTTGACAGGATTCTACTTTTGATTAAAAGTTATATTTAAAGAATATAATCTACAGGTGAAACTCAAAAAATTAGAATATCGTGCAAAAGTTCATTTATTTCAGTAAGGCAACTTAAAAAGTGAAACTATATGAGGTAGTTAACTATACCTATAAATATATGAGGTAGACTCATGCAAAGCAAGTTAGTTCAAGCCATGATTTGGATTTGGGTTTTTCATGATGAACTATGATTTGTCATAATTGTGATGATTATGGCTTACAGCTCATGAAAAACCCAAATCCACAACCTTAGAAAATTAGAATATTACATGCAATTAATAAAACAAGGATTGTACATAGAACAATATCGGACCTCTGAAAAGTATAAGCATGCATATATACTCAGTACTTGGTTTGGGCCCCTTTTGCAGCAATGACTGACTCAATGTGGCGTGGCATGGAAGCTATCAGCCTGTGGCACTGCTGAGGTGTTATGGAAGAGCAGGATGCTTCAATAGAGGCCTTCAGCTCTTCTGCATTGTTCGGTCTCATGTCTCTCATCTTTCTCTTGGCAATGCCCCATAGATTCTCTATGGGATTTGGGTCAGGTGAGTTTGCTGACCAATCAAGCACAGTAATCCCACAGTCATTCAACCAGGGTTTGGTGCTTTTGGCAGGGTGGGCAGGTGCCAAGTCCTGCTGAAAAATGAAGTCAGCATCCCCATAAAGCTTGCCTGCAGAAGGAAGCATGAAGTGCTCTAAAATCTCCTAGTATACAGCTGTGTTGACCCTGTTCTTAATGAAACACAGTGGACCAACACCAGCAGATGACATGGCTCCCCAAATCAACACAGACTGTGGAAACTTCACACTGGACTTCAAGCATCTTGCAGTGTGTGCCTCTCCATTCTTCCTCCAGACTCTGGGTCCTTGGTTTCCAAATGAGATGCAAAAGTTGCTCTCTTCAGAAAAGAGGACTTTGGACCACTGAGCAACAGACCAGTTCTGTTTTTCTTTAGCCCAGGTAAGACACTTCTGACATTGTTTGTTGTTTAGGAGCGGCTCTCCAGGCTGAGGTCATCCCTGCTGCTTGTGCACCTTTTTCTTCCACACTTTTCCCTTCCACATAACTTTCTATTAATGTGCTTTGATACAGCACTTTCAGAACATCCAACTTCGTTTGCAATTACCTTTTGAGTCTTTCCCTCCTTATGGAGCATGTTAATGATGGTTTTCTGCACAACGTCAGGTCAGCCGTCTTTCCCATGATTGTGCTTCCTATTGAACCAGACTGAGAGACCATTTAAAGGCTCAGGAACCCTTTGCAGGTGTTATGGCTTAATTAGCTGATTAGAGTGGGACACTTTGAGCTTAGAATATTGAACCTTTTCACAATATTCTAATTTTCTGACATTGTGGACTTGGGCTGTAAGCCATAATCATCTCAATTATGACACATTATGACTTGAACTTTCTTGCTTTTCATGTAATGAGTCTATCTCATATATTAGGTTCACCTTTTAGATTGCATGACTGAAATAAATGAACTCTTGCACAATATTTTAATTTTTCGAGTTTCACCTGTTGTAGGTCAGGTGGAGTTAGTGGCATTGAAAAATGAATGTTTATTTAACTAATCCACAGCCTTGTAATTTCATAAATGAAGATAATATAATTTTGGAATTAAAGCATCAACCTGTGTTCATCGTATTTAAGGGATGGCATCACATTATGACCATGAAAGGAGATACCAATATAACACATGAAAATATTTATTATTTTGCTGAAAAAAATTGGTAGAAATCACAGCTGAAATAAACATTGGCCATATATATCCTGGAAAATAAGATAAGACCACTCTCTTTTTCCTGTCCAGTAACTATTGCATATCAATGAAATCCTCTACTTAGAAACTTTCAGTTTCTGTTTAATTAAACTAAACTTTAACAGGATTATATTATTCTGCCTCATATTTTCCATATTAAAATTTTTTTTGGTGGAACTAACAGAATATGAACTTGCACTATTTTGGGAAATGTGTGATAATTCTACAGAATTATTGTTTGGCAGAAGTAACATGAGTGACATATAACACAGTATTGCACCTCTTCCTTGTGATTCTTCTTCTTCTTCTTTGTGGATGGATGTTCCAAACCCTAACTGTAATCCTGCTTTTCCTTCCTTCAGAATGCCTTAATATGACAACCTGACAGAATGCTTCTCAAACAACAGCCTTATTTAAGAGATAAGTAAAATCTAGTCATTACTGTTATTGTTCTGAAAAGAAGAGGAATTGTTTGGATTGCAAAGGTTAATGTGATGACATATGATTTGTAATGAATCATACATTCAGAGGCCGAAATGAACTGTGTTAGAAGCCTCATTTCAGGAAAATAAGCTATATTCTATAATGGTATGTACTCCGAAATATTATTCATTTTACTAGTAACCTCAATCCTAATAAATGTAAGAATTTTACTTTAGATAAGCCCCATATTCAGTACTGAGGATCATTGGGGAGGGATATAACCTCTAGAAGTTAATAAATATATATTTAATTAATGGCTGATATTTACCAACTCATCTCAGAGGAATATATGGCTTAGCATAAATGTTAAAGAAGTACAATCATTCTTTATTAGTTGAACTTCCTTTTGAGAACATTTTAAATGCTATGCAATATTTAATTAACCTAAGATATACAAGCAGAAAAGCTTACAAAAAATATCACTCAATCAATCCATTTTGTGGAATTTGAAATGCACTTTTTTTTTACCTCAGAATCAAACAAGCATTTTAGTAGCATTATTTTCAACATGTCTATTATCAACACCTGTATTAATTATTAATTACATTTATAAATGACATTGAAATCTAACCCAGAGCTCATTGAGCAGATCAGCTTCACAACTGGTTGTTGTCTTTTAAAGGAATTTCTATTAGGTTTATGTCCATTTTAGTCATCCCACTATAAGCTACAAGTGAAGGCTGGATAAATTATTTCTGATTAAAAAAAGGGATGGGTAGGCTTAAGCTCCAGAGTTACACGAGCTTTCCTTTTTGAGCCCTTGGTATCTCCCCTAGTCTTAATTACTGAAACTGTAATCAGATTTCATATTACTTTGAATGGGAAATGAATGAAAACAGCAGTGGCAGACCTAACATCAATAATAATAATAAAACCCTATAGATAATTTTTTCTTTGAAACATAAAAAATTCAGACCACCTAGCAAAATATGGGATATCACCCAAATCAGGTTCAGTGCTTAAGGACTGAAAGAAGTTAATGTGACAGTTCTAGAAAATTACAGGCCAATCAATTTTTTGAGATACACCTGTAAGTAAGGGTCAAAACCTATTAGACATTGGGCATGGAGTAGTGATCATAGCTCTATCACTTTTGTGTGTATGTAGGTGTTGATGTCAAAAATATATACAAAAGGACAGGATTTGGGTTGTAATGTGCACCCACCATCTTGCAAATTTTAACCTATCCACTCATCTAACATGAATATTTCTGAATGTAATATTTATTCCAGGCAAGCTGGTAGAAAAGAAAAATAGCAAAATGCACCAAAGAACAACCCTCTCAGATGAAAAAAAAATCTGTGTGAATTCTGCAAAATAAACTTGTCCCACAAAACTAGAGATGTTTGAAAGTGTCAAAGACATTTGGATAGAAATGATTTATTAATATTATGATAGGATTTCAAAAAGATTTTGAATAAACATAGTAGTCATGGATGGACATGTTTCTCTTGGACTGCCAACCAATAGCAATATTAGCATTTAGATCTTAACAGTTATTGGTTTCAAAAATTCAACATTACTTCTAAGTTGGATATAATGCGCCTCCAAATGCTACTTGCAGGGAACAATGATGGAACATATCCTGTCTCAGCTACTCTTTGGCACAAATGCAGGGAGAAAATAAGACACTCTTCACTTCAGTATTTCATAACACAAAAGCTTATTGTTTATTCCTTCCTCCGCAAGGAGTCCTAGTTTATAGCGAAGCAAACAAAATAAGGTTGGATCTAACCCGTGTTTACTGGGACTCGATATTTATAATGATTTCCCCTCATTACCCTTCATTACCCCTGATTACCCTTATTACCCATGATTCCCGTTTTTAGTGATAATTATTCATATGAACTCAATCACATGAATCATGTTTAATGGATAGAGTTTCACCTCACAGCATTTTACATAGACCACACATATAATTATGATACAGAGTTTATTCTGATGAAGAGGAATACCATCCTTCAGGTCTCAGTGTTCGATGCAAACACGTGTGTTGCATAGTCGCGACATGAATCTCCCTCTACCAGGAACCAGTCTATAAAACAATATCCATTATATCACTAATTATGTCTCTACTTGTGGTCCAGGTTTATTGGGATATTTGGTATGAAATTGCCTTATCAGTCTATTTGCACACACATCTGTTACTTTCATCCAGGTTGCTTCTGTTTCAGGATATCCTTTCCATCTCACTAAGTATTGTAACACTTTTCTACATATCCGTGAGTATAGAATTTTATCAATTTCAGCATGGGTTACATTATATTACAAATTCCTCAAGTTGAGGTATATTAATGTGTTTTACAGGCTAAACTAGCATGAAATACAGGTTGTATTCGATGTAACCGTGGTGACAATTTAAGTTTTACAGTTACAGGGTTTATCACTTTTGTAATTTGGAAAGGTCCAATATATTTTGGTCCCATTTTTTGACTATGTAGGTATAATTTTATATATTTAGTTGATAGGTAAACATGATCTCCAGGTTTGAATGTTTTATACTCTTTCCTTTTCTTGTCTGCTTGATGTTTATATTCCAGTGCTGTTTTATTGAGGGTCTCTTTTACTTTATCCCAACTATCCTGAATTTTTTTCAAACACATTTGGAGATTTATGGGTTGTTGTTCATCACATTCTTTATTAGTTGAACTATCAGGGATTGGCACAAATTCTATCCCATTTACTACCTGAAATGGGCTATATCATGTGCTTTCATGTTTTGCATTATTATATGCTGCTTCAGCAAATGGAAGTGAATCAGCCCATTTTCACTGTTGATAAGATGTATATGATCTCAAATACCTTTCAATCATCGCATTAGCTCTTTCAGAAGCACCATTGATGCTGGGATGGTATGCAGAGCTAAGACTTTGAGAGTATCCTAAAAGGAATAGAAACGCTCTCCAAAATTGTGCTGTGAATTGTACATCTCTATCCGAAATTATCCTCCTAGGTGTGCCATGTAATCTATATACAAGTTTTATAAACAGGTTGGCTAATTTTGTTGCCAAAGGTAATCCTTCACATGGTATAAAGTGAGCTTGTTTTCAAAACAAGTCTATAATAGTCCAGATTACTGTATATCTGTTACTTCTGGGCAACTCCACAATAAAGTCCATGGATATATTTTGCCATGACTGGTTTGGATCTGATACAGTTTGTAATAGTCCAAAAGGTTTTCCTACTCGAGGTATCATAGGAGTACAAATGCGGCATTCTTTAAGGTACTGTTCAATGTCTGATCTCATATGTGGCCACCAAAACTGCTGCCTTACCAAATGTAGTGTTTTTAAAATCCAAAGTGTCCAGCCTGCGTTACATCATGATATTGGGATAATATCTTTTTCCTACAATTTGTTGGAACATATATTTTATTCCCTCTCCAATACAATCCATCTTTATGTAAACAGGCACTATTATTTGTTTTTATCCATACATCCATTTTTGTAGCCTCTTCTAATTCCTTTTTGGTTATCTCTTTCTTGGTCAACATCTGAATTTGTTCGGTTGATGGTCCTACAGAGATCATGGGCTGAATAACTTCATCTCTAGACACATTGTATTGAGGTAGTCTCGATAGTGCATCCGCCATGAAGTTTTTACCCCCTGGAACATATTGCAACTGGAAATCAAAATATTTAAAATACAAAGCCCATCTTACTTGTTTAGGGGATAGTTTTCTCAGTTTCTGTAATGCTTGTAAATTTTTTTTTAATTTATATAAATTTTTATTGGTTTTAAAACAAACATAAAAAAACAAAACATAAAAACATAAAGCCATCTTCCATATCTATATACATACAGTGTGCTGGTTGGTTTACAAATTGTTTTGCGCTACCATTTCGTAGTCTTCAATTACAATTACATTATATATCCTCTCATACTTTCAATCAAATATCAAGTGCATTAATATCTTTATTAATCAATCATTGACTATACTTTTATTCATTCATGTTTTATAAAATAATCATATTTTACTTAGTTTATTTTATAACAATTCATATTATCCACCCAGATCTATCCTAGAATCATTTTGTAGATATAATTAAAAAGTAGAAGAAAAAAAAGAAAATGCATCTTTAGATATTTATTATTTTCTCAAAATCTACATATTTCATTACTATGTTTGTTATCTAACCATTGATAAAATAGATCCCAAATTTTATAAAATTGTTGAGTCGATGCGAAGTTTTCCCTCTGGTCCGCGTTCCTGGCAGGAGCACAGACTACTCTGATTGGTTGATCAGCTGTTGTAAATCGTCTTAGACAACAGAGACCCCTTCCAGAAGACTCAAAGTCAAAAGCTAGTTTTTCTCCCAGGCAGCAACCCATCTGTTTAAGCTGTGGAGGAAATCACTTAAGAGAATCCTGTAGGTTCAGGAATGCCATCTGTTTAAGTTGCCAGAGGAAGGGTCACTTAGCAAGGGTCTGCCAAGCTGGGAAAACCTTTACTCAGAGACCTCAGCCAAACCCCATCTTTCAAAGGCAAGTGGAAGACTGCTATACCTGTAACCACTTCAATCAGTCCAACAACAGCTCTAACAAAATCAATATTTTTGTCTCCTTAGAAGGTAAACCTTGCAAGATGGAGGTGGATACAGGCTCTGCTCTATCTATTATTTCATGGAACACCCTTAAGAAGCTGCTACCCAGATTTCCAAAGAAGATGCTCCTTGATTGCCACCTGACTCTACGAGATTATTAAGGCAAGAACATTCCAGTCCTCGGGAAAGGCAAGTTCCTCATTCAATTCAAAACTTTTAAAGGCCACTTGCCTCTTGTTGTGGAGGATGGTGCTCTCCCCAGTTTGCTAGGTTTAGATTGGTTCCCTGCCCTTGGCCTAAATATAACAGGCATCCACTCTGTGTTAAAGGCTGAAGTAGATTCCCTATTCAAAGACTATGCTGATGTATTCAGCGAGGGTTTGGGATGTTACTCAGGCACCCCCATATCATTTAGTGTAGACCCTCAAGCAACTCTTGTATGCCTGAAACCTCGTAGGGTGCCTTTTGCAATTCGTCCTAAATTAGATAAGGAACTTGACAAACTAATCAAACAAGGAGTGTTAGAACCTGTAAATTTTGCTAAATGGGAGACCCCCATAGTGACCCCTCTTAAGAAAGATGGTAGCATTAGGATATGTGCTGATTACAAAATTTCCCTGAATAGATACCTCCAAATCAGTGCTTACCCAGTTCCCATCATTCAGCACCTTTTACATTCTTTTGAACCTGGGTCTATTTTTGCAAAGCTGGATATATCCCAGGCATACCAGCAATTCCCTGTAGATGACCACAAGCAGAATTGCAGACAATAGTAACTCACAGGGGAGCTTTTGGGTGCAGACGCCTTCAGTTTGGTGTGAGTGTAGCCCCTGGAATATTTCAATCCCTGATGGAGAGGCTACTTCAAGATCTCCCAGGGGTAGTCCCCTATTTTGATGATATTTTAATTTCAGCCACAGACAAACCTCAGTTGTTACAAAGAGTAAGGTCAGTTCTAGATCGATTCAGGCAAAATGGCCTCAAACTTTAGAAAGACAAGTGCACTATTGCCACTAAGCAAGTTGATTTTCTGGGCTATAGAATTGATGCCTCTGGCATGCACCCTATAGAGTCTAAAGTCAGGGCCATCCATGAGGCACCCACTCCTACCAACAAAACTGAGCTCCAGGCCTTCTTAGGGCTTCTCAATTTCTATGCTGCAGTCCTCCCTCACAAAGCTTCAATCGCAGAGCCTTTACATTGACTTTTGGACAAAAAGTCCCCCTGGCATTGAGGAGCTAGGGAAGCCCATGCCTTCCACTCTGTCAAATCCTTGATCACCTCTAAAGCAGTTTTAATTCAGTTCAACCAGCATCTTCCATTAGTTCTTGCTGCAGACGCTTCCCTTTTTGGCATAGGGGCTGTTCTTAGTCACAGACTGCCAAATGGCTCTGAGACACCCATTGCCCTTTTCTCCAGAACCTTTTCTTCAGCTGAACGCAACTACAATCAGAAAGACAAAGAGGTTTTGGCTGCAGTTGCCTCTGTAAAGAAATTTCATGAATTCCTCTATGGCCACCATTTTGAACTAATCACAGATCACAAGCCTCTGCTAGGCCTTTTGTCTGCTGATAAACAAACACCTCAGATTCTATCCCCAAGGATGACCAGATGGACTCTGTTTTTGGCTGCTTATTCATACAAACTGATCCATAGACCCAGAAAAAAACCTCGCACACGCTGATGCTCTCAGCCGCTGCCCATTGCCGGTTCCAGTTGAAGACCCTGCACCAATCCATGCTGTGTTCGAATTCAACGAACTCAAGCTGCCCATTACAGTCTGATATTGCTTACCATTCCTCAAGGGACAAGGTAATTGCCCAAGTCCTTGACTGGGTGGGAAGGGGGTGGCCAGATATCCCTTATTCCCCTGAGTTCCTGCCCTTCAAGGCACGCCAGCTTGAACTGTCATCCCTCCAGGGTTGTTTGTTGTGGGGAACAAGGATGGTCATTCCTTCCTCGTTGCAAGCTTCAGTTCTGAAGCTCCTGCATGAAGGCTACCCGGGCATCGTTAGAATGAAGGCCCTGGCCTGTAGTTATGTCTGGTGGCCTGGAATGGATGCCCGGATCTCCAGCTGGGTAAGCACTTGTCAACCTACCTGTTCCAGCGCCTGGTGACCCATCTACAGCTCCAGAGGACGAGGCTCCTGCGTTAACCGGCTCCGAAGGGCTCCCTGAAGCAGAGGACTTCGACCGACGGATGGAGGCCCCTGTTCTATGGCATTCCGACCACCTGAGAAGACGACCGGTCTACTTATGGGACTATGCATGCTCCTTGCCAGGGGAAAGGAGTGTTGCGTCGATGTGAAGTTTTCCCTCTGGTCCGCATTCCTGGTGGGACCGTGGACTACTCTGATTGGTTGATGCCGTTTGACAGCCGGCTATATAAAGCGCTGTCAAATGGCATCAGCTGTTGCTGCAAGCTGACTGCTTGTTAGCCCAGCAGTCGCGGCAACCTTTTATTCGCAGAATAAAGATTCCTGTCAATTGCTCCGTGTCTGTCTCAGTCATTTCCATCGCTCCACAACAATGTTGTTCTCTAATTTCAAATGTCAATCTACTCATTTCAGCACATTCCAATATTTTCTTTATGATTTCCTCCTGTGATGGCATCTTCTCATTTTTCCAGTTTTTAGTGAATACAATCCTAGCCCTTGTTAATACATTTACAATCAGACATTTCAAATCTTTACCATATATTTCAGGCAAAATTCCCAATAAAAAAAATCTCTGGTTTCAATACTATATGCTTATTTGTCATTTTTTCCAGCCACATGTGGATTTTAGTCCAATATTTTTTAGTGTCCGAACATGTCCACCACATATAGTAATATAAACCATGGGGCCTGATCACATTTCCAACACTTTTTGGACTTATTCTTGCTATTCTTGTCGGGGGAAAATGCCACCTGTAAAACATCTTATACAAATTTTCTTTATAAGCCGTTGATGTTGTCATTTTATAATTTTGAGACCACAATTTTTGCCATTTCTCTAAATCAATTCCATATCTAAAATTCTTCCCCCAAGCAATCATAGTTTCTTTAACTTGTTCTTCTTCTAGTTTAATTTCTAATAAATATCCATACAATTTTTAATCACCTTCTCATCAGCACCTGTCAAAATCTTATTGAAATCAGTCAATTTATCATAAAAACCTTCTGTTTTAAAATCTTTATCATACCTTGACTGTATTTGCGCATATGAAAACCAATTCATCTTTATACCTTGTTCCTCTAATTTTTAAATTCACCCTTTTCATTCAGTATTTCACCATAAATAACTGTTTGTTCCTTTTTGTATATTATAGGATAAGAAAATGCTTCAATAGTCGATAACCAGACTGAAATTTTTAAATAACATTGTCTTTTAGTCTTTTTCCAATTTAACCACAGAGACTCCCATATATAATGTCTTCTAAAATACCCCTGTGTTTTCGTTCCTTGATACCATAAAAAAGCATACCACCCCAACAACAGATCATGTCCTTCTAATCTCAACAATCTAGTATTTCTTAATGTTATCCATTCCTTAACCCATATCAATTTCATAGCTTGATAGTACAACTCCCAATTAGGCAAGCCATCTCCTCCTCTTATTCTAGTGTCTTGCAAAAGTTTTAACTTTATTCTCGCCTTCTTACCTTGCCATATATATTTCAACATGATTTTATTTAAATATTCAAAATAATCTTTTCCAAGACTAATTGGAATTGTTTGAAACAAATATAAAAATCTGGGTAGTATATTCATCTATATCTGTATCAACAATCATGATTGTTGATATTCTCCCTATTAGTGACAGTTGTAAATTTTCCCATTTCGCCAAATCTAGTGCTATCTGCTGCTTAAGTTTAATATAATTATTCTCTTTTAGTGTACTGCATCTTGCTGTCAAATATTCCCAAGTATTTTACCTTATTCGTGACCTGGATTTTCAATAGGTCTGCTAATTCTTCCTTTTATCTTGATAACATATTCTTTGTCAGAATCTTTGTCTTATCTTTATTTATTTTCAAGCCAGCCACTTTTCCATATGTTTCTATCTTTTCTATCAATTTTGATGCTGTTTCTAGTGGATCTTCTAAGGTGAAAACCAAGTCATCTGCAAATGCTTGCAGTTTAAATTCTTCCTTTTTAATTTTCATCCCTTTTATATCCTTTTCTTGTCTAATATTTCTGTTTAACACTTCCAAGGTTAACACAAACAACAAGGGTGACAGTGGGCATCCTTGTCTTGTTCCTTTTCTTATATCATGTCATGCTTGTAAATTTTTATGATCCGTGCAAACTTTGAATTTTTCTTTCAACCCTTCTAATAGTTGTCTCCATGTACTAAGTGCCCATTTTATGGTGAAAGCCTCCTTTTTCCAAATAGCCCACATGCGTTCTGTGATTGTAAATCTCCATGATGTATATGCACATGGCTGTAATTGTCCATCAATGTTGTACACTAAGAGGACAGCCCCCACAGCCACATCACTTGAATCACCTTGTACTACTGTTGTAACTATGTATCATTTATGTATTTGCAATTATATATCAATGC
>BLBF01000039.1:12037524-12052794 GCA_015471245.1 Laticauda colubrina | reverse complement strand
GTGTAATCATTAAGCTTCTGTCTTCTCAGTGACCTTTTACAGGGCACGTACAGGGACAAGGAGTCAAATATTTGCAAGAAATGGTTTATTCACTTGGGATTACATTGTCTGGCAGGCAGCTTGGTAAAGAAGTAATATCCTGATCAAATATACTTCTTGCCATCCTGTCTGTCCTAAATATCCTGCTGTTGTCTGAGTCATTGTTGGATTTGTATATTCCGTCTGACCTGGGCTTAACCTGGGTTCTGAATAAACAATCACCCCCTTTTGATGAAGCATAATAAAAGAGCTCGTACCCAGCCATTCTGGGCGCACTCATCTCGAGGAACTTCGTCTCCTGTCGTTTTTTCTCTCCTTCGCTCCCTGTCATGAGGCGCCCATCTGATGCGGGATAGCAGATACCGCATACTACAAAACTTTTAGGTGTATCAGGAAGTTTTAAAATGGGCTCTTGAACAAATAAAGCTTTCAGGTCATCAAACACTCACTGACACTCCTGTGACCATACTATGGTTGACTAGGTCTGGGTTTTGGCACCTATGTTTAGTTTTTAACAATTCTGTTAGTGGTAAAGCAATTTGCGCAAATTTAGGAATAAACTGCTGGTAAAAGTTTACAAATCCTAAAAAGCTTTGTAATTTTGGCTCTTTCCAATCAACTATGGCTCTGACTTTATTGGGATAAATTTCTATTCCTTTACTGGATATTCTGTACCCCAAATAATCCAACAACGTACAGTGAAACTTGCACTTCGAAAGTTTCACATATAATTTGGCATCACGTAATTTTTTCAGAACTTTCCTAAGGTCACATATTCCTCCATTGTTTGGGTATAAATTAAAATATCATCAAAATATATTAGAACACCATGATATAAATGTTCTTGTAATACTTCATTTATAAGTTGCATGAAGACAGCAGGTGCCCCTTGAAACCCAAATGGCATAACGTTAAACTGAAAATTTCCAAGGGGGCAATTAAAAGTAGTTTTCCATTGATCTCCCTCTCATATTCGAACTCCAGAGAAGGCTTCTCGTAAGTCCAATTTCGTAAAATACCTGCCAGTCGCTAACACTGCTCACAAATTGTTGATCAGTGGTAAAGGATATAAATTGTCTATACAAAAAGCGTTGAGCCCACGGAAATCAACACAAAGACATAATTCTCCATCTTTTTTCTCACGAAACAAAACAGGGGCAGCTATATGTGATTTCCCGGGTTGAATAAATCCATGCACCAAATTTTTATCTATATATTTCCTCCATCTCTTTTGGAGTCATGGCATACATTCGTGGTTTTGGAAACTTTGCTCCAGAAATTAAACCAATTGTGCAATCAATTGTTCTATGTGGTGGTAATGTTTCACAGTCCTTTTCGCTAAACACATCTGCTAGGTCTTTATATTCCTCTAGATAATGTAGTTCTTCAGAATCATCTATAGCTATTACAACTTTCCTATTATTTACATATGGAGGGGACATAGGGACAACTGCAATTCACAACTTCCTAAAACTGTCTTCCCACCATATCATGGGCTTCCATTTGTCTAACCATACTAGACCTAAAATTAGTGCCTCCCTCATCTATGGTACTACAATAAATCATAAAGACTCCCAATAACTCCCTATCTCTAGTTTGATAGGGATTGTCATTATTGTGGCAGGACTCCCACCTAATAATGAACCATCCACTTGTTCAAAACACGAAGGTTTGGGCAGTTCTTCCACTGCTAACTATAATTCATCAACCACTTTTTTACTAATTAAACATCTAGTACATCCAGTGTCGATTAATGCTCCATACTGACCCCTCAATTTGCTTGTTAGATTTTCCAATACTACTGGTATAACAAATGGTCACACAGGATTACTCACCAAATCATCCTCATCCAGACTGTCATCTCCACTGTAGTATAACCCCGAGACTACCTTGGGTAGTTGTTTGCCATCAGGTGTTTTCCTCTCACATCTATTTGTCATTACTTCCGTGTTCATTTTTTGTGACACCCCTTGAGATCTTTCAGATGTAACTGTCCCTTGTTTCATACCATGGGGCATGATACTACTTTGTAAATTGCTACTTGTGGTGCTAGGAATGCGAGCCACCTGTTTTCTATCATCTAGTTCTATAGATGGACACTCCATTGCCTATGTCCCAGACTCTGGCATCGGAAACACCTCATGGCCCTATTCCCCTACCAGTCTTTTTAGTTTCCTCCCCCACTTTACCCCGTGGTGCTATTGCTCCTATTGGTTGTCTTTTGGCCCCTCCAAATATAGGACGGAACTCCCTCAGTCCCACATCTGTTTTATACCATTCCCCCAGTTTTATACCATTCCCCCCTATAAAGACAAGCCTGCCTCAATCCTCTATCTAAACCAGATCTAAATTCTCTAATCAATAAGTCTTTCTGGCCAGATGTGCAACATAGTTGCTAATTTCTGAAATTCTCTGACATACTCCACAGCAGGCCTCCCATCCTGCTTCAATGACATTAATGCTTCTTCATATTGATGTATCCTTGACCTATTTTTAAATTGAACTTTGAGTGAATCCAAAAACAAACCAACACCAATCAATTCCTTTGCATGCACATTATGCAACTCTGCAGCCCAATTGGCAGTATCACTTGTTAACACTATAGTTATCGCAACTATAATGGACCATTTTAAAAGGATAGCAATTTGAATATAATTCTAGGTGGTTCACAATTTGGCTTAAAAATAATGCTAACCTATCAGGGTTCCTATCAAAGGAAGTGTTTATAGGAGGACCATCCCAAACCATTCTTTTTGGGCCAATTTCCAGATGTGCCTGATGGACCCCAGGAGTGAATTGTTTGTCTATTCCCCATTTGTGCATCCCTAAATTCAACCCTGGAACCTGTGACTGATTTAGAGGTTTTACTCCGAGTTCCTGATACTCCTACTACAGCTGCTCATGATTCATCTACTTCCATAGAAAATGCTCTCTCCGACTTCCTCCTACTCATCTCCCTGCTATCTCTGGCACTTGAACTAAAGAAAGATGTGTCTTCTGTTCTAAATCCCCTCCCTGGACTTTCCCAAATGGTTGGGGGAGTAGAGTCACAAATGCTTAAGTCACTATACTTGACACGGAGCAATTCCAACGTACTAGCATTTAAACTGGTCGTAGAAGTATTACATTCATCTTCATCATCAATCTGTTGTTCTCCACTTCTCAAACGTCCTGGAGGTCACCGGCATAAAAGTAGGAGGTTTCCCTTGTGAAACTTTTCCCCTCATATCGTCTCTCAACTCCAATCCTGCTTTCCGTTCCTTCCGAATTTTCAGCCTTACCACAGGCTGAGTATCCTCTTCACATCTCGCATTTTCTGTTTGTCCACTTTCCAAAGACACCACATTATTGTCCAACTGAACTGAGGGCTGCTCAGGCACTATGGCAGCCCTTCCAACAGCATTATCCACATCCACCTCTGAAACGTCCTCAAAACCTTCATCAACAGCAGTACCTTCAGCCATAATATCACAGGTAACAAAATATTATAGGATGTAACAGATCCAACTTTCCTCTCAGCTATTCTTTGGCACAAATGCAGGGAGAAAATAAGATACTCTTCGCTTCAATATTTTGTAACACAAAAGCTTATTGTTTATTCCTTCCTCTGCAAGGAGTCTGAGATAATAGCTAAGCAAACAAAATAAAATTGGATCTAACCCAAGTTTCCTGGGACTTTTCTTAGAACTCATAATGAAGATATTCAAGGTATCTTGTTCCTCAGCTATAAACTGTAAAGAAATCAGCAAACAAGACATACAGCATGCCACTTGGTAGAGTAACAATTAAATCTTTGCAGAAGATCTTCAGTTGCCATGATATATCTTCCCTTACAAAGATCAGAATCATGCAGCGAATCATTTCTATTATGATGCTTTGTGACAGAGAAAGTTGTATTTTGAACAAACAAGACAGTGATGGCATTTTTAAATGCTGGTATTGGAGAAAATTCCTGAGAATAGCATAGATAGCCAAGAAAACAAATAGATCATAAAACAAATAAATTCTCAAGAGTTGTTACTTGAGGCACAAGTGATGCTCAACTTATCATACTTTGGACTATCATCCAAAGACCTAACTCTCTTGAGAAGTGTAAGAAGTCTAAAATGGAAAGGAAGAAAAGCATAGAAATATAGAAACCTGGTGGAAGAAAAAGACCCAGTGGTCCATTGAGTCTGCCCTTTGAGTTTATTTTATTTAATTTTTGTTGGATGATGGACACGTGTGTATTCCAAAAATGTTTAAACTCAGTTACTGATGATTTATCTACTCTCACTGTTGAAAGTTGGTTCCAAGCTTCCACTATTTCTGTGAAGTAACACTTTTTAACATTACTTTTGAATTTCCATCTGTCACTTTATGCCCCATTGTTTTCAATTTTTACTCAATATATGAACTCCAATCTCTATTAATGAATGCAGTCTAGAACTTTATTCACCCCCTTAATACATTTAAAGATTTCAAACATGCCCCACTTTCCCTTTTGTTCTCCAGGCTGTTTATCAATTCCCTCAAATATCTCCTGAAATGTTGTGTACCTCAGACCTTGCACCATTTTTGTTGCCCACCTCTAGACTCATTCAATCTTATCATTTTTTAAAAGTGAGATCTCCAGAACTGGACACAATAACCGAGCGGGTTCTGACTAAAGCCCTATGTAGTTGGATTAGGACCTCCTTCCTCCTGCTGATGATCCCTCTAGTGATGTACCCCAGAATTTTGTTTACCCTCACAGATATCTGGCCACACTCTTTACTCATTTTGCAGTCATCTGCTATGTTCACACCTAAATTCTTTTCTTATGTTGTCCTGTATAACACTGTACCCTCATAACTGTTCTGTTCTTAAATGCATGATTATACATTTAAAAACATTGAGCTGCAGTTTCCACATTTTTTACCAATTTTCCAGCAATGCTAAATCATTTTCCACATTATGAATACACACAGCAACATTTACTCTATTATACACCTTTACATCATCAGCTTTTTTTTAACATCTTCTTTTGTACCACTTACAAACACATTGAGCAGAATAGGACATAAAACTGAGCTTTTTGGTATACCACTTGTGACTTATCAGATTATGCCCCATTAATACTCAAATAGGAAGCCAACTTCCTATTCACTGCCCAGTGGGGTCTATGACAATTCACCATAGCCAGTCCACCATGATTAACTAGCCACAGCCCACTCACAATGGCTAACTCTCCACGACCATCTCGTCACAGGACAACTCACTGCAGGACAAGAGTTACGCTAATATCAAAGAAATGGTGGAATAGAATCATGAAAAAAAGAATGCAAAAGGATGGACAGATGAAAATGTTAATGGCAAAAATTAATTTTTATTTATTTATTTTAAATAATTAAATATTGTTACATTGTCCTCCAGCAAGTTGTCCCGTGGTGAGTTGGCTATGGCGAGTTGTCCCACTGTGAGTTGGCCATAATGAGTTGGCTGTAATAAGTTGGCCATGGCAAATTGGCCATGGTGAGTTGGCCATAGCAAGCTCATTTTTTGAGCTCATGTGGGACTATATCAAATGCTTTGCTACAATCCATATAGGCTATGAGCCCTATCTCACAAAATGAAATTCAATGTAGAAAAAAGTAAGGTTTTATAAGTAGGCAAGAAAAATCAAACGCACAGGTACAGATTAGATAAAATTTGGCTCAATAGCAGTAACTGTGAGAGTGATCTAGGATATAGATCACTCTATATGATGATATAGATCATCATTCTAAATATTCTTAAATATGAACCAGCAGTGTGCAGCAGCAGCCAAAAAAGCCAATGCAATCCTAGGTTAACAGAGATAGTATCAAGATCACATGAAGAATTAGTACCACTTATAAAGCCTTAGTAAGGCCAGACTTAGAACACCGTATTATAAAAAGATGTAGACTCTGGAAAGTGTACACAAAAGAGCAACAAAGATGATTTGGAGGCTAAAACATGTAAAGCCACAGTTCTTTTGGTCTATCAAGTTGTATGCTTTTAAATTTTCACTATTTCTTTTTTTTCTTTTCAGGAATTGTTTTCTGAAGAAAACTACCAGCAACACGCTGGACACATTCAGTTAGAGTGGTAAAGGGTACACCTTTGGAAGATCTGAAGGATCAGATTGAAAACAGATTATTCTGGGAAAAAATCTATATGATTGCTAAAGGTCTGTATTGACTAGATGGCACAAATCATGTTTATCACTTTGTAAGTCAGAATTTTATCTAAAACATATAATTAAGCTTGTACCTTTAATTAAATCATGATTTCCATTTATTAGTTTATTATCTATTATATTTGTTAGAAAATATGTTCAAATATATCTGTAAGAGTGTGATTACCAGCACAGTACAGTAATGTGTTTTGTTTTCTTCATGAAGCTACGCTTTTATTTATAAATATTATTTTATTTATTTATTTTATTTCCAACTCAAATCAACATGCAAGGGAGACAGGGAGTAGCAAAGTTATTCCATTTTTTTCTAATCTTTTGAAATACATATATTTCATTATAAAATATGTGGACTGATTATGAAAAATCCTTGTAAAATCATTAGCTATTGCTTCCAATTTTCTGGCTTTCTGAAGCTTCAGCCCAAAAGATAAACAACCTGCTCTAAGTTTTCTATTTTGTGATAAAGAATGCAAGGTTGATAGAAACAGGAGGTTTTTTTTTTTTTTTTAAACGTACTGCCAGTGAGAAGGTAAGAGGAACAGAGGAAAGTATTTTATTATACGTCAGCGGGGAATTTGCAAATGGTTCTAGGTTTATTGGCTATATTGGTTTGGTCTACTGGGAAATAATTGAAGGACATATTTCAATATTTCTCCTGTTCAAGTAATCAAACAAAACAAAGTTCAAACATTTTAAATGATAAATTCAGTGAAAATCAGTTTTTGTAATTGTTTTGTATTTCAAAACATTAGCATGACTATATAAATGTAGTTAACAAAGCATTAAATCATTGGTTAGCATACAAATAAAATGTAAGATAGTAAATTACAGCAATGATTAGATAATTATTGTATAATCAAATTAGCATTTAAGTAAATATTAACAGTTATACTCATAATTACAACAATATCTCCACCAAAACTCAAAACATATTTATATAAAATTTTAAAGCATTTCATTTTCACAAATGTAAGAGAAAATTATAATGGTATAAATCTATCAATTATAACATATTTCTTATTATCTGTATCTCATCTCAGACAGAGGATGACACATTCTTGACATAAATGACTTGTCAATAGGCTGTTGCATGATAATGATAATGATGGATACAGAATGCCATACTTCTATACACTTCTACACCTTGCAAATAATAACAATTTATAAGGTCATCTGTGCAACCATACTAATAGAAAAAAGAACAACATCAGCTTATCCCAGTCCTTGGGAAGGATTTAGTGGATGGATAAAAATGTTAAATCTAGTGAAAGCATCTGGCTGACTGTGTGATCCACTGTAATAACAATAACAAATTACAGTATTTCTATTTTTGCTTTGCTATTCTTATTTTTAGTCCAGGAACTTATCATGGCATCTAGGACTCCCTAATGCCCTGTGAGGTGGTTGAATTGAGGGCATGACTGGCCTAACAGCAGTGTACAAGGATTTAAAAACAAATACATAATTAAAAAAACAAATCACAATATATGAGCCATGGCAATGTTAACAACAGCAATCATAGAAAAGCACACCAATAGTAGCAAAATTTGGACTTTAGCACCTTGGCAAAGGTTAACAAGTCAGAATCATTTAAATTCCAAGGACGCTTTTCCATAGAGCAGGCACTGTCATAGAGAAAGCCAAATCAGGATCCAACAAGATAACATTGTTTATTGGAAGAGACTCATGGCCTCTTTGCTAGATCCAGTGAGCTGAACAAAGGCAGTGGACAAAGGCAGTATTACAACTAGCCTAGTTCTATATCAGGCAGACCATTATATACCATAGGTCAGGGGTTACCAACCTTTTGGACGTCAGGGATGTCTCACGGAGCATTAATATGAATTTTGACTGACAGTGGCTTGCTGATATTGGTGGGAAAGTCGGTCCCATATTTCATTCAGAGCTGCAGTAGTCACACGACTGGCCCTTTGGGCATCCCAGAACAGCTGCTCCTCCACCCGGGTGCACTGGCCTCCCATGAACTGGAAGAGATGCTCCAGGATGACCAAAGGGCCAGTCCTTTGACTACTGCAGCTCTGGAATATGGGACCAACTTTCCCACCAATATCAGCAAGCACCCTGGGGAAGATTTCCCTCCCCCACTGTTGGTCTTACCTTCAAGTTCTAGCTCATGTGGCTCTACTCAAGGTAAGGTTTGTACTTGGCTCAACGGTGGGCAGGCTATGTGGGCAGCTTAGCTTTGTGGATTAACAGCCTGGATTAATTGCTTTGGGGGGAGTACTTTGGTGGGGACACTTGTCTGAGGACCACCAAATTTTTTTCACAGACCACCAGTGGTCCCCAGCCCACTAGTTGGTGACCACTGCCATAGGTAATAGCCACCACTTTGAATTGCACATGGGCCATGTCTAGTAAAAAACAAAAACATTAATGAGACATGTTAAACTGTTTTCTTAAATTCATACAATATCCAATTTACAATTTTTCTTTTATATGAAATGAACTTTTGAGAGTATAATATTCATCCATGTGCCATCTTTCCACAGCAAGTAAAATGTGGTAAATTACTTTGTTTCATATAGTTGAAAGGCTAAATTATGCACTGAAAATACTTCAAATACACAAAAAAAATATTATTTCTTGTGATGAGTGGATGGTATCAACTGAATCATCTGACAAAGTTAATTTTCCAAATGTGTGTTTTAAAAAGTGATTTTGTTATGTTATAAGTCTGTACTTTATCGCTTTCATGTTCTTGCAACAAATGAATGAATTTCCGTGTGTGAATAACTGAAATGAAGTTTATATTACAGAAACGTACTCTAATACCAGGTTGCCTTATTTCTATTATCAAGATGCCTCTAGCAGTCAATTAAAGACTTAAATTACAGAATAGCAAAAGATGAAATATCTAAATTATTAAAGGTCAATGAACACTGGCAATATAAAAGGGAAAATTCCACCCCTAGAAAGTGTATGAAAAAGTATAAGTGCTGATAACCAGCTGTGAAACATTGCAGACAGTGCGTACCATTCTTATTAAGTTAATTTAGGGCCAAATAAGACACACTGTGGAAAATCAGGATTTTTCACTATGGTCAGCTACCAAAGAGGAGATAAGTGATTTAGGATTAATGTCCATAACAGAGAGAGGATTTAATCTTTTCCTAATAGAATCATCCTCTCCAAATAAAAATGCTAAGGGACTTATAAAATCCCTACAGTTTTTCTTCATCTTGGTAAAAAAAATATTGTAGGAGAGAAAACAGAAACAGTTCAGGCAGGCAGAGGTAATCCCACAGTCTCTGTATGATTTAATTTAGAACTAGTGCCCACCATTCTAGCATTTGTTATTACATTAAAATAACTGTGAAGATGGAAGTCTCTAATCCCAGACCTCTGACTTTAAACCCAGACCTCTAAATCTAACTTTGCTACCTATGAGTTATGATGTAAAGGTAAAAGTTCCTCCTATCCTATCTAATCCTGCCCACTCTTGGGAGGTGCTTATCTCATTTTCTTAGCCAAGGGAGCCAGTTTGTCTGAAAACCCTTACGTGATCATGTGACCACATGATTATATGCTAAGGTGCATGGAATGCTGTCATCTTCCCACCAAAGTGGTACCTATTTATCTATTTGTATGCTTTCAAACTGCTAGGTTGGCAGGAGTTAAGGCAAAAATAGGAGGCTCATCCCAAGATGCAGTGCTCAGGTCTTGAACCTGGGATGTTAGCTATCCAGCTAACAAGCTCAGTGTCTTTAACCACTGAGCCACTGCACTCCCATGACCTATAAGAATTTTTTTCCACACTGAAAATTAAGGATTTTAATAGGATTATAATTTCTAAAATATCATTACATAATTATTATTTTAATGGAATTCCAGGGAAGGTGAAACAGATAGAGGAACCAAAGGTACTTCCTAAGGTACTAACAATATGTATGCTGATGATTGAACAATGATTGTACAGGAAAAAACATTTGAGGAGGTTGAACAATGTTTAATAGAAACATTGTTAGAAATGGATCGATACAATTGAGAAAACCAGTTAAGACCAAATCCAGCAAAAGTGCCTTCCATCTTTGCAATAAGCAAGCTACTAGGAAGCTGCATATTATATGGAAAAGGACATTATTGAATCATTGTCACAACTCTAAATATTTAGGGATCACTCTAGATATGACCCTAGCATATAAGCAGCACTGTACCAACATTAAATTAAAGGCCAGTGGGCAAAAGACCATCCTCAGGGAATTAGAGAGTTCTAACTGAGGTGCCAAACCAAGGGTCTGACAAAAGCTGGAAGTGTGAAATTCATTGAATAGACTGAACATGGGTACCACAAGATCCAGAGACACTCTGAACAAATGGGGCTATCTGGTGGCTTCTGTTTTTTGCAATTGTGGTGACATATAGACAACAAGTCCTATGTATACCTTCCCTTTGTGTCTCAGTCAGTGTGCACTTGAGGATTTCATGGCAATGCAAGAGAATACAATTAATGTCGCTGGTTTCTGTTTAATTTTATATTTTAAATCGTGTATTTTATATTTTAAATTTTATGCCATATAGTATCTTATTAATTATGACACAAATTGACACAAACAACTCTAATGGGAGAGTCTTAACCAGAACAGCTGAAACCAGTGCTGTACAGTGAGTAGTTCTAAACAGGAGTGGGATTCAAATGCCTTAACAACCAGTTCGGTGGGTGTGGCCTAATTGGTGGGTGTGGCTTGATGGTCATGTGACTGGGTGGGTGTGGCTTTCTGACTGGGTGTGGCTTGGTGGTCACGTGACTGGTTGGGCATGGCTTATATGTAAATATTGTAATAATAATAAGTCTTCATTGATTAGTCCTTGGGCCATATCAAAATTGTAAATATTGTAAATATTTATGTAAATATTGAATTTTTTATTAAAAAGAGCAGCTTTTACCCAAAATCAGGCAAAGCAGGCAGACTGAGTTGCTTACAGAATCACAGATTCACCCAGAGATCTACCTTTCTGCAATCTATTCCCTGTGTCTGTCATATAACATTTGATAGCAAGCAATCTAAAACCATCTCTATCTATTGGACTAGATGGAATATGTGCCTGCTTCTTAAAAAAGCTATCCACTGCCATAGCTGAACTTCTAAGCATAATCTTTGAAAAATCTTTCAGGAGCAGCTCCTTGCCTAACATATGGTCACAAGCCATGGTTATCCACATCTTCAAAAAGGGAGACCTCAGCCTAGTTGAAAATTACAGACCAATCTCCTTATGCATCACCTGTAAAGTCATGAAATCAATTATTAACCAATCCATTATCCTCCACTTAGAGACAAACAACCTACTCTCCAATAAACAATTTAGTTTCAGAAAAAAACAATCCTGTAATCTGCAATTCTAACACTGCAAAAACATATGGATGACACAACTCTCAGAGCAAAGCAACAGATGCAATCTACATAGACTCTGCATAACTGGACAGAAGAAGTCCTGTCAAACAGACAACAAATGGTCAAAATTGGGAGTGTCCTATCAAATTCTGTACCTGTCAATAGTGGTGTTCCCCAAGGCAGTGTTCTAGGATCAATTCTCTTCATACTCTACATAAAGCCCCTGTCACACTGCACCAACGGATGCAAAGAGGATGTAAAATGACAAAAAAGCTTGCCATCCGTTGGTTAACGCGATATACTCACTGCCTCCATTTTGCTTCCTCTCTATCCGCCCAGCATCCGTTTATTGAAGTTTCATCCGCTAAGAAAGTTTTGAGCTGCTCAAAACTTTTGCGCGGAAAATGTATCCAATTTGTCAATTCTGCATCCGCTATGCATCCACTAGGCATCCATTCTGCATCCGTTCTGCATCCGCTATATCCGCTAGGCATCCGCTGCACATCCGCGCAACTTGCACAGGACTCTGTGCCTGGACTGGGAAGGGCTGCTGCCTGTGCTGCTGGACCTTCTGGTAGCCATAGCCCTGGTAGGTGAGGGGCTGTGGAAAGCCTTGGAATGGGAGGGACATCACCTGGGGTGGAGGAGCAGACCTGGACTGGGTGGGAGCAGGTTCCTCTGGATCTGGAGGGTTGTGAAGCAGCTCGGTGATCTGGTCCTTCACCACCTGGTACTGGGCTTTCTCCATGTTCCTGAGGGTCTGGTTGACATAGGTGAGGAAGGGCTTGTGGTTGGAGGATGAGGAGTCGGTGTTGACCAGCTGAGAGAGGAGATCTATGCTGGTGCGGATGGTGTCCCTGATCTCCAGCAGGACAGTGTGGCTCTGCCCCTCCTGCTGTCTGGCTCTCTGCCTTTCTGTGGAGGTGGAGATGAGCGGGGGTGGATGCGGGTACGACTGTGGTGGACTCGATGTCTCCTTTCTCCCACCACACCAGGGAGTCCTCCATGAGCTCTACCACGGTTACAACACCTGTCCGTGGGTTCTCCGCCATGGCACGCTCCACAGAAACCTGCCTGGAGACAGGGACTGACTCTCGGCCGGAAGAGGACTGGGTCTCAGCAGGCTGCCGGAGAGAGAGGGTTGTGAGAGGGGCTCCTGGTGCTCCTCGGTGGTGGATCTCACCCTCCAGGAAGCTGCACCTGGCCATGACGTAGGTCTCTCTGTCCATCAGCTTAACCGTGGCCTGGCCAGATTTCTTCAGGTGCAGCTTCCCGTACCAGGTGTGCATATGTTTCCACCAGCCGAGGAGCACCTCCGAAGTGTAACCCATACTCTCCACCCTCTCTCTCCAAGCAGCCTGCTTCCTTTTGGTGGCCACAGATAGTCACAGATAGTCACAGATACAGCCACAGATAGTCGTTCTCTCTCAGTCACTCCAGCACCTCATCCTCATGTTCCTCCTCAATGAAGTATTGCATCCTCTCCTGTCCCCGCATATGCCTCTTTCTCCCTTTGGCACTGACCAGATGGTCCCTCATCAGAGGGGCTCCCAGGTGGTAGGGGCTGCTCCTCCACACCAGCAGCAGCAGCAGCACCAGCAGGATCATCATCATCATCATCATCATCATCATCATCATCATCGTCATCATCATCATCATCACCAGCAGGATCATAATAATCATCATCATCAGCAGCAGCAGCAGAATCATCATCATCAGCAGCAGCAGCAGGATCAGGAGCACGAGCAGGACCAGGAGCACGAGCAGGACGAGCAGGACGAGCAAGACCAGGAGCACGAGCAGTACAAGTAGTACGAGCAGTACGAGCAAGTCCAGGAGCACGAGCAGTACGAGCAGGATCAGCAGGACCAGGAGCAGCTTCAGAAGAGTACGCAGCAGCAGAAGCACCACCGCCAGGAGCAGCTTCAGCAGAGTACGCAGCAGCAGAAGCACCACCGCCAGGAGCAGCGCCAGCAGAAGCTCCAGCACCAGAAGAGCGAGCCCGAGCAGCAAAAGCCCCAGCAGAAGTAGAGTCATGGACAGGGGGCGGGAGGGTAGCAGGTTGCTGAGGCTTTCGCTTCTTCCCCATGGTTGTGGGGTTGCTGGCTGGCAGGGAGGCTTGCAGGGAGGCTGGCAGACACCAAGGCTGGCAGGAAGGCTGGCAGAAAGCCTGGCAGGAAGCCTGGCAGAAAGCCTAACAGGAATCCTGGCAGGAAGGCAGGCAGGCACCAAGGCTAGAAGGCAGACTGGCTGGCAGGGAGGCTGGAAGGCAGGCTGGCAGCAAGGCTGGCAGGCAGGCAGAGAGCAAGGCTGGCAGGGAGGCTGGCCAGGAAGCTTGGAGGCAGGCTGGCAGCAAGGCAGGGCAGGCAAGGACTCGATGTATCCGGCAGCAGGTCTTTCCTCCGAATACTGGCCACGTGCGAGCTGCTTCCCTTTATATCCATGTGGCTTACGCAATGCACCCCCCCGCATGTGCAATTAACGCTCGACATCCGTTAGGCTTCCGCTGTGCATCCGCTTTATCCGCTGTGCATCCGCTGTGCATCCGCTTCATCTGCTCGGCGTCCGCTCTGCATCCGCTCTTTCCATTCTGCGTCCGCTTTGCTGAGGCCCCCTAGAAGCCTAGGGGATGTGCCATCCGCTCTCATCCACTTCCATCCGCTGGGCTTCCGTTCCGCATCCACTTTCCATCCGCCCTGCGTCCTCCCCCCGTCCGTGTTATCCGCTCTGGTTATGCAAATTTTTGCCCCTTTTGAGAGCGGATAACAACAGATGGAACATTTTGCTCATCCGTTGTTTACGTTTTGCATCCGTTGGGCAGTGTGACAGGGCCTTAAATGACCTCTGTGATCATATTAACAGCAAGTGCGTTCTTTTCACTGATGATGTAAAGCTTCAAAAAGATCTTGACTATATTTCAGAATGTTCAAAAAAATGGCAACTTCAAATCTCAACAAATAAATGCTGTCTTACATATTGGCAAAAAAAAAATATCAGAAAATAAAATACAAGCTGAATAGTCAAGGTCTTGTTGATGATCCAAGCTCTGTAAAGGATCTTGGAATACTCATATCTAATGATCTAAGTGCTAGAGCCCACTGTAACTACATAGCCAAAAAGGCATTAAGAGTTGTTAATCTAATCCTACATAGCTTTTTCTCTGGTAATATCACACTACTAACTAGAGCATACAAAACATTTGCTAGACCAGTACTCGAATGCAGCTCTTCAATCTGGAACCCACATTAGGTGTCTGATATTAGTACAGTTGAGAAAGTCCAGAAATATTTCACAAGAAGAATTCTCCACTTCTCTACTCATTGTAGAAAATCTTAAGACACCAGACTTGAAATTCTAGACCTAGAAAACCTTGAATTATGCTGTCTTCGATCTGATCTAAGTATGGTGTATAAAATCATACATTGCAATGACTTACCTGTCAATGAATACTTCAGCTTCAACCATAACAACACAAGAGCACACAATAGATACAAACTCAAGGTTAGCCACACCAAACTTGATTGCAGGAAATATGACTTCAGCAACAGAGTGGTCAATGTCTGGAATACTCTACCTGACTTTGTGGTTTCTTCCCCCAACCCCAAAAACTTTAACCTTAGACTGTCTACTATTGACCTCACCCCTTTCCTAAGAGGTCTGTAGGAGGAGTGCATAAGTGCACCAATATACCTACCATCC
>BLBF01000039.1:11997194-12036757 GCA_015471245.1 Laticauda colubrina | reverse complement strand
GCAGATTGAGTTGCTCAATCACAGAATCACAGATTCACTCACAGATCTACCATTCTGCAATTTACTACCTGAGTCTACACTGAAAAAACAGAATCTTCAGTCCTAAGGAACATTCAGGTCTGCTTTTAGGTTAGCTGGAAAGCAAAGAACCCAACAATTTCCTGCTTTCTAGCTAATCTAAATCTGCTAGCATAGCAGAACAGCTGATGGTTGAGGGAAGAAAAAGGAAAAGTAGCAACTTAGCAGAAAAGTTTGCCAGGAAAAGAGCGACTGAGCGGGGAGGGGAGGGGCCAGCCAGTGGCATGATTTGCTGGTTCTCCAAACTGGGCAGAATCATAACAACTGATTCTATGGAACTGGTCTGACCAGGTAGAATCCCACCCCTGGTTTGAAACTAAACATCATTAACGTAACTCATTTGTTATATGAATTTATCCTATAATGTGGAGAGATTACTAACTAGAATCAATCACAATATTATATTTTAAAGATGTTACCGTTCCAATTTGGTAATACTGGAATAGGAATGGAACAACACCATCTAAATGCAGCTCTAGCTTGTGGATGATTTTAATTCTCTAATATATTTTAGTGCTAAAATTCTCTACAGAACTGTCAATACCACACACCATATAACCCAATCCTGCCATTAAAAAAGAATCTCTATGCACATAATTCAGGCTATTAAAACATTAAAATGATGTTTCATTTTAATTGGGTTCATTTCATAATATATAAATAAGATTCATCCAGGTTTAGCATGTGTTATCTTAACAATTTAAACGGACTCTTATGAAACATCATAGATAATGTATTTGTTTTTCTGAGCTTAGTTTCAATGTACATTTCAGACTTTATAAATACTTAAAATACTTAGAAAGCAAAAGGTCAGACTGGTGTATGGAATTTAGAAGTGAAAATTTTTAATTGGTTGTAGCAAGAATAACTTAAATAAGAATCATATTTAGACAGCACGTGGTTAAAAGAAAATGAAATACATGGAACAAATAACACTTCTGATTAACATAGTTTATATTTGCAGAGGGCACCTCTGCAAACATAAGCTTATAAAGATTCTGTTATATCAGAGCATATTACTATTGATGTTCAGATTAATCTGTCAGTCTAGGGAACCTAAGATTGAAGAGTTAAGACAGATTTGCTGTCTCCCCTCCACCCCTCATTTGAATTTTCTATGAGGGCAGTAACGACTGTGAATAATAAAATCTCAAGTGCCCATGGTGCCAGGTTGTGAAATGAAAGACTTTACTTACCTAATAACTAGATGTGGCAGATACTTGGTAGAATGCTATATGGTCTATGCTCCAATTAAATCTTACCCAGCTTCTTTCGATTTAGTTTTTGTCTTCAGTTTTATTTGGGCCTATCCATTAAACCTTTGCTCATACTTCCTCTTTTATTGACAAGGCTTTTTCTAACACTTCTATAGAGAGTAAATTTGGTGTGGACATTAAGGCATCAAGCTAGAAACTGACAGATCATAAGTTTTAGTCCCACTTTTGATATAAAACCATCTGAATGACCTTGGGCCATTCACTTTTTCTCAGATCTTGGAAATAGGTAATGGTAAAACACTTCTGAAATCTTGCCTATAAAACTGCAGGGACTCATTCAGGCAGTTTCTGGGTCAACAGACTCAAAGGCACAAAAATGAGCAAATAGTTTCCCCAAAATGTTTGCTGTTTTGTATTATTAATAAGCAGTATTTACTATTTTAAACATACATTAGTGGTCCCTAGATGGAGGAAATGTCCTTCAGCTAGCAAAAGGGAGGAGATATTTTCTTTATTTTTGCCCTGTTCCTATAAGACTAATTGAAAAAAAAATGGTAATGGGAGAAAATATCAGCAAGTGCTGTATTACTCTGGACTGTCCTGGTAAGATGGGGCAGACCCATGTTAAAGAAACCTTAAAAACATTAAACTACTATACTGTGGCAGTCCTGAAGCAAAAACAATGTGGTGCAGGAAGTTAATGTAATGTTCAATAGTCATAAATTCATTCATCTTGCCTTAAGTATAACTACAGTATATCTTATCCAAACCTGTTCCATGAGGCAAGAGATGTCACCTTCACAAAAGTCAAACTGCAGCTATTTGCTGTCTTGAATACACACACAGACACACACACAGAGACACACACACAATATTTTGTTACCTAGAATAACTTTGGGTTGAAGCACAATGTAAATATAGCTTGAGTGTTTTAGTTTATCACAATTTATTGAAGATTTGCTTACTTTATTTTAAAATATTTGCCAATTGCATACATAATATCAAAAGGTGATATTTGATTATTTATTTATTCACAAGAGGTTATATGCTGCTGTAATCAGTAACAATAGCTTTTCCAATAATTACATATTTTTACTATCTCATAAATGACTCATTGCAGCTACAGTATGTCCCAAGTGTGCCTTAAAAAGCATTCTTATGTATTTATGCAAGTTTTGTCTGACTCTCCAATACAGCTACTTTATGAAAGTGAAAATTGGACTTTAAAATGGAGGATAGGAAGAGTATGGATGCCTTTGAACTTTTATGTTGGAGAAGACTCCTGAATTCACTGTGGGCAAGCAAGAAAATAAAACAATGGATCATCAAATATATCAAATCATAGTCCTCACTGGAAGTACAAATGACCTTACTTTGGGCACATTATATAAAGATTCAATTCTCTGAAAAGGGTTCTAATGCTTGGAAAGAAAAGAAAAGAGAAGAAGAGGATAACCAGTAAGGTGACTGGACAAAGTTATAATGGCTATAAATGTACCTTTAGGAGACTTCAAAAGTGTAGGTTAGGAATAGAATATCTTGGAAAAAATATGTGGTCACTAAAAGTGAAAAATGACTTTATGGTACACAATCAATCAATCAATCAATCTCTTGTGGAGTCAATTACAATTCTTACAATTCTTACAATGAAAAGTATTCTGGTTTTCTGAATTATAAGCCAACTAGAATATGCTTTTGCCAGGAATGTAACTTGTTTTAATTGAACAACAACAACAACAACAAAAATGGAATTGGAAGCAGGGTGTGATTCAACTGGTGTAACAACTGTGCAGAGGGTTTGCTACTGACCTTCTCCTGCAATACTGCACTCTGCCTGTATGTTAAACAGCTGATGCAGGGCAATCCATTGTGCTGCGTGAAGCAGCTGAGTAGAAAACCAGAAAATAAAGGTCAGGGCAGACAAGAGACTCAGCAGCTGATCATTGGAGTGAACTGGTTCATTCACAGATGATCCTCAGAGCTATTGGTTTGGCTGAACCAGGCCGAACTGATAGAATACCACCTCTGGTTAGAAGGGACCTTGGAGTCTGCTTGAAAGACTGTAACATTTCAGACAAATAGGTTCTCTTCTTAAATTTTTACTATTATTATGGATCATGTCGACAACCAGATGTTTAGACTGGATTTTGCATTTTTATTGACTTATCAAATCCTTCTCAAGGACTGGTATAGGCAGAAATTGATGTTTGATGGTGTTAAAGGAATCATCACACAATATAAACTGTTCCATGTCAATCTGCTTTTGCAATTGACTGATGGTGATTTTGTCAATGCTGAAGATGTTCAACTGTTCCAGAAATCTTGAATTATACCTAAGACCTTACTGTTGGTACTATCTTTGTGCACTTTTTTTTGCCACAATTCTGCAGATCTTTGTACTTTGTGATTTTTTTTCCAGTTCTTTATCTTTATTTTGCTGTTTCTAGGTACTGCAGCATCCACAATCCCAACTTATTTGTCTTCCTTAATGAAAATTGTTAAGTCTGGTGTGTTATGTGGCATGTGCTAAATGTTTGAATTCTAAGTCTCAGAGCAATTTAGTTTTTCATTTTCTATGACTTTCTTTATTTTATGGTTTACCAGTTCTTGCCTTCAGGCAAATTATATTTCTTGCTAATCTTACAGTGTACCATTGTTGATACTTTGTCATGCTGTTGCTTGTAGTCAGTTTGTGTGATCTTGCAGCAGCTTACCAGGTGGTACACCGTTTCTTCTGCTTCTTGCAGAAGCAGCATTTACTGTTCATTGCTGTCTTCTTAATTTTGACTTCCTGTGCATTTGTTCTTAAAGCTTGGTCTTTTGCAGCCAGAACCCTTGATCTCTTTCTTCAACTTTCCTGTTCTTAGCCATTGCCAGGTTTTGTTATTATCTGCTTTCCCAGCTACCTTTTTAGTGCAGTGGACATGTGGTGCTTTCTCTGTCCCTGCCTCCAATCTGGTTTTTATTTGGTATGTCGTGTAAGCCAGTTTGGTCTCTCTAATAATCAATAAGCCTTCCTTGTATACTAATTTCAGTACATCTGTTCCATTGTCCTTCAGATATTCTTCCAGTGCCCTTTTTTCTTCTTCAGCCATCTGATGTACTTATAACATTCCATGCCCACCTATTTTCCTTAGTAGGTAGAGTCTGTCAATGTCACTGTGAGGAGTGAGAGCAGGAGTGTCAAACTCAATTTCATTGAGGGCCACATTAGGGTTGTATTTTACCTTGGGGGCAGGGCATGCCCAGGGTGTGTGGCCATGGTGGATGTGGCCATGGGATTTGTGGGAGGCACCTGTGGTGGCCGAGTACAAATGCAGGACATTTCTGACACTGTCCCTCACTCTCATTATACAAGTAATCCTCAAATTACGAATGTAATAGAGTCTGCCAATTACATTTGCAACTTGATGATTCGTTTGATTGAATCATATTAAATGAACGTAATCAATCCCTGCTTTCCCCAATGCATTTGTTAATCAAATGTGCATTTCATTAAATGCATATGAGGTATCTCAGAGTGGGAAGAACATGTGGGGCCTTGTGCTGGAGCAGTACATTCAAGGCCTCCCCTTAATCCACTAAAATACCTCATGTCCCCTGGGGTTCCCACAGTTGCTTCCCCTATCCTGCCCCACCAGGTCCCCACAGATTGGACCTGTTTTGCTAGCATCCCAGATTCCACTTACTGCTCCCCACCCCATTTCCCATGGATTATTTACTTTTTGAAAATCTCCAGAGCTCCAGAAGAGCCTGACCAACTGGGAGAGAAGCCAAAGTGTTTTATTCAGATGATGGCAAAGCTGTAAGAATGTGAACTTGGGCCATGAATTTGACGTCCCTGATTTAGAATGATTCATTGTCATTATTTTTCTGGTCTTTCTATCCATGGCTTTTATTTCTGCTTGGGTCCAGTCCACTATTATAGCTATATATCTAAGGACTGAATTGCCCAGCTGTTTATTGCCTTGATAATATTCCACTGAACTTGGACTTTAAGATCTTCACTTTCTTGATGTATTCACTTCTAACCTTCTTCTTCACTCTAGTATATGCTTGAAGATGTCTGCTTGAAGGATACCCAGACATTTATAGCTATCAACTTTATTCAGATGATGTTATTTTTGGAGGGCATTTTGTTTTCTTTAATTTTCACTATTTTTGCCTCTTTGATGGTGAGCATGGCACATTTGTCCAGTCCAAACTCATTTGCAATATCTTGGCTGTATATACGACAGTGTTGAGCAGCAATTCTATTTCAGATGGTGTTTTTCCATACAGCTTTAGATTGTCCATGTAAAGAGGATAGGATAGTTTGGCAGATGTTTTTGATGTTTGATTGCCATGGCCTGAATTATTCAATACTGTTGACAGAGGAATAAGTGCAATGACAAATTGTAGTGGTGTTTGTGAATCTCCTTGAAATTTTTGTCTCTTGATATTAACCTCTCCCAATCTCTCACCATTGACCTGCAAACATTCTTCCACTGTGCCATTGATCTTTGCACAAAGCTTCTAATGTTATTTCTAGGCACACAGTTGTTATTTGACTTGTTATTTCTAGGCACACAGTTTTGTGGCAATGAATCAAATGCCATTTTTAGCCAATCCATGCTACATTGCTCTTCCATCTCTTGAAGTTTTCCCAAATCATTTTGTCTATTAAGAATTGAACTTTTGTTTCCTTTCTGCTCAGAAGAGCTTATTTTCAATGAGATGCTGTTGGACTACATCAGCTACCATGCCAGTTAGAAATCTGAAACTTCTTAGTAGGCGGGTAATTGGTTTATAGTTGCCTGATGCTGCCTGTTTGCTGGATCTTTCATTATCAGGTAGGTTTTGCCAGATGTTAGCCATTCTTCAGATTCACCTCCTTGCAGTATGTAGTTAAACTACCTGGCAATGAGTGGCTGGATACCATTAGATGATTCAACCAAAACCCATGCAGTTCATCTTCTGACTGCAGAAGGTGCTGACCACTTTTTGATCTTCCTTGTTCTTTTCTCTAGCATTTTTGCTGTTATTACTAGTTCTTTCATTTCAACTTTTTTATTCTTTTCCACCTCCTTTAACCAAGCTACATCCTTTTTGTATTTTTTTTTTGATAATCCCATAATTGTGCACAGAACTGCACTGTTTCTTTCTTGTCAGGTATTAACTGATTCACTGCAGTTTCTCCACTGATGGATTGGGAGAAACATTTTTATTGGATTAGAATTGGAAATTCTGCCTATAATTTCCAAGATGAGCTTTGAATCTGATGATCTTCTTGGCTATAGTTGTTATTTGCTTCTTTATTACTTCCAGATTTTGTTTCTAAGTGGTATTTCTTGTTCTTTAGCTTCATTTCCTTCATCTATTCTAGTTTGCTTGCATCTGATCTCAACTTGCTGATCTCATTTTCCAGTCTAATCTTCCATTTTGGTGGCACACTGTTTGGCTTTTTTCCTACTTTGGTGATTTTTCATCCAAGGTATTCAGTTATAACTGTAGGTGTGTCTACATTATTTGGTTTATTTCTTGCCATGAGTTGGTGGTAAGCAAGTGTAAGACTTGATATTGAAGTATTTGCATTTTTTAATACTTGTGCAGGCTGTTTCTTTGGAACAAGCTTCAATGCAGGCAACCTTATTCTGACGTTTTTGTGCTATTCTAGATGCTCATTTATTCTTTGTTTCAATTTTTCTACTTCTTTAAAGAGCTTTGTTCTTTCTGAGTAGACGAGAGGGTGTCTGGTTTCTAATGAAAATCATTCTATATTTCTGCTGGATTCCTCTACTGCCAACTGGTTTATCTGAGTTACTTCTGGCAATGCTTTGATTACTTTGCCCTTGGTAAACCTTTGCAGTTCTTCCAATTCTGCTTCTGTGAATACTTTATTTAATATTATAAATAGACATTGATCTGCTAGTCTCTGTTCTGTTATTTATGATTCTGGATGTTATCTCTCCAGAACTAGCACATTTGTTGGGCTTGATCTGTAATAACAGATTGTTATTTCTTTGTTTTCAAGTGTTATATATTTGCAATGGTAAACACCTTTTCTTCTAGTAGGTCTGCAGCTGCTGGCTCTGGTTGCTCAGCCAAGAGTCCTGAGACCTGTTGCCCATTTTTCACCAGATGTCCAGGAACTTCAACATCTAGCACAGACCTTGTTAACCTGGGCGACATCCAAGCCAGTCTGGCTTTCTGTAATTTATGTCTCGCTATATTTTTAATGTGAGAGATATTCTTTGTCTGACTACTCTGATGAGACCTGATCACTATGGTTGAATCTCTGGCACATCTCTCATCTTCTTCAGAGCACACAACCATATCAAGGTAGTGCTTTATGTAGTTGTGGGGCTGGTGTGCTTTGTGGAATTATTATTATTATAACTGTGTACACAGCAAACAAGATAACTATACTGGGTTTTGTATCACAAATCACTAGTCAAACACTTCCCAAGTGTTTAGGACTTCATCATGCCAGTAAGGTGACTTTCTGAAGCTGACCAAAGGTGATCTTGTCAGCACCAATTGTTTGTACTGCTTGCCTAGGTCTTTAGGCACAGCACCCAGGGTGCCGAGTACCACTGGAACAATCTGTACTGGTTTATGCCAGAATCTCTGCAGTTTGATTCTCAAGTCCTGATATCTGGTGACTTTTTCAAGTTGTTTCTCCTTGATTCTGTTGTCACTAGGTATGGCAATGTTGATGATCCACACTTTTTTCTTCTCCACAATCATGATATCTGGGGTATTGTGTTCCAAAACTTTGTCAGTCTGTATTTGGAAGTCCCACAGTAGTTTTGCATCTCATTTTCGATCATTTTTTCATTTTTCATTCACTCATTTTTCAGGCTCACGATCCCACCAGTTCTTTGCTACAGGCAGATGGTAGTTGTGACACAAGTTCCAGTGGACCATCTGAGCAACTGTGTTGTGACATTGTTTATAGTCAGTCTGAGCGATTGTCTTGCAACAGCTCAGTATGTGATTGATGGTTTCGTCTGATTCTTTGCAGAGTCTGCATTTGGGGTCATCAGCAGATTTTTCTATTCTGGCTTTGATTGCATTCTTTCTGATGGCTTGTTCTTGGGCTGCAAGAATCAGGCCTTCTGTTTCTTTCTTCAGTGTTCCGTTAGTCAACCATAACCAGGTCTTTTCCTTATCTACTTTTCCTTGGATCTTTTCAAGGAACTGTCCATGCAGTACTTTGTTACACCAGCTGTCAGCCCGAGTTTGCAATGCTGTTTTCCTGTATTGATTTTTGGTTTGCTATACTTTGAGCAGCTTCCTATTGTTGACCTTCATCAAAGCTGGTTCAACACTGTCTTTCACATAATCTGCCAGAGCATGTTTCTCTTCTTCAATTGTCTGCTTCATTTGCAAAAGTCCTCTGCTGACTGCTTTTCTGGGCAAATATAGCCTGTCAACATCACTACGCGGGTGTAGCGCATAGTGTATGGTCATCAGTTTTCTCATTTTCCTATCTAGGCTGTCCAGCATAGCCTGTGTCCAGTTTACAATCCCAGCAGTATATCTGATGACGGTTATGGCCCAGGTATTTATAATCTTGATGGTGTTACCGCCATTCAGTTTGCTTTTTAGAAGTTTTATGACCCTTTGTGTGTATTCTTTGCTAACCACATTTTTCACTTGTCCGTGCTTGATATTGTCCAGCTTCATTATGCCCAGGTATTTGTAGGCTTCGGGTTGATGGCACTTGATGCCCATTAGGCATTTCAATTCAAATCACTTTCTACAATCTTCCCTTTCTTCAGTGTCATTATGGCATCTGTGTATTTATGAAGCTTTGTAGTTGGAATCAAACTGTTCAATTTATCTGCTAAAATGCAGCTGGCCGTATTTTTTTAAAAGTTGAAAAAGGATTTCTCTTTTAAATGGTGTCACCATTAACAAAATACAGTAATTAAATGGCTTATTCTGTCCCATAAGAAAATGTCCCCAAACCAATCTGTTAGGAATTATAAATTTATTTGGTTCTTTTTTATTTTTGCATCATAGCAATTATTTTAAGCTTTTATAAAATAGATCAGAAACAAGTTGAAAAAAAAGTTTAATTCTGACCATTGAAATCTGAAAGTCAGTACTTTATGAAGTATATTCTGCTATGGTTAGGTTTCCAGCTACCCAAGGATTAATTTTGAAAGATCTGTATTTAATAGGCAATTTGTTCATGGTTAAGTTTTCTTGATCAGATGTTACAGGAGGGGAGCTTATTTCCTAAAGCCTCACATTAGTGCCTTCTAGTAGTCTAATAAGCTAATGATTTAGCCATAATCTTTCCCTGGAAAACTGACATTTATACTTGTAAGGTTATATGGAGAAGCTTGCCAAATTAGCCATCAATTGGGTCATAGAGATAACCAACACTTACACACCATTCAAATGAGACAATAAAAAGCTAAGTAGGAAACAAAAAGGTCAGAACACATCCTCTCCAACAACTTACAACCAGATAACAGGGATTAACACCAGACAAACAATTGATAAAGAATCCCCTAAACAAGAAACTACTAGGAGCTAAGGTGAACAACACTGGCAGGACAAGCTACTCTGAATAAACAGGGGGCAAACTCCACACTCACTTGCATGATGAAGTTACGTAATTGGGTAATAAAACATCATCAAACAAACAACTAAGCTCAGAGAGCATTAAGGTCTCCAAACATTAATGAATGTCTCTAAAACATTCATTAAAAGAAAAGCTGAAAAGATAAGTACTGTGATTCATAGAAAAGTCTTATGGATAGAGATTTTTGTCTTATGACAATATCTAAATTGTTATGAATGATGATGATGATGAAGATAATGATGCAGATACCTGTCAATCTGATTTATTTTTTATTTTGATTGTTTTATTTTAGTAATGGGGAAGAAAGCAAACAAATAGTTACATGCTTGATGGGTTTGGATCACAAATAAGTCTGCACTTTTTCAGTAGTTGAATCTTTCAGCCTTCAAGATTTTTCACCATGTTTTGAAGTCTCTGGAACACACTAGAAGCAATATCAGTTTTCAAGCACACTCATGGCTTTTGTTGTCAAAATTATTTCATTTTGACTACATTGACATATCTTAAGGCCCTGTCACACTGCCCAACAGATGCAAAACATTTGTAAAAAGGACACAGCGGACGAGAAAAATGTTCCATCCATTGTTATCTGCTCTCAAAAGGGGCAAAAATTTGCATAACCAGAACGGAAAACACGGAAAGGAACAGATGGGGGGAGGATGCAGAGCGGATGAAAAACGGATGCAGAGTGGAAGCCTAGCGGATGGAAGCAGATGAGAGCGGATGGCACATCTGCTAGGCTTCCGGGGGGGCTCAGCAAAGCGGATGCAGAATGGAAAGAGCGGATGCAGAGCGGACGTGGAACGGATGAAGCGGATGCACAGCGGATGAACAGCGCATGAAGCAGATGCAGAGCGGAAGCCTAGTGGATGCAGAGTGGAAGCCTAGCGGATGCCTAACGGATGCCTAGCGGATGCCTAGCGTTCACTGCGCATGCGGGGGGGGGATGTATTGCATCAGCCCCACGGATATAAAGGAAAGCAGCTCGGAAGCAGGTCACCATTCAGAGGAAAGACCAGCATCCAGACACATCGAGTGCCTTGCCAGCCTGCCCTGCCTGCATGCCTTGCTGTCAGCCTTGCTGCCTGCCTTGCTGCCTGCCATCCTGCCAGCCTCCCTGCCAGCCTTGCTGTCTGCCTGCTTGCCAGCCTCCCTGCCAGCCTTGCTGTCTGCCAGCCTTGGTGCCTGCCTGCCTGCCAGCCTTGGTGCCTGCCTGCCTGCCAGTGTTGGTGCCTGCCTGCCTGCAAGCCTTCCTTCCAGCCTGCCTGCCAGCCTGCCTGCCAGCCTCCCTGCCAGCCAGCAACCCTACAACCATGGGGAAGAAGAGGAAGCCTCAGCCATCTGCTGCCAGCTCTGGCAATAGAGACAAGGCCACCCTTCCGCCCCCTGGCCCTCACTCTGCTTCTGCTGGGCCTTCTGTAGCACGGGCTCGCTCTTCTGCAACTGGGGCTTCTGCTGCTTCTGCTTCTGGAGGAGCTGATGATGATGCTTCTGGCGGTGGTGCTTCTGCTTGTGCTTACTCTGCTGTAGCTGCTTCGGGCGGTGGTGCTTCTGCTGGTGCTTACTCTGCTGATGCTGCTTCTGGAGGAGCTGCTGATGCTGCTTATGGCGGTGGTGCTTCTGCTGGTGCTTACTCTGCTGAAGCTGCTCCTCATCCTGCTGGTCCTGCTCGTGCTCCTGGACTTGCTCGTCCTGCTGGTCCTGCTTGTGCTCCTGGTCCTGCTGGTGCTCCTGGTGCTGCTGGCGCTGCTGGTGCTTACTCTGCTGCTGCTGATCCTGGTTCTGCTGTTGGTGCTGCTGCTGCTGCTGCTGATGATGATCCTGCTGGTGCTAGTGCTGATGATGATGATTATGATCCTGCTGGTGATGCTGCTGCTGGTGATGCTGCTGCTGCTGCTGCTGCTGATCCTGCTGGTGCTGCTGCTGCTGGTGGTGTGGAGGAGCAGCCCCTACAACCTCGAAGCCCCTCTGATGAGGGCCCATATGGCCCTGCCAGAGGGAGGAAGAGGCAGACGCATGATAGGGAGAGGAGGCAATACTCCATTGAGGAGGAACACGAGGATGAGGTGCTGGAGTGGCTGAGAGAGAATGACAATCTGTGGTGGAAGGAGCACAGGCTCTACAGGGACACCAAAAGGAAGCAGGCTGCTTGGAGAGAGAAGGCAGAGAGCCTGAGCTACACATCAGATGTGCTCCTCAGCTGGTGGAAGCACATGCACACCTGGTAGGGGAAGCTGCACCTCAAGAAATCTGGCCAGGCCACAGTTAAGCTGACGGACAGAGAGACCTACGTCATGGCCAGGTGCAGCTTCCTGGAGGGTGAGATCCACCACCGAGGAGCAGCAGCAGCCCGTCTCACGACCCTCTCTCTCTGGCAGCATGCTGAGAGCCAGTTCTCTTCCGGCCGAGAGTCAGCTCCTGTCTCCAGGCAGGTTTCTGTGGAGCGTCCCATGGCGGAGAACACGGGGACAGCTGTTTTAACCATGGTGGAGCGCATGGAGGACTCCCTGGTGCAGTGGAAGAAAGGAGACTGCACGTCCACCACAGCCCTACCTGCATCCACCTTCAGCTCCACCTCCACAGAAAGGCAGAGGGCCAGACAGGAGGGGCGAGCCACACTTTCCTTCTAGAGATCAGGGACACCATCCAGAGCAAGCATAGATCTCCTCTCTCAGCTGGTCCACACCGACTCCTCATCCTCCAACCGCAAGCCCTTCCTCACCTATGTGAACCAGACCCTCATGGACATGGCGGAACCCCAGTACCAGGTGGTGAAGGACTGGATCACCGAGCTGCTTCACAACCCTCCAGGCCCAGAGGAACCTGCTCCCACCCAGTCCAGGTCTGCTCCTCCACCCCAGGTGATGTCCTTCCCATTCCAAGGCTTTCCACAGGCCCTCACCTACCAGGGCTATGGCTACTAGGAGGTCCAGCAGCATAGGCAACAGCCCTTCCCAGTCCAGGCATAGAGTCATCGGATGACACCGGTGCCACCAGTTCCACTGATGCCACCGATGCCACCCACGACACTGATACCACTGACGCCACTGATGCCACCCACGCCACAGATGCCACCAACGCCAGTCCTCACCCAGCTGCAGCCCAGACAGCCCCACTACATTGCTCCTTGCTCCACCCCACAGCCAAGCCCGGCCTCAGTACATCTGTCCTCGGTACTGGGGCTGACACCCCATGGCATGGAGGAAGGAGCTCTCAACATCACGGGGCTGAGCCAGCTGTCCGAGAGCTTCCTCAACACACCGTCACCTGTTGTCCTCTCGGGGCCAGGCACCCCAGTGGTGCTTCAGACCAGCACTCCAGCACCAGCCACCTCCACAGCACCTGGACCCTTCACCCCTGAGACTGGGCACACCTCCGAGTGACCGTGAAGAGTGCCAGAGACTGGGTGGCTACCTGTAGACTTTATTTGGACACTTGACTTGGGTCATTTTTCTTTTACAGCTTGTTATTAATAAAGTTTATCTTTGCTTCACACATTTGTTTCATTTATTTTTTTTAATAAAGTCTTGGTGGAAACTTTTAGAAATGGTTTAAGCCTTTGCATGCTTGTGGGATGGGTAAGGATAGCAGTGGGATGGGCAGGGATACCTTTGGGATGGGTAAGGATAGCAGTGGGGTGGGCAGGGATACCTTTGGGATGGGTAATAGCTGTGGGATAGATAAGCCTCCAGTGCAAGCATAGTGGGACTGTATGGTCCACCCTCCCAGGTGCCACACCTATGGCCCTTTATTATCAATAATAATTTAATCAATCATCCACACATGTCAACATAAACACAACTCTTTATTAAATGCCCTGTTCATTGTAGGCCCACCCAACATACATGGCCCAATCTCATCCGTGTGATGAGACAGGCTGAAGGAAGCATCCATTAATCATCTACCAACCTGTCTTGCCACTCCCCTGCTCCAGCTGGGGAGTTGCACTAGTGTTTCAGGAGGTTGCGCTGCTTCTTCACTTCTTCCCTTCTTCCCTTCACGTGAGGCTCTGTTGGGGCCTTGCACATCCTCAGTGTCTATCAGGTTTCGCCCTTGCCTCCATTCCCCAGGCTCCATGTCCCCATTGCCTTGTTGGAGGTCCACGAGCCTGTTCTGCAAGACTGGGTAGCGGGTGCGCATGAGATTTTGCAGGATGCAGCAAGCTTCCATGATCCTCCTCATGGTCTGTGGGTGATGCTGCATGGTGGTGAGAAGTACCTGGAACCTGTTGACCAGGATGCCAAAGGCGTTCTCCACCACCCGCCTTGTCCTGGACAGCCTGTAGTTGAAGATCCTCTCTTCACGGGTGAGGCATCTGGAGGTGTAGGGCTTCATGAGGTAGGTTCTGAGGGAGAAGGCGTCATCCCCCACGATGAAGTAGGGCACATCTTGCATGTCATTGGGCAGGGGGTCTGGATCTGGGAAGCCCATGATGAGGTTGTGTTCCAGCCCCTCCTTGAGGTCACTGGCATTGTATACCTGGGCATCTGAACATGAACCATTGCCTAAAGCATTGATGTACATGAACTTGTAGTCAGCATCAACCATGGCGAAGAGGACGATGCTGAAGAAGCCCTTGTAGTTGAAATAAGTGGACCCCGACTTGGCTGGAGCTTTGCAGGCCATGTGCTTGCCATCTATGGCTCCAACGGTGTGGGGGAAGTTCTACTTCTGATCCCACTGCTCTGCAACTTTCTTCCAGCCTTGTTCAGTGGTGGGGCACTGGAGGAGCTCCTCCATGTATTCTTCGATGATGGCCTCTGACCACAATGCTGATGGTGTTGTGTGGCACCCTCTAGCCGTACTGCATGCTCCTGTAGGTGGTCCCTGAGGCCAGGTGGTGCAGCGTCAGTGCCACCTTGAGCCCAGGGTCCAGGCTGGGCCGGAAGTTGGTGCTCTGCTTGGTCAACCTGGGTGTCAGCCGCTGCACAACTTCGTCAAACATGGCTGAAGGCATCCTCATGAAGTTCTGGAATGCACGAGGGTCTTCGTTCCTCAGCTCCACCATCAGCTTGTTGTACAGTCCGTACTCTGCTCTTCTCCTGATCCATCTTTGGACCCAGACACTTCTTGGATGCCTCCTTTTCTTCCCGTAGTAGAGTTCACAGAGCCTGTAGATGGCTTAGCACTGTTGCAGAATGATGGTGGCTACCAAAAGGAGTTTGTTACGATCCAAGGTGGACATGACTGGATGCTGTGGAAGAGCAAGAGTCAGATGAAGGCTGCAGAGGTCTGCACAGCTGGGCTGCTGGTCTGAAAGTGAGATCCAGGTGAGTTGATCCCCCTTTTTATAGGAAATATAGGTTTTCAGCTCGGTGTCCTTTTGTATCCTCTAGGCATCCTGCAGACATCCTAAATATCTGAGATAGGTCCCATTCTGTGAACTTTTTTTCCATTTTAAATGCTTTCTTTGCGTGCTGCATCTGCTTTCATCCATTCTCCGTCCTTGCTACTAACTCTGCGCTTCCGTTCCACTTCCTCCCTGCGTCAGTTTACCGCTGGAACGGATACGAGTTGTGCAGATGTGGAACAGTTGCCTAGCGGATATAGCGGATGCGTAATGGATGCAGAATGGATGCGTTTGATACATTTTTCCGCTCAAAAGTTTTGAGCACCTCAAAACCTTCTGAGTGGATGAAATGTCAATAGACGGATGCTGGACGGATAGAGAGGAAGCAAAACGGAGGCAGTGAGTACAGAACGGAAGCATCGCATTAACCAACGGATGGCAAGTGTTTTTCTCCGTTTTACATCCTCTTTCCATCCGTTGGTGCAGTGTGACCGGGGCTTTAGTTGTATTCTGAAATAAAATTATTTTGAATTAAAGAAAATGAAATCAGTATGTTGATGCTATCCAATCATATATATCATCCCTGCTAAATTAAGCAACACTGTGAATGTCTTATCGCAGCATCTAGATGGTGTGAGTGTCTAGATGGGTAACAATAGGCATCAGCTGAACTCTGGCAAGACTAAATGGCTCTGGATTTTGGGGCTCACTGATTCCAAAACTATGCTAGCTTTGATGTTGGATGGGGTTGCACTGCCTCAAACAGAAATCCTCCTAGATTTGACTCCTAATGGATGAGCAGGTGGCAGTCACTGCAAGAAGGTTTTGCAGACATGGTTATGCATCAGTTGTGGTTGTTTCTGGATTGGCAGGCTCTGTTTACAGTAACTCATGCCCTAGTTACTTGTGGATTGGACTGCTGCAATGCATTCTACAAGGTTATCCTTGAGGAATATCTGGAAATTTCAACTGGTATAGACTACAGTGGTAGTTAGTGTGCTTCTAACTGCATTGGTTACCAGTTTCCTTCTGAATACAATTCAATTAGCTGTTTGTTTATTTCATTTCTAAACCACACATCTCACTCAAAGATCCCCATTGAATACCCTTTAAACTATGTGTGAGAGAGCATCTTTCCCCAGTAATTTCAGTCTGCCCCTTTGGGTCTGGCAGAGAGGGCATGCTGCTGGTACTATCAGCTAGGGATCTACATTCAGTGGGTTCCAGGAGATATGCATTCTTTCCTGTGATATGTACCTAGTGGAACATTCTCCCCCCCTCTAAATTAGATTAGCTCCATTTCCTTTAGAAGGCCCACATAATTTAGTTTGTTATTAGGCATGTAGGCCCAGGGAGCTGGAGTTTACTTTTTAACATTGTTGTGAATGGCCTTTTTTATCCTCTCTCCACCAAGCATTTTGTACATGTTTTATATATTATTTATTCCTTAATGCAGATTTTAATATTTTTATTTGTGGTTTTTATCTGTTGTTTTATGCACCAGGACTTGCTTCTGGTGAAATGGGCAGCTATATAACTTTGATCAATAAATCACTTCCTGTCAAGATATGGCTGGCAACTGACACATCCAGAGAATTTCCTCTCTTTGGTCTGTCATTTTTACCACTCAACAACAGAAGGAACAGGCTTTCTTTTGTCTACCTGACTCTCTGAGGTTAAGGAAAGTCCCAGAATCATCCCTGAAGATTCTCCGATAGCAGCAACAACCTGCAAGGAGTTTTAGAAGCTGAGCTTCCAGAACAACTGGTGAGCTGAAACTAGGAGGCGAGGTCAAAATATACATGTATTTCTTTCAAACTATTTCTTAATTGTTATTAAATAACAATTAAGATAATCTTGTGTTTCTTTTTCCTTTTAGTACAAATTCATATGAAAGACTGCTCCTTGAATCCAATAAGGAATATGTTGATGAAATGGAGAGCAACTTAATGAAAGGAACGATAAGGCAAGGTAGGTTAAGTGAAGGATATAAAATAATAGCCAACCCAAGGTTGAATGTTTAGGAATCTGAGCTAAGAATTTGGTTTCAGGTAATGTCAGCAACTAATAAAAGTTAGATACTGGTTGAGAGAACATCCAGAAAATTGAACAAAAATGAAATTAGAAATTATTCATTCCTATAGAAATTACAGAAGTGTACCATATGAACCAGTGACTCAGATATTCAATCCCTACAGGGCCAGAAATGACCGCCAAATCAGCTGTTCCAAAGCCACCCAAGTAGAGAACTAAATCTGGCTTCAGAGAAGCTATTACATTTGAAGATAATGAAATTATTCAGTTAGTTGGTACAGTCTTTGTTGCCAAAGGGCAGGGCAACAGAAGCTGGATAACCTATGCTCTAGGTAGTTGTATGAAAGGAAAGTGCATCAATATTCCTAATCTGAAGATCAAAGATAAACTTTACTTGATAGCAATCCTGTACGGATAAGATTTTTACTAAGAGATTTAACAGTAGCAATTTTATTACAAAAATAGTCACCAAAAAGTAAAGAAATCTAGAAGTTTAGAGGATACAGATGACTTTTATTTAGTATTTACTGATATCCAATATATATATGGATGAAAACACACACACGCATATATATTTAGTTAAATAAATTTCTTTATTAAAAAGTTGATTTTCTATTTGAAGAAAATAACAATATTCATTAGGCTGAATCAAAATATATGTTATTCAAAAGATATATTTTTTCCATAAATATAAATGAAATTATCTTCTGGGTTAAATTATAGTCCATAACATTACTTCATCACATGTGAAATCAATTTTGATTCCGTGGCAAATCAAGAAAACCTTTCAGCACTTGTGGTCTTCTTCATGTTCCTTTTCATGAGATGTCATATAACAAAATGGGATTAATTGTCTGACAATGTCAAATAGCTAGAATTCCTTCAGGAAGAAGTCAACATTAATTCAAATCTTTTATTTCAAATCTTTATAGGATAAAGAGCAGCTTTAATGCAATGCTTTGAAAATGAGAAAATCTAGATGCCAAAATAAACATTTGCACTTGGATATGAAACTGTCAGATTACATCTTCATCTTGCTCAAAAGTGTCTAATCACTATATGTCTTCAAGGTGGAGGCATTTGCTATATATGTTTTCTTAGGTTTTCGCGGGTACTTACATGTGTGCTGTTCAGCTTCCTTCGGGTATTATCCCACGTCATTGTAGTTCTGTTAAAGTTGTAGCAACGTTTCAGCAGAATCTCATCTGCCATCATCAGGCAGTATATATATATATATTCTAATTCTAGATGTTTCATAAATTTAGTAGTACACATCATTTGAATTTATGCTTATTGTTTTTTTACCTTATATTCCCAAATGTATTATATCTTTATTTACTTAGCTCTCTAAACCATCTCAAGCAGCCAGACAATGGACAACAATCCTTTCATAAAGTAATTAAGTCTGAAGCCATCCCACAATAATCACTCCCAAAAAATAATATGCAGATTATAAACGAACAACTTCTTCATCCTGCTTTTCTGACATCTTTGGATGTCACATCCTTTAAAACCATCTGTTTTATCCCCAAAGAGGAGATATTTGTTTCCCTCAGAAATCCTAATGGTAAGTGGTAACAGTAGGAAGACTGAATGAAAAATTCCTTTCTGTTTACTAATATGCATTGCATTGCTGATCTTTTTACATCTGTGTGTGAACAATAAAAATATTTTTTAAAGAAAAAAATCCATTTCTTATTAATGTGTAGACATGTGTTTTTTGTTTTTCTTTATTCAGTCTGAGATAAAACATTGTACCCAAATTCAGTTGCCAGACTGTGAAGAACTTGGAGAATTATGTTTCTGAAGCTTGTGGTGCTGAGTAATTGAGATGCAATTCAGGGTTAGAAAAGATTTATTATCTTGCTATGACTGTTGTTTTGAATATTCACTAGTCTTCTTGCCTCAGATAACTAAGCAATTGATCCTTCCTTTTTGTTGTGTTTTTTTTTAAAGACACATTTGTTTCAGCTAGCCTTTGTCTAACTAATTCTTTCTGCCCTTCTCGAGCTCTTTTATTAAATTTTTTCTCCAGCACTTTATCTAAATTAGATTCCCAGCCCATTAAATAAAGCATGTCTCTTTTTGGGGTTTTAAACTCCACTGTGTTTTTTAACATTGTTATTTAAGGTGCTGTGTAAATAAACAATGTCTCTCTTTTATGAAATTAGGAAACCACAATAGCTTTCCCCCTGGAATAGCTAAAATCATGGCTTCTTTTATTTGATTAGAAGCATTTGTTTAATGTCTAAAAGACATATGGCTCTACAGGATGTTCAATCAAACAATTGTTGCCTCCATGGTTAAGGCTGACTTTTTTGATGGATTTCAGAAACTGAATGACTAGAAACATGAAACATTTTTGAAATCTATTTTTCTTGGTATATGAAATCTATTATATGTACTATGCTTTTTCCACAACAAAATATATTTTACCTGCTACAGCTGTTCAGCATTTTGAATTTGATTCCCAAAAGCTGCAGTCCAGGTTTAAGGAATTACAAACAGGTGTTACTGTCATGCCTTGCTTGCTCCAAAACACTCCTTGAAAATCGAATCAGAAGTATTGTACAACCTTATTAACTAGAATGTTCACAGAGGTTTTACACTGTAGTTATTTATTTCTATGCAGAAGTAAGGCCCATTGAATACCCTGGCTCTAGCTCTAGGGAATTTAAAATGGATATGATTGTAGCTCAAGAGTCTTGCAGCAGAGTCCAATTACTTTATTGCTTAATATCTCACTTTGTTCAAGGACATCTAGTAATTTATTTATTTGTTTCTTAAAATAAATGCTTGCAGATAGTCTATAACCAAAAATATCAGTGCTTTAGTATCCTTTCCTCATTTTCCCCTTACCTTTCAAAAGTAAAAGAATGAAACAAGTTGTAATTTTGGTGTTATCTAATGAGATAATAATCAATAGCATTTAAAGAAATAGTAAAATTGCAATAAAAGTACATTGGGGGCAAATGAAGCTACACTGGTCAGACTATATGCCCACATAATGCCAAATTTACACTGTTTTCATTAAAGAAAAGAATGTAAGTACTTTTGTTGCTACATGGAGACCACTTCTGGACTTTGTACATGAGATAGAAAAAAAATGAAACTTTGGTTTTGGGTTTTACAGGTAATTCCCTGGTTACGAGTATTCCTTTAAGCAAATATTTGAAGTTAGGTGATAAGTGCCTCCTAGCATTTGCAAACAAGTCCTGAAACTACAAATCTTGCAGTATCATGGCAGTTGTTCATCCTTTTGAACAGCTGCAGAGGCTCTGCAACATTCATCTTGAATGTTGCCATCCAAAATGGAGCTTCTGAGGGGTGGATCCACCTCTTTGAAACTCAGTTCAGGCCTCATGTTCCCCACAATTGCTTTCCCCCCCACCCAGCCTGCCACGCTGGGTCACTTACCTTGTGAAGATCTAGCAAGCAGTTTCCTCTCCAGCCACTCAGCTGTGTGTGCCTCTCTGCAGTTTCGTTCCTGCCTCTGCGGTCTTCCCCCGGCCCATTGCAGGCTGAAATGGAGCTTCTAGGGGGGTGGATTTGGCCCTCTAATATTCTGTTTGGCCATCTACATGCCTTCTCCAATATGTTGCAGCCCAAAATGGAGCTTCTGGAGGATGGATCTGGCCCTTGGAAACTCCATTTTGGCCTGCAACAGACCAGGGAAGGCCCGCGGAGGGCTGAATGGAGTGTTGGAAGGCTGGATCCAACCCCCCAGAAGCTCCATTTTGGTCCGCAACAGGCTGAGGAATGCCAGTGGAGGCCTGAACATAACTGCAGAGGCTGGAGAGGAGACTGCTTGCTAAATCTTCACAGGGTAAGTGACCCAGCGTGGCAGGTTGGGTGGGGGAAAAGCAATTGTTGGGAGCATGAGGTATTTCAGTGGGTTGGGAGGCCTTGGGTGGTCTTAGGTAGGTGGCCTGTTTCATCACTAGTCCCTCCATCCCTTTCCCACCCTGAAATACCTCATGTGCACTTAATGAGCCTTGCATTTGATTAGAGAATGCGTAAACAAAAGAAGGGAGTGATTGTGTTCAAAGTACGAGATTCACTCCCATTAATCCTCGGGTTACGAATGGAATGGGCAGGCTCCATTACATTAATAATGTGAGGACTACCTATACTGATTAGATTGATTTATTGATAAAGAAATGACTAGTTTATATTATTTTGGAAAAGTAAAATGTTGAGGTTATATATTAATGCTTCATTCTACTGCAAGAGAGAGTTGGAAGTCAACACTTTCCCACCCTTCTGCTCCTTTTTTTCCTTCTTTTCTTCCCCAATGTGTCTTACTATTTGCTTTCATGGTTTTGTTCATGGTTCTATAATCTCATAAAAATATGTAAAAATAATGTCAAGTTTGCCTAGGATGAATCTCAGAGTAATCTGAAAACCATTTTCATTAACTATGAAACTGAAATCATGAATGTGTGACATAGCAATAGACTTCTGACAACAATCTGGATGATGTATCTTTATTATAGTTGTTAACTAATATGGTACTTCTCCAGGAAACTATTCCATGCTTTGCAACAAACAGGCCCTTATTTGTTGGTATAGCCAATTAAAGGCCCTTATTCTGCCTGTATATCTAATTAAAATGCCAACAAATATGCACATAATATTTTCAATTTTAATGAATTTGCTGCTTTTTGGACACTTTGTAGTCAGAAGAAAGCAAAGGGAAAGGGACAACAATATTTTGGATAATGCTTTGTAGATTTGGGTTTTTTTGTAACATTCTTTTGTCAGCATGTAGCATGATAACTTCCAACTGTTCTCAGCTGATGTGTCTTAAATTTCCATTTTGTTGTGATTGTTTGCAAAGAAGATTTTTGCTGCTGAATGTGACTTAGGTGATATTTCTGGGAAACTTATCTATGGAAACACAAATGATAACTGTGCTGCCAAAAGAAGTCTTTGATAAAAAGCTTAACACTTCAGATAAGAATTCTCATGATACAGTTTTGGAGAAATAAGATGGTTACAGTAACTGAATTACAAGATCAAGCTGCTAAATGTTAGAATTACATTATTTAGGAAAGCATGGACATACAATATAAATTATGACCATAAAAATGAAGGTCATAAGAGGCAAGGACTAGTATGTGGTATACATGATATAACTTCATAAGTGATGTATTAATGTTTGAAGCCAGGACTGGCATCCTATGATTTGGTACTGTCATTTGAAGTGGATAGCCATATACATGCAAATGAAGTAATCAGATTTAATTGCTAATGAAATGGGCAGAAGACTAAATTTATTCCATACATAAGGCTAGTCTAGTATATTGACAAGACTTATCCGGGCAGGCATAGGGATTTTAAACCATTAATGCTATAAATCACAGTCCAGAAAACCCAATTCCAGCTTCTTGATCAAATATTGTTGCTTGGCTGCCAGCTGCTGTAACATACAGATAGTTTGATTTGTTACAGTAGATTTATTTTAATTATGGCTTTATTGTCCAAAGAGATGCATGTGAACATTTCTGATATGCCTGACTTGAACATAAAGTTTATGCTATTTGTGTTGAAATCTGAACCAATGGGCCAGGACAATTAACGTCCTTCTGTTAATTTTCTTAAACTCATTTTAATTCTTTAAGTTACTGAATTAGTGCTGTGTATGTTTTTTGTGCGTATATACATATATGAGAATACACACAAATGCCCAACCATATATCATAGTACCAGATCCAACGAATAGATTCACATAATGGGAGAAGGGAAGGGAAGAAAAGAAGGAAGGAAGAAATTTTGTGTTGTAACTCAATAATTACAGACTTTTGCTGAAGGAAAGATGGGAAAGGAGACACTGAAGAATAGGAGGTAGGAAAATAGATTCTTAAAGAATAGAAAAGAATGGCACATAAATAGAAGAATTGTGATATTTGAGGATTCACTACAAACAAACATATATCAGCCAGAGCCATTTTTTTCATGAACTGTGTTGTTTACCAAAAACAAGAATCAAGCGTGAGACAGAACAACTTCCACTACTTATAAAGTTCATGAGAAACTTATCTCTGGGCTAATATATTTTTGGACAGATAATACTGCAAAAAAAACAACAACCCAACAACAACCCAAAACTGTATTAACCAGATACTGAGGATCTTAGGCAAAAGCTCAAGATACTGGAACCCAGGTAATATTCTTATCCTTTTTCCAGTCTGTTGTATAGAAAAGAATATTGAAACTGATTTATTTCCTTGTAATTGGTGTTGATGGGAGAGATTTGATTTTGTGGTCTGAAGTATCTAGAAGATAGATTCTGGCACTGTATAGCTTCATCTTTCACAGGAAAAGGTGAAGTGTTAAAAGGTGTTTGACCAATTCATGGCAAGATATATCAGGAAAGCTTTGAACAGAATCCTAAATTAAGGATTCCTATTAGACTTGTATCTTGTAGAAAGTAGTAGTGTTGTTGAACTTACTAAAAATAAAACAAAAAACATTGCCTGTATACAAATGCTCAAAGTATGGGAATAAAAATGAAGTTGAGCTGTTAGGGAACATATAATCTATGGAGAAGGCCTAGTTCAGAAAGATTAAATAACAGGAGTATGAGTAGAAAATGGTCACATAATGATGGAATTCATAATCTTCAGGGAAACTAAGTCTGAGTTCAATCACTTATTTAGGCTTCAAAACAAGTAGATTTTAGTCAACTTGGGAAAATGATCAGTAGGTTCCCATTGCTGATGAAGAACTTGGAAAAGCAGATAAAAATATGTGTGTGCTAAAGGAGTGATTAAAAGTTAGGAGTGATTAAAAGTTAAAGTATGTACAGTTCCAAGAAGGGAAAAAATGGAGGTCAGGAGAAAAAAAGTGACTGTACAAAAACAAATTCTAAAACAAAAAGGATACATGCAGGAAACAGAAAACAGCTGAAGGATTTCCAAACCAAACTTTATTTCATTTGGAAATTTAGTTTCCAAACAGGGAAAGTCCTATCCACAAATTATGGATTTCTGGGACATCACAATGAAATCAGCACAAGAAGCAGTTCCTCAAAGAAGAAAAATACTGCTTTTCTTTTATAACATTCTAACAGAATAACAAAATAGCTAAATGGATCTTAAAGGTCTTCCAATCTAACTCCTTGTTCAAGTAGGAAATCCTTTCAGACAAATGGTTGTCCAGTATCTTCTTAAAAATCTTCATTGTTGAGCAACCCTCAACTTCTGAATGCATGTTGTTACACTGATTAATTGTCCTGTTGTTGAGTTGCCTTCAGTTTATTCTTTATGCTCAAGATTTCATGTACATAATGAACTAGATTATTCAAGTAGTATAGGGCAACACAGTATTACTGCTGAATTAACACTCCTTTCTAATTGTCTTTATTCAATTGATAGCTTTTGGGCCATCAGAGCTCTATTTGAATTGTAGGCCATTCTCATATAGATTACTTTTTAGCCAATTTGTTTCTTTTTCCAGAATGGCATTGTTTCCCTAGATCCTGCTGATGGTGCCAATTGGGTTTAGGTCAGGGGTGGGATTCAAATTTCTTAATAACTGGTTCTGTGGGTGTGGCTTGATGGTCATGTGACTGGGTGGGTGTGGGTTGCTGACTGGGCATAGCTTGGTGGTTATGTGACTGGGTGGATATGGCTTATATGTAAATATTATAAATATTTATGTAAATGATTTTTTTTTATAAAAAAGAGCAACTTTTACCCAAAAGCAGACAAAGCAGACAGGCAGATTGAGTTGCTCACAGAATCACAGATCTATCTATCTGCAATCGACTACCTGAGTCTGCACTAAAGCCCATGTCATACTGCACCAACGGAAGGAAAGAGGATGTAAAACGGAGAGAAACACTTGCCATCCGTTGGTTAATGCGATGCTTCCGTTCTGTACTCACTGCATCCGTTTTTCATCCTCTCTATCCGTCCAGCATCTGTTGACTGACATTTCATCCGCTCAAAAAGTTTTGAGCTGCACAAAACTTTTTGAGCGGAAAATGTATCCAACGCGTCTATTCTGCATCCGCAATGCATATGGGGAACATCCATACTACATCCGTCATCATCCGTTACACGTCCGCTATATCTGCTAGGCATCCACTGCGCATCCGCACAACACAAATCCGCTCAAGCAGAAAACGGACACAGGGAGGAAGCGAAACGGACGCGGAACAGACACGCAGCATTTGTAGCACAGAGGTAGAAAGGATGAAAGCACATGCAGCTCACATACAAAGCATTAAAATGGAAAAAACGTTTGCAGAGGGGACCTATCTCGGATATTTAGGATGCCTGCAGGATGCCTAGAGGATGCAAAAGGACACCGAGAGGAAAACCTATATTTCCTATAAAAAGGGGGAAGAACTCACCTGGATCTCACTTTCAGTCCAGCAGCTCTGCTGTGCAGACCTCTTCAGCCTTGCTCTTGCTCTTGCTCTTCCACAGCATCCAATCATCTCCACCATGGATCATCACATACTCCTTTTGGTAGCCACCATCATTCTACAACAGTGCTAAGCCATCTACAGGCTCTTTCACCTGTTCTACAAGAAGAAAAGGAGGTGGCCAAGAAGTGTCTGGGTCCAAAGATGGATCACCAGAAGAGCAGAGTACGAAATGTATAACAAGCTGATGGTGGAATGAAGACCCTCGTGCATTCCAGAACTTCATGAGGATGCCTCCAGCCATGTTTGACAAACTTATGGAGCGGCTGAGACCCAGGTTGACCAAGCAGAGCACCAACTTCCGGCCCAGCCTGGACCCTGGGCTCAAGGTGGCACTGACTCTGCACCACCTGGCTTCAGAGACCACGTACAGGAGCATGAGGTATGCCTAGAGGGTGCCACACAACACCATCAGCATTGTGGTCAGAGAAGTGGTGCAGGCCATCATCGAAGAATACATGGAGGAGCTCCTCCAGTGCCCCTCCACTGAACAAGGATGGAAGAAAGTTGCAGAGCAGTGGGATCAGAAGTGGAACTTCCCCCACACCATTGGAGCCATAGATGGCAAGCACGTGGCCTGCAAAGCTCCAGCCAACTCAGGGTCCTCTTATCACAACTACAAGGGCTTCTTCAGCATCATCCTCTTCGCCATGGTTGATGCTGACTACAAGTTCATGTGCATCGATGCTTCAGGCAACGGCTCATCTTCAGATGGCCAGGTATACAACACCAGTCACCTCAAGGAGGAGCTGGAATGCAACCTCATCGTGGGCTTCCCAGATCCAGCCCCCGTGCCCAACGACACACAAGATGTGCCCTACTTCTTCGTGGGGAATGACGCCTTCTCCCTCAGAACCTACCTCATGAAGCCCTACACTTCCAGATGCCTCACCCGTGAAGAGAGGATCTTCAACTACAGGCTGTCCAGGACAAGGCGGGTGGTGGAGAACGCCTTTGGCATCCTGGCCAACAGGTTCCAGGTACTTCTCACCACCATGCAGCATCACCCAGGGACCGTGAGGAGGATCGTGGAAGTTTGCTGCATCCTGCACAATCTCATGCGCACCCACTACCCAGTGTTGCAGAACAGGCTCGTGGACCTCCAATAAGGCAATGGGGACAGGGAGCCTGGTGAATGGAGGCAAGGACGAAACCTGATAGACACTAAGGATGTGCAAGGCCCCAACAGAGCCTCACGTGAAGGGAAGAAGTAGCGCAACCTCCTGAGACACTGGTGCAACTCCCCAGCTGGAGCAGTGGAGTGGCAAGACGGGATGATAGATGATTAATGGATGCTTCCTTCAGCCTGTCTCATCACACGGATGAGATTGGGCCATGTATGTTGGGTGGGCCTACAATGAACAGGGCATTTAATAAAGAGTTGTGTTTATGTTGACATGTGTGGATGATTGATTACATTATTATTGAAAATAAAGGGCCATAGGTGTGGCACCTGGGAGGGTGGACCATACAGTCCCACTATGCTTGCACTGGAGGCTTATCTATCCCACAGCTATTACCCATCCTACAGGTATCCTTGCCCATCCCACAGCTATTACCCATCCCACAGGTATCCCTGCCCATTCCACTGCTATCCTAACCCATCCCACAAGCATGCAAAGGCTTAAACCATTTCTAAAAGTTTCCACCAAGACTTTATTGACTAATATAAATGAAGCAAGTGTGTGAAGCAAAGATAATCTTTATTAATAACAAGCTGTAAAAGAAAAATGACCCAAGTGTCTTAAGCAAAGATAATGTCAGCAGGTATCCACTCAGTATCTGGCACTCTTATTGGTCACTCTGAGGAGTGCCCAGTCTCAGGGGTGAAGGGTCCAGGTGCTGTGGAGGTGGCTGCTGCTGGAGTGCTGGTTTGAGGTATCATTGGGGTGCCTGGCCCCAAGAGGACAACAGGGGACGGTGTGTGGAGGAAGCTCTCAGAGAGCTGGCTCAGTCCTGTGATGTTGAGAGCCCCTTCCTCCAGGACATGGGGTGTCAGCCCCAATACCGATGACAGATGTTCTGAGGCCGGGCTTGGCTATGGGGTGGAGGAAGGAGCAGTGTAGTGGGGATGTCTGGTCTGCAGCTGAGCAAGGTGAGGCGTGGGTGGCATCGGTGGCATCAGTGGCTCCGGTGGCAACTGATGTACCTGTGCCCAGACTGGGAAGGGCTGCCTGTGCTGCTGGACTTCCTGGTAGCCATAGCCTTGGTAGGTGAGGGCCTGTGGAAAGCCTTGGAAGGGCAGTGACATCACCTGGGGTGGAGGAGCAGACCTGGACTGGGTGGGAGCAGGTTCAGCTGGGTGTGGAGGGTTGTGAAGAAGACCGGTGATCCTGTCCTTTGCCACCTGGTACTGTGATTCTGACATGTTCATGAGGGTCTGGTTGACGTAGGTGAGGAAGGGATTGTGGTTGGAGGATGGGACATCGGTGTGTACCAGCTGAGAGAGGAGATCTACGCTGCTCCTGATGGTGTCCCTGATCTCCAGAAGGACAGTATGGCTCTGCCCCTCCGGTCTGCCTCTCTGCCTTTCTGTGGAGGTGGAGCTGGGGGTGGATGTTGGTTGGCCTCTGGTGGAAGTGCCCTCTCCTTGCTCCCACTGTGTCAGGGGGTACTCATGCGCTCCGCCACAGGTAATGCAGCTGTCGGGGGGTTCTACGTCGTGTCACGCTCCACAGATACCTGCCTGGACACAGGAGCTGGCTCTCAGCGGGCTGCCTGAGAGGGAGGGTTGTCAGAGGGGCTGCTCCTCGGTGGTGTATCTCACCCTCCAAGAAGCTGCACTTGGCCATCATGTAGGTCTCTCGGTCCATCAGCTTGACCGTGGCCTGGCCAGATTTCTTGAGGTGCAGCTTCCCATACCAGGTGTGCATGTGCTTCCACCATCTGAGGAGCACCTCAGAAGTGTAGCCCAGGCTCTCTGCCTTCTCTCTCCAAGCAGCCTGCTTCCTTTTGTTTTCTCGATAGAGCCTGTGTCCCTTCCGCCAAATATATTCGTTCTCCCTCAGCCATTCCAGCACCTCATCCTCATGTTCTTCTTCGATGTAGTATTGCCTCCTCTCCCGTTCACATGTATGCTTCTTCCTCCCTCTGGCAGGGCCATATGGGCCCTCATCAGAGGGGCTTCGAGGTTGTAGGGCCTGCTCCTCCACATCACCACCAGCAGCAGCAGCAACAACAACAGTAGAAGCAAAAGCAGCACCAGCAGCACCAGCAGGACCAGTATCATCAGCAGCAGAGTAAGCACCAGCAGCACCAGCAGGACCAGGAACACCAGGAGCACCAGGAGCACCAGAAGCACCAGCAGGACCAGCAGGACCAGGACCAGCACCAGCAGAGTTAGCACCAGCAGAAGCCCCAGCACCAGGAGCAGCGCCAGCACAGTAAGCACCAGTAGAAGCACAAGCACCAGAAGCAGTGCCAGCAGACTAAGCACCAGCAGAAGCACCAACACCAGGAGCAGTGCCAGCAGAGTAAGCACCAGTAGAAACCCCAGCAGCAGGAGCAGTGCCAGCAGAGTAAGCACCAGCAGAAGCCCCAGCACCAGGAGCAGCACCAGCAGAAGCTCCAGCATCAGAAGAGTCAGCCCCAGCAGCAGAAGCCCCAGCAGAAGCAGAGTCAGGGCCAGGGGGTGGGATGGTGGCCCTGTCCCTCTTTCCAGGGCTGGCAGCAGGTGGCAGAGGCTTTCTCTTCTTACCCATGGTTGTTGGCTGGCTGGCTGGAGCTGTGTCTGGCTGCAGGTCTTTCCTCTGAATGGTGACCTGGTTGCGAGCTGCTTCCCTTTATATCTGTGGAGCTGACGCAATGCATCCTCCCCGCATGCGCAGTGAACGCTCTGCATCCGCTAGGCATCCACTTGGCATCCGCTAGGCATCCGCTAGGCATCCACTAGGCATCCACTCTGCATCCGCGTCATCCGCTTGGTATCCGCTCTGCATCCGTTCTTTCCGCTGCGCATTCGCTTCGCTGTGCTCCCCCGGAAGCCCTGCAGATGTGCCATCTGCTCCCATCTGCTTCAATCCGCTAGGCTTCCGTGGAGCATCCGTTTTATATCCCCTCTACATCCTCCTCCCGTCCGTTCCTTTCCGTTGTTGTCCGGTCTGGTTATGCAAATTTGGGGCACTTTTGAGAGCGGATAACAACGGATGAAACATTTTCTCATCCGCTGTGTCCTTTTTACAAACGTTTTGCATCCATCGGCCAATGTGACAGGCCCTTAAAAAGTAGAAGCTTCAGTCCTAAGGAAGGTTCGGTTATGCTTTTGGATTAGCTAGAAAGCAAGAAATAAAAGGATTTCCTGCTTTCTAGCTAATCCAAATGTCCTGGTAGAGCAGAGCAGCTGATGGTCGGGGGAAAAAAAGGGAAAAATAGCAACTTACCAAACCAGGAAAGTTGGATGGCTCACATGCCAGGTAAGGAGTAAGTGGGCAGGGAGGGGCGGGGTCAGCCACTGGAAGAATTTGCTGGTTCTCCAAACTGTGGACAATCATAACACATGTGTGTGCAGCATTTGCAAGAAATCATCAGCAGTGTCACCTGGACAGCTGACAAGCACTGCACATGGATGTGCAGCATTTGAAAATCCTCTAGTTTCCTGCTTTTTCAACCTCAGTTGTGCGGGTGGGACAAACACTGAACCAGGTTAGTGTTAGCTTCTCTTTTCAGCTACTGGTTCTATGGAACCAGGCCGAACCAGAAGCATCCCACCCCTGGTTTAGATTCATAGGATTCATACTAAAAATAGCCTAAATAACAATTGGATTGAAAAGAAAAAGTTCTTTTACACTAATATACCAACAGATAAACTCCTGGGAGAAGTGAAGGTCTGTGGCAAACCACAGTTCTTAACCAGAGGTAGATCTGAGTTTACAGCTCCATTCACAGTTTATAACTTGCAAGAAAGTACATTATTAAGACATTAATAATGAGCTAATAATCTTCAGAAGACCTATAAAAAGAAGCTACTCTTCTGGAAGAGATAAAGACAAGTTATTCCTTCAAAATATACAGGCATATTACACCTTAATCAGTTCTAGTTGCTATTTAATTAAGGGTTATGTTCTATCAACTGAAGAAATCCATTTGTTACGTTAGATAATATTGTTCTTCTTTCTTCTACATACAAACTTGAAATAAATTCTTAGAACATTCTTGCATGATCTGTATCCCTATCATCTTCTTTCAGCTTTCAAGAACCCTTCCCCAAAGATTATACCAACAAATTATACCATCCTAATCTTATGTCTTTATTTAAAAGAAACTTATGGCAAGTGTAATGTACCTATGGTGCTATAAATAAGTAAAAAAAAAAAAATTCTGCAAAATTAAAAAAGAGAAAAGAAAAAAGAAAAAGTTTTAAAATTTATGATTTAGTCCTGCATAATGGTGTCACAGCATTATTTCTGTTAAAATATGCAGATTTACAGTCACCTGTTGTTTTGTTGAACATCTTACAGGATGATGCTTGTCAGTTGGCTATTATCTGGAAAGCAGGATATTGCCTTCAGTATCAGGAGCATTTATTTCTCTTTCTGTTTTTGAACCGACATCTGGTCAGCTTCTGTGATAACAGATGATGAGTTTATTGAGCACTTAGGTATGATCCGGTACAATTGTTTTTGTATCCTTTAAAATGTGCCTGCTTTGTATAATGTGTCAAAGAGTAACAATATGAATGACCACATCTATGCTGATAGCATTCTGTGGTTGCTATTGCTCTAGCCCTAGTTACAGACTTGCTTGTTGCTAAGGATCGATTTTCCCCCTTTCTTGCATTGCATTTTGTCACTATTTGCTGATTATTTGCTTAAGAAAATTGATAGTCAATATGCTTCTACAATCTTAAGGGTTTATTCATGTTGATAATAGTATTGCTTCAGAAACTTTCATAAAATACTTGATCCACTTCCTCCAAAGATATATGTTTACTCTCAAAAAATTAAAATCTTACATTGTTTTTCTACCTCTAAAGTTTACGCAGTATTACTTTTGTGTCTATAAAACTATATATTTTGTGGGTTTTTTAAAAAAATTGTACGTGTAACATCTATGCACATCTTTTTGTAAGGAAAAGATAGCACTGTAAAATTTTCCTTATTCTGACTAATATTTTGTTTGATATATCATATTCTTATCATGCAATGTTTAATAAATTTATGTTTTATGCAACAAAAAGGTGAACAAACTAAAATAACATTCTCTTTATACTTTGTGATAAAAATCATCATAAATTTATACTATACAGCTCAAGAAATAGAATAGTAAACTGAAAATTTCATTAAGGATTCTTGCTATTTAAACAACAACAAAAACATGAGGCACATACAACTTCTGGTGAATATTTTAAAATTACTTTATCTTTCAAATCATAGATATCTTTTGAAATAAAAGCCTGCAGTTTAGATAGAAAATATTAAAGGAAAAGGGTGAATGCTGTTCTTTAAAACAATTTTAACAATGAAATTATAGTGTAGTAATGCAATCAGACAAATCCCTGGAATAAATTGCCTTATGCTTTTTTCTCTTGCCATTTTAGATATCTACAGACAGTGCAAAATTAAGATTTTCTCTAGTGCTGCTTTATGCTTTATGCCACACATAAGCAAAATATAAGAAATAGTTTACTACCTGTTTTTTTTTAAAGAATATGTAATGATAAACCAGTGCAAAGCTTCAAACAGGTGTTCCACCTTGACAAACATTCAAATAAAATATCTTTTTCAAAGCTGCAGCATGGAACATAATTCTTGATTTTAATTCTTGATTTTACTTTGCGCCATTTCTAGTCACACAGCATATTTTTTGGAAAGGCAATATGTTGGCATTCTAAAGTGCATGCTGTACTTTCTACAGTGTCATTTAGTCTGGATCCCATACATCATATAAAGAAAGACTCTGGTCTCTCACTTCAGGATTGTGCATTGTATTGAAGGCCAGGTGGCTTTAGCAAATTAAGTTGCCAGCCTTATCATGAACAAAAAAATCTTCCAGGTTGTGTTATCTTCCTTCACACAAAACTTTGCCTTACTCTCCTAACCAATTGAGGTCATTAGATTGCTTCATCAAGATTAAATTACAGCTATTATTCAACTTGATGAAACAAATCATGTCACCATTACAGTATGATCTGTTAATCAACAAAGATCTGGGTCACTTTACATGGGCCTGCTGAATATTAGCATTGTCATGAAAACATTAGTAATTTTACTGAGAAATCTATATCTGTAGGCTTTTTAGCATCGCTGGAAAACAAAAAGGCTAAGATATTGAATTCTGGTATTTCTGCTGGAGCATAGTAATAAGAAGAAGCAGATTTTCTCCTCAATTTGTGCCCTGTTAAGAGAAAAGGCTTCATATTATATCACAGTGCTACAAAGCACTGCATCATCTATATCAGGGATGTCAAACTTGTGGATCATACGACATATCGGGATTTTTTTACCCTTCACTAAACTAGGCGGGGGTGGGGCCAGCAGATGATGCATCCAGCCTACAGGCCACAATGTTTGACAACCCTGATCTATATGCCTATATAACAAAAGTAAGGTAAGGTAAGCTAAAGTAAGAAAAGATAACCTTTATTGTCATTTTTACTGTGAGCACAATGGCTCACATTAAAAATGAAATTCTGTTGCCTGCTCTCAAAATAAAGTAAATAACTACCCATACACATATATAACACACATATACATATGCTATATACAGTACATATATAAAAATATTAATCACTTCCTCACACATTTCAACAGCCTACACCCCAAAATACAATTCACCATGGAAACAGAAGCCAACAACCGACATCCCTTCCTGGCATCCTAATTTACAAAAAGCCCAATGGCTCCCTAGGACACACTACCCACCAGAAGAAAACATACACTGACTGCTACTTAAACGCACAATCCCATCACCACCCTGCACAGATCAGCTCCATAGCCAAACCCTCATCTCCAGAACCAAATGCCTAGCTGACAAAGACCTCCTGAGGACAGAATTACATACCTTTACTAACGTATTAATTTCCAACAGATTCTAACATAATCCTAAGGGAGACACCCCCCAAAAACTGAGACACAGAACAGGACAACGGTATTGCCCTCCTCCCCTACATCAAAGGCACCACAGATAAAATCAACAAAATTATCCACAAACACAATATCAGGACAGCCTTCGGCACTGACCAGAAAACTAGCCAACATCCTAAGAAACCCCAAGGACAAGATCCAGCTAGAAAACCAAAGAGTTTATGAAATACCATGCAACAATTGCCCAGCCACATATATTGGACAAACCAACAGGAGAATAAATAAACGCATCACAGAACACAAGAATGCAGTCAGAAAAGAAGAAAATACTTCCTTTTCCAGCACCTTAAAACCACAGGACATAAAATTAATTTTGAGGGAATCAAATTGATTTCCAATACTGAACACTTCAACAAGAGAATAATTAGGGAAGCCATCGAAATAAAAAAACACTCCCATAACATTAATAAATGGGACGATACCTCCTGCCTCCCAGACATCTGGAAACTAGCCCTTATCAACAAATGAGTCCCAGCCATGAAAACCAACACTGGACCCAAAACAACATATGATGCCACCACCAACCTCCCTCACCATACTCAAACTCAAACCCATCCCAAAGACGAAAGGCAACCACTGTCCAGAAACCAGACCACAGCTGAATCACCAGCTGCCACACCCCCTAGACCCCCAAACTAAGCAAACTGACACACACCATGAACATGTAGCCAGACCTCAAACTTGGAGCCAAACCAAAACCTGGAACATTACATCACAGCCATCTGTTTAGGATATCACATTACGGAACTCAGGAGGTTACACCACAAAACCTCAGGATGTTACAATACAGCCAATGACCCAGGAGATTACAGCACAAGACCGAGGTTGTCACAGCAATAGAAGTCAGAAGATCATCACACAGCCCATTACCCAGGTCAGTACAACACAGGAGGCTGATAAACACACAGCCAGTACCTCAGCCACGCAGGTTTTTTTGAAAAAGCCAACCAATCTGCAAACATCAACTCCATCAACCAATCAAGAAATAACAACACAGCCAACCAGCCCACTTACAACAGAGCCAGCACTGTAGCACACCACACCTCCACAGTATTTATGGAGAGATGGCAACTCCGATCATGTTTTGCTCACAAAAGCTGAAAGCACTAGCCTGAAGATGGCAAGTGGGACCTCATCGAAATGTTGTCAAAATACTCTCAATCTTACATGGGGAAAGACCCAAACATGCCACGACCAAATATTAATCACTGTCCATTTTGAATACATAACAGAAAGATGAAATATGAGTGCACAAGATGCTGATTTTCTCTTCAATTATATCTGTGTTTTAGAGTGGTCTGTATGAGGGCTCAAGGAGATTTACATAAACAATAAAATAGGGAGTAGAAGGAATAAATGAACAAGGTAAAAATGGGGCAAAATATATTTTAGGGAATAGCTTGAGAGACAGAGAACAATTAATTGTCTTTGCATTAGCTGGTATATATTGTTCACTGGTTAAAATATGAGCTTGTCCTAATTTCTTTCTGCCCTAAAGCCTAAAAGTAGGGTTCTCTAGATCAGGGGTCTCCAACCTTGGCAACTTTAAAACTTGTGGACTTCAATTCCCAGAATTCCTCAACCTGGCTGAAGTCCACAAGTCTTAAAGTTGCCAAGGTTGGAGACCTCTGTCCTAGATAGCCATTCCAACAATGCTAAATGCTCATTCCCTGGGGAAAAAAATAATCTCTCCCTCTCTCTCTCCCTCCCTCCCCCCCTCTCTCTCTCTTCCTCCCTCCCTCCCTCCCTCCTCTCTCTCTCTCTCTCTCTCTGTCTCTCAGAGAGAGGTAAATGCTATCTGCTATTCTCTCAACAATTGGCACTATTTTATTTTAACAAATATGTTATCATAATGAGTATATGTCCATGAACTGTGTTTATGTTCCAAGATAATTATTGTAATTTTACATATAGTTTTGTTTCTTTCTTAGAGTAACATTAAAATATTTAGAATGTATGGGTAGTCCTTGTAGTCTACCCATAACCTGAGTACCCTGTTACTACCCTGAGTAGTAACAACTACTCAAAAGTTTAGATGGCTCTGAATATGTGATGGCTCTGAACATGTAGGACTGGTTCCCAAAGTTCTATCTGTAGCAGTGTGCCCATGGTCATATGATCCCGATTCAGTTACTTGGCAGTCAACTTGTATTTACAACATTTATTGTAACAGTGTATCAAGATTATGTGATCGCCACTTGTAAATCTCTCTGCCAATTTTCCACAAGTGAAGTAAATGGGGAATGCATATTTCAAAACTGAAACATTATTGAAAAATTTATGCACAAGGGTCCTGCCCTGTGAGATGAACCAGCCTATCAGATCATAAGAAGGTTTTCTCCAATTAATCTTAGTACATCAATTAGAATATTAGAACAGATAGTACATTAATATCTGGGTCTAAGATATTTATTACTTTTCTAATATTCCTGGATGAAATGATTCCATTCCGGAAAGCTACAGGAACAGTCTTATGCTTTCTTAATGCTTTAGTAAGAGAATCACCTCTCTACAGTCCTTCTGTCTTATGTTTGTGTTTCTAAGTCCCCATCTATCAGTGGTTCCAATATGAAACAATGAATTCTCCCAAACTCCCCTAGAGTCATACAACAGGTAGACTTTTACATACAAGAATAATTGCATCCATTTTTTTCTGATTTCTGATGTTTCCTATCATAGATTTGAAGTAGTGCTGGCAAGCAGCACTGTTTATTGGACACAAAAACACCTACGTTAAACCTATGAGCATTTTTTATAAAACAGTCTTACTGTTGAATATTAAGTCAAAGTAATAAATTATATTCAAATATAAATGGGAAAAAGACATTTCAGTCACCCTTAAAAACATAATATAACGTAAACCAAAAGGCTTAAATTATTTAAAACCATTTCCTCCATTAACAGATTACAGGAATTACAGGATTACAAATTTACAGGAATTATTTAAATATCACAGACTGTTGTTTTTTAAAAGTGCTTATCATTTCAACAGTTCTCATGATAGTAGGCCAAAATAGCACTCATTACAGAAAATCACAGCATGGAAATTGTGAAAAGTGCTTATAACTTTATCAGGTCTCATAGCAAATCACATATAATAAATAATTACCCAATCAATGTGTCTACGATGAAAGAAGTAGGCTGCACTATTTGCAAGTATCACTAAATCGTGCAGTATTCAACATCTTTTTAAGCACTGTATAATTACTGCAAGGTTATGTTCACACTGTTTTTTTTTTTTAATTTAAAGATGCTAAATATAGCTATATATGAAAAGCAAGACATTTTAATATCTCAGATGTTTTTGTATTTTTCATGTTACTATGCTATTGATTCCACCAATTGCGCTACTAAATTGCGACCAGCAGTTTAATCTTAATCTGAAAAGTATTGATACAGTAGGTGAGGTTGCCATGGTTGCTGCTGCACAATAGCAATGTTATGGATGCCGTCAGAGAGGTTACCATGTTCTTTCATGGATCCCATTTCTCATCCTTTCTCCCATCTGCTCACCGACTTGCCAGAGAACAGATGGGCAAGGAGCAGTGGGAATAAGAAGGACTAGAGTAACAGATGTAACAGCAGCAGGCAACCCCTCCTGCTGCTATATCATAACTATATTTCTATTTATATGAAATACCTTCTTTATTTTCCAATGAAAAATAATCATATTATTGTTAAGTGATATAGTTTGATTAGTTACTGTTGTGACTTGTGTTCAACCTAGCAGGGTGTATAATTCGAGTAGTAGCTTATATGTGTTATTTATGTGCATTAGGAACTGCTGTATGATAAGATAATCAAAGTTGAACTCAGTTGGCCATATTCTCTGCATTTGTGATCACAACATAATTATGAGTCAAGTAAAAGGATTTCAGGACTTTGTGATTTTGCCCTGTGTCTCTCCAGTTATAGTCAATCTCTTTCTGCTGTCCATATCTTCTGCATGCCCTGGAATACATTGTATGTGTTTATTGAGATACATTAATTCATTATGAGTAAAACTGGTGTATGTATTGCATATATTTCTACAATTCTGAGTAACTGTATCTGAGAAACTGTATCTTTAGGTAGGAATTCTTAAGAATCAGTTGGGTGTACCCAAAATTTTCATTTTAAGGCAAATATAAGAGATTAAAAGAACTTGCAGAAAAATCTGAACAGAGTTGAGGTCTGAGTATCCAACCAAAAATCTTAATTGTCTGAATCCATTACAGTCCCTCTTATTTAGCATCACACCAAGACTTTTAACACCATTTTCCTAATATATGAGAAATATAGTTGTTCTAGTTTAGCAACTGCACATTAGTGATAGCTCATGGTTACAATGGTCATAAAAAAGTAACATTGTGATAGGAGTGAGATTCAAATTTGTTAACAACCAGTTCTGTGGGCATGTCTTAGTTGGTGGGTGTGACTTGGTGGTCATGTGACTGGGTGGACATGGCCAACTCAACATCACTCACGTCAAGGAGCACTTCTCCTAACCAGTTTTAGATCAAAACTTCGAAACTATATGTAAACTCATGTTTGAATGTCAATCTTTCTAGCTAGCCAAGAAGCCTTGCTGAATGTCATTCATCTCGGTTCCTTGTCATTAAAAAGATTCTTTCCACAGCTCTGCTTCATTGTTCAATTATTTCTTCAAAGTGCTGATCATTGCACACTGGCTGGAAGTATTTCCAGGGAAGTATTTCCTGCCAACAGCAGTGTAAAAAGCTTAAAATGACTCTTCCCCTTTAAGAAAATACCAGGAAAGAAAAAAAAAATAACCTCTTTTGGAGACAGTAAGTCTAGGCATACTGCCAAGAATATAATAAGGGTGGAAAGAAACAAAAGGAGATTTCTTCTAACAACAGGTTCTCAGAACTGCTTGGAAAGTTAACAAGGGGTTCTATAGAACCAGTCAGAACTAGTAGAATTACACCCCTGCTTTATGACCACTCTTTGAATTTACAGCCTTCACAGATCTGTAAAGGAAAGGAAAGGTGAAGTCAGATGATAATCACAGTTGTGGTTTCACTTAGTAACTGCTTCACTTAATGATAAAGGTGAAAGTCTCAATTGTGATGACTAAATGAGGACTATCTGCTTTTATTCCACACAACTAGAGGAGAAGATCCACCAATTTTAATGATTTTTTACCCAGTCTGGCTCAGATTTTTTCCCCTCATTGAGTCCCAGTTCTTCCTTTTGTACTTTTACAGCTATTTCCACTTAAATTCAAGCCTTTACTAATTCCTACCCAAATGTTCCAACTTTCAGTTTATCAGATTCATCCATCATTTTTCCAGTTTTTTTTTTATTACTGCATTCAACAAGCTAAAAGCAATATGATTTTCCCCTTCTTTCCTTCCTTCTTTTGGAAGACTTCAATTTAAAAGACTTATTTTGTACTGCAAGACTATCTATCTTCCTAAGATTATATCTAGATCCATGGGGAGCTTAGTGGAGTTCAGAGAATAAATATAGAAAATATATAGAAACCAATGCTTCCATAGTATTTTTTTCTACTTAAACTAACACAAGCATGTAGCTATCAGCAAAGGATTACTTATATACCTGAGGAAATTATGGGTCATTAGATCCCATATATTCACAATGTCAAATATTTTCATGAGGATTATTTGCCCAATAGTTGTCCGAATACTTTTTTTTAAAATTACTTAACAAAGCAGTCCATGGGATGCAATAATGTAGTATATTTATGTGTTTATGTGTCCAACACCTCAAAGCCACAGGACATGAAATTGACTTTAAAAATACCAGAACTATCGACAAAACCGAACACTTCAACAACAGAATAATCAGAGAAGCCATAGAGATAGAGAAACGCCCACACAGC